>CM055649.1:25566200-26800218 GCA_029378325.1 Elaeagnus macrophylla | reverse complement strand
TTTGAAAAAATTCAATACTTTTAAATTTTCCAACTTTTTTTATATATATAATATTTTGATAACTTTCTATTTAAAAAAAAATTAGACAATTATCTAATTTAAGAAAACTATCTATTCTTAGAAAATTAAAAAAAAAATTAAGTTATAACTTTATATTTTTTAGAAATTTTTGAAAACTTTATTTTTTAAGAAAATTTGAAAACCATCTATTTCTAGAAACTTTTGAAAATTTTCTATTTTTAGATTTTTTTTTCAAATTCCTATTTTTAGAATTTTTTTTAAACTTTTATTTTTAGAATTTTTTGAACACTTTCAATTTTTGGAAATTTATGATAACTTTGTATATTTTATAAATTTTTTAATTTTTTCTATTTTTCAAAAAAATTACTGGATAAGTTCCGAAAAAATTTATATACTAGGTAAGTTTTCAAAAAGTTTTGGAAATTTATCAAAAATAATACCCCTAAAACTTATAGTAACAAAACTAGCACCCACAATAATATTGAATGTTCAATTTGAACGTGAAATATTGAACGGGTCTAAATTGTCGTCGTTCAATTCTAATTGAATGGGTGTTCAAAGAAAAATAACATATTAATCATTTTTTTAATTGTAAAAATATAAGTTTAAACACAAGGGGTGCTAATTTTGTTGTTTTTCCAAAAATTTTCACATGGGGTAGGTTTTGAAAAAAAATTATTCTAAGTTTTGAAAATATTATTTTGGAGGTAAGTTGTTAAAAAATTTCTATATTGGGTAAATATGGAAAAAAGTTTAAATATTAGGTAAGTTTTGAAAAATTTTCTATATCGGGTAAAGTTTGAATGTTAGTAATTAAGCTTTGAAATTATATTTTTTTTGAGTAATTTTTCAGAAAAAAATTCTATATTGGGTAAGTTTTGAAAAAAAGTACTATATAGGTTAGTTTGAAAAGGTTTATATATGGGTAACTTGGAAAAAGTTTTTATATTGGGTAAATTTGTAAAAAGTTTGTATTCCTAATAAGTTTGAAAAAAGTTTAATTTCTTAGTAAGTTTTGAAAAATATTCGACTTTGGGTAAGTTTCAAAAAAATTTATTCTCTAGGTAAGTTTTGAAAATATACCTTTTTGGGTAAGTTTGGAAAAAAATATTAGCTCTTTTGTAAGTTTTCAAAAAGTTTCTAAAATGGGTAAATTTTGATGTATTGGGTATGATTTAAAAAAGTTTCTATATTGGGAAAAGTTTGAAAAAGTTTCTATATTAGATAAATTTTGAAAAAGTTTCTATTCTTGATAGGTTTGGACAAAGTTTATATTCTAGATAAGTTTTAAAAATATTTTTTTTTGGGTAATTTTTTTTTAAAAAATCTATATTTGGTAAGTTTTGAAAAAAAAAAAAAATACTATATGAGTTAGTTGGAAAAAGTTTCTATATTGGATGAGTTTTCAAACAATTTCTATTCAGAAAAAGTTTTAAAAAAGCTTCTATATGGGGTTAAGATTTGAAAAAGCTATGACACAAGTATTTAAAAAGTTTGTATTCCTCGTAGGTTTTTAAAAAGTTTCATTTCTTGGTAAGTTTAGAAAATTATATAATTAGTATAAGTTTAGAAAATAATATATTTAGTTAAGTTTTGAAAAATTATATATTATTGATAAGTTTCAAACATCTTCGATATGGGGTAAGGTTTAAAATAAAATTTATTTTGGAAAGTTTTGAAAAAATTTATATTCTCGGTAAGTTTTGAAAATATTCTATTTTATGTAAGTTTGGATGAAGTTTCTATTATCTTGGATAGGTTTGAAAAAAGTTTATATTCTAGGAAAGTTTTGAAAATATATTTTTTTAGGTAAGTTTTGGGAAGAAAAAAAAATTTTTTGTAAGTTTTCAAAAAGTTTCTATATTAGGAAAGTTTCGAAAAAGTTTTTATAAGGGTATGTTTTGAAAAGGTATCTATATTAGGTAAGATGTAAATTTTCAAAATATTATTTTTGGGTGCCTTTTAAAAAAAAAAATTATATTGGGTAAATTTGTTAAAATTTTCTATATGGGAAAGTAAGTTGAAAAAAGTTTCTATGTTGTGTAAGTTTAGAAAAAAAATTTATTTTTAGTAAGTTTTGAAAAAGTTTCTATATTCGATTAACTTGGTAAAAGTTTTTATATTGGATTTTAAAAAGTTCCTAATTCTGATAAGTTGGGAAAAGGTTTTTATTCTAGGTAAGTTTTAAAAATATATTTTTTGAGGGTAAGTTTCAAAAATATTCCTATATGAGGTTAATTATAAAAAGTTTTATATTGAATAAGTTTGGAAAAAATTTATATTTTTAGTAAGTTTTGAAAATATTCTTCTTGGGGTAAATTTTCCAAAAAAAATCTATATTGGGTAAGTTTTTTTAAAAAAAAAATACTATATGAGTTATTTGGAAAAAGTTTTTATATTTGGTAAGTTTTGAAAAAAAAAATTATAAGCATAAGTTTTAAAAAAAAAATTATACTGAATAAGTTTTGAAAAAAAAAATCTTTATCGGGAAAATTTGAGAAAAGTTTCAATACGGATAAGTTAGAAAATGTTTTTTCATTGGATAAGTTTTGAAAAAGTTTATAAATTTGGAAAGTTTGGAAAAAACATTTATATTAGGTAAGTTTTGAAAAAGTTTATATATTTGGAAAGTTTGAAAAAAAACATTTATGTTAAAACAGTTTTTTTTTTTTTTGTATGTTTTGAAATAAAAAATTACTCTGTGTAAGTATTAAAGAAGTTTCTATATTTGGAAAGTTTTGAAAAACTTTTTAAAATTGATAAGTTTTGAAAAAGTTTATATAAGGGTAAGATTGGAAAAAATATCTAAATTGGTCGGTATTGAAAAAATTTCTATATTGGATAAGTTTTGAAAATGTTTCTATTCTTGATGGGTTTGGAAAATGATTATATTATAAGTTAACTTTGAAAATATACTTTTCTAAGTAGTTTTTCAAAAAAAATCATTATTGGGTATGTTTCGAAGGAAAAAAAAATACTATATAGGTTAGTTGGAACCAGTTTCTATATCGAGTAAGTTTTAAAAAAGTTTCTATACTACGTAAGTTTTTAAAAAAATTCTATATTTGATAGGTTTTGAAAATAGTTTATATTCTAGGTAAGTTTTGAAAATATTCTTTTTGAGGTAAGCTTTCAAAAAATATAATTTCTATATTGGGTAAATTTGGAAAAAATTTACCTACTATATGGGTAAGTTGGAAAAAGTTTCTATATGGATAAGTTTTGAAAAAAGTTCTATAGTAGGTAAAATTGTAAAGAGTTTCTATTCCAAATAAGTTTTGAAAAAGTTTCATTTCTTAGTAAGTTTTGAAAAAGTTTTACATCTTGATAAGTTTTGAAAAAGTTTATATATTTGGAAAGTTTGGAAAAAATATTTATATTAGGTAAGTTTTGAAAAAGTTTTTATGTTAGAAAAGTTTTGAAATAAAATCTATGTTAAAAAAGTTTTTTTTTTTTTGTATGTTTTGAAATAAAAAATTACTCTGTGTAAGTATTAAGAAGTTTCTATATTTGGAAAGTTTTGAAAAACTTTTTAAAATTGATAAGTTTTGAAAAAGTTTATATAAGGGTAAGATTGGAAAAAATATCTAAATTGGTAAGTATTGAAAAAATTTCTATATTGGATAAGTTTTGAAAATGTTTCTATTCTTGATGGGTTTGGAAAATGATTATATTATAAGTTAACTTTGAAAATATACTTTTCTAAGTAGTTTTTCAAAAAAAAATCATTATTGGGTATGTTTCAAAGGAAAAAAAAATACTATATAGGTTAGTTGGAAACAGTTTCTATATTGGGTAAGTTTTAAAAAAGTTTCTATACTGCGTAAGTTTTTAAAAAAATTCTATATTTGATAGGTTTTGAAAATAGTTTATATTCTAGGTAAGTTTTGAAAATATTCTTTTTGAGACAAGCTTTCAAAAAATATAATTTCTATATTTGGTAAATTTGGAAAAAATTTACCTACTATATGGGTAAGTTGGAAAAAGTTTCTACATGGATAAGTTTTGAAAAAAGTTTCTATAGTAGGTAAAATTGTAAAGAGTTTCTATTCCAAATAAGTTTTGAAAAAGTTTCATTTCTTAGTAAGTTTTGAAAAAGTTTGTAATCCTTGATAAGTTTTGAAAAAGTTTATATATTTGGAAAGTTTGGAAAAAATATTTATATTAGGTAAGTTTTGAAAAAGTTTTTATGTTAGAAAAGTTTTGAAATAAAATCTATGTAAAAAAAGTTTTTTTTTTTTTTGTATGTTTTGAAATAAAAAATTACTCTGTGTAAGTATTGAAGAAGTTTCTATATTTAGAAAGTTTTGAAAAACTTTTTAAAATTGATAAGTTTTGAAAAAGTTTATATAAGGGTAAGATTGGAAAAAATATCTAAATTGGTAAGTATTGAAAAAATTTCTATATTGGATAAGTTTTGAAAATGTTTCTATTCTTGATGGGTTTGGAAAATGATTATATTATAAGTTAACTTTGAAAATATACTTTTCTAAGTAGTTTTTCAAAAAAAAATCATTATTGGGTATGTTTCAAAGGAAAAAAAAATACTATATAGGTTAGTTGGAACAGTTTCTATATCGGGTAAGTTTTAAAAAAGTTTCTATACTGCGTAAGTTTTTAAAAAAATTCTATATTTGATAGGTTTTGAAAATAGTTTATATTCTAGGTAAGTTTTGAAAATATTCTTTTTGAGACAAGCTTTCAAAAAATATAATTTCTATATTTGGTAAATTTGGAAAAAATTTACCTACTATATGGGTAAGTTGGAAAAAGTTTCTACATGGATAAGTTTTGAAAAAAGTTTCTATAGTAGGTAAAATTGTAAAGAGTTTCTATTCCAAATAAGTTTTGAAAAAGTTTCATTTCTTAGTAAGTTTTGAAAAAGTTTGAATCCTTGATAAGTTTTGAAAAAGTTTATATATTTGGAAAGTTTGGAAAAAATATTTATATTAGGTAAGTTTTGAAAAAGTTTTTATGTTAGAAAAGTTTTGAAATAAAATCTATGTTAAAAAAGTTTTTTTTTTTTTGTATATTTTGAAATAAAAAATTACCCTGTGTAAGTATTTAAGAAGTTTCTATATTTGGAAAGTTTTGAAAACTTTTTAAAATTGATAAGTTTTGAAAAAGTTTATATAAGGGTAAGATTGGAAAAAATATCTAAATTGGTAAGTATTGAAAAAATTTCTATATTGGATAAGTTTTGAAAATGTTTCTATTCTTGATGGGTTTGGAAAATGATTATATTATAAGTTAACTTTGAAAATATACTTTTCTAAGTAGTTTTTCAAAAAAAATCATTATTGGGTATGTTTCGAAGGAAAAAAAATACTATATAGGTTAGTTGGAATCAGTTTCTATATCGGGTAAGTTTTAAAAAAGTTTCAATAATGCGTAAGTTTTTAAAAAAATTCTATATTTGATAGGTTTTGAAAATAGTTTATATTCTAGGTAAGTTTTGAAAATATTTTTTTTGAGGCAAGCTTTCAAAAAATATAATTTCTATATTGGGTAAATTTGGAAAAAATTTACCTACTATATGTGTAAGTTGGAAAAAGTTTCTATATGGATAAGTTTTGAAAAAAGTTTCTATAGTAGGGGAAATTGTAAAGAGTTTCTATTCCAAATAAGTTTTGAAAATGTTTCATTTCTTAGTAAGTTTTGAAAAAGTTTGAATCCTTGATAAGTTTTGAAAAAGTTTATATATTTGGAAAATTTGGAAAAAATATTTATATTAGGTAAGTTTTGAAAAAGTTTTTATGTTAGAAAAGTTTTGAAAAAAAATCTATGTTAAAAAAGTTTGTTTTGGTATGTTTTGAAATAAAAAATTACTCTATGTAAGTATTTAAGAAGTTTCTATATTTGGAAAGTTTTGAAAAACTTTTTAAAATTGATAAGTTTTGAAAAAGTTTATATAAGGGTAAGATTGGAAAAAATATCTAAATTGGTCGGTATTGAAAAAATTTCTATATTGGATAAGTTTTGAAAATGTTTCTATTCTTGATGGGTTTGGAAAATGATTATATTATAAGTTAACTTTGAAAATATACTTTTCTAAGTAGTTTTTCAAAAAAAATCATTATTGGGTATGTTTCGAAGGAAAAAAAAAATACTATATAGGTTAGTTGGAACCAGTTTCTATATCGAGTAAGTTTTAAAAAAGTTTCTATACTACGTAAGTTTTTAAAAAAATTCTATATTTGATAGGTTTTGAAAATAGTTTATATTCTAGGTAAGTTTTGAAAATATTCTTTTTGAGGTAAGCTTTCAAAAAATATAATTTCTATATTGGGTAAATTTGGAAAAAATTTACCTACTATATGGGTAAGTTCGAAAAAGTTTCTATATGTATAAGTTTTGAAAAAAGTTTCTATAGTAGGTAAAATTGTAAAGAGTTTCTATTCCAAATAAGTTTTGAAAAAGTTTCATTTCTTAGTAAGTTTTGAAAAAGTTTATACATTTAATAAGTTTTGAAAAAGTTTATATATTTCGAAAGTTTTGAAAAAATATTTATATTAGGTAAGTTTTGAAAAAGTTTTTATGTTAGAAAAGTTTTGAAATAAAATCTATGTAAAAAAAGTTTTTTTTTTTTGTATGTTTTGAAATAAAAAATTACTCTGTGTAAGTATTGAAGAAGTTTCTATATTTAGAAAGTTTTGAAAAACTTTTTAAAATTGATAAGTTTTGAAAAAGTTTATATAAGGGTAAGATTGGAAAAAATATCTAAATTGGTAAGTATTGAAAAAATTTCTATATTGGATAAGTTTTGAAAATGTTTCTATTCTTGATGGGTTTGGAAAATGATTATATTATAAGTTATCCTTGAAAATATACTTTTCTAAGTAGTTGGAAACAGTTTCTATATTAGGTAAGTTTTAAAAAAGTTTCTATACTGCGTAAGTTTTTAAAAAAATTCTATATTTGATAGGTTTTGAAAATAGTTTATATTCTAGGTAAGTTTTGAAAATATTCTTTTTGAGGCAAGCTTTCAAAAAATATAATTTCTATATTGGGTAAATTTGGAAAAAATTTACCTACTATATGGGTAAGTTGGAAAAAGTTTCTATATGGATAAGTTTTGAAAAAAGTTTCTATAGTAGGTAAAATTCTAATGAGTTTCTATTCCAAATAAGTTTTGAAAATGTTTCATTTCTTAGTAAGTTTTGAAAAAGTTTATATGCTTGATAAGTTTTGAAAAAGTTTATATATTTGGAAAGTTTGGAAAAAATATTTATATTAGGTAAGTTTTGAAAAAGAATTTATGTTAGAAAAGTTTTGAAAAAAAATCTATGTTAAAAAAGTTTTTTTTTTGTATGTTTTGAAATAAAAAATTACTCTGTGTAAGTATTTAAGAAGTTTCTATATTTGGAAAGTTTTGAAAAACTTTTGAAAATTGATAAGTTTTGAAAAAGTTTATATAAGGGTAAGATTGGAAAAAATATCTAAATTGGTAAGTATTGAAAAAATTTCTATATTGGATAAGTTTTGAAAAATTTCTATTCTTGATGGGTTTGGAAATGATTATATTATAAGTTAACTTTGAAAATATACTTTTCTAAGTAGTTTTTCAAAAAAAATCATTATTGGGTATGTTTTGATGGAAAAAAAATACTATATAGGTTAGTTGGAAACAGTTTCTATATTGGGTAAGTTTTGAAAAAGTTTCTATACTGCGTAAGTTTTTAAAAAAATTTTATATTTGATAGGTTTTGAAAATAGTTTATATTCTAGGTAAGTTTTGAAAATATTCTTTTTGAGGCAAGCTTTCAAAAAATATAATTTCTATATTGGGTAAATTTGGAAAAAACTTTACCTACTATATGGGTAAGTTGCAAAAAGTTTCTATATGGATAAGTTTTGAAAAAAGTTTCTATAGTAGGGAAAATTGTAAAAAGTTTCTATTCCAAATAAGTTTTGAAAATGTTTCATTTCATAGTAAGTTTTGAAAAAGTTTGTATCCTTGATAATTTTTGAAAAAGTTTATATATTTAGAAAGTTTGAAAAAAATATTTATATTTGGTAAGTTTTGAAAAAGTTTTTATGTTAGAAAAGTTTTGAAAAAAAATCTATGTTAAAAAAGTTTTTTTTTGGTATGTTTTGAAATAAAAAATTACTCTGTGTAAGTATTGAATAAGTTTCTATATTTAGAAAGTTTTGAAAAACTTTTTAAAATTGATAAGTTTTGAAAAAGTTTATATAAGGGTTAGATTCGAAAAAATATCTAAATTGGTAAGTATTGAAAAAATTTCTACATTGGATAAGTTTTGAAAATGTTTCTATTCTTGATGGGTTTAAAAAATGATTATAATATAAGTTAACTTTGAAAATATACTTTTCTAAGTAGTTTTTAAAAAAAAATCATTATTGGGTATGTTTCGAAGGGAAAAAAATACTGTATAGGTTAGTTGGAACCAGTTTCGATATCGGGAAAGTTTTAAAAAAGTTTCTATACTGCGTAATGTTTTAAAAAAATTCTACATTTGATAGGTTTTGAAAATAGTTTATATTCTAGGTAAGTTTTGAAAATATTCTTTTTGAGGCAAGCTTTCAAAAAATATAATTTCTATATTGGGTAAATTTGGAAAAAATTTACCTACTATATGGGTAAATTGGAAAAAGTTTCTATATGGATAAGTTTTGAAAAAAGTTTCTATAGTAGGGGAAATTGTAAAGAGTTTCTATTCCAAATAAGTTTTGAAAATGTTTCATTTCTTAGTAAGTTTTGAAAAAGTTTATACTCTTGATAAGTTTTGAAAAAGTTTATATATTTGGAAAGTTTGGAAAAAATATTTATATTAGGTAAGTTTTGAAAAAGTTTTTATGTTAGAAAAGTTTTGAAAAAAAATCTCTGTTAAAAAAGTTTTTTTTTTTGTATGTTTTGAAATAAAAAATTACTCTGTGTAAGTATTGAACAAGTTTCTATATTTAGAAAGTTTTGACAAACTTTTGAAAATTGATAAGTTTTGAAAAAGTTTATATAAAGGTTAGATTCGAAAAAATATCTAAATTGGTAAGTATTGAAAAAATTTCTATATTGGATAAGTTTTGAAAATGTTTCTACTCTTGATGGGTTTGGAAAATGATTATATTATAAGTTAACTTTGAAAATATACTTTTCTAAGTAGTTTTTCAAAAAAAATCATTATTACGTATGTTTCGAAGGAAAAAAAATACTATATAGGTTAGTTGGAAACAGTTTCTATATTGGGTAAGTTTTAAAAAAGTTTCTATACTGCGTAAGTTTTTAAAAAAATTCTATATTTGATAGGTTTTAAAAATAGTTTATATTCTAGGTAAGTTTTGAAAATATTCTTTTTGAGGTAAGTTTTCAAAAAATATAATTTATATATTGGGTAAATTTGGAAAAAATTTACCTATTATATGGGTAAGTTGGAAAAAGTTTCTATATGGATAAGTTTTGAAAAAAGTTTCTATAGTAGATAAAATTGTAAAAAGTTTCTATTCCAAATAAGTTTTGAAAATGTTTCATTTCTTAGTAAGTTTTGAAAAAGTTTGTATCCTTAATAAGTTTTGAAAAAGTTTATATATTTGGAAAGTTTGGAAAAAATATTTATATTAGATAAGTTTTCAAAAAGTTTTTATGTTAGAAAAGTTTTGAAAAAAAATCTATGTTAAAAAAGTTTTTTTTGGTATGTTTTGAAATAAAAAATTACTCTGTGTAAGTATTTAAGAAGTTTCTATATTTGGAAAGTTTTGAAAAACTTTTTAAAATTGATAAGTTTTGAAAAAGTTTATATAAGGGTAAGATTGGAAAAAATATCTAAATTGGTAAGTATTGAAAAAATTTCTATATTGGATAAGTTTTGAAAAAGTTTCTATTCTTGATGGGTTTGGAAAATGATTATATTATAAGTTAACTTTGAAAATATACTTTTCTAAGTAGTTTTTCAAAAAAAAACATTATTGGGTATGTTTTGAATGAAAAAAAATACTATATAGGTTAGTTGGAAACAGTTTTTTATATTGGGTAAGTTTTAAAAAAGTTTTTTTACTGCGTAAGTTTTTAAAAAAATTCTATATTTGATAGGTTTTGAAAATAGTTTATATTCTAGGTAAGTTTTGAAAATATTCTTTTTGAGGCAAGCTTTCAAAAAATATAATTTCTATATTGGGTAAATTTGGAAAAAATTTACCTACTATATGGGTAAGTTGGAAAAAGTTTCTATATGGATAAGTTTTGAAAAAAGTTTCTATAGTAGGGGAAATTGTAAAGAGTTTCTATTCCAAATAAGTTTTAAAAATGTTTTATTTCTTAGTAAGTTTTGAAAAAGTTTGTATCCTTGATAAGTTTTGAAAAAGTTTATATATTTGAAAAATTTGGAAAAAATATTTATATTAGGTAAGTTTTGAAAAAGTTTTTATGTTAGAAAAGTTTTGAAAAAAAATCTATGTTAAAAAAGTTTTTTTTTGGTATGTTTTGAAATAAAAAATTACTCTGTGTATATATTTTAAAAAAGTTTGTATCCTTGATAAGTTTTGAAAAAGTTTATATATTTAGAAAGTTTGAAAAAAATATTTATATTAGGTAAGTTTTTATGTTAGAAAAGTTTTGAAAAAAAATCTATGTTAAAAAAGTTTTTTTTTGATATGTTTTGAAATAAAAAATTACTCTGTGTAAGTATTGAAGAAGTTTCTATATTTAGAAAGTTTTGAAAAACTTTTTAAAATTGATAAGTTTTGAAAAAGTTTATATAAGGGTAAGATTGGAAAAAATATCTAAATTGGTAAGTATTGATAAAATTTCTATATTGGATAAGTTTTGAAAATGTTTTTATTCTTGATGGGTTTGGAAAATGATTATATTATAAGTTAACTTTAAAAATATACTTTTCTAAGTAGTTTTTCAAAAAAAATCATTATTGGGTATGTTTCGAAGGAAAAAAAATACTATATAGGTTAGTTGGAACCAGTTTCTATATCGGGTAAGTTTTAAAAAAGTTTCTATACTGCGTAAGTTTTTAAAAAAATTCTATATTTGATAGGTTTTGAAAATAGTTTATATTCTAGGTAAGTTTTGAAAATATTCTTTTCGAGGTAAGCTTTCAAAAAATATAATTTCTATATTGGGTAAATTTAGAAAAAATTTACCTACTATATGGGTAAGTTAGAAAAAGTTTCTATATGGATAAGTTTTGAAAAAAGTTTCGATAGTAGGTAAAATTGTAAAGAGTTTCTATTCCAAATAAGTTTTGAAAATGTTTCATTTCTTAGTAAGTTTTGAAAAAGTTTGTATCCTTAATAAGTTTTGAAAAAGTTTATATATTTGGAAAGTTTGGAAAAAATATTTATATTAGATAAGTTTTCAAAAAGTTTTTATGTTAGAAAAGTTTTGAAAAAAAATCTATGTTAAAAAAGTTTTTTTTGGTATGTTTTGAAATAAAAAATTACTCTGTGTAAGTATTTAAGAAGTTTCTATATTTGGAAAGTTTTGAAAAACTTTTTAAAATTGATAAGTTTTGAAAAAGTTTATATAAGGGTAAGATTTGAAAAAATATCTAAATTGGTAAGTATTGAAAAAAAATTTATATTGGAAAAGTTTTGAAAATGTTTCTATTCTTGATGGGTTTGGAAAATGATTATATTATAAGTAAACTTTGAAAATATACTTTTCTAAGTAGTTTTTAAAAAAAAAAAAACCATTATTGAGTAAGTTTTGAAGGAAAAAAAAATACTATATAGGTTAGTTTGAAACAGTTTCTATATTGGGTAAGTTTTAAAAAAGTTTCTATACTGCGTCAGTTTTTAAAAAAATTCTATATTTGATAGGTTTTGAAAATAGTTTATATTCTAGGTAAGTTTTGAAAATATTCTTTTTGAGGTAAGCTTTCAAAAAATATAATTTCTATATTGGGTAAATTTGGAAAAAATTTACCTACTATATGGGTAAGTTAGAAAAAGTTTCTATATGGATAAGTTTTGAAAAAAGTTTCCATAGTAGGTAAAATTCTAAAGAGTTTCTATTCCAAATAAGTTTTGAAAAAGTTTCATTTCTTAGTACGTTTTGAAAAAGTTTATATTCTTGATAAGTTTTGGAAAAGCTTATATATTTGGAAAGTTTTGAAAAAATATTTATATTAGGTAAGTTTTGAAAAAGTTTTTATGTTAGAAAAGTTTTGAAAAAGTATATATATATTATTGGTAAGTTTTAAAAATCTTATGTATATGGTAAGTTTTGGAAAAAAAAATTATTCAAGTTCGTCTGAAAAAAGTTTATATTCTAGATAATATTAGAAAATATTCTGTTTTTGATAAGTTTGCATATAGTTTCTATTATTGGTAACTTTTTAAAATATTCGACTTTGGGTAGGTTTTGAAAGTATACTTTTTTTGGTAAGTTTTGAAAAAAAAAAAATTATTTTGTGTTAAGTTTTCAAGAAGTTTCTATATTTGAAAAGTTTTGAAAAACTTTTTAAAATTAGTAAGTTTTGAAAAAGTTTCTATAAGGGTAAGATTTGAAAAAATATCTAAATTGGTAAGTATTGAAAAAATTTCTATATTAGATAAAGTTTGTATATTTGATAAGTTTTGAGAAAATTTGTATTCTTGATGTGTTTGAAAAATGCTTATATTCTGAGTAAACTTTGAAAATATACTTTTTTTAGTGGTTTTTCAAAAAAAAATCTTTATTGGGTAAGTTTTGAAGGGAAAAAAATACCATATAGGTTAGGTAGAAACAGTTTCCATATTGGTTAAGTTTTAAAAAAAATTCTATGCTGCGTAAGTTTTGAAAATAGTTTATATTCTAGGTAAGTTTTGAAAATATTCTTTTTGGGGTAAGTTTTCAAAAAATTTCTATGTTGGATAAATTTGGAAAAAGTTTACCTACTATATGGGTAAGTTGAAAAAAGTTTCTATACGTGATAAGTTTTGAAAAAAGTTTCTATAGTTGGTAAAATTGTAAAAAGTTTCTATTCCAAATAAGTTTTACAAAAGTTTCATTTCTTAGTAAATTTTAAAAAAGTTTATATTCTGGGTAAGTTTTAAAAAAGTTTATATTCTTAGTAAGTTTTGAAAAAATTTATATATTTGGAAAGTTTTGAAAAAATATTTATATTAGGTAAGTTTTGAAAAAAAAAAATTATGTTAAAAAAGTTTTTTTTTGGGTAACTTTTAAAATATTCAACTTTGGGTAAGTTTGTAAAAAGTTTATATTCTAGGTAAATTTTAAAAATATACTTTTTTGAGTAAGTTTGGAAAAACATTACTCTTGGTAAGTTTTCAAAAAGTTTTTATATTTGGAAAGATTTGAAAAAGTTTCTAAATGGGTAAGATTTGAAGAAAAAAAATTCTATATTGGGTAAGATTTGAAAAAAAAAAAATTCTATATTTGGTAACATTTGAAAATGTTTTTATTTTTTATAAGTTTTGAAAAAGTTTGTATTCCGAATAGGTGTTGAAAAAGTTTATATTTTACGTAAGTTTTGAAAATATAATTTTTTGGGTATTTTTTCAAAAAAATTCCATATTGGATAAGTTTTGGAAAAAAAAAATACTATATGAGTTAGATTAAAAAAAAATTATATTGGGTAAGTTTTAAAAAAGTTTATATATGTAAGATTTGTCAAAGTTTCTATAAGTATTAAAAGGTAAGTATTAAAAAAATTTGTATTCTTGATAAGTTTTAAAAAAATTTAATTCTTGATAAGTTTTGAAAATATTCTATTTTGGTTAAGATTTGGAAAATTATATATTATTGGTAAGTTTTGAAAAAGTTTCTAATTTGTTTAAGTTTGGACAAAATTTATATTATAGGTAAGTTTTGAAAAAGTTTCTATTTTTGTTAAGTTTGGATAAAATTTCTATTCTAAGTAAGTTTTGAAAACAAATTATACATTGTATAAGTTTTTAAAAAAGATTCTACATTTGGTAAGTTTTTTAAAAAGTTATATTTTTGGTAAGTTTGAAAAAAGTTTTTATTCTAAGTTTTGAAAATGTTACATCTTAGGTAAGTTTTAAAAAAGTTTCTATTTTTGGTAAGTTTTGAAAAAATATATTTTTCCTGATAAATTTGAAAAGATTTCTATTTTTGGTAAGTTTGGAAAAATTACATATTTTGGGTAACTTTTAAAAATATTTTATTTTTAGTAAGTTTTGAAAAAAAAAATCTATATTTTGTAAGTTTTGAAAAAGTTTTTATTTTTCGTAAGTTTTGAAAAAGTTTCATTCTAGGTAGGTTTTTAGAAAAATTTATATATGGGATAAGTTTTGAAAAAATTTCTATTCTTAGTAAGTTTCGAAAAAATATATATTTTTGGTAAGCTTAGATAAAGTTTTCATTGTATATTAGTTTTAAAAATGTTATATTTTTAGTAACTTTGGAAAAAGTTTTTATTTTTGGTAACTTTGAAAAAAAAAATAATTTTTGGTAATTTTAAAAAACTTCGGATTTTTGTTAAGTTTTAAAAATATTTTATTTTTGGTAAGTTTGATTAAAAAAAATATTTTTAAATAAGTTTTGAAATTTTTTTGTTTGTTGCAATTATTCATTGTTATCAAAGTGGCTTAATTATGCCACCTTTTTTCTTGCTTTTTTTTTCTATATTATTGTCTTCTTTATTTTTTTTTTCTTTTTTATATATTTTCTTATGAATCTTTTAACATCTAACTTACACAATTTCAAAACTACTAACATGTGTTATAAAGCATTCAATTAACAAGCATTTTTATAAATTAGATGTAATAATTCATGCACTAATTAATAATTTTGCATTATATAATTTTTTATGTACAAATTAAAAATTAACATGCAACAGAATATGTGACAAAAATAGTTAAAATTTAAACAAGAATAATAACAAAATTAAATAAATATATAATTATTAACATGCTTAAATATTATTGATCTATGTCAAACACATGAATTGGGTCAAAAATTATTTCTTTTAAAGGTAAATAGTCAATTAAAACAAGGTCATGAACTGTTTTATGTAATATACATTATTTTATTTTGAGTCTATGTGTAGTTCAATATTAAAACTTTCAATTATAATTTACATCTCTTTTTTTTTATCATCTTCTTTCATCATTTTCTTGAAAAAAAAATTATTTAAGATATTATCTACCAAAATCTAAACAATATATATGCTATTAAGCTTCCAAGGAATTAAATGATAATCATTATCATGTTTTAAATGTCATGATTTATGAATTCATTAATTATTTTATCTCATACAAGGACTTATTTTAAAAAGTTTGAAAAAGTTTCTATTTGAGGAAGGTTTGGAAAAATTAATTTATAGAAAGTTATAAAAATTTTATGTTTATATAACGATTAATTTTATGAATTGTAAATAAGTATTTTCTATTTCATATGCTAACTTAATAGAGTTTGAAAAAATTTATAGAAAAGTTTATGTTTATATAAAAAAAAATTTAAAACTTCATAGAAATGTTTATATAAAAATTTTGTAGAAAAGTTTCTATAATAAATTTTGAAAAAATTGTATTTTTTTAGACTTTGGAATAATTTATATATTTAGAAAATTTTAAAACTTTTTATTTCAATAGTCCTTGGAAAAAATTGTATTTATAGGAAGCTATAACAATTTTTTTTCTTATAAAATGTTATTTTATGTTCTTAGAAAATTCATAAAGTTATTAATTTTTGAAAACAAATTGACTAACTTACTATTTTAATAGAGTTTGGAAAATATTAAATTACATATTAAGGCAAAAAAAAAAAATTAATGCTTCGTTCAGAGAAATTTACACAACCATAAAGTTACAAAAAAAAAATCTATTTTTGGAAATGATGAAAAAATTAATGTTTCTTGAAAATTTTGATATTTTTTGAAAATCTTCTATTCTTAAAAAGGTTGAAAAATTTTATCCATAGGTTTGAAAATTTTATAATTTTAGCAAATTCTTAAAATTCATATAATAGGGAATTTATATTAAAATTATTATCATATCTTAACAATATTATTTTAAAATCTTTCAAATTAATTCTTAATTTTTTTAGTCTTTATATATATATATATATATATATATATATATATATATATTATTTTGAATAATTATAATATGAAAAATTAAAAAAAATATTATTTTATAAATTTTATAATAAGATTTCTTTAAGAATTTAGGAGAATTTTATTCTTAAATTTTTTTGAAATTTTATTAATCATTATGCAATTAAGACCCAAAATATTACCCTAGAATGTTAAAAGTGTTCCAATAATATATAGTTTAAAGTTCCACTTGCAAATGAAAGTTTCATGTAATTATGTCATGTTGAGATGAATCTTAAATTATGCATGATTACAATTTAGTAAAGAAAATCATATATCTCAACTCTAAAACGAATATTACCTGGATATGCAAAATCAAGGCTCCTATTGAAGCTATGGCCGGGCATTTGAAAAAGGTTTAACTAGAGTCGAGGGTTGAGGCCAACATCAAAGATTTGCTGCACATCCACCATCTCCACCTTTTTATGAGGCTGCACTGTCATCAAGGAGAGGCATGCAATGCATAAATTAAATAAATGAAAAAAAAAAAGGAAAAGGAAAAGAATGTACTAAAAGTGAAAAGTTGCATGCTTCTAATATCAAAATCACTTGTGGTCCAAGTGGTAAAACTCTCAACTCCCCCACCAGGAACCCAAGTTCGAATCCCACCAAAGTGTGTGAGTTGTTTTCTTTCTTTAATAAAAAAAAGGAGCCTTTAGAGCTCCTTTTATAAATAAATAAATAAAAAAAAAAGCTATGTAATATTAGTGAGTAGAAAGTCAATCCATATTAACACCTTATCTCCTATTTCATACATCATTACCATGATTTGGCAATATGTATCGCCATTAATAGGATAAGTAACCCATTAATTATTAATGACATTGGTACATGCACTCTTCAATTTTTTTGAGTATTTTATGTCCAATTTTTTTTGAGTATTTTATGTCCAAGTAACACTGACATGGATGGAAGCTCGACACTCCAATTTGTAAAGCAAATTGAAAAATAAGAGTGCTTAATTTATATTTGTGATTTCACCATCTGAAAAAATTGTAAAACAAAAGGCCTAAAAGATCAATGCATCAAACACGATAATATATCTACAAGTAATGTCCTCCACTTGCTAATTCCAACAATAAATACAAAAGTTTTATTATTGCTAAAACCTAAGAAAAAAGTACGAAAAACATTGGCCTAGCGTATTGAAAGAAACATAAACATCACTAGAGGTATGACTGATCCACCCATAACATACAAAGTAGATGCACCTGCTGCCTTATAAGGGTTGACAATTTTCAATTTTTAGAAAATATGCATAAATTTTTATTTTTAAACAGCAAAATGAATTGATATCAAAAATTGAAAACAAACTATAGAGATATAAATTACCATTATAACACTGTCATCAATACCTCTATTATCTAATTTCCCGCGCTTTTATCAGACCATGATTTTGTTATGAAACCTAAATCCAGCAAGAATATCATGTTTCAAAAGTTGTTTAGTGTTATGTTATTATTACAAGACAATAAATGGTGGGCACTATAAGATATTAAGATGAAACTCACAGGGACACAGTAAAGTAAAAGACTTACCCAAATTCGCATCTCCGAAGAACAATCCATTGGTCCTTGGGCAATATCCATAGTTGAGTCTCCAAACCATGTCATCCTTAAAAAAACCTCGACACGATAATACATGTATCATTATTAGATAAAAAGCGGCCAATAGAAAAATACCAAGAAGGGATCGAAACCTTATATCCACCAACATATTAACTCGTTGACCAGCAAATCTTGTAATACCTCGAAAACGAACCGAACCAATTTTATTGTCGAATGACTCAAAAATGGAACCTGCAAGATAAATATTGCAAATCGTGATCAAGTTCAAGATCATACGGAAAGGAAGAGAGAGTCGATGCCCGATAAAAAAAAAAAGTTAAACAATTCCACGCACAAAACACACCGCGAAGAAGCAATTTCTTGGTTTTAAGATTTATGTACTCAAAATCAAGAAGGGATCATAACCCACACAAAAGAAACAAACGAACGAACAAATGACGATAAAGATAGAGAAATTGGACCTGAGAGAGGCTGGAGTGGTCAAATAGGAAGTTGCATAAGAGATCGATAGAGATCCGATCTTCACCGTCAATGTAGGGTGGGTCGAAGCAAGATGAAATATTCTTTCCAAAAGTTAATCGTACTGCTCCAAGAGGGTTTGTAAAGAAATCGCACGCTCTTCTCAAAAAAATTTGTTCTATTTCTCGCACTTGAACTCAAAGAGTTCGACAATGGCAGGTTTTACGGCACTGAAAATGGTTCACAATTAGGTATGAGATTTTGCTTCTCCCGCCTAATATTGGGCAATGGACTATGGAGGCCTTAACCTACTTGCCAAGTATAGGGCGCAAAATAGCATACATATATAGCCCTAATTCGTTCATCATGATTCCTGGCGGTTAGTTTTTTATATTTTTTGAAAAAAATTATATGGTGGTTTGGGGTGGACAGATATCGTCGTTTTGGACTTCTTATTAATGGGCTGCTTATCATGATTCTACTCAATAAAACATTCAAGTCCAATTTTGGTAACAGAAATTGATTTTTCAAATAAAAATTAGAGGAACATTTTTTTCTCCTATTTTATATTCACTCACATATTTTATATTCATGCCCTAATTAAGAAGGGCGGATGATAGGCCAAGTTTCAATAATTTTTTTTTGAATGAATCAGTTACGTCTAGTAAAACTTTTTTTTTTTTTACTATTTTGGTCTATAAACTTCGAAAAATTGATAATACAAATCAGCCAATTTGTATTTATGTTTTTATTTATTTTTTAAAAAAATATATGATTTTGAATAAAAAATTTACAAAAGCTATCAATACTCAAGGAACGTCAAAAATTTTGGTAATCCTAAACCTAAAACCCTAAACTTAAACCTCAAATCCTAATAAACCCTAACCTCTAAAACTCTAAAGCCTAAACCCTAAATAATTATACATATAAGTAATTAGGTAGTTTTAAAAGAAGTATCTATTTACTTATTTTTATTGAATTGCATACTTGGTTTCTAAGCTAAGAGGTATGGTTCTTATGTATTTGATCTATAATTGAGTTTCTTAATAAGTAGCAGTTTAATCTAATTGGCATGAGAGTTATTTGGTTAAATTATTAAATTTTGTACACTTTACTTAAAAGAGGAATGCATGCATATAATAGAGTCAATTTATCATATATTTTGTTTGGCAATTATTTAAGATGATAGATTTTTATGACTCTTTGTGCTTAACATATTAGTGTTGTGTTAGATTCATTAGTGTCAATATTAGGTTGTTATTATTATTTTCACCTATCGTTTTCTTAGCCTAAATAATTTAGTGTAATTATAGTTTGGTACTCAAATACGTATTAATTCAATCATCATAAGCACGACAATCGTTGTTCTTAAAAATACTTATTACTTGTACACTGACACATGCACTTGCTGATTTAGCGTGTCATATGTATCTTATCGTTATTACTTGCAAGTCATCTAATACTATCCTTTATGCTTGTGTTAGTGAAAATGAACTTGTTTTCTTTTATTTTCTAATCTCTTGCATCAATTAAACATTTCATTTAATATTGTTTTCTATAGAGGTGTTATTAAGGATACTATTTTGAGAGCCTTACCACTACATATCAAGGTAAAGCCAATGGAGAAGGAATACACCATGTTGATGTCAATGTTGATTATTGTTATGTGATTAAAACCAAATTAAGGGCTCATCGTATTTTAATGGGGACTAAAATGAATTTTTAGTCCCCATTAAGTTCAATTTTCACTTAACATATAATCACTTTTTAACCTATTGATTTAAAAATGTGTTCCTTGAACGTATTTCAAACCAATTCAAAGAAAGTTGTTATATGATCGTACCCGATATTTATTTATTTTTTCTTAACAACCTTTTGTGTTTTTATTTTTTTGCTTTAGGTTTTTTAAGGTTTTTTATTGTTGTGGAGTATTAGTTAGTATCATTGATTATGAGAATAATTGATAAAATGCTTACTTGATATTTGTTATAATTGTTTCTTGGTCATATATTACATGATAAAGGAACAATTCAATAATTTATTCTTGTATTGATTTATGGAACCAAATGAAATTGCTTTCGAAATTGTAAATGAAGATCACTAAGTTTAAATGCTTGTTATGAGAATAATACTTCAATAATTTGTCCAAATTAGAGAGGGTAAGTATGATAGATAATTAATTAATTTATATTATTGTGCTTGAAACATATACTAAACACATAGACATTATTTCATTTATGTAGTGCTCATTAGATATTAGCATTGATCAATTTATGGAGTGAAACAATAGATTGGATGAATTCCATCAATCAAACTATACCAATTGCTTTTTTAAGAATTTTACAAGAGTAATACCATAAAACATATATGTTTGTTTGTTTTTTTAATTTCTTTATACTTTTATTTGGTAACAATTATTGTAGAGATCATAATATGTGGGGTGCCACAATTCAAAGAAAGAATTTACCAATTTTGCAAGTCAACGAAGTCAAAGTATATATAGTAGTTAATTATTCATTATTACCCAATTGCAATGTTTATTTACTTGACTACTTATATTATTTAATTAAATTTCATTGTAAATGGTGCCCAAAATAAGCAAAGATTATGAATATAGCTACTATGTCATGCTATTTATGAGAGATATTGTTAACAACTTTCATATAAATATAATTGAATTGATATTAATCTTTAACATTTAACCATTATCGATTGTTCATGTAATATATGTCTATATTTTAATATATTATAAAATATTTTACTAAATTTTGCTTTGGAATGAAAGCATAAGATGCACTTTGAAAAGGACAAGTTATTTCAATTGAGATAGGAATGATGCATATATGTGACAATAGATAATAGAATATCCAAACTTTAGCATACTAATTTAGTATCAAGTTTAGTATGTATAATAAGATTGTTTTAGATATATATTTTTCACTTTGGATAAATCTATTCATGTTTTGAAAAATTAAAAGTTAGAAACTATAAATATACTATGAAAGCCTAGAAAGATTTAGTAGCATTTAATATCATAGCTGTAAAGTTTTTGAGATCATAGTTTTATTAATACAAGTCATTAATATTTTGTCATTTGTATGGTCAATATATATATAACAAGGTATATGGAAAGCATAAATTTAAAAATACATTTTTTTAATAGTCGTTTTAATTAGCAGTCATCAAATAATGTAATAGTTGTAATTTTTAAATTTTATATAAAAAATTCCATGACAGTCATTGTTAATTTACAATGACAAGTCTTGAATAACAACCGTTAGAGAATTTTTTTTTTTTATGACGATCACCTGATTTTTAATAACAATCATTTTTTGTTTTTCATGACGATCATCATCCTTAAAAAGACTTATTTACAATGATAGTTAATAACTATCTTAAAAGCCTTATGTATGTTTATGAATATATAACCATATTAATAGTTATAAGTCATTGTGTAAAAAATTAGGATGCTTGTTAGTCTCTGGAAAAGAATTGTTTGAGTTTACATTTTATTTTAGGAATGTTACTCATAAAATTAGAGAAAACTTTGCCAAAAATTTCATGTAACTTGGTCAATTATGAATTTAATACAAACAAGAATCAGTCAAAAAAGCAAGTTTACGATTTCTCCGGACATCCCAAAAAATTCGAGGTCGGTCATGACAACTTACCAACATCATCCATAAAATATATATATATATATATATTTAATTGTTGGCCTAGCCAATTCTCTATCTTTGTTTTAAATGAACATCAAAAGCTGGAGTACGCAGCTAGACTAAGATGCAACGAGTCTTGAAGTGGCATCAGAAATTGTGATGCCTCGATGAAATTTTATCTGGAATAAGACAACCTCAAATGTGGGAGATGTTGCTTGCTCAGCTTTCTGCTGCATTGCTCATTATGTATTTACCCGTCGCATTTTACACAAGTTTCTTCTTTTCTAAGAACATATAAAATACGGACAAAATACAAACGAGACCCACGGGAAGAATCTTCAAGTTTCACACTAACTTATTTAAATATACATTTATATATGAAAAATATACTATCCATTGTAGGGAGTGCTTACCCCGGTACCTAAAAAACACTCCAACATCAGTCACTAGCACTATTTTAGAAATGAAATGAGAAGCAGCGATGGAACTTCTAGCTCAACCTATAGGGATAGGAGGCTATAAGCCTAGCTGTCATGTTTCAAAGGAGCGCAGTTATTGGAGCACTGTCACAATTGCACGGCCAACACAATGAGAAATCACTGTTCAGCAGGTTCGTTCAGACAACTTGACTCTTCTATGAAAACAGCTAATTAGTATCTGTACCAAATAAAAGAGCTCCATGAGCACCATCCATCAAGGTGAGCCGGTGACTCCTGGAAAGAGTTCGGATATTTTATTGAAAACATCCATGACCTGCGATAATGTGTAACATGAGTGAAATCATAATGGAAATGTATATATTAACGGTATAAAAATCTCCTAAAACCTTTTATGATTTCATATGAATCTCAGCAGCTGTAAAAGTTCAACATCTTTATTTTATAAACCATTTACATTTACCAAATGTTTTGAACATGCAATTAACAACTATCTTGATGCTGAAGACAGACATGATTTTAAAAGAAATAATAAATAGTGCTATGAAAAATAAATTGTGTGAATCCACCATACCTCCTTGTCATTCTGATATTTTGCAATGCTCAATGGGTTTTGTGAACACTGTAAAAGCATTACAGCAGTGAGTAGGTCGGACAAAAATTAGCTCAATTAAAAGAGAAAAAAAAAAAAAAAAAAAAGGTAATTCGATGACATATACATCCATAATAGCTTGTTGAACTCTTGGATTTTGAAATGCCAGTGCCACCTCAGGGTTGGTCATAATCTTTGATATTACTTCCTCAGGCGTTAGCCCAATTTGGTCTGCATACACAAGAATCGTTAACTTGGGAGCAAAGAAAGAAGATTTCACCTTACATAATAAAAGTTTAAACCAATGTATAAATGTTTTGAAATACAAGTGAATGTATCATGGTTTTAAGGCCACAAACATGAAAATGATACGGCTAAAATGAAGAGATTGTCAAGAAGCGCGGGGCATGCTTATTTCCAGCAAAGACCAAAAACAAATTGTAGGAAAAGGCTAGAATTATGTATTTATCTATTGTTTTAAAGTTCTATAGGGAGAAAATGTTATGGGCTTTTAATTAAAATCACACAGCCCACATTTTCTGAATTAATCAAGCTACAGGAAATAAATGAGTCTCAATATACATGCAAACATCTGATTCATTTTTTACGGGAAAAGTCTCATACTGAACCAACGTTCTATGCAGCTAAGAGAAATGCCCCAAACCCAACTTTTTCAGAGTTTCATTGAACAGTATTATCCGATATAAGTTCAACTTTCATTTGTGCCGTTTAGTCCAGATGGTGTCATTTAATTCTTCAACTTGATAAAAAGAGTCAAATAAGGACAAATTATATTACATTAATAATTTATCTATTCTAATATCAATTTTTTTATAAAGTGATTAAATGTGATTAAAACACGAATTTTTAAAAATGATAAAGTCACAATTAATATGAAAAAAATTCAAAAAATATTTGTTTTGAATATTTGTTTATTATCACTGTTTTATTTTAGTGTTTCATAGAATTTAATTTTTAATAAAAATTAAAATATATATTTAAATATTGTTATTGTTGATTTTTATTAAACAATTTAAAATAAATTTTACTTTTATCTAAGTTAAAAACTCGTATTTAAGTAACGTTTTAATCAATTGATAAAAAATAATAATATTTTAATAAAAAAATCATTAAAATAATATAATTTAATTTTAATTAGCTCTTTTTACAAAACTTAGATACTAAATGACATCATTTCTAATCTAAGAGAGTAAATGGCACAAATGAAGCCCTAACCTAGGTTAAATGACATGTTCAATAACTATGCAAAAAAAAAAAGATTCAAAAAAATCAAACAATATAACTATACTAAAAATCATGTAAAAAATTCCAATTTACCAAAGGAAAAGAAGAATACAAGCAAAAAGTAATACTAAAACTAGCAAGATATAGTTAAATGTTAGAGAAAAAAGAAAGAGCATATGGAAAAGTTAAATAAGTAAATAGTACCATAAAAGTAAGGAAAAAAGTAGAGAGAAGACTTGAAGAGAGAGAGTGGGGGGATACTAGCTATGATTTTTTGCTTAAATAGGAACATTTTTGTAAATACAACACGACAAAAAATATTTGCAAAAAATTTGTATGGCTCCAATGTTGGTGTAACAATCCATAGATTCGCACAGCAAAAATTTGATTGCTCGACTCCAAAACTCTCAAAATCAAAGCCCAGCCTGTTAGCTTTCAAGTCTAAAACAAGATTCATGTCCAAATACTTTGATGCTCCTTGAGAACATACCAATAAGAACTATCCTCAAGCAAGTCTCGCACGCATGTGAGTTAGTGATTACTTCTTAACATCAAGGTTACTCAACCAAGTCGTTTGCCCCATTGTAAGTGATAACTCTAATTTATTAGAGTATTATTAGCTCTTATTCATAAATACTTGCTTGTTAATTTGGGAATATCCACACATTATAATCATTTATACACTATTTGTGGATTTTGTGATTTAAATGAATTCTTTGATAATAAATTCAAAATAATTATGAAATGTGTCAAAAAGAATTATATTTTGATGTGCACTCATTATATTTTCATTGCCCTTGCAGGAAATAAAGAAAACAACAAAGAAAATGCAAAAATGCAGCTTTGCTGCAGCAAAACCATACCAGGAAATAAACGCCAAAACAGAGGCTGATGTGGAATCAAGAATTCAAGGGCTGATTTGGACTCTAAAGAAAAAGGACAATTTTGGGCTTTCATTAACTCACCTTTTGAGGGATAATATTGGAAATTAACACACCAAAATTTGTCTCCAATTAAACCTAATATAAAAGAGCAAAAACAGGGGCGGATTTGAGAGGCAATTCTGCGGCAGAAAATAAAACACATATACAGCAGAATCTAGGCAGCAGCGAAGCAGCGAGGAACAACCAGAATTGCGACAGAAAACAGAGAACAAATCAGCAGCAGCAAGAAGGAAAAACACAGCAGATAGCAGCCCCAAATTCTGGACAGATTTGGTGCAAGGAAGGAGAGGCAAAACAGAGCATTAATTTGACTTTGGAAAGAGATCAATTGAAGCTTGATTTGCAAGGACTTTCATTGAAGAGAAAGCAAGAACGAGACAAAGGATCATAATCCAATTGGTTTAGGGTTGATTTAAGGGATTTATTTATCTATTTCATTATTTCTTTATTATTTGATTCTTCTAAATTCTCTAAACCATATGGATCTGATTTTGAGCATATATAATTTGATGTTTAATTTTATAAATATGCTTGGCTAAATTCTCATTCAGTTAGGGTTGTGGATATGCAAGTGTATGTAGACTTTGTGCTTTAATTTCATAAAAATGTGCTTTGCTTGGTAAAGGATGCTAGTTATTCTACGCTTGATTAATTGATTCATTCTTATTGATTGCTTGATCAACAATTGATAGGATAATAGACTGAAATTGAATCTGAAAAGGTTAATTTTAAGTTAGAATAAGCTAGAATAGTGTGAAGAAATTGATATAAGAATATATAATTATCTCACATAACTCAAAAGAATTTGTGCATGAACGTTGTTCTTAGATTCAGTTTTGCATAGGAATATGTTTAATTGAGTCATAGAATATATAAACATTGCAGATTCGGAAGAATCCTTTGTGAATTTTTGAAATTCGAGTTACTGGTATATTTTGCTGCAGCATTGCTACAGCATCACTTTGCTACAGCATTGCTGTAGCAAAGCAGTTTGTCTACATCACTTGTCATATTCGCAATCCTAACTGATTTATCTATCTGTGATTTGTGATATTCTTCTTGTTAAACGTTGTTTCAGTGTTTTCACTCTTGTTCTCTCGTATTATTTATTTTATTTTATTTTTTTATTTTATTTTAATAAACAAAAACACAACATTGATCTTAATAGTTAATTTTTACGAAATTTTCTAGTATTCCAATCTCCGTGGGAACGATCTTTCTTATCATTATATTACTTGTTTGCGACACGTGCACTTGCGTTAAATCATATACACCATTGTGAGCAACAGTAAGGTTCATTGTCATGAAGGCATTTTGCCGCAAAACCGATCACCCAACTGTGCAAGTCACACATGTTAATATCAAATAGAACAACAATGTACGAAGACTTAGTCGACTTTCCAAACCTCTAGTGAGTCTTTTCTTACACACCCTCACATAGGTAACTTGACACTAAGGGCCAACTCCTTGCCCAAAAACAAACTTCATCTTACACCTCTCAAGCATGTATGCTCATTTCTACTTGCCATACTTTAAATCAAGCCAACACCCATGCCAATTTATCTTCAAGTCATCCATGCGAGTGTCTTCCATGGAACTCTTTCATGTGAGCAAGTTCCATTCACACAAACTCACATGTGACCCGAGTAAGCAACTCTTTGATCTAAAGCCCACATATGATACCTTTATTCTTAGCAGGTTGTCGCCCACTTCCCTACATACTGGTATACGGATCCATAATGCTTGGCCGAACCCTTAACCAACACACATCCCCACTTGACATCATCGTCATAAGTGTTGTCTTATTCGCAATGTGCCTTGCTCTTCCTTACTAAGATGCCACTACTCGCCAATGTCCATCACTTGCGAAATGCTGTCAACAAGGCGTGTTGTATTCCAATGAAGCTACCTTCACGTGCCCATATCGAGTAAACCATTAGGCACACCTTCCCTCTTGTGTCGTCTCCCGCATGAAAATCATGCATAGTATCGACCCTTCTGCATCATAGGTACTATCCCAAAGACTCGTCTGAGAGAGACATTGTTGTGCTCCCTTAGCATAAACAATGCATGCCCAATGAGCATTCTCTTGCTCAAAGATAGCTCCACTTAGCACACTGTATCCAAGGATGCCGAAAGTAATATAGAGCTTGACACCATACCTCCCCCTAAAGATCTCTTAAAGCATTTTGTCTGAGTGAAGAACAAACATTATTATGTGCAAGGAAACATGAGCACAAAATAATTCAATAATTGTTATTTTGTCAATTACATAAGTGCCCTCATGCAAAAATGACATCCTCACTTCATTCCTTTGACGTCATCATCAAAGTGCTCTAAAGAATCTTTAAGCTCCGCATCTTCGTGTTGATTTCTAGCATGCAATTGTCCCTCTACTCCATGTAGAATCACTGCATCTTTTTACCCAAACTAAGCTCCATTTGAGCAAGTGTCATTCCCAATAACACAAGTAATCTCCACTCCAAAAATAGCAACCCTAAATGACTAGCTCTTTCAATGAGCCTAATTAAGTCCACTCAATGGACCAGCTCTCTATGATGATCTCATAAGATATGGCTCACAAGCCAACCTTTACTCCATCGCAACATCTTTCACCAACTCTCGGCATCATAACTAGACTTGTCTTAGTCCCTTCAAATGAATACTTGCAATTGATGCCCCTGACCCTTTCGACATGCAAAACTTTAACCATTTAAAACTTTAACCATTTAATACGTTAACCTGACACTCCCTGGCCCTTTCACAAATGTACCATACTAACAATCTTTGCTTGCACTTGATGCTCCTTGGCTCTTTTACGTGCAACCCTTTTACTTATGCACCTGGCGCTCAGCTCTTCCATATGCAACCAATCAAATGTGTTGCTCATGCACAAGATGCTTCCAGGCCCTTCCAACGTGTATTCACTACACAACAGTGTGCCCACCTCTATGCGTGGCATTCGTACCAACTGTATCCCTTACACGACACCCTACGCCATTCCATAGCACAAGATGAATCCAACTCTGACATATGAGATGTACAACATAAGATAGAGTTTGCAAACTCACTACTATTCAACAGCACCACCATTTTGAAACTCTGATATGCTAAACTTTTACCTCAGACCACTACTGACATTCGCCTTGAGTAAGCAACTTCAGTCGGTGTCTTCGAAACTATGCCGCATTCCCTTAGTGGAATGAGGTCCTCTCCCACTTCATTCTTTGGCGCCATTGTCGAAGCATTCTCAAATTGAATGATCAACGATGAAGCCTTAACCTATGTAGGCGTTCCTTGGTCCTTTCCTACAATGGAACATCATATGTTCACATCATGAGCATCATATGGTCTCCCAACATGCAGCTTCTCTTCAACTTGAGCTCTCTGCAGTCCTTAAAACCATCTAACAAAGGAACCTCTCACCCTAGTCATGCTAATTACTATAGATGTCATCGACATACTCTGATGCTCATTATTGTCGCTTCGCTTCAACTCACTTTGGCGCTCTATGGCCATTCCAAACAACACTCAAGTAATACCCTCAATTTTGTAGAACTTTGCTTCACTTCGAGGACATAAGCACTCCATGGCCCTTCCCACTATTGAACCCACTAACATAGGCTATTCATGGCCCCTCCAATGCAAACTCACTTAACCCTCGTGGTTGAAATTGAAGCCAACTCTACTACAATAACAATCCTTCATAGTCCCTCATTGGCAACCAATGCCCTTTGCCTAAACCATTAGTCTATGTCTTCCCTCAAATACACTGATTGATTAACCTTGGTCTTCATTGACACTCTTGCCTTGGCCTACTTGACCTTCATGTCTCAAATTCGAAACTAGCTACCATAGCCTCTTTGTTGGTCCTCCTAACTTTTGTTTCCACATTATGCTACTTGTGCCCTTCTTGACACTTCTACTTCCCCATCTTAGAGAGAGATTGGCATGCCTGCTGAAAAGAACCAATGTCCGCCCCATTAGCATTCTATCGCTCATAGATAGCTCACTTAGCACACTATGCTCATGGGTGTCGGGGGTGATAGAGAGATTGACACCATGCCTCTACTTAAAGAGCTCGGAGCATATTTCCTTGTTTTAGGAAGAAAAATCACTTTGGGCGAGAAAACGTAAACCCAAAATAATTCAATAATAACTATTTTATCAATTACCAAATTACCCTCTCATGCAGACCATGACACACCTTACCATGGATCTAGCCCTACCAAACATCAAGTAGTGCTAGCACACATGATGACAAAATCATTTAATTATGAAGCATACATCTAGGATTACCTAGCTTCTAAGTGTACTTTGGCCAAGGCCATTATCCATGTGGCTCAGATTTAAAGTTGAATGCGAAATACTTTAGTTCATGATTCCACATGTACATAGTAGAGGCAAAAAAATGCCTTCAAAACATAGTTTCTTGGGATGTGATTGTTTCATAAGTGGTTTTAAGATAAAATGTTTCAAAAGAAGTGGTTTAATTAATTTTGTAATGGTTAATTATTTTATTAGTCTAATGGTGTAATTATATACATAACCTTATCTGACAAGGATAAATAATTCTAAGATAACCCTAGTCTTACTAAAACTAATATTTTTATTCTAAACTAAAATAAATACAATATATATATCATATACAAGTTAAAGCATAGATATCACACATGTCCAACTTGGACAATGCAGTATATAAAGAACTTTCAATTACACCATGAGTCATAATGTCAACTAGTTGCTCAACACTCTTGATGACGTGTAAGCCTGTTTAAATTTATCCTAAGGAAGATAAACCTTAGAAAAGGAATGAATTCAACAAGTCAATCCTTGCAAATTTCTCATAAAACTTGAATAACAAGAAGGAAATACAAAATAGCATCAATTCTCAACTGGCTAGCCTAGATTGTTCCTCCCTGCATATAACCTCATTCGGTAACTCAAAACATAAAGTTTTGAGTACCAAATTGACACATCACACTAGCAAACAAAATTAGTTGCAGCCCAAAAGAACCAACAAAATGCAAATAGAAAACTAAGGAATAACAACAACAAAATAAATAAATAAAACGACAGTGCAACAAATGAAAGTAAAAGGTACTAAGATCTAGCGTCATTGCCCCTCTCTTGAAAAAGATGAGTTTCGTTAGCTTGAGCAACAGGAAGAGGTTTTGAAAATATCAAGATGTCATTAGGAGGATGGTAAGGGAATAAATCCTTGATATTGAAAAAAGCTGCAATTTATAAATTAGGTGGAAGTTCCAAAACATAGGCATTAGGACCCACTTTATGGCTGATCCGAAAAGGGCCAATCTGCCTATCTGGTAACTTAGTATAAGTTCCAACTGGACTCCTTCCCTTGCAAAGGTGAGCCATAACTAACTCCCCAACCTCAAACTCCTTGTGTCTCCTTTTTTTGTCTACGTGAAGTTTGTAAGTGTTGTTAGAGGTAGTCAAGTGTTCTTTAACATCAACTAACATCTTGACAATGTCTTCAAACTGCTTGTTTGCTCTTGAATACATTAAGGAAATGTCAGTAGTGAAATTAGGTAACCTAACATAAATAACATCAAATGGTGCTTTCCCAGTAGACCTATAAACCATACTGTTGATGGCAAATTCTGCTTGAGGTAAAGCTAAATCCCAATGCTTAGGACGATTTCCAGAAATACACCTAAGCATATTGCCTAATGTATGATTAACAACTTCAGTCTGACCATCAGTTTGAGGGTGGTAAGTGGTGCCAAACTTCAAAACTGTACCAAACTGCCTCCACAGCTCCTTCCAAAAATGATTGGTAAATTTAACATCCTTATCTAAAACAATGGACTTATGAACACAATGAAGTCAAACAATTTCCTTGAAAAACAAATGTCTTGTAGAACTAGCATCAAAGGTCTTCTTGCAGGAAACAAAATGAACCATGTTGGAGAAACGATCTACAACCACCATTACAAAACTGGCATGTCTAGGCGTTTTAGGAAGTCCCAAGACAAAATCCATACTAACATCCTCCCAAATATTTTCAAGAATAGGTAAGGAGAGTACAAACTTGTGTTTTGTGCATGACCCTTGGCCATTTGACAAATAGGGCACCTTTCTATAAACCTGGCAGTGTCTTTTCTTATTTGAGGCCAATAGTATTCACTCTCAAAGTTGACAGTTTTATCTCTCCCCAAGTGAGCTTGTAAGCCATTAGCATGATACTCTTGAATGAGACACTCCCTCAAAGAAGTTCCTGAAACACATAGCCTATTTTCCTTGAATCAAAATCCACAGTCTATGTAAAAACCACCATATTAGAGTGTTAGTTCACAGACAGCCCAAATATTTTGAAAGTCCTTATCTTTAGCATGCTCACCTTTTAATTCCTCAAATTGAGTAACATCAGCTTTGACCACAATCAATAAGTGCACTCTTCTACTCAAAGCATCAACCACAATGTTCTGTTTTCCTTTCTTATGCCTAGACAAGAAATTGAACTTTTGAAAGAACAAAGCCCACCTACTATGCATATTACTCAAGTTCTTTTGTCAATTTCAAAACTGCAAGGACAGGTGATCACAAAAAAGGGTGAGTTCTTTGTGAACTAAATAATGTTCCCAATGCTACAAAGCTCTAATCACGGCATAAAACTCTTGTTCGTAAGTAGACCACTTCCTCCTAGTTCACTGAGTTTTTCACTGAAGAATTCAATAACCTTGCCTTCTTGAATCAACACTGCACCAATTCTAGTGCCTAATGTGTCAGTCTCCACTTGAAAAAGAAAATCAAAATTAGGAAGTGCCAAAATTAGAACACTGGTCAATTTTTCTTTGACCAAATCAAAATTGAATGATCCACTCCCCACTAGAATTTACCTTTTTTTAAACAATAAGTAATTAGGGCAACAATAGAACTGAAATATTGGATAAACCTCCTGTAAAATGTAGCCAACCCATGAAAACTCCTCACCTCATGAACATTGAAAGGGGCTAGCCAATCTTGGACAACTTGAACCTTTTTAGGATCCACTATAACACCTTGGGCACTTATAATAAATCCCAAAAAACATCATTTGTTCAATTAGTAATTTACATTATTTGAAGTTCAAAAACAATTTGGTAAACCTCAAAGCCTCTAAATTAGCTCTCAAATGTTGTAGGTGTTCATCTTCATACTTACTAAAAATAAGCATATCATCAAAATAAACCACAACCAATGCATTACTGAAAGGTTTTAAAACCTGATTCATTAGTCTCATTCATCTCCAGGCTTGTGGTTTATTTTGATGGTAACCACTCTTCAAATCCAACTTGAAAAATATGACAAAACCCTCCAAGCTATCAATACACATCTTGCAAGATCCATCTTTCTTGGGGACCAAAAGTGTAGGAACTACACAAGAGCTGAAACTCTCAATAATTAATCTTTTGCCAAGCAGTTCTTCCACCATGCCTTGAGCATCTCATGTTCTTGAGGGCTCATCCTATGATGAGGTAGGTTGGGTAACCTAGCACTAAGAATGAAATCAATCTGATGCCGAATGTTTTTTAGGGGAGGCAGGTCTAAATGAAGGTCTTGAGGAGAAAGGTCCTACAACTAGCATTCGCAACTCATAAGGATAAACAAGAGAATCTTGGGTAACTTCCTTTACCATTAGTGCCAAACCAGACCTACTAGCTTTCAGTTCTTGAATGACTCTAGAACCAGAAATATTCAATAACACATGCTTGCTAGATGCAGCTTCCTCTACTTTCAGTTAACCCGACAACATTATGATAAAAGAGTACATAAATAGTAAAAAATCTTAATAACTAAGTTATAAAGAATCTTTACTTACGGGAAGCATATGTTGAGAATTGCTCGAGAATTCTCTCCCTTATTCAGCTTAGTCAACTTATGGGCTTAGAACCACATTTTCACTACTCCCATTGTCCACAATCACATCACACATCTTTTTGTTGATGGTACACCTAGTCCTAACAATCACGTCTCTAAGATTGTTTAGGCTCTCTAGGTGTGAGCAACATCCTTTGTAAGATCCCTATGAATCTTTCTCCAACATCTACTTCTACAAATTCAACCTCATCAAAGCTTTCTTCACCAACTTCATAATTTCCTTCCTCAAACTCTTCCATATCTTCCACCAAATTGATTAATTTCCAGAATGGAAAGTCATTGGATTTGTGACCAGCCTAGTTACATTAAAAACACTTGAGGATACCAGGCTGAGCATAGGGATTGATTATTTGGTTGTTAATTGGTGTCTATAATTTTCTGGTGGTATTTGGGTAGGTTTCAGGTTCTTTAAGTTGGCTGGTTGGGGTCAACTCGTGGTTTGAGTGGCTGGTGGTTGATTGAAGAAGAATTGGGACTTGGTAAGAAAGATTTGTCTAGGGAAAAATAAGTGAGTGTTTTCTTCAAGAAAGGAGTCTTTGAAAATTTGAAAAGTTGGGATTCATATCAGTAGCAATGGTAAATGCCTCAAGTAAGCTCTCTACATTTCCGACTTCAACTTGACCTCTAATACGTTCCCTTAAACCAGTAATTAATCTGAGAATTTTTTGAGATTCAGATTCACTCAAGTCATTTCTAGCTCTCAACTCTTGGAACTCCTCTATGTACTAAAAAACAGTTCTATTTCACTGAGTGCATTGATGGTATTGTTTGAACAATATTTGCTGATAAACATTTAGTAAAAACTGATCATACATCAACCTTCTCATCCACCCCAAGAATTGATAGCCATCTCCACATGCCTTTTCCGTGTGTTTTGAATCCTCTCCCACCAAGCACTAGCCCCACCCTTCAATTTTTAAGCCACCATTTTCACCTGCTTATCCTCAGGAACCTCCATATACACAAATAAGTTATCTACAACCTCCACCCAATCAAGAAATTTCAAGATATTCATCTGTCCAAAATAGACAGGTATACCATTCTTGGTTCTAAAACCAGAAAATTCAGGGAATCTAGTTCTAGGATGATTATTCTGATAGCCATGAGGTTATAAGTCATATGGATGATGATTGCAATGGATAGGAGTGTATGACTGTTGGGTTCTGTTTGGGTTTGGATGACAATCTGTGAACTGGGTATAATGCTGTGGGTGTCAAGTAGCTCCATAAATAGTTTTCAAAACATCAGTTTGATTAGATGAACCAAACTGGGCAAGATTTAGTGGGTAACGGAGGTCGTAAGGACAAAGAGAATAGTTGATGGTCTAGTGGGTTAGAAACTGGTATAGGAAGTGGTTTACGCCCACTAACCTGCGATACCAAAATATATCAGGCAATGAACACTAAACCTACCACAGCATCAATTCATACCAAAATATAAAGAAATAAAAGGAAACAAAACAATAGCAGAAAAGCACAAAAAAGACAAAAATAGAAGATAAAATTCGATCATGCCACAGCATCAATTCATCCCTCTTGAGAACAACACTCTCCTGAGTCTGTCAGCAAAGAAGTTCCTGAACCTGGTGGGAAATACTCGGCCAAATTTGCAACATTGAATGTAGATGATACTTGGAGGTGGTCAGGAAGTTGAAGTACATAAGCATTGTCGCCAACTTTGTGTCTAATTCAGAAAGGTCCCAACCTTTATCCTGTAGCATGTTATACGTACCTGTAGGTATCCTTCCCTTGCCAAATGTGCCATAACCAAGTCCCCAACAACAAACTCTTTCTTTCTCCTCTTCTTGTCTGCGTCAGCTTTACACTTCAAGGTGGCATGAGTTAAATGGTCAGTGACTACTTGAAACATTTTTTGGATATCAAGGGCTGTTTTAGCAGCTGAAGAACTCTAAAAAACTGGCATGTTTGTAATATCAGTAACAAAACTTGGAAATTATGTATACACAATAGCAATGGACTCCTTCCTGTAGATCGGTTAACCATCCCACTAGAGGCAAATTGGCAGCATAAGATCCCATTGTTTCGGTTTGGAGCTAGAAACGCATATTAGAATGTTGCCCAAAGTTCGATTAACCACCTCAATTTGGCCATCGATTTGTTGATGACAAGTGGTACTAAACTTGAGGTGTGTATCAAATCTTTTCAACAACTCTTTCCAAAAGTGGCTAGTTTTCATATCTCTGTCTGATACTATAGATTTTGGGACCCTGTGTAATCGAACAATGTCACAAAAAAATAATTGAGCTACCAAGCTGGCATCAGTTGTTTTCTTGCAAGCTGTGAAATGGGCCATCTTGGAGTACCTATCCATAACAGAATCTACTCTCTTAGGAGTTTTGGGTAACCCAAGTATCAAATCCATGCTCCAGTCCTCCCAAATAGATTTAAATTTTGGTATAGGCAAAGGTGAGTAAAGCCCAGCATTTTGGCTAGTTCCCTTGGCTGATTGGCAGCAAAACAATGTTTAACAAATTTAGCTAAATCACTTTTCAATTTAAGCCAAAAAGACTTGTCTTCAAGCACTGCAATGGTCTTATCTCGTCCAATATGCCCAGCCAAGCCACCCATATGATGTTCCCTTATTAGAACATCCCTCAATAAAGTTTTAGGTATACACAGTGTATTCCCCTTGAAAAGACATCCTTGTTGTAGAGTGTAATCTTAAAGAAATTTCTTGTTTACACTACAACCAAATTTCACCAAAATCATCATCACTTTTATATCGATCTCGATGAGTCTCAAAACAGGTAATTTCAGTTTGGGCCACAGAAAGTAATAAACCCGTCAACTAAGGGCATCTGCTACAACAATAGTCTTACCAGATCTATGTTTAAAAACAAATGCAAATTTCAGTAAAAATGAAGCCCACTTGGAGTGCATGCGACTCAAATTCTTTTGATAATATATTGTAGTGATTGATGATCACAATGCAATATAAATTCTCGTTGCACCAAATAATGTTCCCAATGCTTAAATCTCTCACTATAGCATAAAATTCTTGTTCATAAGTGTTCCATTTTTGTCAAGTATCGTTAAGTTTTTCACTGAAATATTTGATACCCTTTCGTTCTTGATGCAATCAATTCTGCCCCAATGCCTATTCCAAACGCATCGATCTCTACATCAAAAATGAGTATCAAAATTTGGCAAAGTTAAGAAATGGGGTATTGATGCAAGGGCATAAGTGTCACTTCTCAATCTTTTAGTTTTGTTTTGTTTATCAATTTATTTACGTGATTGCCCTTTATTTTCTTTTAAGTTTACTGTCCTTTTTGGTAATTGAATAGTCTAGGATTTGATCTTATAGTAAGGTAGTGGAGATGGTTTTGGGCAGCTTATGATATATGCTTTGTTCTTTCTTTTGAAGCAAGTTAGTTTTTCTTTGAGTTGATCATTGTGTTCATCTCCTTCTTGTATTTCTGAAATTTGAATCAATACAAAAGCTTTATGCCAAATCATTAGTAAAGACCCACTAGCATATTAAAAGCCCATTAGTATAAGATATATAGGTTGCTTATTTCATGTTTTAATTAGCTAGTTGAATATTTTGAATTATAAATGAAATTTTGAGAACAAGTTCTCTCTTTTATTCCCTCCAACCCTATTTCTTCATCTTTTTCCTCCATTATCTTCTCTTTTCTTCCATTTCTAAATCTCCCTTCATTAGTTAGCTTCTAGTAATATATTTGGTGACTAAGTTGTCCAAACTTGGTGGCCAAGTTGTCTTGGAAGATAAAGACAAGTCTCTAGGTCTAATAAACATGGTTGGTTATCCATTAGAATGTTTGTTAGACTTAGATCATCAATGAAATCAAATGTTTATCTAGTTTCTTCCCCCTTGTTCTATCTAATTCTCCCTAATATTTTTTGTCAAACCCCTAACTATTGCTTGATACTGCATAATTCTATCCATTCTTCATTCTTCAACTATTTTTCTCTAAATTCTCTTCTTACCCTTGGTGCTGCATCAGATAGTTCTCTAATCTTTTGAAAAGAAAAAATTGGTACATTAGCATATGTTATAATTACAAAAGTACAAAGTGGACTCAGTCATCTAGTTACAAAAGGATTTTAGAAGCACACTAGTTTGATGATTGCCAAACACCAAGTAAATGTTATAGCCCCTTAGAAAATGCTTACAGCCTCATAGAAATTAATTCTAAACAAGCATCATTCAATTTAAAATATTTGAATAGGCTCTAAAATCCCTTTATGAAAATGCTTACAGCCTCGTAGAAATTAATTCTAAACAAGTATCACTTAATTTAAAATATTTGAATCGGCTCTAAAATAAAGTAAGATTCAATTCAAAATTTCAATATGAATGTGCTGAACAAACAAAATTAGTAGTGAGCAAAACATATCACAAGAAGAAAAAATACAATAAATAAGCAAACAAGGAAAAAAAATCATTGCCTAAAGATGGATCATCCACTCATGTCAGGGTTATGGCATAAGATCAAAAGTAAGATACATAAACGCACCCAATCAAATGGATACTGCCAAAACTGGGAAAAAGACGGGAACAAAAAAAAAGATAAAAAATGAATTTTTTTTTTTTTTTGAATAGCCATTTCATTTGAACGCTTACCAAACTGCTGCTTAACCTCAGGACTGCTAAGATCAAAATTCTTCAATGAATCCATCATTCGATTGTCCCATTCACTGCTCCCACCCATATTAGTCCTGGAGAAAAATAAAAGCATAGAAAATAAAATAATTAGTACTGACCATCTAAGCGACATAACACACTATCCTTCTTAAGAAAAATCATCAGAACATCCTTATACAACACAATACAATATTTGAAAATGAGAATGTCACAACTTATTGACCATAGAAAAACGACATAGAGTTCAGAAGAATTTGAGTAACTATAAATTTTACATCATAGTTCATGTAATTAAGCACATAAACAAGCCCAATTAAATATTATATGACAAAAAGTGAAGATGAAATACAAAATCATACAAACTTCAATAATGGCAAGTCCATTGATCATACTAAAATGAAACTAGAAACACTGATCGTGTTCAGTCTAACGGAAAGGAATCACGCATCAAATGAAATAAAATATAAACTGATAAATGGACATAGGGATCTTACAACATGTCTTGGAGTTGTTCACGGTATTGTGGGTTTTGTAGCATCCCTATTGAACAATACATAAATTAGTTCAGAGTTCATATATTTACAAATTGCAAAATAGGAAGATCGTAAACTTTATAATTAAAAATTTCAATGGCACCATATACTAATTCTAGAGCTACGTAAAGTCCTCCTGACACACGACTGTCAAAGTCTAAGATATAAAAAAAATTATACAATGATATATGAAACAAAGAAGCCAAATTACTCAAGTACTGACCCTTCCTTTTTTTCTCTTTTTTTTTTTTTTTTTTGCTGAGTAATACTGAAGTATAGGCTTACATTTGAAGGTTTCCGGATTCCGCATCTCCTCAGGTAAGTAACTACAAGTATCAAACAAAGATCAATCTACTTCTAATTGAAAGAAAAGAAAGCATGTAACCAAAAGTGCTCCAAAATTTAGAAAAATCATGTAATATCTAATTTTTGTATAAAATGCATGCTCAGGAAATAAGAAGTTATAAAAGAATAATTTCCTGGAAACAAGAATGGTAAACCACTAGAACAATAAAAGGCAAGCTCGAAAGATACAAATAAAGAAAATATTAATCTAGATATAAAATAAATGGGAAGAAATAAAGATATATTACGGATAAACCATCTTTTGAACTGTTGGATCTTCCATCATTTTCTCCAAAGCTTCCACAGATAACAGAGGATTTGCTTTTCCTATCATTAAACAAAGATTTTTGAATAAAAAAAATTTTAAAAATGATATTGGATCCAAAAAAAAAAAAAAGTGAAAAGAATGAAAAACATTGTAAAAAAAATTAAAAGCTTGTAAGCAATTAACTTCTAGGATATAATAATATATAAAACAAACATAAATGCAGCGATCAGGTGATATACATTCATTAAGGCTAGCTTTAAAAATGTTGAGCAATAGTAAAAGCTAACTAACATGTTTCAGTTTAATAAGCAGCAAGAAGAAAAGCACAATTGAGGTGGTAGGTGTTTCAAATTCTTAAAAGTTCATTAATGTATTATCTTGTGGATCAATAACAAATGATATATTATTGTTATCAATTTTCCCTTTCTTCTAGCCACATCGTGTGTATTCTGCTTTCCTTTTCGGGGATAGTTGCAGGTGGGAAAGAAACTGACCCTAGCAATGTGGACATCTTCCCTGGCTTACTAAGTATAAATCTCCATGGAGTCAAAGCACTAAAAGCAAGTAATAATTACAGAAAAACTAATAATTAAATTCTTTGCCAAGTAAAACATATGTAGAGGTTTTCTGATGACATCTTTCCAACAGAACATCTGCCTTTCAAGGATTGGAATTCTCACCTACAGATGAAACTTTGCCCTAATTTAACCAATGTGGATGCAACATAAGACCTAAAACAGGAAACATTACATTTCAACTTCACTGTTAAACGCATCCTAAAATTTTTAATTAAGTTTATTGTAAAGATACAACACAACCTATCAAATTTGTACCATCCCATTATACTGTTTCTCAGGATGCTTTTAGATGCCCACATGAATACGTCTTTATTTTTGCTAATTTTTCAGATTGAATTTCACAATTATATTGAACCAATAATGAACATAGAATCACAGGAATAAGTGCATAAAAATAAGCAAAAAACTAATTCTAGAGCCATTTATGCAATTATTCATTATAAACAGACAAGATACTACAAGATTCTATCTTATTAGTTATTTTGAGTTCATTTGGCAAAGAGCTTTTAAATTTAGAAGTTGCTTTCTATTCATCACAGACATTAATCATACGGATGTATAGGCTCAAATGATATATTGGAAACTCAATCATAACAATCTCCCAGAGTAATTTTCGTACTATGCAACGTACAACAAAGAATCAGCAGTTAAGTAAAACTGCAACATATTCAAAAAGGAGCCATAAGAACTTTTTTACATAATGAGAAACATCATATTATACATAAATATAAATAGTTACAAAAATTCAAAAGGTGGACAAACAATGCACTTAAAAGAAATATCTAACAATACGAGCCCATTCTTTACAAAACTGTCCCTATAATTAGGATATAAAAGCTACACAATTATAGCTTATAAAAAACTGTGAATAATCTTTTACTCTTTTGAAACCGATGCCTATGATGAAGCAAAATACAAAACTTTATCCCACAAAATATTGCTATCATTTTCAATATCCTCAAAAATTCTATTGTTCCACTCCATGGATAAAATCGCAACCTATTCTACCTTTCTCACTAATCTGTTATCACAAACAAATAATTGTTAATTACATTATTTTACCAAAATAATTAACCGAAGTTAAACCTAAAGTCAGAAGAGTTTACATCAATGCTTAGGGACAGCAGAATAGTCAACTAAGGCTATACTTATAATCAGTCTTGGAAACAATACCAAAAGAAACCCAAAAAAAAAATAATCTATACTTACGATCAGACTGTGACTCTTTTGAAGTGTAGAAGTCCTGCCTAGAAGCAGCTCCATTTTGAGAAACCTAAAAATTATTTTAAAAAATTAGTGTCATTAAAGAACAAGGCCTCTTGGTGCCAGAATAAAGTTAAAAGCAATCACTTACTTCCTTGGAAATAACAGCATCCTTGGATGAACTTCTCACAGTCATATCCTTTACGCTACTGTCAAAGGGACTTCTTTGTTCAGTTTCTTCTGGTGAAACGTCTACAAAAGCTATATAAAAATTGTATTTAGAATTCTGAAAGGAAGACCATAGAGAAAGAAACATTCAAATATCTGTTGGATAGCAACATATCGATAGCCAATTATAATATGGCCCCAACTACAATATAATTAATATACTCAAAGTATGATACAAAAGCATACACACTGATACATGGAAAACCAGAAAAAGCTAAGATATGAAGTGGCACTAAATATAACATTTAACTTTAAAGCATGTGTTTAATTAAACATAAAATCATTATATACACATCCTACAGAGTTTGTCATATCATGCCAGAAGTAATTTAAGACTTGATCCAACAAAGCCTGGTTCAATTTAATTTGAGTAGGCTATACATAAATCTCAGACCACCTACTATGAAGGAACCACATTCTTTTTTATTTTTAAATAGAAGGAACAACATTCATTGACAATATTTAGACAGATTGCTGATGAATATAACATATAAACTACAACTCAAAGATTGAGTTTCACGATTATTAACATGCACCCAGTTGCTATCTATGCTCATACCAATTGTTGCGTTAGCTCATTAGCACTTGAATTGGAAAGTCATGCAACAATTTCTGAAAAGAAATTTTGTTTTCCAATCAAAACAGTAGGTTACCCCTCCTGTCCTGTTTCTTTGACAAATAGCAAGGGATTTCAGATTTCATACAGTACAGACCCATCACTCCGGATGTATAAATATTGGAAAGTCATGCAACAATTTCTGAAAAGAAATTTTGTTTTCCAATCAAAACAGTAGGTTACCCCTCCTGTCCTGTTTCTTTGACAAATAGCAAGGGATTTCAGATTTCATACAGTACAGACCCATCACTCCGGATGTAGTGACCAGAATCAAATGATAATATCCAGAACAACAAAAATTTAGGATAAAATTTCAAAATCAGCTCCTGTAAATGTACACCCATTTCTAATGGCTGCTTCATTAGCTCTGGAAATTTTAACATCAGCATGAGAAAGTAATTTAATAAGAATTAACAGCCATCAGCCATTAGATGAGGTAACACAACTTATGGTTCAACTAAAACCAACGCATATGGGTACAAATATGGCTTGTGCCACAAAAAGACATTTCTATGACCAATAAAATAATGGCATTGGCATAAATGAATTTTTCTTTACCAATTTTCTTTGGTTCTTTTTTTGTTTCCATTTTATCCTCTACATCAGAGGCTAGCGTTGCTTCCACTCTTGTAGCTTCTGCTTTGGATGCTTCAACTTTGGTTGCAGGCACATCCACGGTCACAGATTGTTGAGAAGCAGATGGGGAAGAGGACACAGCAGGCCCCGATGACGAATTTATTGGAAATGGAAATGGGGACCCCGGAGAAAATGCAGCATTATTGAATTGATTACTTTGAGAATTCATTTGACCCATCAAAGTGTTAAAAGCTTGTTGCATGGCATATTTCTGTAAGAATGAAAGTCAATTTGAAGGGACACATGCACCTAGAAAAAACTAAATTTCTCTTAACACCGTAATAGATGCTGACACACAATGTAGGGAAAGAAAGATAGAACATGGAAATCATACACCACCAAAGCAAAAGTAAAGACAATATTTGGATGCATATACTTATGCACTGTAATAATAATGTATGTTTCTTTAAACAAGTATAATAATTGAAATTTACACATGCGTGCATGCAATAACTTATTTTGTCCGATTTTCATGAACTTGTGAGGTTATACATTAACATAAGGCAATAAATATAAACATATGTTATAGGCACATCGTTGAATCTCTCTTTTCACTACACTTATGCTCTTAAAAGCTTGGGCATAAGGCTTATGACAATGCATACCAAAGTTATTTCATGTACATATCAATGCCATGATAGAAACAAATAACAATCAATTTTGTCTAAGCACGACTATACCATTTAAATAGCAGATAGAATTATATTCATTCCCATACTAACTTACATGCAAAATTTACTTCATTCTTTAACATGTCTACATTTGATGGTAAACATAAAATTAGCATGAAGGAAAGACAAAAGATAATAACTCAATGAAATCATACAAAATAGCTTTGAGCAATGAATAGTCACTAAAATGATTTATATTCAAATGAAGCAGCCTTTCATTATGCCAATATCAAGGGGAAGGCAGTTGCAAGGATCAATATTGCTAATCTTAAAAGTGAGGAACAAATGTAAATGCTTGGAGTGGTGGTCAGGGGAAATAAGGGTTTCATTAATATTGGTCAGATACAAGTATTAATTAGTAGCAATAACACCTAATGGGCTTTCTACAGCAGCCACAAACTTGACTCACTTTAATTTAATTAACGCTAGGCTACTGTGAATCTTCTTTTATCATCAATCAGAAAATCCTATTTTCTTTGACAAAAATGCTCTTGTAAGGTAATGCTTTCACTGAATACATTAGTTCAAAGGCTTTTCAGAACTTAGACAACTCTAAAAAGATAAGCAAATATCCCACTTAACTTATCATCTCAAATCATTATTGGTTCCTCAAGCTATTCCATTTTTCCTATGTAGGTGTTCTTCTAACCTTATGACAATCATTTGATGGTTGTGAAAGAAGTTAAGACTAAATGCAAGTCTCTTGTTCTAATAGGTTTAAAATAGGGTAAGGGGTTGTGGAAGTCACTTTGTTTTTGTCTTCAGTCACTTTTTTTTCACAAAAAACACTTAGATCACTTTCTCTATAAAAATGTAACACTTTTTAAATAATAAAATATTATTTTATTAATAAAAAATTCTAAAATAATAATAAAGTGAATTTAATATAGGCAAAATTATTATTTTATTTTAATAGTTTAAAACTGAATTTGAACAGTATAATATTTTATTGATCACTGTTTTTGTAAATTTTATATTTTATGGAATTTTTCTGTATTTTTTGGCACTTTTTTGTATTGTATTTTTTGTAGATGTCATGTTTTGATTGAAACTGAGACTTTATAATATCAACAATAGAGGATACACATGTCAGAAAATTACAAAATCAGTAACATTGTAACAACATGGATGAGCTCTTTTATGTTGAACAACACACCTCTACTGTGTTGCTTAAAGTTGAGCAATGACTACACCATTCGTGGGGCCTTTAATGATGGTAGAATGAAGAAAGAACATCTGTGTGGTTCCAATATCACTGATATTGTAAAGTATGCAATTTTGATCCAAATACAATACTTACAGAAAAATGCGATACAGACCCAAAAAATTTCAAAAAAATTTCATAAAATATATAATTTACAAAAATAATTAACCCAAAAATTTTAAAAAACAAATGCACTATTCAAATTAAGTTTTAAAATGTTAGAAATAAAATGACAATTTTGCTCTCATTAAATTCACTTTATCTTTATTATTTCAAATTTTGTATTAATAAAATTATATTTTTCTGTTCAAAAAATAATTAAAGTGTCATTTTTATTAAGATAGCGACCTAAGTGTTCATTGTGAAAGGAATGTGACTAAAGTGTTATAATGACATAAATAAAACAATTTCTAAGATACTTAATCATTTACAATAACGTTTCAGCTAATCATAATACACACGAGGTTTTTTAATTAATTTCCTAAAATGACATTATTTTAGTTTATTTGACTTCATTTAAAGTCATATAAGTGGACTTAATTTGAAAATTACAAAGATTGAAGCACACTTCATCTAGGTCAACACCATTATATCTATGTGCTCTAGTCACAATCATCATCCTATCAAAGTTATAAATGTAATATCATGTACAAATGAGATTGGCAATCAAAATCCAACCCACGACGCCCCAATCAACATTGTCACATGAGTGGACTTAATTTGAAAAAATACAAAGAATGAAGCACACTTCATCAAGGTTAACACCATTGTAGCTATGGGCTCCAATCACAATCATCACCCTATCAAAGTTATAAACGTAATATCGTGCACAAAAGAGATTGGCAATCAAAATCTTACCCACAACGCCCCAATCAACATTATCACATGCCTACACATGATGTCTGCCATCTACATGTGTGCTTTACAAGCCACCACAAACGAAACCGATGATTGTCACTATCAACAGTTTGGCATGAAAGCATGCTAATCGTTAAACCTTGAAGGTCTCCTCCCCAATCTCAAGTGAAATCTTCCAAAATTGACTGTGTAATCTATTAAAAAACCTCATTCACCATACACAACAAATGGAGCGTTTGGTAGAAGATATGAGAGAGATATGTATTTGGAAAATTGGTTTGATTTTATGGTTTTGCATTATTTTAGGAAAAGAGAAGCCACTTATATCATAGTTGTTTTATTTGGGGGGGAGAGGATGATAAAAGATATGAACACATGCATATCCAAATTTCTATCAAACAAACATACATGCTTTAACAAAAAAGGAGAGAGATGGAGAGAACCCATTCACAGCATATTAAATTCTTAAAGTTTTCATCCTTGATGTGCCCAAGGCGTCTAAAATTTTAACAAAGCATGGACATAGCTGCTGAAATATTTACCTTCAGTCTTGCAGCCACCTGTTATTCAATGAACTTATCAAACATGCAGCTAAAGATAATTTTTGAATAAATGTCAGAAAATAATCAAGTAGATTCATCTCACCCACGAAAACAATGCTGAAAGACCAACACCAACAGCAATCCAGAAAAGAGGTGACCCTCTAAAGATATGAAAAGGAGAAGAAATAAACAAGAGAAAAGGGTCAAAAGCTCATAAGTTTAGGGAGCTTTGAGAATGAGAAAGAGAAATATCAAAAAAAGATATTAACAAAACCACCATTGCACCATGTCAAAAATTTGTAATAAGTCTACCATACAAGAAAAAAGAAAGTAAAAGAGCGAAATAAAATGTAACTGATTATAGGCAATATAATGTAATTACATTTGTGATGAAGGAGGAGGCACTGAAAGTTGTGGGTTAACACCAACCGAAGATGTTTCATAACTACTTGAAGAAGAGATGCTCGCAAAACGTTGCACTTCTAACTTCTCTGGAATAGCATCACAAACATGTTCAAGCAGCAAAATAATAGAAAATAAATGTTAGTGATGAAGCACTTGATTTCAAAATCCACATATGAAACTAGCTTCTTTTACGAAGATGTGCATAGCTGACATGAAGAAAGCAAATGGAAGATACATTCAAACAGTTATCACGCTTAGAACCTCAGCCTGAAGTTCAAACCGTATTGCTATAGTAATTATATCCTACGGTATTATTCCTCACGCATCATCCATGATATCCAATCTTTTTCTTTTCTTTTCTTTTTTTGTTCTTTTTTTCCTAAAGAAATGTAAATAAATACTGTGACTAATAAATCAGTAAAGCTACGCGCGTGTTGATTAACAACACCCTTGTTTATCATGTTTGGTACCATCATCTGAAAAAACAACAAACAATATGACACAAATACGAGGCACTGCTGAGGTATGATGAAAGGAATACTTGGAGGGGTCAATAAAGAAAGAAGAAAAGAGGAAAGAGAAGGCGAAGACTACAAGCTTAAGGATTCCCTTGGTGCTTTCTCACAAGTTTATAAAGGAAGGAAGCATTGTTTAACACACAAAGCTCAAAGGATTCTGAAATTTTAATTCCTAAAGACCATTCGTAACGCAGCATTGATAAAGAATGTAATATATATTTACCATTATCGCATTCGCCACAAAATAATAAACAAAAGAAGAACGAAAAGAAAAAAAAGGGAATACCCGGGGTAGGACGAGATCGATGCGGAAGAGCTCTGAAATGGATATGGTGGGTTTTCTCCTTGTTGTTGGCGGAGAAACACCGAACTGAAGAAGTTGAAGGTACTCTGTGAATGTTGAGAGGAACAGAGTTTGGAGGACCAAACGAATGAACCAGCGCCACTGACATCATCACCATTTCCAACTAAATTTTGTTATCAGTAAGCTTTCTCAAGTCGCGGTACCGTTTAGGGTTTTTGCGGAAGTGATGACGCTATAAAAGCAACAGATTTTTCTCCTTTTATTTTAGTTTTTTATTTTTCCTAGTTATTGACGGATTTTATTTTATTTTTAGCATAATGAGAAAATATTTTCATTCAAGAAGGTATATGTATAAATTAAAAATAAAAAAAATTATCACAAATATTTAAAATAAAATAAATTTTATAGAATACGAGATAGATCCAATTGAATCGTAGTGACTTAATATTTGTGTTAATGAATAATCATTCGATCATTATTTTAGTACCATGTCAATTCACTTGTACATTATGAAAACAATTTTGTAGACTTCTTCTTAGATTAAGTAATGAGATTAGATAACTCCATAAAAAAAATGCTTGTGATTTTTACTTTACACGCGTAAGTTGATTGAAACTACAATATTTATAAATTGCCAAAATTGACAAGAAAAAAGAGCCAATGATAGCTGAAAATTTACCAATACTAACAAGAAAATTACTACTAAAATAAAAATAATAAATTTAAATATGTAAAATAATTAAATAACTATGATAGTTTTCTATATGATGTTGTAAGTTATTATTATAATTAATTTTTATAATGATATTATGAAGATTATTGTATATGGATGATTTATCAATAAAATATTTTTTGTTTATTTTATTCTTTAAATAATTAATTTTAAATTTGTAAATAAAATAAAAAAAAAGTTAGAAAGCTTTTGTAAATTATAAAATAATATGAATATAAATATAAATTATGATAATCAAATAAATACATAAAAATATTAAGTAATTGTAAATATATTAAATGTAAAAGAGGTTATTAAATAATAATTCATTATGAATAAGTCTGTATTAAATAAAATAAAATAAATACCAAATAAATTTTTGTTTTAAATAAACAAGTGGTTAGAAGATATTAAAAGTTATTAAAAAAATGATAGTACATAAAAACTAAGTTTTTAAATTTTTTATTGAATGATAATAGTAATTTGTTATTGTAATATAATAATAGTTATTATAGAATTAACGATATTTGTGATGTAAATTTGTTTTTTAAACAAAAAAGCTGGGTGGTAATTTTGAATAATGAGTAATTTGTATATTAAAAATTAATGAATAAATAAATGGTTTCATATTTATGTTTAAATTTTTTTGTTTTTATAAAATGAATTAGGTAGTTGATTAAGAAGGAAAAAAAATAAATACAGTGATCATTACATCTGTTTCTTCGTGGTGGATTGCCTTGAAGAAATGAAAAATTAGACTTTTGAATATTAATCGGCGATTGATCAAATGAATGAATAATTAAGGAGAAAACAACGATTGTGAAAGTTTAACTGTTTTTTTTGTAGGAACCTAACAAAAAAAAAATCTTAATTTTTTATTATTGATTGGTGTTTTGTTTACAAGTGTTTCTAATACTTTTACAAAAAAAAAAATTCAAGAAAGTATGAAAAGAAGGAAGTGATTGAGAACCTCAATCCAGAGGAATTAGTTTGAATATGTTTAATTCCTTTAAACAAAGAGTACCTAAAAGGCTTAATCTACTTGTTTTGGTTACTTTTGTAAGTGCTTAGTTATGCACGGATTCAAATCATCTCTGTGAATATTTTTTTCCATAATACAATACAGTAGCTATGAAATAATGGGTATACTAAATTACTTACTTTTTTATAATAATGTTCATATTTACAACAATTTTACCAAAATGAGCAGGGGAATTAGACTGGTTCGTGGTTATTCACGCTTATACCAAAATTAATAATATACGGTACATTTAATTTATCATATTAAATAAATTAAATAAATTAAATATAATTATATTATATTATAATTAATTTATATAATATTTAATAATAAATTGTATAATATAATCAGATAAAATTAATTATAAATATTTTTAAAAAATAATTTTTATTATAAAATTTATTAAAATTAATATTTAATTTATTTTTATATTTCTATTACATTTTTAAAAATAAAAAAAATATTATTTTAAATTTGATATGAATGAAAAGGTTAAAACAAAAAAATTATAATTAAAAATTCAAACAAATTAAATTAATTGTAATCAACACCTCATAGTCCTACAAAATTTTCATATAATCGTAATATTTTTATAATATACAATATAATCTAATTTTATAACCAAATAAAAATTCTTTAATATTGTCTAATAAGCATGCTAACAGAAACTAAACTGGTAACAGTAGAGATTGAATCTAAATTGACAGGTTGAGGATATTCATGTTTAGTTGAATGAATGAAAGAAATAAATGAATGAAATACATATGCCTTAGGTGGTGTTTGGTACATTATAATGAAACATGTAATGTAATTGATTCAGCACATTACATTATTTGGTTTACCCAAACACATGGAATGTAATGTAATCAATTACATATAGAGAGAAAAATGATTACACATTGTAGGAGAAGGAATGGGAATTACATTACTGAAGAGTACCAGCAGCTCGCGTCGCCCCGGCGTCGTCCCGACCAGTAGCTCGCGTCGTCCCGGCCAGAAGCTTGCATCGTCCCTGCCATCGCATTCGGCCAGCAGCTCGCGTCGTCCCATCCAGCTCGTGACGTCCCGTCCAGCCGTAATGCGCGTCCTCCCTCTGCTCTCCCGTGCGCGCCCTCCCTGTGAAATTGTTTTTTTTTTTTTCCTGAAATTGCTTCTTCTTTTTTTCCCTGAAATTGCAATTGTATTTTTTTTCTTCTGAAATTGCAATTTTTTGTGATTAAATTTATGTAATTAAATTTTATTAATTATTGTTATAAATTTCTGAATTGTTGAATTTAAAATAATTATATAATTTTTTTCTATTCCGTTACATTACAATGGTTAAACCAAACACTGTAATACTAATTCCTTTTTTGATTACAGTGATTAAACCAAACACTGTAATAATAATATTGATTTCTTTACATTACATTCCATTATGATTACAATTACATTCAGCGAACCAAACGTGGCTTATTCTTCATATTATCCAATCGAAATAAAATGGCCCTTTTTCTCAAATTTTTTATTATTATCTGTTGGGTGATATTAGCCCATCAGTTTAGCTCCTTTATTTTGTAAAACTCATGTAAACACAAGTAATGGTGACCTTTTTTCCTTCAAAATACATTACTGCTTTAATTACCTATATAAAAAATAAAATACAACACATAATTATCAAAGTTCCTGTTTTAAATCTTGTGCCGAATGAACATAAATGATAAATAAAATAATTAAAACAAGAATCCTCTTCTTAATCTAAATAATCATTAAAGAACAATTTCCTTGAACATTGGTACTATATTCATGCAAGCCCATATTTTTTCCCTTTGTTACCCATTTTTTCATTCTTTGTTGAAGCCTTAGAACCTTTACCCTTTTGACCTTTCACAGTCTTACCCTTTTTCAAACTGGTTTTTCCTGACTTAACTGATCCACGTGCCCTAGCATCCTTTTTCATCCTTCGATCAACAAGAACCTTACCCTTGCCAACCCTCACTTGTACTCCCTTCTTTGCAACCACATATTCCTTTTTAGGTCTTGAAGGCATAGCCTTCTTGTACAGTTGTTCAATTTGCTTTCTCTTTGATCTATCAGAGATTTCTGCTTGGTCTGATATTATGTTTGCTTTCTTGCGAACCTTCTCAAGCTTCCTCATGGCAGCCCGCTTTTTCCTAGCCTTGGCCTCTGCCACCTTTTTAGCAGGACGGGCATCAATTTCTTTAAATTGTGCTTTCATTGCAGCAATCTCTTCTTTCGTTACAGGCTTAACTGGTTGTCGGTGCTTCTTTTCCTCATCCAGAAACCATTTAGGCAAGCCCTCATCATCGAACATGTACTTGTTGTAGGCATCATCAAGTATCTGCTCCCGCTGCTTTTTCCTCAGCATTTTCTTAGCAAAAGCCAGTATTTCAGCTTTCTTATCAACGTCTTCGTCTTCATCTGAGGATGAGTCATCACTTGAATCACTACCTGGAGCAGGAACTATCTCAAAGTCATCATCCCCCTTGGAAGTTCGATGCTGAGGGTGATTCGGGCCCACAACTCGAATAGCTGCCTTTTCTTTCACATCGAGCAAGGGAAGTTTTTTCTCCTGCCTGTCTAATTGCATTTCATCTTCACTATCAGACTTCCCCAAATCTCCATCTTCAACAGCTTCAGCAAATATATCCTGACTGAACCACTTGTTTGTGATCTCTTCTTGAGTTGGCCCTTCCCCATCATCAAGTGGCACCACAAGAGGATTCTCTTCCTGCTCACTTTCGTCTTTGTCAGATTCATAATCAGGTTGGATAACATCAACTTCACCACCCTGCAACAAGAAGAATCTAATTAAACATCCAATGAACCAGGAAACTGAGCTTCCATTTCCAAGCAGATGGCAGGCTATAATCTCCATAACTCAATTCACCCCAGACTAGGAGTTTCACTAATCCAAAAGAAGAGAGAGGAGCTTTAAGCCCAATTTTTGCACTTCAACGTCATTTCAACAGGAGTTCAAGAAAGATCCCAATAACTAATTACTCAAGTATAAACAAAGAGGATACACAAAAAAAGTAAAATAAAAAGAGCAATGGACTTTATGGAACATACCGGAAGATACGCTAAAATAAAAAAATAAAAAAAATGGAATCTGAGTAAAATATGCCAACCACGATCATGCTAGATCTAATAAAGGAACAATAGAAACCTCTATTTTTACCATAAAATCTACCAATATAGTCGACAAAACCATACCTCCAAATTGTCTTCAGAATGCCTGCTTTTTGCACGCTTCCGCTGCTTTGTACTTCCCTCCTTCCGTGCCACAAAACTTTCATATGCCTTATCAAGAAGCTCTTCCATTTTCTCGTCATATCTAACATCATAATGTAATAATTAGTCAAATAAACACACAAGGAGTGATAATCCTCAATATCATGCCTAACTGGTAAAGGAAAGGAGCAATGACCTTTGCCGTTCTTCATCAGAATCTACAACACTGGATGAATAATCTGAGTTCCCCTCATCGGCTTCATCATTTTCACTATCACCCACATTATTATCCTTACCATCATACTCAGTGGAATCAAGAGCAACAAGATCTTTCTTACCCTAAAGAACCCATTATACAATCAGAAAAAAGAAAATGAAAATAATAAAGTGGCTCAGTTGACCAGAACAATAATAAAGTAACTTGAATATAAAAATTAGATACCAGAATGGTCCTTCAAATGGGAAAATCCATCTGAGATGAGTCTATATTTACCATCTAAAAGAGTATCATTTAACTACAAACTCCTTATGCAGCATTCATTGCTAGAAGAGTGTCAAGGGCAAACAAAAAGAGAAGGAAAGTGAAATATAAAGTATAGTAGAACTTTATCAGGCTTCAATTTGTGGAAATTCCGAACTTTTAGGGATTTTAGATAAGCTTAAATCATTAGTTAGTTTTTTAGTTTAAATCTATTTTTTAGATTTTATATTTCTGTTACGATTCTGTTTATGTATTATATATAGATTAGCCATGTAAATCATTTAAATTCAACTTTTCGATAGAAATAATCACAGAAGAATATTATTCTATATGGTATCAGAGCCTTTGGCTCTCTGTCGATGGAAAACATGAGGGAAGCTCATCCTTCTGATCAAGCCAACAAGGCGACAGAAGAGATGACCAATTCGAATTTTGGTGGAACAGATAATTCCACGCTTCACCTCACCATCGAAAAACTAGATGGAACCAATTACAGGCAATGGGCTCAATCTGTAAGACTCATAATTGAGAGCAAAGGGAAGATTGGGTACCTTACCGGTGATGTGAAGAAACCAGAAAATCCAACCCACCTCCAAAAATGGAATTCAGAGAATGCGATGATCATCTCCTGGCTTGTTCATTCCATGAAGCCATCAATAGGGAAAACCTATTTATTTCTTCCAACTGCAAGTGATGTGTGGTCAGCCGTCAAAGAAACTTACTCGGATTCTGGAAATCACTCGCGAGTATTCGAAATTAAGACTCGGCTTTGGGAGCTAAAACAGAGAAGCCTCTCGGTCACCGAGTATTATATGGCCATGGTGGCCCTTTGGCAGGAACTGGATGTGCTCGGGGATGAGGATTGGAAATGTCCCGAAGATTGTGTGAGGTATAAAGCCAAGGTAGAGGATGAACGAGTGTTCGAGTTCCTCGCCGGCCTCAACAGGAATTTGGATGATGTGCGAGGGAGGATTCTGGGCCGACAACTGCTACCGTCGACGAGAGAGGTCTTCTCGGAAGTGCGCCGCAAAGAGCAGCGGAGGCTGGTGATGCTCGACGGAGGTGACGGCGCTGGCTCGCGGGCTGGTGAGATTGGAGGATCAACGCCTCTCGGGTCTGAGGGAGCCTTCGGCCTTATAGCCCGTGGAAGTGTAATGGGCCGTGGGCTGGTTTTTAATGAAAACAAGTTAGTGGGCCGAAATGAATTGGGCTCCAATGAATGGCAAACTGTGGGCCAAAGCCAAATTGGTTCTTTCACTTCTGGACAGTTTGGGCCCGTTACAGAACCCGGATCATGTGGGCTTTTATCTCGTGGACCACACAATAATCCAGTACAAGCCCAACAAAAAGGACGACTTTGGTGTGAACATTGTCGTAAAAATGGCCATATGAAGGATACATGCTGGGAATTACATGGTAAACCTTTGGGTTGGAAACCACGGCAAAATTTTAAAAGTCGGGGACATCAAGCCTCTACAGAACAAAATACATCGTCTGCTTTCAATCCCAATCAGATAGAACAACTCTATCAACTTTTTTCTAAATTTCAGACAAATGGTCAGTCTTCCACCTATGTTCCTTCTAGCTCATTAGCCCACAAAGGTAATTTTTTAACTGCTTTAAATACATCCATTTCTTCAGTAAAAAATCCCTGGATTATTGACTCTGGTGCGTCAGATCACATAACTGACAATCATCTTCTTTTTTCCTCATACACACCCTGTGCTGGTAATTTAAAAGTAAAAATTGCAGACGGCACTCTTTCACCCATTGCAGGAAAAGGGAGTATTAAAATTTCTAACTCAATTACACTTGAGTCAGTTCTGCATGTTCCAAATTTGTCATGCAATCTATTGTCTATCAGTAAGTTAACCGCTCATACAAATTGTTCTGCTAAATTCTTTCCTTCATCTTGTATATTTCAGGACCTATCATCGGGGAAAACGATTGGCAGTGCTAGAGAATGTGAGGGACTTTACTATTTTGAGACAACCAATGTGAGTGAACAGTATCAATTTATCAATTGTAATTCTGCTTCTGTCCCTAGGAAAAATGATATTTTGTTATGGCACTATAGGATGGGTCATCCTAATTTTCAGTATTTAAAACAATTGTTTCCATCCCTTATTCAAAATAAAGAACTATCTGATTTGCAATGTGAAATGTGTGAACTTGCCAAACATCACCGTATCTCTTTTTCAAAATCTAAATACACACCGTCTAAACCTTTCTCCTCAGTTCATAGCGATTTGTGGGGTCCAGCTCGGGACCCAAACCGCACTAATACAAAATGGTTCATCACGTTTATTGATGATCATACTCGTGTATGTTGGGTATATTTACTAAAACATAAAACTGATGTTCAATCATGTTTCATCAATTTTCACTCTATGGTACAAACACAGTTTCAAACCAAAATTCAAATCTTACGTACTGATAACGGTACCGAATATATTAATCATGTACTCCAAGATTACTTTCAAAAAAATGGTATTCTTCACCAAACTTCATGCGTTTATACTCCGCAACAAAATGGAGTTGCTGAGCGCAAAAATAGACATCTCTTAGAGGTTGCTAGAGCCATTATGTTCACTGCTAATATGCCAAAAATGTTTTGGGGAAATGCTATATTGACATCTGTTTTTTTAATAAATAGAATGCCGAGTCGTGTCCTTTCTTTCAAAACACCTATCCATCAACTAGAAATGTGTTTTTCGACCTCTCGCCTCATTTCACATATTCCACGTAAAATCTTTGGGTGTACGGCATTCGTCCACATTCATTCCCACGACCGTGGAAAACTTGATCCTCGAGCACTAAAGTGTGTTTTTATTGGCTACTCTCCCACTCAAAAAGGATACCGTTGTTATGATCCACTCACCAAACGTGTTTTTACGAGCATTGATGTTACGTTTTTTGAGACCACCCCATTTTACTCTTCCAAAAATCCTCTTCAGGGGGAGAATGTAAGGGAAGATGAGTTTTGCTCATTCGACCTTTCCTTTGTAAATACCGATGTCTCACTTCCTGCTACCTCCCACTCTGATCCTCTAACACCACATCACTCTATAGTTCCTATTACAGAAACTAATTTAGACTTTGGGGGAGATGTGGGAGCACAAACAGATAAGGATATACTTGTTTATTCACAGAGGCCTAAATCAAAATTCAAAGGGAGACTCACACTTGACACACTACGAAAGTCTAACCTGGTGATGGATCCAATCAATCTCGAGACCTCCTTTAATCCAGGTAATTCTAAACCCACTAATGATTTACCTATTGCCCTCAGAAAACAAAAACGTTCTTGTACCTCCCATCCTATATCGAAATTTGTGTCGTATAATACACTGTCTCCCAGTTTCCATGCTTTTACTACTAATCTTGACATGATACATGTTCCTAAGAATATTGATGAGGCTTGGGAGGTCCCTGAATGGAAGGAAGCAATATTAGAAGAGTTACGTGCCCTAGAGAAAAATGGCACTTGGGATGTGGTGGACTTACCAAAGGGTAAAAAGCCAGTTGGATGCAAGTGGGTCTTTACTGTTAAATATAAGGCCGATGGAGCAATCGAGCGTTACAAAGCTCGCCTGGTTGCTAAAGAATTTACTCAGACTTATGGGATTGACTATACCGAAACTTTTGCTCCTGTTGCAAAGTTGAATACTATTCGGGTACTCCTATCATTAGCAGTGAACCTGGACTGGACTCTCCAATAATTAGATATCAAGAATGCTTTCCTCAACGGGGTGTTAGATGAAGAGATTTTCATGACATTACCACCAGGATTTTGTGAGGACAACAGACCAAATATGGCATGCAAATTAAACAAATCTCTCTATGGACTCAAACAATCACCCAGAGCATGGTTTGATAGATTCGCGAAAGTGGTAAAAGGACAAGGTTATCAACAAGGACAGTCAGATCATACGATGTTCTTTAAGCATTCCGAGAATGGTTTGAAGACAATCTTGATTGTGTACGTCGATGACATAATACTCACTGGGGATAATTTGTCTGAAATTGAAAGACTTAAAGGAGTCCTTGCTACAGAATTTGAGGTAAGAGACTTGGGGACAATGCGGTATTTCTTGGGAATGGAGATTGCTAGATCAAAAAAAGGGATAAGCGTCTCTCAACAAAAATATGTACTTGATCTCCTAAAGGAAACCGGTATGCTTGGAAGCAAACCCAGTGACACCCCAATTGAAGCAGGAAAGAGAATGGAGAGTAATAAAAAACCAGTAGAGAGAGAGATGTATCAAAAATTGGTGGGAAAACTAATATATCTCTCACATACAAGGCTCGATATTGCATTCGCAGTTAGTGTAGTAAGTCAACATATGCACTCTCCGAAAGAAGACCATCTAGAAGCTGTGTACAAAATTTTGAGGTATCTTAAAGGTTCCCCAGGAAAAGGATTTCTCTTTACTAAAACAGATGAGAGGAGAATTGAAGTTTTCTCTTATGCAGATTAGGCAGGCTCAATTGAAGACAGAAGATCTACTACTGGATACTGTACATTTGTGTGGGGAAACCTAGTGACATGGAGGAGCAAAAAACAGAATGTGGTAGCCAGAAGTAGTGCTGAAGCAGAGTACAGAGCTGTTGCACAGGGAATTTGTGAAGGGCTGTGGTTGAAGAAACTCTTAGAAGAACTACAAGTAGAAACTGAAGTTCCATTCAAGGTCTACTGTGATAACAAAGCGGCTATTAACATTTCTCTCAACCCAGTTCAACATGATCGAACCAAACACGTTGAAGTAGACAGACACTTCATCAAAGAAAAAGTGGAGCAAGGAATTATTTGCATGACCTATGTTCCCACACAAAAACAAACTGCTGACATATTCACCAAAGGACTTCCGCGACAAAGTTTTGATGATTTTATGAACAAGTTGAATATGATTAATATCTATGATTCAACTTGAGGGGGAGTGTGGAAATCCCGAACTTTTAGGGATTTTAGATAAGCTTGAATCATTAGTTAGTTTTTTAGTTTAAATCGGTTTTTTAGATTTTATATTTCTGTTACGATTCTGTTTATGTATTATATATAGATTAGCCATGTAAATCATTTGAATTCAACTTTTCGATAGAAATAATCACAGAAGAATATTATTCTATACAATTATTTGTGTAAATTATTTTGACCAAAAAAAAATATAGCACCCCTCAAAACTTGACCAAAAATGAAAAAACAACAAAAGTAACACCCCTTGTGTTCAAACTTATATTTTCATAATTAAAAAATGACTAATATGTCATTTTTCTTTGAACACCCATTCAATTAGAATTGAACGACGGCAATTTAGACCCGTTCAATATTGAACATTCAATATTATTAGGAGGCTAGTTTTGTTATTACAAGTTTTATGGTGTTATTTTTGGTAATTTTCCAAAAATATATTTGTGTAAGAGTACAACTTATCCTGTTAACAACAAGATAATTACTTCTGATACATTTTCAAATTAATACTCCCTTCAAAGAACATTATGGCCCAATCACTCTAAAAAAGAATGACTTGCATAATATGAGCTACATAATATCACAAGAACAATAAAAAGAACTAGTTCATGATCCAAACTCCAACTGCAATACCGACAAGCATTACGGGGAAGAAAAAAAACATACCTTCATAGAGGAGAGAGAAAACAACTCATGGTCAATATAACCATCTTCGAGTGCATCTATTTGCATTCCTTTACGTGCCTTTTCCTAGAAGAGTAAAATTTGAGCAGCAATAAATCCGTTATGACATTGCTAACTAGTAAAAAGGTAAGCCAATCCATCATGATATGAAACTATAAGTGAAAATTGCTGTAATGACCAAAACACAAAGCTTCCCATTATTCAAAAGGGCTGCATCCTTTTATCTGTTCAATATAAAAATGCTATGGAAAATATGCAAGCATACATTAAACAGCAAATGATCTTCTGAGTGTGACAATACAAAACAAGGTATGTAACAATAATATTTATCTAAATCTTGATAAGACATTTGCATCTCATTTAGGTCATGTTTGGTTTGTGAAATGAAAAAATAATGGGAATGGTAACAACAATGGAGGTGAATTGAATGGATAATATGAGGATAAAATTGAAAATAAAATTGTGTTTGAATGGAGGTAAAATTGAAAAAATAACATTTATTGTGTTCCATAAGAAGAAAATGAAAAAAGAAAAAGAAATGCACGATTAAAGAAAACAATTTCAAGGTATTTCATTGGGGTGGGTGGAAAGACTTCCATTCCTAGTAATAGTTCTAACGTCTTTCCTCAACCTCTTAAAAAAGTTGAACCAAACAATGAAATATTCAGAATTTTGTTCCAATACAGTTTCATTCCAAATAACCAAAAATGGCCTAATGTTTCAAAGGTTAAAAGGAAAGGGAGGAATAATCCTAGCACAAAAAAGAGGGGGGAAGGCAGTGAATAAAGAGATAGACCAGTCTTTTTGCAAGAAGTTTCTTGGCTCGTTTTTTCTTGCGCGCCATGGCATGAGTCAGCGCTTCCATTTGATCAAGTATTTTATCCTCTTTATTCTCGTTTTCAACATATTCAACTGTGGTTTCTTCAGGTTTCTTTTCAGAAGACAATGCCTTCCTTGTATGTATTCGCCACCTATAACCACAAAAGACAGAGCATTGAGTACCCAGATGCAGCTTCTAGAAAGAGGTGGCTTATTTAAACCAAACATAATTGCTTCTAGCAGACACCCCCCACTCCACTGCCCCAAAAAAAAAACAAAAAAAGAGGAAAAGTAGCAGGCCAACTGGTTTCTTCTTTCCGATTATAAAATTAAATCCATGCTAGAAATTTGACATTTATATAAAAAAATCAAATTTGAAGGCTTAGTGTCAGTACGTACTAGTAAGCAGAACACAAAAGACAAATTGATCCTAAGACTAGTAAAATCAAGATATCCATACTGTTCAACACAAACAGATGATTCAGGACCATGTTTCTCATATTCATAACCAATATCAATACACGGAAAACTATGAATCCTACCATATCCTATTCCTCCAGCAGGAAGTCAGATAAAAATAACACAAGTCAAGACACCGGAGGTCAGCAAAACATGACAGAAGAAGAAATGAAAGCTGAAGCAGGACAAAAAGGTGAATAAGAAGAAAAGTGTAAGAATCAAGACTAAATGCGATAGGCTAGTTCCATCACAAAAGTAGGATTATGGACTAGGAACCATAGAAATCCCAAATCACACCAGGCTAGTTTTGCATCTAACAACCCATCTTGATACAGTAGAATAAGATAGGTAGTCCAGGACACTCGACAGAAGAACATTAGACATCTATTTGAACCTCCAACAAAAGAACTACTAGCTGTAAGCCTGTAACCAATTCAAATTCAGCTTGGATTAGAGCTGGTTATCTATTTACAGTAGGCACATTCCATCAGATCAACGTTGTCCAAAAGAAAGAGTAAACCAGTTCTATCCATTACACAAAAAGCCATGAAAATTTTGACATAGAGGTATCTTCCCTCAATGTAAAAAACAATAAAATGATGAGATAAGCAGAACATGTGTGGCAAAAAGATAATGAAAACAAACTGCATGTCTTACTTCAAGAGATGCTTAAAGTCTTGCTTCCCAAGGACACGAAGATCATCACATAATGTCTTGACCTGACGGAATAAAATTCAATCAATTTGATGACGGAACATCTTTTAATGACAATTTTTTAATGGATATAAAACAAAGAAAAATGAAAAGTATTATTTTACCTCTTCTGTTGTTAAAACATGATCCCTAATGGGCGAGGAAGTTGGATCGGAAAAGGTTATGGAAGTAACAGAACCAAGGATCTCAAGAGGATTGTCAGACCATAAGAAATCAGCAGCGGTAGCCACCTTCCTCAAAGTTGTGTCCCCATCTTCATACCTACACGTAAACCCTAATCAGAAATAAATACAACTCAACTCAACAGCAATACTTGCACACCAGAAAACAAGTACAAAATAATATAACTTCAGAAATTATTCACAGAAAATTAATTTAATAAAAAGGCAATAAACAGATTTCAGGCACTAGTGAATGTAAGATCAAACATGGTGAGAAATCGATTACCAATTCATGCACCACTAAAATTAATAGTACCACATCCATACGTTGAATGAAGTACATAACATATAGCGTAACCCAGATAACAGCCTTAATGCAATCCCCAACAAAGAAAAATGCGTACCCATCACGGTGTCTTTTTTGCTTTGTTCCTCGAAGTACATCAACCACCTAAGAGGATAAAGAGTAATAATACAAGGATGAGGAAATTATAACATTACAAAGAGTAAAATACACACATACGGAGTCATAAATAACTTTTACTCCTTTACTTCTAAAGGAAAAAGGGGGTTACCTTCTTCTGATGTTCTACAGATCCCTGAAAGAGATGTTTTACATCAAGAAGGCGTGGGTCAATCTTTGCAGGGGCCTTGTACTTAAAACCCAAAAGGTAAGTCTCCGCAGAAGTAGAGCGACTAGCAGCTGGTTTATCTACCACAACCTTCTCAAATAACTGGAAAGAAAATGCAAACATGAGACAATTACCACAATCATTTAAAAAAAAAAACTATAAGAGTAAAAACAAATGTAGAAATCACCTTTCCAAGACAAAATTTGACAGAATCATAGTCCTGTGATCTGAATACCTAATACAAGCAGATGAAAATAAATCAGCAACAATATACATGTTAGAATTGAGAAAGAAAAACTATAAAAAATAACTCGTATCATAACTGCAATGCAACTTACAGGTCTGCAAATCAAAACAACAAAACATTTGTATATTAGAGGAGAAAAAGAAAAGAAACAGGTTAAGTAATAGTATAGTCCTTGAACAAGCAACCTTTGAATTTTGGTCCCTAAACTTGAATTTGGTAAAAATTTAGTACATAAATCAGTCAGAATGGTAAGGTTCAGTCCTTCTGTTAATTAATTCCAAGAGTTGGAAGACTAAATTTTCCCAATATGAACACAAATTTACCAAATTAAAGATTAAAGATTAAAGTTAAGGAAAATTTTGGGAATAAGAACATATGAAACCCATAAAATAACACTAAATAATCACATAATGGTAACTAGGTAGAGCTGGTCAAACAGCACAGAAAAATCCCAAACTTTTAACAACATGATTTTTTTAAAACCTGGGATGAAGTGGGGGTCACATTCAACTTCAGATGAAGTACAATGAACTCACACAAAAATTATCGTAGAACTTTCCGCATGAAAATTCCTGGATGCGTATGTTTAGACTTGAAAAACAGATCAGAACTTACTGAATGTAACGTGATTTTTTGAAAGGCCCCATGAAGTGGGGTCAGATTCAACTTCAGATCAAGTACAATAAACTCACACAAAATTTATCATAGGAACTTTCCGCATGAAAATTCCTACTTGTATATGTTTAGACTTGACAAACATATCAGAACTTACTGAATGCAAGCAAACACGTTTGATGCCCCCAAAGGATAAATATCATGCAAGGACGGAAACGTTATGATTAAAAAGAAGGCTATGGTGGCGAAAATCTTTGCCATTGTGGTTTCCACTCTCGGTTATGTTGTTCGGAAACTCCCATATAAGTAAACTGGTTGCCATCCAACGCCATTTCAAAGGTGAATGGACTACCAGAATCTTACTTTGCTAAAAGGGTAGTGTCCAACTTGCTAAAGCTGGTGGAACAATCCGGCATCGCACCCATGCTTAAAATGACAATTAACGATAAACAAAAAAAACAGAAGAAAAAAATCATACTTTTGTAACAAACGTGCCCTTGGGGGCCAAGAACTGAGTGGCCAACTTCACAGCATCAATAACCAAAGCATTCTGAGTCGTAGCTTCCTGAGCCCAAGCACCACCAACATTTGGCGATCCATCGTGCAAAATCAAATCAAAGGCCACACACCCATTCTCACTCATGAGCCGCTTGATCTTGGCTTTGCACTCAGGCTTGGTAATATCCTGCTGAGTAGCAATTGCACAGCGAATGGGCGCAATAGGAACCAAATCGATGCCAACAACGAGGCCGCCCACAGGGACACGCTGGACAGCAACCTGCATCCAACCACCAGGAGCGGCACAGAGGTCGAGCACGGCCCTGGAGGAGCGTAGGAAACCATGTTTGCTGTCGAGCTGGATCAGCTTCCAAGAAGCTCTGGAACGATAGCCGTGTTCTTTGGCTAAACGGTAGTACTTATCCAAACGATGTTTTCCCTTCACTTTGCCCATAGCTACCTGTGAAGATAGTTTGGGGTAGTGCCAGAGAGAGGAAACGGTGAGCGAAGATAGGTTTTAGTAGGGTTTTGCTTGCACCCTCATAAGAAGAAAGTGAGTGAGAACAGGGCCGAAAAGTCATCTAGGCAGCTGGCTACGGCCCAGCCCAAACATAATGTTTTGATTTTTTTTTTTTTTTTGTAAGAATCGTTTAAAAATCAGGATAGTTATTGTTTCTCTATTTTTGGGATAACTCTGGATAGTTATGTTGATTTATCAAGTTTAGCGAAACTACAACGATTAAAAATATATATATATAAACATGATCTGAGTGAATAACATTTTCCACTTTTTATTCCAAAAAAAAATATAATATTATTATATAATGTTTCGTATTTGTTAAACCAATATTTACATCATCATATAAATTAATGGTTGCAAAATAAAGTTCCATTATTTACATGACATCCGGTCTGTTCGAGAGCAGATTCAAAAAATCCACCTCCATGGATGCTAGAGTCCACGGAAGGAGGAGAAAATTGAATGATAATATCTCTAATTGTGAGGACTCCAATGGGTCGATGCGAGTCATCAAGTATATAGCTGAAATTGCTTTTTCTGTAGGCCATGTTTTGCATTACTTGTTTAATTGTATCATTCTTCTTGTTTATTACAGGCGAGTCCATTTTTGGTAAGAAGTTGTTTTTCATTCTGAGATTCCCAGCTGAGATAAGTGCCCCAAGGTCTTGTTCAATAGTCTCATCATCACAAGCTCTTTGCTCAGTTTCAATGTGAATGAATTCATTCAAACTTATCCTGCAAATTAATTAAGAATATGTATTGAACAAATCATGTAGAAGATTATTAATTAATTTATTCAACTTACTTTCCATTGTGAAGGATATCATGTTCCTTCTCCAAAAGAAGGTAGACATCACTTTTTCTCAGAGTACCAATTAGCTTCTTATTTTCTCCATTGATGACAGCAATGGCTCCAATTTGGCTTTTCCGCAGAACAGGAAGAGCTTCTTCTAAACTTTGGTGTCCAAATACATGTTGTACTTGTGCTTCATTTTCAAAACTATATATGTTTGTATGCGCGTGTAAAGTAAAATGAATATGAGTTATGCAATGAATCGATCAGAATCATTTTCTAAAGAGGAAGACAAAAAGTCCTATATAGAAAATAGTACCGGAAGTCTGTTAAAACTTTGTTTGCAATGCCATCGAACCAATCTAAACCGCTTGATTGAAGAAGCAAAAGCATAGCTGAAGTCTAACCACAGAGACCAACAATTAAATAATGGAAAGCAAGGCATCAAAACTTTGCTCGTTACTATTCCGAATAATTTTAATTAAAATACAGTATTAATCAGTTAGATATATAAATCAATCTATAGGTGTTTTCCAAAACAAGTTAAGAATGACTTCCTTTTTACAATTAATTATATTACCTGTGTAATAAAACCGACGACCTGAGAATCAGATTGCACTATGACAGGTACAACTTGAAGGCAGTGCTTTGAAAAAAGCAGCATAACATGGAACAGTGTGTCATCTAAGTGTACTGGGAAGAATGGATCCCACAAGAATGTTTTGGCTAGCTCGCAAATCTGTTATAAAAGTACTACTAGTGACTTGTTTAATTATTAATTGGTACATTAATTTTCTATGATTATATATATATATATATATATTTGAAAACTATGTATATAAACTCTGAAATAATTGTGATAGAACATCGATCCATAATTAAGGAAAGCATATCTACAAAATATATATAAAAGATATTACCTTGGTTTGGCTAATATTAGGATACTGTTCAAGTAAGGTAAACACACCAGTGCAATCGATCACCTCATCATCGTGAGAAGTAATTACATTAATGTTTCTATTATCATCTGCTTTCACTTTTTCATATTCCTGAAGCAATTAGATGAGAACCCTGAAGAGCCTACTTTCATATGCATCCATTAATTATACATAATAATAGTTATATACATTTGACAATTAGCTAGTGGAATAATTAGCCCTGTAGGGTATCAAAAAATGAAAAATGTACATAATAAATAAAATAATTTGATTTACTTCTCTTCTTCTCTTTTTGAAAAATGAATATATAGATATATATATTAAATAAATACCTCAAGAAACCAGAGAAGCAAGCTTGCAAAATCAATGAAACCAATATAGCGATCAGAAAATCTACCGGTTGCAGTATCAGCAATAGGTGCACCCATCACATTCTTCTCGTACAACAAATGAATAGCATCTCCAACGCTATCTCCAGTTTTCAATTCTAATACTTTTTATATTTATTTATAAACATTTATTTCATGAAAAATGAAAGAAAAAAAATGTTAAAAATAATCTCAATAAAAGAAGCATATATTATAATAAAGTAATGATTACATATATAATACCAGAGGCAGAGGAGTTATTAATTCCAGGTAAAGAAGTGATGGGAATATGATCAAGATAAAGTTGAAGAGCAGATGCAGAATCAACAATAGTTGTGCGTTGAATACTACGAGTGTCTTTGATCTTCCCATCAGTCATCCTAGAGCCAATCACACCAGCAATGTCTTTTGTTCTTCTGTAATCCATCTTAATTTCTTCGATGCATTCTCATAAATTCAATATTTCTAACAACTTTTTGCTTATAATTTTTTGTTTTTCTTTTCTCTTCCGAGAAAATCTTAATTATATAGGACAGAGATTCTGCACCCATACTATACACCGTTGATCCGTCCTTCAATTTAAAAAAAAAAATCTTTAATTTAAAAATAAAGAATTTGTATCCAAAGCTGTACCACCTGTAAGTACCACCACCTAAGATCCTCTCCTGGATATGAGGTATGATCACTGCAGGTTATTCAGTGGTATATGTCAATGGTTATGACATATCATAATCATAGATGAAAAAATATATAAAAAAATTAAAAATTACTCCACTTTTTTTTTTTTTACTATTCTTTTGAATTTATAATTCTAAATTGCTGTTATCTCTTGTAACGCATATATTTGGGATAATAGCATATATGGGGTGATGGATTTTTGGTGTTTTAATGTATGTACCGTAGATAATAAATAAATAGAAAAAAAATATACACATTTTAAGTAAATGTGCTTCCCTTCCCGTTTCAACAACTTTTGCCCATGTGACATGTATTATATATATTGGAATATTGGTGGTACAAACTAGTAAAAAAAATGATGCAAGAGATTGAATTTTTGTTTAAAATGAACAAATCCTATATAATAGTTTTAAAAAAGGTTCATTTAAGTTTTAGTCTAGAAATTGACAATTTTTGACTTTGAACCTGAAACTTTTAAGTTAGCAGGTCTTTCTCTTCTCTCCTCTTTCCTCTTCATCTTCCTCTTTCTCTTCCTCAATTCTCTCTTCGTCTTCCTCTTTCTCTTCCTCGACACCGAACAGAATTTGATAAAATCAAGGTCTGAAGTAAAATGTCAGTAGTAGACTTTGTATTTGACATTTTGTTTAAAATAGTTATATATGTTCAAAGTAAAACCAACGGACGTTTTCATAGCTAAGAATAGTAAAGGAAAGGACAGACTTTTTGTGTGGTTGAATAAAGAGTAAAAATTGCAACACTTTTCAGGAACTTTCAGACACGTAAAAAAACAAAGCAGAGTTCATTCCTCAGCAAGAAAATTAGACTGAAAAATATGTTTATCGTTTTACAAAAATCTTAAAAGTTTTAATATGATATCTAGTTCCATTTCCAAATATTAAGAAATCAAAAAATATCAAGATATAACAAAATATGCTGAGATATAACAAGATATACCTCAGATATACCAATATATAACAAGATATACTGACATATACTAAAATATACTGAGATATACCTCATATATACCGAGATATACTAGATATACCAGATATATCAAAGATATACCAAGATATAACAAGATATATTGAGATATACTAAAATATATCGAGATATACCACAGATATACCAGAGATATACTGCAGATATACCAAATATATCAGAGATATACCAGATATACCACAAATATATCAGATATACTAGAGATATATCTCAGATATAACAAAATATACTGAGATATGCCAAAATATACCGAGATATACCTCGGATATACCTAGAGGGGATGTTGAAGAAAGAGAAAGAAGAAGAAGCGTAGAGACAGTCACTAAAGTGGTGCTTGGAAATGATGATGATCAGCTTTTAGATGATGATGAACAATGTAATGCAACTTGAAGAAGATGATTAACAGTGCAATGCTGGTTAAATTTAATTAGCATCAACTTGTGCAAGAAATGTGAGGCGTTATTTCTGTTAGATTGTTCACGTGTTCTCTGATTGTAATCAGGCTATAATTGGCTGAAATTAGTTTGTTATTTTTCTGTTAGTTGCAACCAATTTGTTATTTCTTTGTTAACATTCAAATGTAGTATTGATTATTTCCTTTCTCGCGTTAATTCTTTTCCCATGATATTAGCTAAGCTGACATGAGTATGTAAGCTAATTCAGCTTATAAATAAACAAAAAAAAATGCATAAGAAATAACAAGAAAGAAGGAAAGAAAATTTAGTTACAAAAGTTGCAAATTGTTGAGTATTTTTAGTTTATGAGTTTTGTTTTCTTTAGATTAAAGTTGAAACGAAATCTTAGAAGAAGGTAAAAAAAAAAAAGGAATAGGAAGAAGATAAAGAAAGAGAAAGACGAAGAAAAAAGAGAAAGATGAAGGAGAAGGAAAAAAAAATGCTTCTTTTTTAAATTTAACATAAAATAATACTTTTTTAAATTATAATATAAAATTTGGTAATTTTAAACAAAATTCTAAGGGATTTGGATCCTGATAACATACTGACACAGGTATAACTAGGGGTGGCAATTCGTGCGAGCTGGGCTAGTTCGAGCTGGCCCAAACTAGCCCAGCCCAAATTGGTTCAACCCTAGCTCAGCCCAAATTTAATTCGAGCTAGCATTTGTGAGCCCGAGCCCAAACCAAACACAAACGAGCTGGCCCAAACTAGCCCAAACTAGCTCAAACTAGAAATTACATGTTTTTTTTAGTTAATGATTTTTCATACAACCCTATTTTTCATGCACCCAAGAAAACTCGTTAACTCACCAAATTTTTCATGCAAACTCATATTGGCTATCAGAAGATTCTCAATGAACATATAAAATATAAAAGTAAGATTGTTTTATGTGAATTAATGAACTAACAAAAACTCAGTGAAGTAAGTAACCACTCTCAATATAATTAACTAGCAGTTGAAATGAGAAACATGTTTACAGTACCTTTAGTTAGCATCTTGATTACTAAGCATAATCATGTTGTTAGAGTTTTGAGTACCAGCTTCAGTAGTCAGCTCACTTGCAATATCTTCAGCAAGCTCCTCACATGGTTTATCTTAAACACAAATAAAAATTGTTAAATATATCAATTATTACTATACAAACCATAATAAGAAAAAAAATTAATAAAAAATAACCTTTTTCAGCAAATAACCAATCTCTAGTGCAAACAATTGCCTCAACCGTACTAGGCAAAAGTTGGGTACGGTATTGATCCAAAACTCTTCCACCAACACTAAAAGCAGCTTCTGAAGCAACCGTAGTAACAGGAACACTTAGAATATCACGTGCCATTGCCGCAACCTCAGGATATCTATATTGGTATGACTTCCAATGTGCAAGAACATCAAGGTCAGAATTTTCTTCCAAATTTAATCTTGGCTCTTCCAAATATAATTCCAATTGACTCTTTGGTTGAACAGAATTCCCACCAAATGCACTAAAATTCTACAACCATAATAAAAATATTAAAATTATTACATAATCTAAAACTCAAAAGTTTAATCAAGTAGAGATAAAAAAAAAAAGTTTAATCAAGTATTTTACCTTGAATAACTTAGATTTTTCTTTCCTAGTAGGAATATCGTTGTTGGGATTAGTTAAAGTATCCACACGTACACTTTTAGAAGATGAAACTTGATTAGAAATAGAACCACCTTTAGAGTATCTACTAAAAAGTTCAAACAAATTTTTCTTGACATCCTGATATGAAATAGAATTACAATACCCATATATTTGGTTGTATATATAATCCACAAACTGAAGCTTATAGCGCGGATCAAAAACCACGGCTATTGACAATATCATACTAAACTCAGACCAATACTTTTCAAATTTTGGAAGCATCTGTCTAGCCATATTCTTGATATAGTCATTATCTTCATCTGCCTTCTCTCTCAAAACCACATAGCAATTGGCCACTTGAAGAAAATATAAATTCGCAGTTGGATATGTTGTCCCTGAAAGAAGATTGGTGACTTCATAAAATACTGTCAAAAATCCACAAATATTGTTAACTTTTTCCCATTCATCATTTGAAGGACAATGCTTATAACTTCGTTCAACAAATGCTAAGTGCTCAAATGCTTTACGATAACATAAAGCACTCTCAAGCATCTGATAGGTAGAATTCCACCTGGTAGGAACATCTTGTCTCAAACCTTTTTTAGTCTTGCAACTAGAATCCATTAGAACACAACTTATCCATTTTTGCTTTCGTGCACTTGATCCTTTCACAAACTTAATGCTATCTCGAATTTTTACAACTGCAGAATCAATGTCTTTTAATCCATCTTGCACTACCAAATTAATAATATGTGCACAACAACGAAGATGAAAAAATTTACCATTAGCCAGAAGTACATTGTTTTCATTCAATCGGGTAATTAACTTATCTACACAATTATCATTTGATGAAGCATTGTCCAATGTCAATCCAAACAAATTCTTTTCAATACCCCAATCACAACACATATCATAAATTTTTTCACTTAGTGTTTCACCAGGTGTAAAATCCAATCTTTATCAATAAAATGACAAGTTAGAGATATATATCCATCAGTTATAATTGAAGACCAACAATCAGAAGTGAGACTGATCCTACCAGGACATGTAGCTACCATTATTTTGGTTCTTAACTTCTCTCTCTCATAAATTGAAAGAGTATCCGCTTTTGCTGTATTTCTAGAAATTATGTGAATTCCTGGACGTAAATAATTAAGAACTGCTCTAATGCCCTCATATTCCACAAATTGAAAAGGCAAGTCATGTAAAATAATAGCTTCAACTAATAACTCTCTAAACTTTTCAGGATTAAATTCAGAACGACATGAAACCATATTCTTAGATTTTTCAATAATCATCTGACCCACATCACGTGTATCTCTCATAGTACACTTTTTATAATGACGAGTAAAAGTACCTGTTCCATTCTCAGACCTATTTTGATAAATTTGACCACAATACTTGCACTTCTCTCGTGGAATTTTATCAAAATCCAAAGGAAGAGTCTCATAGTGTTCCCATATCCATGATCTTTTTGACATCGCCTTTTGCCTTTTTGAATCTGGAAAAACACCAGTGGTTGTTTCATCTTCTTCTATCGTGTTTTCCACTATATTAACTATTTCATCCCTGCCTACCTCCATATTAATTCTTTGACTGAAATAAAACAATGTGTTGTAAGTTAATAATCAAAAATAAAAAGCTATTCTTTGATTTAGAAAGAAGGGAAAAAAGAAGCTAGTTGAAAACCCATTAAAATTAACAACATCCCTCATCGGTATATACAATTCGAGTTGATACCTGAACAAACAAGATCAATACAGCAACATAATACTGTCAACTCAAAATCAGGAAATCAAAACATGCTCGAGGATATGAGGAAACATAACAGAAAGACAGTAAGCTTCTATGAAGCCATCTATCAAGGTAAGGAAATATAACCATAAAAAGTCTGGTTTACTTCTGCAGTGGCTAAGCACTTGAAAATTCAAGCAACAACGTGACACCAAATTTCAAATTCTCCCATGAAACCAAAAAAGACAAATGGAATGAGATTCTCAGTACAGGCTAATAACAAACTGCGAACTCAAACAACAACGACAATGGACTAAATTCCAAATTCAATGACATCTAAATCCCAATACCAGTAGCCAAAAAAAAAACAGGGATGTTTTCTTTGATCTGCTGTATGAACCCAGTCACCTACCAGATCGTGAGAGACGATGTGAGGGCTGATGGCTGGCGACAGACGAGTTGAGGGCTGGCGACAGACGGGCTGAGGGCTGGCGACAGACGGGCTGAAGGCTGGCGACAGACGGGCTGAGGGCTGGCGACAGACTGGCTGAGGGCTGGCGACAGACGGGCTGAGGGCTTGCGACAGACGAGCTGAGGGCTGGCGACAGACTGGCTGAGGGCTGGCGACAGACGGGCTGAGGGCTTGCGACAGACGAGCTGAGGGCTGGCGACAGACGGGCTGAGGGCTGGCGACAGACGGGCTGAGGGCTGCCGTGACCGGCGAAGGCGACTCGAGCGGGCTGAGGAAATGTGAGAGGCGGCGAGGCGCGAATCGCGTTGTGACTTGTGAGGATGAAATTGTTAAGCAGCTTATGAATTATGATGCGTTAGACTTAGGTTTAGGGTATAAATATAATATTTATATTTATCATCAGAAAGAAAAAAAAAAAAAAAAAAAGAGGAATTTGGGCTACCGGGCTGGCCCGAACCCAGCCCGAACCCAGCTCGTTTTTTTTCGAGCTACTCGAGCTGGGCCAAATTTGGCCCAAATCCTATTCGATTCGTGTTCGATTCGGGTTTTTCGATTCGGTTTCGATTCGGTCAAACGAGCTACGACACGAATTGCCACCCCTAGGTATAACTCCATGCACGATCCTAGAGGTGGTGGGCCGCTAGGAAGGGACGTGGCTCCCCACCTTTTATTTTGTTTTTCTAATTCTCTTTCTTTTTCTGTTCTATCTTTTCTAGTTCTCTTGTTGCTTTCAAAACTTCAAAATACTTTTGGCAGAAACATAAACAAAAGCTATGACCGTAGTAATAAGAGGGAAAGCATCTTGATCTCCATCAAATTGTCTTTTGTTTCTCACATCAGCAGTTTTGTTAGTTGTTTTATGTATCAAATCGTTAATGCGGTATCCCAAATAAGTTTGGTATAAACTATGAAGGTATCGTCTGCACCCTTTTCAACATTGATACGAGGATTTCTTAATTTATATATTTTGTTGCGTTTGTGAGGATTACTAATCTGTGGGTTGTTTATTTCAAATGGTTTTTGGTTCTTTTAGTAAACATTGCAAATTTCTGAGTTATCTATATGAAATATCGCGATTGAATCTTCACAAGTGTCAAAGTCCATATATCTGAATGATAATTGCCCAATTAGAACCAATTAAGATTAATGTGTTGGAAATTTTTGTGAACGAAAACAAGAACGGTTATTAATGTTTAATTTAAACTTTCATACGGTTATGATTAAAGCGTCTAGTAATTTTGTTTTGCCCATTTGGGGCTCTTATTTTGTCTTTATATTCTTTGCCCTGTTTTGGTTGTGAGCTTCATCTATAAATAAATGAGCACAATGCTACTTCGGCAAGGGTAAAAAAAGGAAGGGAGGGAAAAAGAACACAAAACTCTCATCAATTTTTCTATTTTCATTCTAGAGCTAGTTCTTTTCGATGGAATTCATTTGACAGTTCGTTGGAGCGGTGGTATAAGTTTGCTGTTAGTTAATGGTAATATCATATGATATAATTTTGTAGGGTTCTAAGACACCGAGCGGAAAAAATTAGGAAAAATAATAAATATAATATTTTATAAAATTTATAAAAATAATAAAAAGGTTTAATTGTATAGCATATTCTCCTTTCAAGTATAAAATTTTATTTTTAATTCGAAGAAATAATTTATGTTTATTTTTTTTATAACGTAAATAAATAGATATTTTTTAGTGTTAGAAGAAAACAAATATATATATATTTTTTACTAAAATGTTAAAATTGATTTATGCAACAAAAGTCAATAAAAATAACGTTCATTATATTAATTTAATATTAATTTATATATTTTTAAATTTAATACAATAATTATATTTTTATTATTATGAATTTTAAGTAGCGTTATTTTTATAAAATTTTGTTAAATATACTATGTGATATATGAAGCTCAATTCTTTCTTTATTTTGTTTATGAGTATTCTATTGCAATTTACCGTTTATATTAATTGCGTATTTTTTTTTAGTTTATCTACAAAGAATATTTCCCGTTTTTCCGCTATATATTTTCTAACATAAGGATCGTGGGGAACAAAATAATTCAACGTAGAATTGCATCGGGCACATGTTAAGATACTCAAGATATATTCATATGTTTACGTTTGAGCGATTATTAGAGTAAAAGATACTAATATTGGAACAATTTTTTTAATTTTATAAATATATAGTTTATCTCCTTAAAATTAAATTTAAATTTAAATTTATTGATGATATTAATTTTTTTTTTCTCTATAATAGCAATCACCTATATTTATCATCGCCCTTAAAATCTCTCTTTATAATAAATTTAAAAAAAACCCAGTTAGTTAATTACTTAATTAATTAAGGGATAGGATGAAGAGATTTAATTTGGTTGGGGTTATATCTACACTTATATAGATTGTGCCCAAGCTTTTCACAAAGATTTTACTCTTTTGCCCTTAATTTTATTGGACAATAGAATGCATCTTTTTTCGCCAATCTCTTCAGCAAATCAAATCAAGGGTTTAAGATTTTCCCCGTATCAAAATGAAACCATCCAACAGGAAGAAAGAAAGTTCAAAGTTCGAAATACAACATATTTTTCCATAAATCATATAATGCTATTACAAACTCGCCTCTTTCACAAACATTCTAGATGTAGAGTTTTATGAATTCCATCTGGGCTTGCCGATGGGTTAGAGAAAGGAATGGTAGAGTTGGATTTTGCATATATTCAAAGGGAAAAATAATGTTATATTTTGTGAGTCGATAAAATTTAAGGATAAAGGTGTGAAAATTTTAAACAAGGCGTGAGCACAATGTATTTGAACAAGGATTTAACGTTGCTCTTTAATTTATAACTCAATTTTACATCATTAGTTATCAAAGATGAGATTTAGAGAAATAATTTTATTGCTCTTACTCCTTATGAATTTTAACTCTTAATATATCATACTACAAATAATTATGTAATAAATTATGGCTATAAATCCATTTCATTAATTAATTAATTAAGAAAGACAGTAGTAGCAGAGGCATCTGAGCTTCTCGCATTTTCCGTTGGTGGCCTTCTCCCATTGCATGCATTGGCTTAAACAATTGACAGACGCTAAGCAAATACCACTCCATGTTTTGCTGCTTCTCCAACAAAGCATGTCCTCACTTTCCAATATTGCTATAATCATTCATGATGTAACCCCAAAAACCAATAATTGCAGTATAATTAAAAGAAAAGTTTAACATTACTTTTAAAGAGAAAATAAAAGAAATTTCGTTTATTTTTACTTATTTTTAGGATGCAGTTAATTAATAATGCATCATTTTTTATTCGAAAAAAATTAAAAATATTACGATCAAAACTTATAATAACAAAAATAATATTCTATATGTTTAAATAATATATATTTCACAACTAAAAATAACTTTTACATTATTTTTTTTAAATATCTGTTTAATCGAACGCCGTTCAAATTAAATTGCGGCAATTTAGATCCGTTCAATATTAAACGTGTTATATTATTATAAATAACATTTAATATTATTACGGTATTAATTTTATTATTATAAATTTTAAAAGTATTATTTTTAATAAATTTGTTGTTTTACTTGTTCATTTTCGGCATTAATTTAGTGCTTGAATTTATGCGTATGTTGGTAGTATATAAGAATTCGAGAGGATAACGATTAAAGGAAAAGTATATTAAAGAAAAAAAAAATGAAAACTTACAAAAAAAAATAATAATAATAACACTCATAAAATTTATAATAATAAAATTAGCACTCTAATAGTATTGAACGTTCAATATTGAATGAATCTAAATTGTCGTCGTTCAATTCCAATTGAATGGTTGTTTAAAGAAAATGATATATCAATTTTTTTTTTTAATTGTAAAAGCATAAATTTAAACATAAAAATTATATTTTTGTTATTATAAGTTTAGAGAAGAATTATTTTATTTATTTTCCCTGCAACTTTACATGCCCGTGTTTGTGTGAATTTAATGGTAATATATCTTGCAATAAATTTAGGATTTTAATTCTTGGCATGCATCAAGTTACTCGCATATAATTATCAATCCATGGACTTACCCTGCATAGTTGATTTGGTAAAGAAGAACAAAATTATGAGAAAGAATAAGATGCCGCTAGGAGATTCAGGAGTTCTACCCATAATTTCTGCAGTTATATCATATCCGTTTTATTAGCTAGCTAGATAGGATATATATTAGGCCGAATTATGTTGGTTTTTTTTTTTTAGATATGTAAATTGAGATAAGATATTAATGATACTTATGGTATAGTATATTAAATTTTAAAAATTATTTATTATTCTGAATTTAATTTTAATAAAATAAGATTATAATAAGATATTACTAATTAAAATATCTATTATTTGTGTTTAATGAACCTGACAAGTAAAAACACAAAATAAATTGAAAATATGATAAATTATTATTTATGATGGGAACTTAATAAAAAAAATAATATAATATATATTTAAAGTTATGTTCATTAAGAATATAATTTAAATTAGATAAAATATTTAAATAAAATAAAATAATATTATACTATTAATTTATTAAAAATATTAAATAACACCTATAATGAGATGAAACAATCTATTTATATGTCTATTTCTCATATAAATTATCTCTTGCTTAATTACAAGGGGTGAATGTTTTGTACAAGAATACAAGGTTTTTAAAATAGAAAAAACAAAATCGATCATATATAACAAAAGTCAACAAATGAAATAGAGATATATATCTCTATATATTAAGAATGTCTTATTTATGGCCATTATTATTATTATTATTTTACATTTTTTTCTCCTTTCTCCTTTCTTTGATTTTTTATTTTATTTTTGTTTGAAATTTTGACATACTACACAATTTTGGAACCTACAAACACTAAATATTTTTTTTTTTCAATCGATCAAATCTACTTTAAGATTCATACTCACTAAATATTGTAAACTACAAGATGGGAATATTTATGTATCCATTATTTTTTTTATCATATAATTATTTACCCACCAATAATAAATTAACATATAATTTGTCACAAAAAGTAACTAAATTCATACATATAATAATAAATACACTAATAATAATAATAATAATAATAAATAAAATATAGAATTATTTGCATGTTTAAATGTTATTAATTGTATATGAAACAATATATTATATACGAGACACATGAATTTAGTCTACAATTTATCATTATTTTAAAATAAATAACTAAAATAAAAGTGTAAGTGTAATCGACTATTTATATAATATATATCATTTTATTTTGAGCGTTCTTATAATTATATATTAAAATATTTATTTATTTTTATATTTACTATTTTTTAATTTTTTTCACTTTCAATTAACTAATGTATTTTTTTATTTTAGCAAATTATTTATTAAATTAAATTAAAAAGATAAAGTATTATTTTTAATAATTAAAATTTAATTATTATTATTATTATTATTATTTATTTTGATGTAAGACTTATCTCTTTTATTTTAAAATATATTTTAAAATTATATCAAATATTGATAACAAAAATTCAATACATGTATTTGCACACTAATAAACCTAATCGTAAAATAAAATGGGCATATAATTTACAATTTTTACGGTTGTCTTAGAATCTCGGGAACTCTGCGGCATGTTTCCTTTCTAAATTCAATTTTCTTCTGTCAATTTTTTGTATGTATACTTTACTACATGCGACATGCATGCATAATAAAATTAAAACTACTTTGTCTCTCTGTTATTGTATCGGACACAATTTATATATATGTTTTTCAAAAGTAGTTTATAGAGTTTGTATATTAATTAATTGAAGCGATTATAATTTGAGATAAGCAAATGGTTGGCTATCAATTAATGTATAGGTGGTTTATAACATATAATTTAATTTAGTGCTAAATATTATAAATTTGTGATTAGTACAGATAAGAACAAAGTCAAAAATATTTTTTTAGAAGGGCTAAAATTTTATTTTATATAAAGGAAAAAATTAGTATAAATTGTGGTAAATTATATTCAATTTAACATTGAATATTTTATGTCATATTATAACAGAGACATAGAATTATCATTTAAAAAGTATAGAGTTAGCATATTATAATTATCTTATAACAAAAATATAACAACGTTAATAAGTATTAGTATTATTCATGTATAAAATAAATTTATTAATTAAAAAATCTTAAAAAATAGGAAACTCATCAAAAATATCAAAATTTATAGTTGTTAAAATAAAACTAAAAGATACATTTAAAAATATAAAAAGTAAAATATGATTTATAATTTTAAGCTTGAGACTATATTTAAAAATATATGTTAATAAATAATATAAGATTAACTAATAATAATAAAAATAATAAATTATATATAAAAAATTAAAAAAATTTCTAAAAGATTATTAAAATAAAATATCAAATAATATAATATTAGATAAAGTTAAAATTTAGATTGAAATAAAATATGAGAAACATACAAACTTAAAAACTTTAATATGAAATTTATTGTATTTTTATTTTTTTATAATATTGAGTCTAAAGTTAAATATTTAAATTTTTTTTAGATTATCACATTTAAGAAATTTTTTTTACATAATATATGACTACAATTTTATTTTTATTATTAATAATTACCCCATATATATATATATATATAACCATTTTATTTACAATTTATATTATTTTTAACAACATATTTATTAATATTTTTTGTGCAAATTATCTGCAAGGTGACCAAAAAAATGTGTTTGTTCAAGAATATTCTTGCATTTTCTATTGTATTTTTTATCATGGTAATAATTTTTAAGTAAAATTGTATGTTCAAAACCTTCAAATCAATCTTGTAAGTTGTCTTGAGTGTTGACTTTTAAGAATTATAAGTCAGTTAAGATTTTAAATTTTTTTAAACTAATAAAATAAAGTCAACTTGTAAAATGATTAAAAACAAACCTATCAAACGTATATCCACTTTATTTTTGAGGCCGAAGCCAACTCTATATTATGTCACGTATTAATAAAAGAATTAATATAAATATAAGTAATTTTATTTATTGAATTAATATTTTAAAATTGAGAGTTTCAATTTTCTTTTAAATTTTAATATGATATGAAATTTTTTTAATATGATATAAAAAATTTAATTAAAACCAAAAAAAGAAAAAAGAAAAAAGAAGCTAAGGAAAAAAACTCATAGGCCTCCCACAAATAATAAAAATAATATGAACAACGCAAAAAGGAAAAAAGATAAACCATCCAAATACAAATGTAATAATAAAATAAATTAAAAAATAATAATTTAATTATATAATATAATTTATTTTTATATATAATTTTTTTATCCTACAAAAATATATATATATTTATTTTTTTATACATGAACATATAATTTTTAATTTAAAAAAAATTAACATTTTTTTTATTGAAAAAACTTAAAAATAAAATAAGTTAAATAACTAGATTATTTATATATAAAAGTAAAATAATCTACATTTTAAGAAAAAAAAATATTAGATAAAATAAATTTATAGGTTAAATTAATCTCTTAATATTAGAGGCATGATTAATATAAATATCTTCGATCGATAAGTTAAAATCTTTATATTATAAAACTCGATATTTTTACAGACGTTGACATTTCATAGGCTCAATTGTTACGATGTCCCTTTATTGGGCTCATTTTGTTCACATATTATTTTTTATTCTTTCCTTCAGTTGTTCACAGATCATTTGGAAAACAAAGATTACCCTATCCCTATGCTAATTTTTGTATTAATTGATAATTTTTTATTCTTTTTAATTATATGGATTTCGATGCTACAGTATTGCAAAAGGTAATTGATCACTGAACGAAGACTTTTATATATACGATATTTATTTGACTCTTCTTGCCGTAGAAAGGGTTCGTTTCCTAAACAATGAAAGTATGAAATTCAGCTATTATAATACTTATATTTCAATTAAAAAAATTAGCTAATTTTATTACAACCTTTTGCAGCAATCAAAAAACCCCGTATATGTTAATTAATACCTGTACAATATATATATATTTTTTAAAATAACAGTCACAATCTTAATTAGGCAGGCACTCACACATATATAAGCAGATAAGTTTATAAAATAATACATGTATAAAAATAATATTAATTATCTTAAAAACTTATAATAAAGTAGTAAAATTGAGGTCATGTATTTAAAAATTTGTAATGAATTAGTATGAAAATATTAATTTATTGAGATGTCCTTTTTAAAGCAATAATTAATTTTTTTTAATAAATTATTAAAATATGGATAATTTTATAATTTAATGTTGAGAATTTAGAAAACATAATCAATATCAACTTATCAAAGGGTGACCATGGAATAAATTAGTGAGAATTATTCTTAAATTTGTGAGTCCTTAAATCCCTTTTAGGCATTTTTTGTGAAGCAAAAAGAATGTTAATGGCCTAGTAATAATAACAAGGGTGAATGAACTGCTGGGTTTTTTTTTTTTCCTATTTTGACATATCATATTTCAATGAATAGAGTTTTCTTAATATGTTTGTATATGGATTTTAAATTTTAACTAAAACAATATTAACATTTAAAATAATATTTTAATTAAAGAAAAATATAATATGTCAAAATAAAATATCACATTAGTACGTCGAGGGAACAAAATCTTTACTATATTGTTGTTTCCTTTTAAATAACAGAATCCTATAAAATCTTATTTAATCTAAAATGACTTTTATTGCTTTAAATAAAAAAAATGTCATTTAGAGCAACTAATGTTGATACGACTGGAGGAAAAAATTACAATTATTTTTTAAGTTTGCATTTTATTAACTAAGGCTCCTAATATATATATATATATATATATATATATATATATATTTCTACTTACATTAAAGTGGGTGTATTTAATTAAATTTTATACTTGAAAGTTGAAATATCATATATTTATTTTATTTCAGTCATATTGCTCAAGACTTTTACGTTCTTTAATGTCTCTTTCAAATAACAATTTCTTTGCAAAATTATTAAAATAACCTTTGAAAATAAGTACAAAGTAAAAAAAAAATTATTTCTTCATTGTATTGGTTACGGTAAATTATTGTAAAAAATATATAGCAAATTAAAAGCTTATTTTAATTAAATTATTCTTAAAAAATAATTTAATGTTATTGGTTTCTTGCATCACTAGTATCCCTTCATCCATCTCTAGTAATTTTTTTTTTTTAAATTATACATTGTCGAAAATTTTCTATCATTATTTATGAGATAATTTAATTTAGAAAAAATATTTTGAACAATGTCTTATAAGAAATTGAACATTTACTTTTGAATATACTTAACATAATCAAAAAATTATTAACACTATTAAACAAACAGAAAATGTGTTTGTAATAATTGGAGAATTTATAGAAAAAAATGATTAAATTTAAATAATAAACATAAACTTCTTATAATAAATAGTCTCTAACTTTTTAATTTCTTGTATAAATTAGATCATTTTTTTAATTTTATTATTAATTACACTATATAGTATATACTTAACATAAAAAAAAAAAAAATTATTAACACTATTAAACAAACTGAAAATGTGTTTGTAATAATTGGAGAATTTATATAAAAAAAATTATTAAATTTAATTAATAAACATAAGCTTCTTATAATAAATAGTCTCTAACATTTTAATTTCTTTTATAAATTATATCATTTTTTTTAAATTTTATTATTAATTACACTATATAGTATATATGTTAAAATAAAATTATTATTTATATCATTACATTTGGGTTATATGTGGCTAAATTTAATTAAAATTGAAGCCTAATCTATTTTTAAGGGAAAAAAAAAAGGTTTAACCACTTTACTGCATGTAATTTGAAATAAATAGAATATAAAAAAAAAATCTTCATTGTATTTGTTTCAACTTTATTTTCCTAACTTTAAAGCATGTGTATATATAATTTTATTCTTATGTGTTTTTATTTATTTTTGTAATTTTTTATGTCTTTATATTATTATTTATATTATTAAAAGAAAAAAAAAATAGAACATTTTTGTTTTCTTACTTTAGTACTAATGATCATTTAATAGTAAAAGATAACATAATATAAAATTTTTATTCATATCAACGATGCGCATTAACTTTAAAGATATTACAAATTTTTTATTAAAAAATCATTATCTTTATTTATGTTAAATTTGAATGATATTTTTGAAAAATTAAGAATATTTGTAAATAAAATATAAACATGAAGGTATTACTTATATTTTCTCAATAAATGATAGTACATCTAAAGTAATTATAAAATATTATGAAAAATAAATATTTTTTATAAATTAGTATTATATTTTGTAATAAAATATTTAAATTATAAAAATTTAATAATATTTTTCACAAAATGCACGTTACTTAAAAGATACTTTAATACAACTAGTTTACAAAAATAATTTTTTATTGTACTAGTAACATAAACACATATATTTAGGACTTGTTTAATAACGATTTTAATTCATAATTTTTAATTTTTTAAAGTAATTTTTCAATGAGATATGTTTGGTAATGATTTTTTATTTATATATTTTTAAGGAATTACTATCAAAATAATGAGTAATTCATTAATCTTTAAAAATAAGATTTTTCGATCAAATTTTTGATTTTTGATTTTTTCATTTTGACCAAATATTTTTTTTTATAGAGTCAATCAAGTCTTATAATTTTTGTATTATTAAGTATTGGAAAAAAATGTTTAAAAATTAAAATTTATAAATAAGAAAAAACCAAAAAATTTATTTATTTTTAAAGTTAAAAAAAATCAAAAAATAGAAATCATTACCAAACAACTTGGAGGTCATTTTTAATTTTTTTTTTTCTTGAAAATCACTATATATAAATTATTATCAAACATATTTGTGAATATTTTTATAAAAGAATCATAAATCATAAAATTATTTTATAAATCAAAATCGTTATCAAACATGCCCTTATTAATATAAATGATCAAATCAAGAATAATGCTCACTTAAGGAGTAAAACGACACTGATCACTTAAATTAAATGTTAATTGAACTGAATTTTATAGTTTATATTTTAAGGATTAGATTTAGTTAACATTTTATGTTTGGAATTTTAACTTTATTTAGAAAATAAAAATTGCATTAATTCATTGAAATTATAGTAAGTCAAAGAATTCAAATACAAAACACAAATAAACCAAATTTGACAAGCATGGAGAAGGATTCTTGAATTTTAACATTAGATTGATATTTTTATATTGGTTATAAAATTTGTTATTTATTTATTTTATTTTTAATTTTTATGCTCAACTTTTTAGATGAGACTAATTTATTCTTGAATGTGAGCAATCTCTAACTAATAAAATACATGTGCAAATGCACGTGTTTTATATACATAACATCTTATTAAATTTGTAATTAAAAATTGAAAATAAATATTAAAACATCTATAATATTTTGTGAATGAACAAAACCAACTAGACTCACCTAGCCGGTAAATCAAGAATATAGAAACAAAAACAGAAGAATTCTATTGCATTTTAAGGTCACAACTGAACAAATCGAGCAAGTTCAAATTGACACAATATGAAACCTATACTAATTGACACTTTTGTAGATAAAATTAAATAATCTATTTTGATATTATAAAAAGGTAAACTTCTATAATATTATGTGAATGAATAAATTAATTGATACTTGTAAATAAAATTAAGTAGTCTATTTTAATTTATTTGATATTATAAAAAGGAAAATTATATAAAATATTAAATTGAAATTGTTAATCTTAATTTACTTGACTAATAAAAGACTTAAAAAAATATAACTCTGTTGAAAGTATGATTATTTATTTAATATATACATATTTAGTATATTCAAAAGTAAATTAAATTAATAATATATACATATTTATAATTAAATCAAAACATTGAATAAATTATCTAAAATATATTGGCTGTGTATTGACATCTATAAAATAGTAATAAAATATACATACATAATTTTGATTTAGTAGCACATTTTTTCTTTATTTAAAGGAAAAGAAAATTGTGAGGAAAACACAAGTAAAAATATTAAGAGGAAAATAAGTAAACAAAAGAATCTTGTGTTTTGTTTACCTTGGAAAAATAGGAGAGAAATGAATCCATTTAAAGTTTTGGATGAGGAAGTCTTCGAAGGAAAACCTTTGGAAACTTATTATTGTTTTGTTGCTAACAAGCTTAAAAAAAACTAATTTGTTTTGTTTTACTTTTATTTTTGTTAGGGCTCTCAAAGAATATATTTTGTAGTTGGGATATTACATAAAGGGTGTATTTGATAATAATTTTGATTATTGATGTCTGATTTTTATGAAAGTAATTTTTCAATCAAATATATTTGATAATATTTTTTTTTATTTTGATTTTTACATTTTAATAAGTTACTTTTTTGAAAAAAAATGATTAAAAACTAAAAAATTTGTAAATAATATCTAAAAAAAAATCTTTATTCAATCCAAAACAATAAGCGTTACCAAATAAGCTCATTATAGTACATTTTGTTTTTTTAATAAGCTCAAAAAAAATGTTATGGTCACGATGCATTTGTTACAAGTTTACATAAAAAAAAAATCGATTATATTATTTAATTGAATACTATAATTATCTTTATGTATAAAATTTTATTTTTAATTATTTCTTTATATATGTTATGGTGTGTATATATTTTTTGCATGTTAAATATATATATATTTTTATAATATCAAAAACATATTATTTTTTTAAAAAGTTAAAAGTAAAATGAATTAAATAATTATTCACTTAGTTAAAACTAATCATTAATTAATAGATACAGTGATAATGATGAAAATGTATTAGGTATTCAATTATATAAAATAAATAAATTTTATAGAATATCTTCTAGATAGTTAAATGAACTATATCATTAAATCACAATAAGTTGGCATAAATAAATCAACATTGAGAGTAGCAAAAGCAAGCAAATCCAGGCAAACGAAAATGACAAGCACCTTGCTTTGCCTCCTCCCATTCCCTACATTTCTTGCTGCAGTGTCCGCTACTTCTACAAAAGCCTGACCATGTCATGCTTCGCTTTTGGCATAGTTTTGCTTCCGTCAATAATGTCATTTCTGTACACACCGTACCATTTATTATAATTTGCATTAATTAATTTAGGGAAAAATAGTCGATAATCTTCAAATTTGTATACTATACATATAATTTTACATTTTAAGATCATAAAACCACACTAATTGCAAAAAAATTAATTATAGATTCCGTCACTATACATTCTGTAAAAATTAATTATAGAGATCTGCCAGGTCTGACTCAAAAACGTGGTGATAATGATCATGAATCAAATCATCCAAAAAAAAAAAAAAAAAAAAAATATATATATATATATATATAGACACACACACAATTGAAAGACCTATTAATAATTACCATGAACTTCAAAGAAGAGCAGAAAAAGAAGAGCACTGCAAATTGCAAAATTACTAACGGCATACAACATAGCCATTATTATAATTGTTGAATACAGTGCGATTAATGTTTAATTTAGATGATGATCATTAAGTGCGTGGGAGGGTACCTATTTATAACAACAAAAGGCCAGGCTGCATTTCACAGCAAATAATATTAATAAAACAAATAAATAGAAAATAATGTTACTACGTACGGTGATTAATCTGTTTGTTATTATAGGTGAGAGGCTTGTTTACTCACGCTCAAATGGGTAACAAGACAAGGAAAAATTATGAAAGGAAGTCGGAGAGATCAAAACAAAGTTTATTTAAAATTAAGAATTATGTATATATTAACTCATTTATAATACAGATAATGCATTATTTATGGTTATTTAAAAAAATTATGTTTTTTACTTGAAAAGTTCACAATATTTTTTCCACATATTTTGGTAAAGGATAATTAACTTTCAATATATATTATATATAACATATGGTCAAACATATTATTAGAATGTGTTAGAAAATTATAACTCAAACTATTAAAAGCATAATAATAATATTTTTTTTATATATTTATCACTCTCTTATAAATATTGTTCTACTCAAAATATTAAACTATTAAAAAAATAGTTAATAATATTTTTATATTTATTATGTATACAGTTAATGTTCACCTTGCAAATGATATTGACAATATATTTTGTCAAATACTTGTCAATATATACATAGATAAATAAATGTAACAAATGAGATAGACAAATTATCTAAACCATAAAATAATTTAATGAATGGTGTTGTTATAATAAAATTTGAAATTAATTTAATCACTCTTAAAATCAAGGGAAAAAAAAATAACAGAAAGACACACATAATTGATTGTTATAATATCACGTGCACCAACTTTTTACACAATGGTTTAAAATGATTTGCTTAAACAGTTTGTCAAAATTCATTGTATGGGGAACGCTCCCACACACACATATGGACATGATCAATGCTCAATTTTTTACGCTCTTATATTTAAATGGTTAATATTTATAAGGGAGTAGAGAGAAAAACTTATCCCTTAAATTTTAATTATGAGAAAAAGGAGAGTGAAAAATTGTGCAAGGAAAAATGGAAAGTGAATTAGTCAGAAAAGAATGATAACCAAGGAATAAGATTTAAAGTAACCAAGATCTAATTGAAATCAAACCTGATCCAATTGAGAAATGAATCTGAGAGTCAATGAGAGAGAGGTGCTGAATTCGCGGAGGTGTATATTTTTGGGTACAAGTCTTATATTTGTCCCAAAAAAAAAAAAAAAAAAAAAAGAAGAAGGTAAGAATGAGAAAACATATCTAGGTTTTGATGTTAGTGATGGGTTTTCATTACCCACCTTTGTAAAAATAAGTTTTATTTTTTATATTTTTATGAAAAAAATATATGATTATTTTTTTTATAACACTAATATATATATATATATATATGTTTGTGTTATAAAAAAAATAAATATACATTTTTTTAAAGGTAATTAAAAATATAATTTTAAGTATAAAAAATAAATTATATTGTATAATTAAATATTTTTCTTATCAAAATTGTTACCGGTTTAGTTGGTTAAGATTTGGTAGAAAAGACAATAAACAGTAAATTATAGAGTTGGTATATTTGAAGGTTTACCAATTAATTTATTATTGCCTTAGACAAGATAGCACAGTATTAGGAGTGTGCAAATATAGATAAAAATATTTAAATTAATATAAGTTTGTTTTAAACTCTATAGAATTTTATAATTTAAACAACAATAATTATGATATTATATACGTAATATAAATTATAGAATTTAAAGTTTAAAAAATATAATTTTTTTTTAAAGCAACATATTTATATGACATAATTTATAAAAAAAAATAATAAATTTAAAAATTGATCAATCCAACTCAAACTAACCAATATTTTTTTAGTTTGGTTTACATTGAATCAATTTTACACTTTTAATTGATTTGGTTTGATTTTTATTTTTTAAAAATTTGTTAGATTAAATTAGTTTAAGTTTTATTTCAAAATTGAACCAACTTAAATTTGAACACCACACAATGAAAGAAACAGAGAAAGATATCTTGTGTATATATATTAGAAAAAAGTGTCATAAAAATCCTTTTTATTTTTATAAAAGGTGATATTTAGTCATCTAAGATATAAAAAGTGTCTTTAAATTTTTTTGCTTTTGAAAAATGTGTTTTTAAGTCCCTCTACTTGTAAAAAGATGTATAAAATTAATTTTCCATCAAATCTAACGGAATAGCAGATGTGTCACACGCATATTTATATTTTTCGATATATATATATATATATACGTAAAAACAATTAATATTTAATTAAAAAGTTAATTAATTTTTTTATTTAAAAAAAAACTTAAATAAAATTTTTAGTGTAATTTAAATATAATTTTCAATAAAATTTTAATTATCTAATATTTAAAGTCACAATTTAAATAATGAAAATTTTATTTAATTTTAATCGAATTCAATAAAATTTAAATAAAATTTTCATTACTTAATATCTAAAATCACAAATTAAACGATGAAAATTTTATTTAAGTTTAATAGAAAGAAATTGTAAAAAATTAGAGTAATTTTTTAATTAAAAATTATTTAATTTGATATATATATCTATCAAAAAATATAAATATGTATGTGATACATGTACTATTCCGTTAGATTTAACGAAAAATTGGATAAAAATTTAATTTTATCTTTGCCTGACACATTTTTTTACAAGTAAAAGATTTTAAAACACATTTTTTATAAGCAAATGAACTTAAAACACATTTTATAAATTAAAAAACTAAATAACACCTATTATATAAATAAAACACCTATTATATAAATAAAAGACCATTTTATTTCTTTACCCAATATATTAACGGTTTATTCTAATATTCTATGAGATTGTATTATAGCATTCATACCAAGTTGTTAATTTGATTATTAGAAAGAAAAAAAAATTGTTAATTTGATCTAGTTGAACGCATTTACCAAGTCTCTGTTATGATAACAAATATAGCTTTGCCATAATAATAATAATCGTATGATATATTACTAAGATCAAAATTTTTGTGTTACAATTATTTTTTTATTAATAATAATTTTATTAATAAAAATAATATTTTTATGTAATTAATTATAAATATATAATAATTTATTCATATATTTTTATTGTAGCAATAACAAAAATAATTGTGACAATATTATTACCCTAATAATAATATTAATAATAGTACAAATGTTTTATTTGGTACTAAAATTATTAGTTTGTGTCGACTTAGTATTATTTTGTGTGTGAAAAAAATAATAAAAATATCACCTTTAAAACTTATAATATCAAAAATAGCACTCATTATATTCAATTCACATATTTTCACTATTAAAAAAAAGTTGTTACATCATTTTTTTTTTAATATCGTTCAAATTTAATTGCGGCAATTTAGACACATTTAATATTGCATGTTATTAAATTGAATACTGTTTAATATTATTAATGTGCTATTTTTATTATTATAAATTTTAAAGGTATTATTTTTTTTTTGTAATTTTTTTAACTTTTTTTTCGTTTCAACTTATTATTAAACTCTATAATTTTGTTTCATTTTTGTATTATATTAATGGAGGCATACAAAATAACAAAAAAATCAAAATGTGTTGAACATGTGACTACATTAACAATATTTTAATAGTTTTCATTTATAATATAAAAATTGAAAAAAAAAATCAATTTTTAAATTTTTTATATTATATAGAAAAATTATCAAAATTTCCTTACTGTTATTTTGGAAAAAAAAAATAATAAAACGTAGGTGTGAAGATTAAAAAAAAAAAAATCAAAAATTGAGGAAAAAAAAAGAAAGAGAAGCAATATACGAAGGTACCTGGGTGCTTTTTTTTATTTTATTTTTGATTTTTTTTACATTATATATAAAAATTATTAAAATATTTTTAATGTAATCACATGATTAATACAATTTTTTTTATTTATTATTTTGAATGCATAAACTAATAGAATATAAAAATGAAACAAAATTAAATAATTTTAGTAGTGAGTTGAAAGAAAAAAAAAATACTAAATCAAAACAAAATTAATAATTTTAATGCTAAATAAATCGTTGTCTCTGATAATAACAATAACAATAACACTAATAATAATAATAATAATAATATTAATATGCGTCTTTATAAAGTACTAAATATGTGGGTTAAAAGCTAGAATATCAGCGTCATTCTGGAAAAGGAGCATATCATTAGGATTCAGAGTAACCCAAGCTTCTACACCATCACCCAAATTGGTATCAAAGAGCATAACCATTTCCAAAAATTTATTAACGCTACTGACCCAAATTGGCTTTCCCCAACCAAAATCAGCTTCATAAAATGGGAACTTACACAAACTTGTGAACAAGTAGACATGACCACCATTAATTGCAATATTCTCTTCTTCAGTAATGACTTCTCTCCAAGACTTATATACCATCAAGCTAACTTGTTCACCATTTTGTTCCTTTCTACACATATCATTGCATTTCCTCACTGCTTTCTTGAAAACACAAACCAAATCATGTAGCTGTACTACCCTCATGTCGTCTTCTTTATTTGCAGGTTGAGGCAAAAAATAACAAGACAAAAGCCTATACAAGTTCCCACAAGAGTTCTTGGGGATATCTAGAGATATAATTTTACCCCTCAAATTAAAAGAATGGATCGCCAAAGATGGTGTTCCACTTAATTGTCTTGTATTGTGATTCACTTGTGACACTGCCATTAGAGACTTCCAAATAAGTGCTGTAACTACTTCAACTCTTGAAGGGTAGTAATCATCATCAGCTAATTTGACTGCAGCTTTTCCTCTTAGGATTGATATTGCATTTCCATTGAAAACGAACCTGTTCGTGACAAGTTTCAAATTTGGAATCTTAAGGCGTGGAAGATTAATAGGTCTTTCTAGTCTTATTGAAGCTGAGGGGAATATTGAAGCTAAATTGAAGCTTGGTTTAACAATTTGATGGACGCCGGCTTTTAATGCAGTAGCCCATCCATCAATGAATGAAACAACAGTGAATCCATCAGCTATTTTATGTGAAATTGCTACACAAATAGCAATTCCACCACATTTAAAAATGTTAATTTGAATCATAGCTACTGAGCCAGAAGAAGAAGAATTTATCATAAAAGCCATCTCATTTCCATAAGGAACTAGGTAGTTCAATTGCTCTGTTGTTGTTGATGCAGTATCAATAAATTGATCAAGTTTTTCATCCACTTGGACATTCCAATATTCCAAACCTTCATCATTACAATCAATTTCCAAGTCATTGTCTTCATCAATATTGAATCTGCCTGCTAATGGATAAAAACAAGTCAATGTCTCTGACAATGATTTTTCCAATCTTTCAAGACTAGTTGACATGGAGTAGGAGGAGGGTATCATTTTGTCGTTATTATTATTATATTCATGATAATACAATATTATAGGCTCATATGCTGGTGGAGCTACTTCATCAATGGCTGATAACTTCATCTTCTTTTGTTCTTTTGCAGTTGCCTTGGATGGTTTTATCAGTTTTCTTGATAGGATTCGTATCATCTTTGTTTTACTTTTCTAGGGTCAATGCATAATAAATCTGGTCCAAAACGTAATTTTGTAGCTAGACACTTTTTTTTTTTTAATACCAATAACTTAGCTTTTCAATCTTTTCCCTCCGATCTGTCTTTATATCATGCTCAAATATTGGTGTGTAATATATATTAATTAGAGTAACGGATCAAATTTATTGCTACTGGTTTAGTATTAGAAAATGCGTTACTTTAACAGTACCTCTCTCTAAATGTTTAACTGCTGCATCAATTAATGTATATTTTGCCATTAAACACCATTTACATCGATTTAAATAATAGAAGACATGTGACTTCCAGCCTGGCGCCCCCTTCAATTTTTTTTTTTTTTAAATTCAATTAGGAGTTACTTTTGTTTCCCTGACCAATTTTTTTTTACTTATTAAAAAGGTATGAGTTTCGATTGTAGCAACCAAAAAAAAAAGTATGAGTTTCGAAACAAGTTGGTTTTATCATTTATGGTCTTGTTTAAACATGTATAATGTACATGAAAAATACTTTAAAAAACAACAAAAATAATACCTCTTAAAATTTATAATAACAAAAATAACACTTATATTCAAATCATATATTTTCACAATTAAAAAAAATATAATTTTTACATCATTTTTCTTTGAATGTCCGTTCAATTATACGTCATTAAATTAAATTATGACAATTTAGACTCATTCAATGTTGAACGTTCAATATTATATGTTCAATGTTATTGAGGTGCTAGTTGTTCAATGTTATTGAGGTGCTAGTTTTGTTATTATAAATTTTAAGAGTATTATTTTTTATAATTTCCACTTTAAGGTACTACCACATTATCCAATACCATTTATACAAAACTATATTGATATCATAAAACAAAACAGAAGCTAAACAAATTGAATAGAAATAGTGTGAAAATCAGAAGAAGAGAAGAGCGAAGAAAATGGATACTTCTTATTGAGTAAAGCTGATTACACAAAACTGTTGTTATTACTCCTATTTATACATAAAGACTATTACATGTAAATCTGAAAAATATCTAAACAAGAGAAAACATCTAAAAATATCTATGTAACAGAATTCTGAGCCAAACTTGTGAGTTGATTTTATAGAACCAGAAATATTATTGATTCCTGCAACCTCATCTAAATCTGTACCAGAAGCCTTACATTCTTACATTCTGCATTGGAAATACTGAAAGTCTGACCAGGAATAGCAACATTTGAAAGCTTCTCATTAGTAATCACCTTTGATTTCTTCGACTATGGGATTACTTTACTAGAATATTCGTGGGTTTAAATTTTCCCATGATAAGTCATCGCCAAATTTGTAAACTTCGTTAGCTTGGCCCCCCTGTTTTGTTCTTGCACAAGTCGCTGCAATTGTTCGTAACTTGCTTGTCGAATTGCCATATATATCGCACAGATAAACTTTCCACATCCTTATTACTGAGCTCTTTTACTTGATGTTCTTTAAGCATGACTACTGTAATCTCGTTAGCCACATTAATAATCAATTTTATTCGATTGTGTCAAACGCTCTTGGAAAAAAAATCCTATTTTTTCTTTATTTGTTAAATAATCATCTTATGTCAAATAAACTCTCATTTAGTCATTCTTAATCATGTCCTATACTTCCGCAAGACAAACATCCACATCATATAGAAGGTATCAGTTTAGATGTCCTTTTCAAACAATAAAATATTAATCAAAGGTGTACAAACAAAAGCATATCGAACTATTCAATTATTAGGTGATAGCATTACAAAATCTATGCACATTTGCAAACAAAAGGGTATCTGTATTCCTTTCCCATAAAAACAACGTTAAGAATTTGAGATGGCATGTCATTAGCGAGATCAATGATTGAATGGTCACTCAACCACATTTCAGATCAGCAAAATCTTTCTTAAGTGTCCACCAGCAAAACTTCTTTTTCTATTAACAATAGGGCAAGTTAAGTTTCAGTCTTAAATCTTGCAAATTAGAGGAGAGGGAGGGGTGGGGGGGGGGGGGAGGAGGAGGAGAAAGACAATATCCAGTAACCTACCTGGTTCTTAGCTTCTTGTTGTCTGTCTATATAAGCTAGCAATTCTTCTTGCCTCATCAAAGCATCATGAAGTGCCTGCTGGCCATCAAGCAAATTCAATCAACACAATCACATGCATCTTAAGAAAAGACTTAAATGCACTCTCTACCTCTGAGGTAGCCTTAGAATTAACACAAAAAATATAACACTGTAAAAGAAATGCAAAACATTGTCAAAGACTAGCCTAAAATCATATTAAAAAAAAAACAATGTTATTGCAAAGATAGAAATTATACCAAATTAAACTACTCACAACCTTCAAAGTGCAAAGATTCAATTTTAGTATTGCATTTTGTACAAAGTTATGCAAATGCTCCAATGCAGACAATATTGAATTTTGGTGTTCATTGAAAGGGGGAAAAAGACGACTCATATTAGAGTTACTTGTCTGGTTTACATAAATCATATCCTAATTACAAACTTGACAGCCAATTCCATAAACATAACTCATAAAGTTTTAATAAGTTACCCACCCAGAAACGTGCAAAAGCAATTCATGCCTTCTATTTTTAATAGAATAATTCATACCTTCTTTGTAGCAATCAACTCTGCTTCTAAGGCATCCACTAGACAGACAGCAGCATTCAGCAATTCTTCTTTTTCATAAGGCATCTCAGATGGCTTTGAATGGAGTACATCAACCTTCTCCTCAAACTCCCCTAGCTTTTTCAGAACAGAAGAGAGGACATCAGCTTCTGTTAGAGTTGGTGATGGGGGTTGACACTCTTTCTTATGCGCCACATGTGCCACATCAAAGGCATGCTCATCAATATTTTTATCACGATTAGGTGATGTTTCAGGAAGCTTCCGAGTTAAACGACATGCCATTGTACGCAGGACAGTGAACACAGTCAAGAAGGCTGTGAGAACAACCAAGATTCGAGCACAAATTTCTTCCGGAGTTTTCAAGGGTTCAAGGAGGGGAACAGTTCCTGAAATTGCAAAATTTGCATTTGATTTAAACACATGACAATGGATAAAAGAAAAACACTCAATAATAGCATGCCTACACATTTATACCATAAAAAATTGAAAGGAAACAAATTCAGTGTATATTGGTCCCACATATTGTAAACAAGAACTAGTTAAGGCCCAAACGACAAAGGTCACACGTGTAATAAGAGGTGCCAGTTTCAACACACAACATAAAAAGTTAAAAACCTATAGGGAGGATAAATTTTATAGTTACACTCATTAAATAGATGTAGAAGATCATTTTCTCTGCTTTGATTTGTAAAGATTTTAATATATTTAATGTCTGAAGTATTAACTGACAATTAATTGATCAATATATTTCATCAATTAACAAACTTTTTAACATTTAATCTTTTACTTACAAGTTTTATGTATAATTCATGATGTTCACGCTTACACATTCAATGAATTGGTTGAATTAGGTCAATTCATTTGTTAGTGAATTGTATTGTGTAGGACTAATAATTTTTATATTTACATTATTTTATGAGAGTTTTATATATCGGAATAATTGCACATACATAAATTAAACTTTCAACCCAAATAAACAACCGGAACCTAAAGGGAGTGAATATGCCAACCCATGGAAACTTTTTGCGAACTTTATTCCAACTCTATTAAACAGGTCTCCATACGTGAATTAAGTAAATAGTATAGCGTAATAAATAATATGCTTAATTTAACATACTAAGTAAACAACAAATAGATAAAAAAAAAAACAATCTATAGTAAACATATTAGTGACGGCCTGTCTCACAAGTTTTTGTCCATGCTAGCAACATGCAATAAAAAAGTAGTAAATACACAGTAAATCGATAAAAGATTTTCAATAACTTCAAGATCTCCAATGTGATAACATCTACGGATTGTTTAATGTAACTCGGCAGCAAGCAATTCATTATGTAAAATAAATTGAAAGTTTATGGCTACAAAAAAGTATAAATGCAAATACCTCTACCAGTCAGGATACCTGTCTTAGCTGTACCTAAGCTGCCCTTACTCACTGTCAACACAGTACCTGATCCAAGCTAATTTTGAAAGCTTCATCACCACGTGATGTGATCAATTACTCATGGCTCAAACTAATATACAAATATATTGCAACATTGCAAGAACCAGCTGACACACGGTACTTCAACACATAGGCTTCCACCTATGGAACACGTCACATCCTTGCAACAATTAATAGACACAAGGCACACCAATATACATAGGTGACCTCACGTCCTCACTTATGGACACGTTACATCCTTATAACCACCAACCGATACACGACAATTTAGCTTTATAAGAAACTTCTCAAAATAATGTGGCTTTTCATTAGCTAACTACGCATTTTAACTCTCAACAAATCATAAATCTCACATTTTTTATACTCAATCCGGTGTTCGAGAAATATGAAAGACTCTTCTCTGATGTTCTATATCCTATAAAATAACACACTGTTTTCCGAACCTAACATTCAGAAGGAAAACGGACCAAGAATGAACCATAGATATCTGGTGCCAAACGAGCAAACTTCTCCTTCCAATTTTGACCAAGAAAAATAAGAGAAGAGAGTGCTATTTATAGAAAAATGACACCATCGCTAACCCCTCATTGACTTGATCAACAAGTACTCAACAAGGGTAGATGCTGCCAAGATAGCACTAAAAAATCTCTCCAACCATTCAGCGAGGCCTCGATGAGCACAACTTAGCTAGCCAACAACTGGCCAATTCGACATTAAACTGACTAAAAAACTAAAAAGTACTAAAATCAACCGTTTCACTCAGTTCCAAAACCCTCAACACAAAAAGACAACTTTTTATCTAAATATATACAAAAGATAAGCTAAGTATGTGTAATTTGTGATTGCACCAAAATGTGTCCGATGTAAGTGTGTGATACTGAGCTACCAATAATCAAATTTATAAAGGAACTGACAAAAGCACCAAGTAAAATACAGACACTATATTTTACACAAGTGAATGTCAATACCAAAAGAACAATAGTAACATTTTTGTTAAAAAAATTACTCAAAATTATTTATATTTTTAAAATTTAGAGTAATTTTGTAACCTAATATGTAGATCCAAACAAAAAGAAAAAGGAAAATAATTAATATCCAACATTCAAAATTATTAACTATCATTATTAGAAGAGTTATGGAATATGAAGAGATATTGTAACATACTAAAATGAATTTAGTTAGTATAATAGAGTATAAAATGAGTGTTAGTAAAGAGCTACCTTCAAAGTTTTAAGTAGTTCAGAATTCTATATAAATAAGATTCAGTGAAGAACTATTTTAGTAAATAAATCAGTCAAATTTATTAAGAATTAGTAAATTACATTTGTGAGTGATTTATAAGTTCATTATGCTAATAAGAAACTATGAACCACTCATTTGGAAGTACATCCCTAAATCATCTTAACCTATATTTCTAGGGTCTATTTTTCAAAAAATTCACTCACATACTCATCTCCCTGCGATATATTTGGGACTATCAATACTTCTTAATAATTCTAAATGCTTTTCACTTATAAGGTAACAAGCGACTTTTAGCTACATATTCCACTAACATCTATTTTCCTTAACTTAAAAAATCTCTTTAAATTTCATAACTCTCTTAATGGTGAAAGTTTTGAATTTTGAATTATTTTTTTAAGTACAAGTAAATTTAACAATATATTCATTTATTCTATCATATGTAGGGGTGTCCAAAAACCAAACCAAACCGAAAAAATCGAAAAATCGAACCGAACCGGACCGAACAGTTTAATAAGTGAAACGGTCAGGTCCGGTTTTTTATTTTCCAAACTGTTTGACTAACGGTTCGATCCAGTTTTTCGAAATTTCAAGCCGGACCGAACCGAAATTTAAAATTATTTTTAATATATATATATATATATATATATATATATATATATATATATATATATATATATATATATATATAAATTAATCAGAAGTTCTGATTCAAAACCCTAACACGAAGTCGCGAACCAGCCTAACCTGCCGCCTGCCAGCACGCGAGCTCCCCCCATCCCCGATTTAGCTAGCCAGCGAGCTCCCCCAGCCGTCCCGCGCCCCTCCGACCGTTCAGCTCCTCCTCTTCGGCCATGGAAGGAAGTCAAGGTTTTTAATTGTTGTTTATATTTTTATTAAACTTGTATACACAGTTCATGGTTTTTGTCTAGAAAATAAGACTAACAACCAAAGCACCAGCTCCAGAAGATGCAAAGTTAACCCCATGATAATATTGGTGAAAACTAGGTTGCAGAAACGGTGGAACCAATGGAAGATTAACATATTGTTTTCAGTTTCGTTTTCTCAATTAATGATGGTGTGTATTTAAGATGTGTCTTTCTTACCTAATCTGTTACAACAGATAAATGGAGGCTAGGGTTGATCTGCATACTGTGTTGATCTGCATCAGATTTTGTTGTTCACTTACAGTTTACCATTTTTTGTTTTCCCTATTTCTTTGCATGCATTTCCACTAGTGTGACAACATAGACCAATATAAGGACATATGAAGTAAGGTAGAAGAATTGTAATAGTAAAATTAAAAGATATAACATCTGACATATTGACTTCTGATTTTTCATATTTTGCTGTAGACCAGTTATTAGCTTTGAGAATTATTGAGTATTTTTTTATATGAACTATGATTAGATCTTTTCCAAGGTAGAAATGCAAATTTTGAGAGAGAATGAATTGTCTTCTTTCTATTTTGCTTTCGCTTTTACTTTTGCTTTTGCTTTTCCCTTGATGTCTTTAACTGAAGATAAAAGGAGGAACATTTTTGTCATTAGGTAATAAAATTTTATTCACTACACAAACAAGTTCAACAAAAGAGTCTTAACATACACATGAAACATAACCATAAATTCGATCTACATAGCAGTAGTATTTACCTTTTAGACTCTGAATAACATAGAAGATTTATATTGAACATCACTCTAGTGAGGTCTTGCTAAAAGGGCTTGTGATTGCTTCTCATAACGGAAACCTTTAGCCTTAGAATCATCAGCAGACCAAACAAAGATTCCACCAAGAATTTGCTGACTCCTAAGCCTATGACAAGCAGTAAAGAAACCATTCTCTGGTGATAATCCTTTACTTCCATCACTAATAAAGCTTGCTAATATCTTTCCACCTTTATAACTAGAGCTTTGAGTCTTAAAGTAATCTATAAACTGAGACACAGTTCATGATTTTTGTCTAGCAAATAAGACTAACAAAATTGGACCAAATCGTTAACCAAACCAGACCAAATCGGACCAAACTGTTCGGTTTTAAAATTTTATTAGTTAATCGGTTCGGTTCGGTTAAATTAATATGTTCGGTTCGATTTGATTATTTTTTTATTACCAAAAACCGGACCGGACCGCGGACACCCTTAATCATATGTATTATTTTACTAGTTTGGAATTGTTATACATGGTTTTATGTATTTTTATCTCCTTGAAAGTGAAAACACACTATTTTTCTTATTTTCCTCTACCTTACTCTTTTTTTCACCTCATTAAGGTTTGTTTTTTATGTTACTTTCAAACTTCATTGATCTTTTTAAATCTTATACAAAGCTAAATGTTTTGGATTTATTTTGATTGTTTTTCTATCTAACTTTGTTGAATGTATTTCATTGGTTTCATATTGTTGTTTTAGATTAAATACATTATTGTTTCTAATTTCTTTCCTGCATATTACTTCTAATATTAATTCTTTTTGTCTTTTTGATTATCTTCTATTTTTATAGATTTCTTATTTATATTGCTTCTAATTTTCATTATCTTTTGGTACTTTTATTTATTTTAAAGAGTTTCTTATTTTTTGCTAAGATACATGATATTTGCCATTAAGCACACACGTGCACGTACTCTATGCTAGTATGATGAAACGATGGTCAAAGCATAACAATTCTAGAGTCTATTAACAGATCCGTTCGACTAAAAACATCATTCCAATTAGCAAAAACAGTATGACAGCGGAAAGGCCAGATAAAAACCAAAACTCATAAAAGACATTGGCCTGATAATAAAGAGAAGTAGACTACAATAAAATTAACAGGCAAAACATATGTGCCTATACATCAATTTAATAGTGTTCTCTAAAAGTCTAAACATGGGAAAATTATAACCCTTTCAGTGTATAAATAACACAGTTATTCAACTGGTTTTATTTTTAATCTTCTTAGTAGAAAAAAAATCATGCATTCATTAAAATTCAGCTCTTCACAAGCAGTCTACTGACAGCAATATAACAAAAAATATCGTCAGTGATTGACAAATAGAGCATGAGATGTATTTAGTGGGTCACATGTAGGCTTTGAACAACATTTAGAATAATTGGACTTTTGAAGAGTTGTGCTTCTTCCAACCAGCCAGGGGTGGACCCAGGATTTTTTTATGGGGGGGCTGAGCTAGCATTTTCTTTTCTTTTCCCGTGGTTTCTCTGAAACCAAACATAAAATAGGTGGGCTTTGAGGTAGGGAAAATCACTGCAATTTGTCCCAAAAGTCTGATCGAGAGAGTTAGTGACTTGTTAAGGTGGTAATACAAAGACCCATCTTTTGTTCTTCCATGGAAGAGGGATACTCTGCCTATTTTCGCAGAATGCAGTCCTACATATCACACTCTTAAAAAACCAGAGCCTTTAACACCAGAAGAAGAACGTGATCTTCAATTAGCTCACGAGAGACTTCAAAGTCTTTGTGAAAAATGTGTAGAAGCTAATGTTCGTTTAGTAGTTGATGCAGAGCAGCCGACAGCCGGTAGGGGCAGACAAAATCCGGCCGGAGCTGAAGCCCCCCCCAGCCCCTGAGTAGGTCCGCCACTGCAACCAGCATCCACAGCTTTGTCAACAATGGGTACATATTCATCATATCCTGCTAGGCCTCCCACACAATTTACCTTCCCAACCACCTTAGCATGTAATTACACTTAAATGCATTATATAATGTAAAATATAAGACACAGTCATGAAAGCTCTATATAGGAAAAAAAAATCCAGAATATCGTCATTCAAAAATAATTTTAATTATCCCTTTTAAACAAAAACTTAATATACAAGTTGCATTCTAGTTTTGTTCCTTGACAAGGACCAGAATATGTACTAATCCTTCCAGAAGAAAACTTGAACACCAAATCCAACCAAACATATGGAGACCAATTCATCATACAGAAACAAATTCAAATATTAATGTTAAAATATACAACCAACCATACAAAATTACCAACAACAACAAACAAACCATACAATATATATAAGAAAATAAAAATGTAGAAGAGTGTGGCAAAAAGAGCAAGAGAGAGAGAGGATCCTGTTCACAAAGATACAACTACGATTATGACATATAAATAGAAACTTAGCAACAAAAAAATGATACTAAATAGAGAGCATAAGGTTAAAACCTACTTCTTCGCAAACAATAGCATAAGGTTAAAACCTACTAAGTGTGTATCCATGAAGATACAAATTCCAGAATAATGTGTATGCGTGAAGATAAATGATGAAATAAAGTAATAGATTAATGACCTCAATAGCTTATGGTAATCATGTTTTTCTGGTAGCAATTAATCCAACAATAGTGCTTGTCGAAAAGCATTGACTGCCTGCAATTCTTCGACATCACGAAGATCCTCAATAGAGACAGATCTAACTCTACCATCACTTCTTTGTCTACTGCTCTTTTTCTTGAGAGAGTGTTAGAATTTGGAAGATGCATTTATTGCTTTCTTTTTCAGAGATCCAATTCTAGTTCTCCTTTCATCCTCGGAGTTCTCAAAGTCGGATTTTCTTTCTCTTCTTTCATCACTTCCAGAGGACCGTTCAAAGCCTGCCACACAATATTGCTAAAAGATGAATAAAAGATTACAAGAATAAAAATATGAACATACAATGAAAAGAATACAAATATACCTAATCAGATGTCAAGAAAAAAATTGTCAACTAATTTCTTAAAGAAACATTGTTTTTCCCAAAAATAAATATGAGAGACATTGTAGAACAGAATTGTAGAATTTCAAAATTCAGATCATGAACTAAGATTATCCTTCTTCACTGCCATTATAAAGATAAGTAAAATCCAAATGTTTTTCCAAAAAAATAAATATGAGACATTGTAGAACAGAATTGCAGAATTTCAAAATTCAGGTCATGAAGTAAGATTATCTTTTTTCTATGCCATTATAAAAATAAATAGAATCAAACGTGCCCCCCCAAAACAAATTTAAGTTTTTGCCCTTGCTTCAATAGAAATCTTACATACTTAGTTAACTAAATAAATTCAATAAAACATATTATGGGAGATTAGTAAAGGACTAAATGGTGAGTTTGGTGTAACTGGATCTTCAAATAGTGTCTATATAACACTCCACTCTAACACAAATATTATTCACTTTGGACTTAAGTTCTCGTGGTTTTTTTATTGGCTTTCACCCAAAAAAGGCTCAAAGCATTTTGAGTGAAATCAATTCTTATGAACCACTACGATCATCATTTCCTAAGCAATATAGAATAACATAATTACCGTTTCTTGTATTACCCTGTCTTGTCAAAGCCCAAGGAATTAATAACTGTTACAATCACCCAACTTAGAGGGTCATACATCCTTGTAGGCCACATTTTGTCGGGCCATGGTTTAATACCATTTGTAACACCCCACTCCAAAGTATGGTATGATATTTTTCCCTTTGAACCTAAGTCCACATAATTTTGTTTTGAACTTTCACTTAAAATGTCTCATACTATTTAGAAAAGAATTCATACTTATAAAACATTACATTCACCATTTCTCAAGCAATGTTGTATTGTACAACTTATTTTATCTTGTCAAAGCTCAAGGAATTGATACACAAACACAATGGAAATTCTTTTAACTATTCAAAGTAAAACCTAACTAAAAAACATCTCAACAAATTTTGCAATTACAAAGAAATTTAACAATGTAGTTGGTAGCATTTTCAAAAAGGAAGACTCTAAAAATCAAGGCCTTCTTCTTAAGAAGTATATTAAGCTTACAATTCTACCAACATTTATATCTAATTAGTGTAATAATAATTTCATTCTTATGATACCAAACATATATATATATATATTTTTTTTTACAAATCATAACATTTTCACAAACATACTTTACAATAATTTCTACAAACTCCTATCATAGCTAACTTTTATGTAACAAAGCTCTGTTGATCTTTCAACAAGCAACAAGATTACACAGATAATTTTACAAAAAGGTGAAGAATTAGTTGGTAAATGAGAAGCAAGGAACAATGGAACATAGGAGAAAATGATGGTTCGTTTTTCTTATCCAAATATTCTCTACAAATCTTAAGGCAATTAAAAAATAATGTGTTTAACAAAATTTGACTTCTGTATTATATAGCATAATGGAGATATCCCTCCTCATTATTTATTTCTCCACTTCGTACCATCAGAAGAGAAAATAAACCCAGTAACAGGTATCATCCTTTAGCTAAACAATGATCTAAAATGAACATTAGTGCCCTTTCCTAGATCTAATAACTGAATTATAAAGTAAATCATTCTACAGTTATGAACATGTGGTTTACTTTAAAACTATATTATAGGATACTGGTGTCCTAAAGTTTTGGGTGCATAACATATCTAGTGTCGGACATGGCTACTTTCCTCAATTTTCTATAAATTTTCACCAATTTTAAATGCCAATCATCGAACAGGTAAGTCATGGATAATCACGAGTCCGCATAACGGAGCTTTAAACAAGTTCACCAAAATAATGGGCAGGAAAATTAACAATACGCTTTATTTTTATTTTCCTTTATGTTTTAGCATTACTATATGCGCCCAATTTACGAGTGCCCTTATTTTCTAATAATAATAAAAACAATTTTCTAGCAATAAAAATCACTCACAAGACAAAGAATGCGGACTTGCATTACATGAACATAAACACAGAAATCATGCATTAAAAAACAAAAAAAAAAAAATTAAACCAACCTTGTGAATTTTTAATTCTTGAACTCAGTTTTATCTAAAACTCCACAGAAATCCCAGCGAGACCTGGCTAGAACCAAACAGAAAAAACAAAAAACAAACCCAGAGAGCAAAAATGAAAAGAACAGTGAAGAAGGAACTCACATGGTCTGGCAAACAGGTCTAGTGGACCCGACATTATCCAATCCGCATAGAAGAAAAATCAGAAAGCTCCCAGCCTTAAACACATGCCCATCAGAAATTCTGGAAGACCACCGACAGCTCCCCGAAAGAAAAATTGGAAAAGAGTATAAATGTATGTATATGGATAAGAAGAATGTACTTTCTGTCACGAATCACGAGGAATATCTGAGGCAAATTAATGCAATGAAAAACCAGAAGATTGTTCTCTAACAGATCACTGAAATTATCAATGGTGGAGGCAGCACTAACAGTTTAGGACGAAGATACAAGAACAAAGTACAAGGTAAAGACTTAGTAAGAGCATCAGCCACTTAATCAGTAGAGGGCACATGAGAAATAACTAGCTAGCCTTGAACAACACAATCATGAATAAAATAATGATCCACTTCGATATGATTAATCCAGGCATGAAACACAGAATTGTGTGCAAGTAACTTAGCACTCACACTATCTATCAATAACAAGGGAACATCACATGTAACCTCCAGATCAACCAATAGTGCTTGTAACCAAATATTCTCAGTGAGTGCAACAACCATGGCTCGATACTTACCGTTGGTACTACTACGAGACACCACCTTTTGCTTAGAAGATTGTCATGACACCAAACAACCCCAAAAAAATACACAAAATGCACCAATACTACGTCGATAATTAGGAGAACTGGCATAATCAGCATCACAATATACCAATAAATCCAACACATCAGCCTTAGTAAAAGTTCAACCATAATGGATTGTACCTTTTAGATACCGAAGCATTTGAGAGCAAACCAGTGACTGTCAATAGGAATAGCCATAAATTGGCACAACTTATTTACTACAAAAGAAATTTTTGATCTGGTTAAAGTGAGATACTGCAAAGAACCCAACGACTTTCTATAAGCTGGAACCCAACGACTTTCTATAAGCTGTCGCATCAGTCAAAACAACACCATCAGACTTGGCAATAATAGAACCTGAGTGCATTGGAGTAGAAAATGGCTTCGAGTCCATTAAACCAAAATAATCAAGTAACTTTCTAATGTACTTCTGTTGAGAAAGATAAATGCAGTCATTAAAGTAACAAACTTCCATCCCCAAAAAGTAATGAAACACACACAAGTCCTTCCAAGCAAACTTGACATTCAAATCATGAATAATTTGATCAACTATATCTGAATTAGAGACAGTTAGTAAGATGTCATCCATATACACCAAGATAATAAGAAAATAGGTAGAAGATGATCGAATAAACAGCGAATTGTCAGACTTGGAATTAAAAAAAAAAAAACCCATGTCCACCAAGCAAGAACAAAGCTATTGGTACCAAGCCCGTAGGACTTGTTTGAGATCGTACAGGGCTATTTTAAGACGACAAACAAAGCCAATACCATCCTCAAATCCAAGAGGTTGTGTCATATTTACATTTTCAACCAAATCTTCATTCAAAAATGCATTGTGAACATCAATTTGTCGAATTTTCTAAGAGCTAGAGTAATCACAACTCTTTATAGTAGTTGTTTTAACAACAGGACTAAAAATTTCTGTAAAATCAACTCCAAATTGCTGCAAGAACCCTCTTACCACCAACCTTGCTTTGTATTTATCTAAGACCCTATTAGCAAGTAGCTTAACTTTGAAAACCCACTTACAAGTAATAGGTTGAAGACCCTCAAGCAACATGACCAACGCCTATGTATCATTAGCAATAAGAGCATCGATCTCCTATTGCATGGCTTTCTTCCATTCAGGCACTTTAAGACCAGCCTTATAATTTCGGAGTTCTGAAAGAATTAATGGTAAAATCACTGTAGACACAAGCACTTTAGGCTTAAAAACCCCAGCTTTAGAATAAGTAACCATAATGAGTATTAGAAGTAATAGTAGGAAGCTCAGGCAAAGAAATATCATATGAAACAAAAATATTTGTGTTATTAGATAAAGAAAAAGAAATATCAGTGATTGGCAAATATAATATTAATTTAATACCAACTGGTAAACATTCGGGTACACTTGTTGCTGTTGGAAAAGAGTCAAACAATGAGACATTACTAAATCTATCACTAGTTGACTGAGAACCATTAAAAGGTTGAGATTGACTAGAGCCAAAAATAGCATAGGACTGAACCAGAAAAAGGATTATTATTTTCAATAGGTTGACTTAAGTTGTCAGGTATAGCAACTGGTATACCGGTCCCATGTGATTGAGAGGAGGAAAACACAGGCACAGTAGTAACAGGTAACAAACCATGCACCACAATTAAGGTTCTAATAGGTACATCACTAGTTGACTGAGACACATCACCCTTAGAAAAAAGAAAAATACATTCATTGAAAATAACATGTCTACTAGCCACAACTTTACCAATCTGCCTATCCAAACACAAGTAGCCCCTTTGATTTCCACTACACCCAACAAATATACAAGTAGTAGATCTCGGTTCTAGCTTATGACTATTGTATGCTCTCATACATGGGAAGCACTCACATCCAAAACCTTTGAGATGTGAATAATCTAGTGGTTTGAGAAACAACACTTCATAAGGAGACAAACCAGAGAAAACCTTAGTCGGAAGTCTATTTAGTAAGTATGCAGCAACTTGTATAGCAAACGGCCAAAATACGATAGGCATATGAGCAGTAAACAGTAAAGCCAACCCACTCTCCACATTCATCGATGCTGACATTCCACAACATTATTTTGTTCCAACGTGTGAGGACATATCAACTTGTGAACAATACCTTCTTTTTGCAATTAAGTCATTAAAGGCTTAAACTCAGTACCACCATCGGTCTATATAGCCTTTAATTTCGCATAAACTATCTCTATACTATACTCTAAAGCAAGCCGAATATAGAGTGAGTTTGATCCTTGGAGTAAAGATAAAACACCCAAGTAAAAAGTGAATGATCATCCACAATTGATAAAAAATAATGATCATTAGACAAAATATGCTTAGGAGCGGTCCACAAATACAAGTACAACAAATCAAAAACCTCAGCTACTCCGATATGAGACAAAACAAATGGTAATTTGTGTGACTTGACAAGTTAACAAGGAGAACAAATCTTGTCTTTTATACTACCACTACCAGATATAAGACTCGCAAGATCGTACCTTTTGAGAACACTTCTAACAGTAGCATAAGAAGGATGACCCAACCTTCCATGCCAAGTATCCAAGAAAGCATGAAAACCAACAGCACACTTACTTGAGACACCAGATTGCTTATAACTCCGCTTTATATAGACCATGAGAACTAGTTCCTTGAAGCTTCACCCTCCTTGGAAATCAAATCCTTTACACAAAAACCGTATGGATCAAATTCCATAGAAACACTATTATTTGCAGGGGCGGACCCAGGATTTTTTTATGGGGGGGCTGAGCTAGCATTTTCTTTTCTTTTTCCGTGGTTTCTTTGAAACCAAACATAAAATAGGTGGGCTTTGAGGTAGTGAAAATCACTGCAATTTGTCCCAAAAGTCTGATCGAGAGAGTTAGTGACTTGTTAAGGTGGCAATACAAAGACCCATCTTTTGTTCTTCCATGGAAGAGGGATACTCTGCTTATTTTCGCAGAATGCAATCCTACATATCACACTCTTAAAAAACCAGAGCCTTTAACACCAGAAGAAGAACGTGATCTTCAATTAGCTCACGAGAGACTTCAAAGTCTTTGTGAAAAATGTGTAGAAGCTAATGTTCGTTTAGTAGTTGATGCAGAGCAGCTGACAGCCGATAGGGGTAGACATTATATTATTTATCAAAGTTTATTCAAATGGATCTCTAAATATTAAAAAATTTATTCACTCTTTGAAATATTAAATTTATATCATTATATTATTTATAGTTATACTTACACTTATTTTTTATTTGATTAACCTAATTAAATGATTATTACTACAATATAATAACAAAAATTATTCCAGCCAATCAGCCCTGCCCATTCCCATATATAAAATTATCATTATTTATACAATAACATTATTTATATTAAACACATATAAAATTATTCCAACCAATCAGCCCTACCCATCCCGATATATAAAATGCACATTATTTATATAATAGCATATTAATATTAAACATATAAATAATTATTCCAACCAATCAGACCTGCCCATTCCCATATATAAAATTATCATTATTTATATTAAACACATATAAAATTATTCCAACCAATCAGCCCTACCCATCCCGATATATAAAATACACATTATTTATTTATTTATACAATATAATAATAATAGCATATCAATTATCAGATTATCTCTCAGCTCAGTACCATAAATAAAATATTTTATAAATTAAAAATTTAAAACGGCATTTTATTTTATATATTAAAACAGAGGCGACTACCGCCACCGCGTACGACGTATGAGTACCTGGAGGCTGGAGGCCTGGAGCTGTGGTCGTCTGTGGAGCAGCCGAGCAGGGCTGAGGATGGTGGGCTGGCCGCTAGTGGCGTAACCGCGTCGTAAGGCGTTGAGTCCTTGAACCGTTGAACGCAAGGCGTTGCTGGTGGCGCTGACGCGTTGCTTTGCTTCGTTGCTGGTGGGCTGGCCGCAGGGGGAGGCTGGGGGCTGGGGCGCTGGGCACTGGGCAGGCGGCGATGGCGTTCTCTCGAAGACACAAATGCCACGCGAGGCGCGAGCTGAAATTGAATGTATTTCGTGAGCTGAAAATGGAAAACGCGAGGTTAATTAATATTAGTTAGGGTAGGGGTAAAACGGTCATTTACATTATATATATTTAAAAAAAAAAAACGCACCGGGGCTACAGCCCCCCCCGCCCCCACGTAAGTCCGCCCCTGAATTTATTTGTGCATAGCTTATTAACATAAAGAAGATTGGTAGTAGAGGCAGGAGTATGTAAAACATTTTCTAAAGAAAAAGTATAGCCATTAGGAGCAAATAAATAACTAGTACCAATATTAGAGATATAGATCTTCTTACCATTGCCAAGGAGGACTCCCTCAGAGCCTAGAAAAGGAGAAGATTGAGTCAATTGATCAACATCAGAAGTGATATGGTGACTAGCACCAGTATCCAAAATCCAAGAACAACTCGAGTCAGATTGATCCTCTTGAGAAGGTTGAGCCATCGTAACCGATGGAGATGGAGTTTTTCCCATGAGTAAATCCCGAAGAAGGAAACAAGATTGAGCAGTGTGGCCAATCTTTCACAGACTTGACAAGTTGGTTTTTCAGTAGGAGGTTTCTTGAAAGCATGACCATTAGAAGCATTTGACACCTACCTCTACTGATCTTGAAACCTCAACTTCATAAACTCCTTGAGATTCTACCTAGGCTTTTGATAATATAATTGTTTTGACCCTTCAAGCTTGGTTCTTAAATGACCATTATAATTCTCATTGTTGAAAAGGGCAGCGTTGGCTTAGAAAACTTGTTCACGCTCACTATAACTTTGCTTATGAAGCATTCTATCGTATCCCTTAAGATAGTTTTGAACATCATTAACAGAGGGTCACATCCCTCATCTTGATGTTTGTCACAAATGAATTGTACCGAGGTCCTAGACCCCCCAAGAACATAAAACAACAAATCTTTATCAATTACAGGTTTACCCACCACAGCCAAAAATCCAGCAATAGTTTTAGCTTTCAAAAAGTATTGTGAAACACTTAAACCTTCCTTGCACAAACCTTAGAGTTGTTCACGAAGTCCCATAACCCGCGATTGAACATCAACCGAATAGGATTCTTCAAGAGCAATCCATTACTCACGAGTTGTCAAACCACTACTCAAATACCCAAGTATACATGGCAAAATCGAGCTATAAATCCACCCTTTAACAATGGAATTAATCTATTCTAGTTTAAGAAAATAGGATTTAGAGAGGCAGAATTAGCAACATATTTCGGTGGACACACCAAAGAACCATCCAAGATACCTTCCAACCCATATGTCGTGACATATGTCATGATTTGGTCCTTCTAAACCATGTAATTATGATCATCTAGTTTCACAGACAAATTAACATTCATTGGTGGGGGAGGAAGACAAGCCTTGAGCTAGCATATCAATCATGCTTGAACCAACAAACTGAGACCCAAACGCAGAAGTTTCCGGCAAGAAAGCTGGTCGCGGCACCGACGGCTGAGGAACCCCAGGAAGAGCACTAGGCGATTGAGAGTGTGACCAAGCAACAAGGGATTTTGTCTAAAATGGGCAAATCCCATAAGATAGTTTAGAAATAGGCTGATTTGGTTTAAACTTTAGAAATAGGCATTTTTTAACTGTCCACCTATTTTATTGGTTTGTAGCCGGTATTTTATTAAAAAAAAAACAAAAATTCGCGTGCTTCAAAACATTTGAATTAAATCCAACAGTTTCCAGTCTATTGAACTAAACTCTCCCACTTACCTGAGGAACGAAACGACGCAGACTTATCTCGCGAGGAAGACGATTTAGGAACATTTCCGGTCTATTACCGAGGACGAAGACGACGCAGGAAACAAGAATTTCATGGAACATAAACTTCATTTGTGAGCTCTGCAACTTTTGGTAAGTTTTGTTGAATCAATGTCTTCTCCGTCCCTTCACGAAAACTCCTTGGGAATGGTTTTTTATTGGGTTTTTGTGGAATATTGGTATTTCTGTATTTGGGCTTTTGTGTTTTTATCAGTCTTGCTGGCTGGGTTACTAGTAGCCATTGCCATTGAGATTGAAGGTTCGAGATATGGTACCAGAAAATGGAATTATTCATTGTTACCCTTTCATGTATGATTTATTAAAAAAAAAAAAATCTGATTTCTGGTCATTCTGCGGTGTGGTATATCTCGATATACCTAGATATATCTTAGGTATATCGAGATATACCATCGATATACCTAAGATATACCTAGGTATATCTCGATATACCATCGATATACCTAAGATATATCTAGGTATATCTCTGTTTTATCGAGATATACCTAGGTATATCGATGGTATATCTCGATAAAACAGAGATATATCTAAGGTATATCTCGATATACCTAGGTATGTCTAAGGTATATCTCGATAAAACAGAGATATATCTAAGGTATATCTCGATATACCTAGGTATATCTAAGGTATATCGAGATATACCTAGGTATATCTGTGGTATATCTCTGGTATATCGATATATACTTAGGTATATCTGTAGTATATCTCGATATACCTAGTTATATCTCGATATACCTAGGTATATCTAAGGTATATCTCTATATACCTAGTTAAATCTCGATATACCTAGGTATATCTCTATATACCACAGATTTACGTAGGTATATTTGTGGTATATCTTGGTATATCTTAGATATATGTTGGTATATCTCGGTATATCGAGATATATCTGAGTGTATTGAATTGTATTCATGTTATTTTGAATGTTATTTTCAACAACTTGATCCGATTGTATTAATTATTTTTGTTTTCTTACATTGCAGGAAATGGCAGCTGAATCAAGCTATAGTCCTGCAGTCTCCCCCTCTGGATATTATGTTGCTAAAATTACCAACATATCACGCCTCCAAAATTTTAGCACATTGAAGACGACCCTTGAGCGATTTGGGTTACTTCAGAGGTATGAAGAATTATGTTTTGGTTTCATCACAAGGATGAACCATATTGAGTTCACAAGGGGATTGTTGCATCACTTATTGATGATGCAAGACAAAGATCATTCGGGGAAAGAGCTCCGAGTGATTATCAATGGCACACCCCATATTTTTGGATATGGAGAATTTAGTTTAATTACCGGTTTGATGTTTACCGGTTCGGAAGAGTGCCCAGCTCGAAATAATCGGTTACGGAAGACATACTTTAAGACCGACGGTCTCATCAAGAAAGGCGACCTGGAGAAGGTTTTCACAAAGCTTCCTATCTCCACTGACTTGGATGATGTATTGAGGTTGGGTCTTATTTATACCCTGGAAATTATTCTTCTGTCCGATAATAGTCTAAGGTCCATTACTGAAGACTATTTAGAACTGGTTGAAGATTTTGACAAATTTAATAAGTACCCATGGGGTAAAATAGTTTATGACTATTTAATAAGAAGGTTGAAGAGTGTCATTATGCATATTAATGACAGAAAATCTAAAGGCCACACGGAGGTCGCGTCTGAAGATTCAAACAAACACTCGATCACTTACAGTGTCTACGGATTTTGTTGGGCACTGCAAGTCTGGGCTTATGAGGCCTTACAGGTGGACATATCTGATTTAGCCACCCAAGTATTCCCCGATCAAATCCCAAGGATACTACGTTAGGAAAATCTAAGAAAGGGACAGACTATTAAATTCTGGGAGTTGAACCAGAATATCTTCATACGAGAGGATGTAAGTGTTTAGCATATATAATTTGTCTGTAATTATTCTGATATACTTGAAGTTGTTAAAAATAATTAATTAATTTTTTTGGTTATTGTACAGTTTAATATGTTGAAGAGACTCACTCCAAATGAAACTGAGAGACAGAGTCCTTCCTACGTTTCAGCACAAGAATGTGCCAAGGATACAAGCTTCGGTGTGCCGAATGTGTCCATAAACGTTGGTACAATTGATGAATCATTGCCTTCAAAAGGCGATGATATGCATCATTAATCTGGTCACTTTGAACATATTAGTGACCGAATCCCAGAAGTCCAAACTCATCATACCTCAGCTCATTCATCAACTTCCATTATGGAGGTAATGGAACTATCAAGGATAAAATTTCCCCATTCAATGATATATATGATTCTATAGATAACGTATATAATTTCATTGTACCTCAGGTTTTGCAGGAGATTAGGGAGTTGAAAAAAGAGGTGGCAATAATAAAAGATAACCAAATATGGATTATGGATGCTTTGAAGAAGGTTTTAAGATCAGAAAAAACTTCTTCACGACCACGGGACGAATCAATGAAAGCTTCAAGTTCAGTCAAACCGTCCAGGGTTAAATCTGTCCCAACTTTCGACCGACGTAAGGTTGGGGATGAGAATTTATCTGAGGACGAAGAAATTGTGATACCTACAAATGAAGAGCCATTACTGCCACATAATGGTTGCAAAGAAATAGTTGTCTTTGCAGAACAAGTTGCTGAGGAAACAACCTCAGCTACTACATATAAGGAAGATACATTTGTGGGTGTCAGTGAAACTTGTCCCCCTGAAGTAAACATTGAGAAACAGCCAACTGATGTCTTCCAGGAGGAACAGAACTTGTCCAACATTAATTTATCTACTTTGGAAGAGATTTTGGAGGCTGCCCCTATTATAAGTGGTCCATCGTCAATGCGATTAGGATTGCTAGCATCCATGGGCGTAGGATCAATTGGAACGTCCGCACCATCTGCTACGACATACAGTCGTAGGAAGCGAAAGCTTGGTCCCTCGCTCAAATCTCCCTATGTTCATCCAAGGAAGAAATCTGGTATATCAATAAGATCTGAACAATCGGAGGAACATCAAGTGCCAACCCTTTATGACCCAATGAGGATGTTCAGTCAAGATAGATACATATACTTCTTGGAGTGGCTATATACAAATTACTCAAACAACCAGTACGTATATTCTTTTATATATATTTATTTACATCTTATATTTCTATTAAAATCTCTTATCAATATTAATAGGTTTACCGTATTAATCATTTTTTTATATTGTTTACCTTTTAGGGAAAACATTAATGTTTGTTGCCCAAGCAAGGGTATGGCAAATTCTTCTTGGTTTCATCGTATTTTGAAACCACATTCATCCTTACTGAACGAGGTATATTTATGTTATGAATTTTAGCTTTTGCTCTCTTATAATGAAATATGATATGAAAAAATGGTATTCTAAGGATAACTGTCATTATTTGAAATGCCTGTGACTCTTGAGAACTAATGTATGCAAATTTTTCTTTGTCATATCCTGAATTAAATTTATGCAGCACATTGATTGTGGACTATGGTTGTTGAGGAAAAAGGAGGAAATTCACCCGGACTTGTTCCCTAACAATCTCTGGACTACAGTTGACTCAACGTTTTTGGTAAGGACCAATAATATTATACAATATTATTGAAAAATGAATTCTTAACTTATTTTAAATGTATTTGGCCATTATGGAATATTAAAATGTAGGCTTACGTTGAGTCAAGTGCGGCTGAATGGAAGAAACTTAAGAAGAACGACCAAACAAAATTTTGGTCGCTCAACAAAAAGTGGTTGGATTATGTAACGGGTTATTTCTCTAGTTATTGTGATTGTTGCATAATTTGTTTAATTTTATTGTCTGATTAACATGGTATATCTATTGTTATACATTTTAACATAACCAGGTGCACGTCCTAAACATGCTAAGCCATGGAATTATGTGCACATTATTTATGGAGTTCTATTGGAGAAGGGCCATTGGATTGCTATCAGAATTGACATAAGACAGCAACATATTGATGTCTACGATTCACTTCCGAAACACATAAGGGATGGAAGTCTTAAGAAAAGACTTCATAACTTATGTGTAATGATCCCAAGCTTAATTAAAAGCTTGGGATTATTTGAATATGAAATCAAAGAACGGTGGCCCTTTTATCGTAATGCCATATCTGTTCCTGAACAGGTTGAAACGTAAGTTTCTTAAAATACTTTGGTACATTATTTTTTTGTGTTTAATAGAACATCGTATACCATGGATTACCTACAAATTAAGTCTAATATTTTCAAATTGTTTTCATTTCACAGGGGAGACTGTGGCATTTACGCTTTGAAGTTCATCGAGTACTTAGTTAATGAGAAGGCCTTAATTGAAATTAAGGACGAGTCAATTAGTTTTTTTAGGAAGAAACTATGTTTAGAACTTTTCTTTGCTGAAGACGATTACATTATTGTATAAGTTAATTGGCACATTGATTTTGGTGTATATCTTCTTTAACATAACCAAAAGTCCGTGTTTAAGTTTATGTTCGGATTGCACCTGTTCTATTATTTATATTGCTAACTATGGTATATTGTGTTATATGTACTTATGTCTCTCGTTAACAAAAGATTATCCTCACATACAATTATTAAAATAAAACTTATATCATTGTATTCGTGCATAAAGGTTTATAAAAAAAACATTACCTAGAAAAACATTAATTGTTAAAAGTAAACTACTGTCATATAATAAGAGCAAAACGGGCAATAAAAATAAATTAGTTCTGGTGTTATGGATGCTTAGTCATCCATATCATCATTTTGCTCGTTATCATTCTAGGGTTCGTTCGCCGTAGGTTCATAAACGAAGTCCTCACCCTTATACTGCGGGATTGGGCCGAACTGATTCAAGTCTATTCCTTGTTGTCTCAATTGAAAGCTCATCATTCGGTGGAGTAGAACTTGGTACTCTAACGTTTTATTAACCTTCATTTCCAAGATCATCAATCTTTCTTTCGTTGTAGCTGATGTGTTAAAATGTGTACTCGCAAGTGTACGAATCACTCGTAGTAAAGTGATAAGCAACTTCCAAGGTCGGTCTCTCAAGGAATTGCAGTGGTTCTAAATAACTAACTTTTAAACTAAAAAGAGTTCTAATGAAAATAAAAGACTAATTAAATAGAGTTCTAGTGAAACTAAAACTCTAAGTAACTAGAATCCTAATGCTAATAAAACTGTAAAAAGAGTTTGTTTGGTTTTGGTAACGGGAACAATCGTAAGAAAATCACACGAAATCAAGATGGCAATCAGACAATCGATTCAATCAAATCAAATATCAATAGAGGATGTATGGACGTTTAGCTTGATTAACCATGTTTGCATCGAAAAGGTATGGTGATATGCTTGAACGTCCTATATGAATTAAACTACCGGCTTTCCTTTTAATTACGAAACTCCTTTTGGCCGGGGTAGGTTTCTTTGTTGATTAACTAATTAACCGCCTTTGGCCGGGGTAAATTAACTAGCTATCAAATTATGCGCAAGGAAATTATGCCAATCAAATTAATGCTATGACTAAGTCACTAACTTGAAGCTTTGATTAAGTGTTTCGGAAAAGAGTTAAGGTGACGTTCCTCTAACTAAATTCTCAGATTTTTCAGTCTAACTACGAACACCAAATTGGCCCATGATTATTCATAATCAAACATTTAAACATGCTCTTAATCAAAAAGTAATTCATTCATAAATCAATTAAATACACCATACACAATCCTAGCAAACATGACAACACAAACTAAACATCCATAATGAAACTAGCCGCTCATGTTCATATTGTTATTCATAGACAAATAAAATATGATCATACACTTTAACAAATGGAGAAGATAAATTAATTCTATAACAACAATGAAAACCTAAATCTAAATACCGCTTATGGATCGGTTGACGTACTCCTCCGTAAGCTTTATCTTCGATCGTCGTTGGCTTCCTTGAATCCTTAGAATGGTATCTCTCGCTTCGTTATAGTGTGGCAACGCTCTCAAAGCTGATTGAATGTCGTGTTTGGGTCGCAAAATTGAGAAGAGGAAGAGTTGTGTATGAATTGGTCAAGTTGTTTCGAGTTGTAATGTAAGGGGGGTCTAAAGGGGTATTTATAGATGTAAGGGATTCCTGATTGCAATAAGAATAGACGCGCCGCGGCATGCATTCTCCCCGCCGCGGCGCAACACAAATTCTGAAAAATATGCAAAAACCTGAGAGCTCCCCGCCGCGGCATACAATTTCCTCGCCGCGGCGCGCAATGCTTCTATGTTTTCAGGATCAAACCCGAGAGCCTCACGCCGCGGCATGCAATTCTCTCGCCGCGGCGCGCAATGCTTTCCTTCTTTTCACGTCCCCCCTTACATATGTGATGGCACTATATGTAAGGCTTACATATTCGTCTCGTTTAGCTCGTAACTCGTGATCCGAGCGCCGTAAGTGTTCCGTCTTCACGTGTTTTCATCATTTGACTCATTTTGACGCTAAAAACACCTGAAATGCACTAAAATATACCCGTGACTCCGAATGGATAGATTTATGAAAATAATCGAAATAATAGTCATAATAAATCTATATATCAATCAATCAAGCTTAATTAATCACGAAATATTAGTGCTTTTCGAGCACTCATCACAACCCCCAACCAGCTTCTTGCTAGTCTCTAGCAAGTGAAGCGATCTAAAAACTAAAATAAAAACAAATAAAATAAACTAACCTAACCTAAATCACTTCCGTAGATTGTCACGGTTGCATTTAGCGTATGCAACAAGCCTTTAAACCCCTAGGTGGCCCTAGTGGACGAGTTGTAGTCTCGTGAGGGTTTCTAGTGATGATACCCGCAAACATCGTATGACTCTCAAAAATAAATAAAAGACTCTAAACATACTTGAATCAATCCATGCATACATCTCAAAAATTGTTAACAACGAATGGCACATAAAATAGTCAAACATCACCTAAGCTCGAAAACAGTCCAAACATCAAACTCATCATGGTAATCGAATTTTGAACAACCAATCAAACCACAAACCCGTTAGTTATACTATCTGACCGTGTCATGCATGATATTCATAGATTACATTTCAATATCTCATAAATGTGCAAGTAAAATATGAATGTGAATTTTTGCACTTACAAATTCCATATGCTCATTTTTCAAACTCATCTCCACTAATATAGAAACTAAACTACCTAGAATCAATAGGACTTCATTAAGCTTGTAAAGTTGTGGCTAGGTGTGTGATCATGAAAGTACAAAGATGATGTTTTCATATGATAAGAGTACTTTTTATTTCACAAACATATTTTCAACTTTTTCCACCAAGTGTTCTTTTCCATCCTCCCTTCAATTCAAATGTCCTTTGGATCTTTTGCTTGATTTTCTTCTCTTTTTTTTTTTATTCTTGCTTATTATTTCAATCATCATCATCATTTTTTTTTTGATTTTTTTTTTTGTGATGAAGCAAGATAAACACAACATAATTGCTCATGAAAATCAAATATTACATTAAGTAATCTTATCACTAAGGGTAGTTCAATGTATGTCAATGTTGAGTTCAAGGGTGTGCTATTGATAAAATATTGCTGGGAAGCATGAAAAGTTCAAACGGTCCAAAGATGGCCTAAATCATTTTCTAAGTGGTGTTTGTTTCTATTATTTCGCTTCAACGTGTTTTCAAATGAGTTCTAGAGATTGTTGAGACTTTAAACATATCATGAACATGCATACATTCCACAAATCAGAATAGTTATACTAACCATGCAAACTACCACATGTACCACAAAATTCTCAAATTAGATGAATCTAACATTTATGTGCTTCGTTGCTTAGGTAAAAATCTAACATCTCTCATATGTCATCGTCATTACAATCATGTTAATATCATAGATTTCCGGATTGAATCAAGTAGACACGACACTAACTAAAAACAATTCAAGTGACAAAGTTAAAAATTTAAAATTGGTCATATTTCATGCTCATGGAATATTCTTCCCACCCCCAACCTAATTTCTGCATTGTCCTCAATGTAAAAAAGAAGAACAAAAGAGATTAAGAAAAAGTGTGAGAAGTTACCCCCCTTTCGTATGAGATTGTGTCATTACTCGTTATGCTCCGGTTCACTGCTCCTCGCTTTTCTCATGAAGAATTTATGTGTATGAACATATATTGAACCTCAAAGTGTATGCAACACAATTCAAACTCAAACCCAATTTTAGATTATAACTAAGTCAGATGAAAATAGAAAAACATTAAACTAAGTTAAACAATCCAAAATAAAATAAAAATAAAGGAAAAACGGAAAAAGAAAAAAAATAAAAAGAAAATAAAGAAAAGAAATTGATACTACCGAATATGGTGGGTTGCCTCCCACCAAGCGCTTTCTTTAACGTCTTAGCAAGACGTTGCTAATTCCTTTCTATCCACCATCATCAAAGATCTTGAAGTGTGTGATATCAATTGTCCGAGCTAAGATGTCATTAAGCTTGTCCTTCCATCTCGGTAGTTGTTTCCTATGAAGCACAGCACACACTTTTTTGTGGAAGTGGTATAGAAAATAATTTGGGGATGTGCAAGTCTTAGGTGCCTTGTGTGGCATGGGAGGTGAAGATAATTCCTCCTTGTTCTCCATAGAAGTTTGTAGAATTTGATATTCATCAGCTTGACATTCTTTGAGAATTGCTTGCTCTCCATCTGTATTTTCTACACAAAATGGTAAATCATCAAAAGTTTCAGGAAAATAAATATTTTCAAAATTTTTACCACTTTGAAGGATTGTGTCATCCTTCACTTGCTCAATTTGAGTGGGCAACTCTCCTTGTTTTTGAATTTGTTCCGCTAATTGCCCAACTTGCATTTCTATTCTTTTCATTGATGCCTCCACAGACTCCATCCTTTCACTAGTAGATTGTATGAAAGCATTCAAGGTTTCCTCTAAGGTTGGCTTCCTAGGTTGATTAGAAACTCTACTTCCTTGTATGAAAGAATTCAAGCTCTCTTCGAAGGTGGCCCTAGATGGATATTGATGAAAACTTGAGCTTTGCATTTGGTATTGTGCATAGGGTGGGTCATATGGTTGAAGATTTGAGCTTTGCATGTTGTATTGGGCATAAGGTGGGGTAGAGTTTGCTTGCCATGAAGAATTATGATGATTTCCCCACTCAGGATTATAGGTACTAAAATAAGGATCATTCCAAGGTGGGTGACATCCCTCATTAAGATCAAAGTTTGAATTATTGGATGCATAGTAATCACCTGCAAAAGTGCAAACATTAGCATAATGCCCATATAAACCACAAATACTACATACCTCCATGTCTATCATATCATGCCGCTCTTCAAAAGGCCTTGTATTGGCTCATGGATTTCAGTATCCAGCCTGATTAGGTGCATTTTAAAATTTGTTGATGTTGTCTATGAACGGTACCTTTCAAAAACTAACAAAAACAACAGAGAAATCAAAGCACCACAGATTAAGCAATTAAAAGCACTATTTTTTTGATTTTGTTTTTTTTTTTTTGTATTTTTGATTTTTTTTTGAAAAAAATAAAAATAAAAATAAAAATAAAATAAATAAATAAATAAATAAAAGATAAAAAAAATAAAATAAACAAATAAAAATAAATAAATAAATAAATAAGAAACTCTAAAAAGTTAAAAAGAAAATTATTTAAAATGCCAATTCCCCGGCAACGGCGCCAAAAACTTGATGTGTTAAAATGTGTACTCGCAAGTGTACGAATCACTCGTAGTAAAGTGATAAGCAACTTCCAAGGTCGGTCTCTCAAGGAATTGCAGTGGTTCTAAATAACTAACTTTTAAACTAAAAGGAGTTCTAATGAAAATAAAAGACTAATTAAATAGAGTTCTAGTGAAACTAAAACTCTAAGTAACTAGAATCCTAATGCTAATAAAACTGTAAAAAGAGTTTGTTTGGTTTTGGTAACGGGAACAATCGTAAGAAAATCACACAAAATCAAGATGGCAATCAGACAATCGATTCAATCAAATCAAATATCAATAGAGGATGTATGGACGTTTAGCTTGGTTAACCATGTTTGCATCGAAAAGGTATGGTGATATGCGTGAACGTCCTATATGAATTAAACTACCGGCTTTCCTTTTAATTACGAAACTCCTTTTGGCCGGGGTAGGTTTCTTTGTTGATTAACTAATTAACCGCCTTTGGCCGGGGTAAATTAACTAGCTATCAAATTATGCGCAAGGAAATTATGCCAATCAAATTAATGCTATGACTAAGTCACTAACTTGAAGCTTTGATTAAGTGTTTCGGAAAAGAGTTAAGGTGACGTTCCTCTAACTAAATTCTTAGATTTTTCAGTCTAACTACGAACACCAAATTGGCCCATGATTATTCATAATCAAACATTTAAACATGCTCTTAATCAAAAAGTAATTCATTCATAAATCAATTAAATACACCATACACAATCCTAGCAAACATGGCAACACAAACTAAACATCCATAATGAAACTAGCCGCTCATGTTCATATTGTTATTCATAGACAAATAAAATATGATCATACACTTTAACAAATGGAGAAGATAAATTAATTCTATAACAACAATGAAAACCTAAATCTAAATACCGCTTATGGATCGGTTGACGTACTCCTCCGTAAGCTTTATCTTCGATCGTCGTTGGCTTCCTTGAATCCTTAGAATGGTATCTCTCGCTTCGTTATAGTGTGGCAACGCTCTCAAAGCTGATTGAATGTCGTGTTTGGGTCGCAAAATTGAGAAGATGAAGAGTTGTGTATGAATTGGTCAAGTTGTTTCGAGTTGTAATGTAAGGGGGGTCTAAGGGGGTATTTATAGATGTAAGGGATTCCTGATTGCAATAAGAATAGGCGCGCCGCGGCATGCATTCTCCCCGCCGCGGCGCAACACAAATTCTAAAAAATATGCAAAAACCCGAGAGCTCCCCGCCGCGGCATACAATTCCCTCGCCGCGGCGCGCAATGCTTCTATGTTTTCAGGATCAAACTCGAGAGCCTCACGCCGCGGCATGCAATTCTCTCGCCGCGGCGCGCAATGCTTTCCTTCTTTTCACGTCCCCCCTTACATATGTGATGGCACTATATGTAAGGCTTACATATTCGTCTCGTTTAGCTCGTAACTCGTGATCCGAGCGCCGTAAGTGTTCCGTCTTCGCGTGTTTTCATCATTTGACTCATTTTGACGCTAAAAACACCTTAAATGCACTAAAATATACCCGTGACTCCGAATGGATAGATTTATGAAAATAATCGAAATAATAGTCATAATAAATCTATATATCAATCAATCAAGCTTAATTAATCACGAAATATTAGTGCTTTTCGAGCACTCATCAGTAGCGTTACTGGAAGAGGAGCCATCAGCCTTCCTACTACCTTGTCCTGCTTTTGTGCCACTAGTTAAGTGTTGCATGTATTGGAACGTCAGAGTTTCACCTGGTTGTAGTAGTACCTCACCCTTGTCGTACCGTACTCCATGTTTCACACAAAGGGCCGTGATTAGTTGGGGGAAGAAGTAGCTTACATTGTGATGCATAGATGAGTAAACAACCCGTTGATATATAACCAACCCAACATCGATACTTCGCTTCGTCTCTATCGCATACTGTACGATTGCCCGCTCCCTATCAACAGTACTATAATGCCGGGTTGGCATTAATCTAGAACATACAAAATACTGCCAGATACGGGAGTGGGTTCTAAGGTGTTTAGCTTGAAAGATGTTGACCATGTCTCCCTTATATTCCCATTCCGCATAACCATCCGTTAGGTAATTTATAATCTCATCGTAATCTGCCTGTTTTATATAGGCTTCATAACCGCTATCCTCAATATCTCTCAAACCATAGTATGCATTAATAACCGTCCTATTGAATGGAACTTGAACACCCCATACCCATACCTTGTCCTGGCGAGCATCTGGAAAATTCGCATAAAATTCCCTGACCAATGAACTCACACCTGCTTCTGGGGCTTGTACAAATTTTCTCCACCCTAACGCCTCAACCTTATCTGAAATTCCCATCACTCCGACTTGTCCAAAGTCTAATCCCCTCTCATTAACAAAAGATTTATTCCTTGCGGCGGCACAATCGTACCGCTCTTCTGCCTCTCTACTAACAAAACGAGAGGTATTATAATTTCGTTCCTCAACAACTTTACCTTTTCCTTTGGACCGAATACTGTCACCCGTCTTTCGTTTAGGAGCCATCTTACAATAGAAGAATAATATTGGTCAGGTTAACTAATGACAAAAATATTAAAAAAAACCATCATTAAACAAAAATATTAGGGTATCCAAATAAATATATCTAGGTATACCCAATAACGTCCCCTATACAATGAGATAATTCCACTTAAATCAGATAATTTGTAAATAACTTTACCTCAATTTATTTTAAATACAAAGCTTGAAGAAAAATCCCCCACAGATGAAAAACCCAATATTATTGTTCCTGAAAATGAAGAGGTTCTAACCGAAATTTGATGTATATCAGCACATCATTCGGTGGTTTTCGTTTCTTGACTGAAAGAAGTGTAATTTATGGAAGAATATGGGATGAAGTTTTGATTTTTACCTAGTTATGGAGAAATGGAGAGAATAATGAGAGCCCTTTATGATCTAGGTATAGAGGGAAAACGTGAGACAGTTTGGAAAAAGTGGGAGAAGTGGGGGTTTTTATTGAAAAAACCGAAATATATTTCAAATCAAACAGACCGAGTCTCGCCGCGGCACATAAAAGTCTCGCCGCGGCGTGTAATATTGTGTTCAAATTCATATTTCGAACAGAACCAATCTAGCCGCAGCACTTTAAAATTCCCGCCGCGGCGCGTACAATTGTTAAATTTCTAAATTCAAACAGAACGACTCTGGCCGCGGCACAATAAAAATCCCGCCGCGGCGCGTATACCACATATAAAATATCTACATTATAAGGTATATCTAAGGTATATCTAGGTATACCTAGTTATATCTAAGGTATATGTAGGTATATCTAAGGTATATGTAGATATATCTAGGTATATCTAAGGTATATCGAGATATACGTAGGTATATCTAAGGTATATCTCGATATACCTCGGTATATCTAAGGTATACCTTAGATATACCTAGATATACCTCGGTATATCTAAGGTATACCTTAGATATACCTAGATATATCTCGATATACCTTAGATATACCTAGGTATACCTTAGATATACCTAGATATACCTTAGATATAACTAGATATACCTTAGATATACCTAGGTATATCGAGATATACCTTAGATATACCTAGGTATATCTGATGTGTTCAAATGTGTACTCGCAAGTGTATGAATCACTCGTAGTAAAGTGATAAGCAACTTCCAAGGTCGGTCTCTCAAGGAATTGCAGTGGTTTTAAATAACTAACTTTTTAATCTAAATAGAGTTCTAATGAAAATAAAAGACTAATTAAATAGAGTTCTAGTGAAACTGAAACTCTAAGTAACTAGAATTCTAATGCAAGTAAAACTGTAAAAAGGTGTTTGATTTGTAACGGGAACAAAGTACGAGCAATTAAACGAAAACAGTATTGCAAATTCACAATCAATTCAAATAGATTTGAAAATTAGTGGAGAATGTATGGACGTTTAGCTTGGTTGACCATGCTTGCATCGAAAAGGTATGGTGAAATAACATGAATGTCCTATATAAACAAAACTACCGGCTTTCCTTTTAATTACGAAACTCCTTTTGGCGGGGGTAGGTCTCTTTGTTGATTAACTAATTAACTGCCTTTGGCGGGGGTAAATCAAATAGTAATCAAATTATGCGCAAGGAAAAACATGCCAATCAAATCAATGCTATGACTAAGTCACTAACTTGAAGCTTTGATTAAGTGTTTCGGAATAAAGTTAAGGTGACGTTCCTATAACTAAATTCTCAGATTTTTCAATCTAACTACGAACATCAAATGGGCCCATGATTATTCATAATCAAACATTTAAACATGCTCTTAATCAAAAAGTAATTCGTTTATATTAAATCAATAAAACATACACCATACACAGTTCTAGCAAACATGGCAACACAAACTAAACATCCATAATAAAACTAGCCAGATATGTTCATATTACTATTCATAGACAAATAAAATACGAACGTACACTCCAACGAAAAAAAAAGAAAAATAGAATTCTACAACACCAAAGAAAACCTAGATCTAAATACCGCTTATGGATCGGTTGACGTACTCCTCCGTAAGCTTTATCTTCGATTGTCGACGGCTTCTTTGGATCCTTAGATTGGTTTCTCTTGCTTCGTTTTTGTGTAGCAAAACTCCCAAAGTTGATTGAATGTCGTGTTTGGTTGCAAAATTGTAAAGTGTAAGAGTTGTGTACCAATTCGAGTTCTTCTTGTAAGGGGGGTCTAAGGGGGTATTTATAGATGTAAGGGATTCCTGATTGCAATAGGAATAGGCGCGCCGCGGCATGCATTTTTCCCGCCGCGGCGCAACACAAAATTTGGAAAATATGCAAAAACCCGAGAGCTCCCCGCCGCGGCATACAATGCCCTCGCCGCGGCGCGCAATGCTTCTATGTTTTCAGGATCAAACCCGAGAGCCTCACGCCGCGGCATGCAATTCTCTCGCCGCGGCGTGCATTGGTTTCCTTCTTTTCACGTCCCCCCTTACATATGTGATGGCACATTATGTAAGGCTTACATATTTGTCTCGTTTAGCCCGTAACTCGTGATCCGAGCTCCGTAAGTGTTCCGTCTTTGCGTGTTTTCATTATTTGACTCATTTGACGCTAAAAACACCTGAAATACACTAAAATATACCCGTGACTCCGAATGGATAGATTTATGAAAATAATCGAAATAATAGTCATAATAAATCTATATATCAATCAATCAAGCATAATTAATCACGAAATATTAGTGCTTTTCGAGCACTCATCAATATCTCGATATACCTTAGATATACCTAGGTATATCGAGATATACCTTAGATATACCTAGGTATAACTAGATATACCTTAGATATACCTAGATATATCTCGATATACCTAGGTATATCTCGATATACCTTAGATATACCTAGGTATATCGAGATATACCTTAGATATATCTAGGTATAACTAGATATACCTAGGTATATCGAGATATACCTTAGATATACCTAGATATACCTTAGATATATAACATATTTGCTATGTTTTATACGCGCCGAGGCGGAACTTTAATTGTGCCGCGGCGAAATTGGTTCTGTTTGATTTTGCAATTTGATATATCTCGATATTTTTTATTATATCTAAGGTGATGATTTGAGGTTGGCCCTAATTTATACCTTGGAAATAATTCTTTTGGCCGATCATAGTCCAAGGGCCATTAATGATGACTACTTGGAACTTGTTGAAGACTTCTAGGAATTTAATATCTACCCATGGGGTAAGATAGTTTATGACTTCACGATAAGAAGATTGAAGAGTGTTATTGTGCATATTAATGATAGAAAACCTAAAGGTCACATGGAGGTCGCGTTTGAAGAAGCAAAAAAACACGCGATCACTTATAGTGTCTACGGTTTTTGTTAGGCATTGCAAGTTTGGGCTTATGAGGCCTTACAAGTGGGTGTATCTGATTTAGCCACCCATCTATTACCCGATGAAATCCCCAGGATACTACGTTAGGAGAACCTAAGAAGGGGACAAAATTTGAAGTTCTGGGACTTGAACCAGAATATCTTCCAACGATCGGATGTAAGTTTTTTGCATTTATATGTTGTCTTTAATTATTCTGGTATATCTGAATTGGTTAAAAATAATTTATATGTTTTTGATATTGTACAGTTTTATATGTTGAAGAGACTCACTCCAAATGAAAAGGAGAGACAGAGTCCTTACTACATTTCGGCACAAAGATGTGCGAGGGAAGCAAGCATCGGTGTGCCGAATGTGTCCAACGTCGGTAGAATTGATGAATCATTGCCTTCGAAAGGTGATGATATGCACCATCCTTCTGGTCACATTGATGATATCGGTGACCCTCACCCGGAAGTCCAAACTCATCATGGTTCAGCTCATTTATCAAGTTCCATTATGGAGGTAATGGAACTATAGCACGTAATTTTCCGCCATTCAATTCTACTTATGATTGTATATCTATCGTATACAATTTTATTGTATTTCAAGTGTTGCAAGAGCTGAGGGATTTGAAAAAAGAGGTGACAACAATAAAGGAAAACCAAATGTGGATTATGGATGCTTTGAAGAAGTTGTTAAGATCACAAAAAACTTCTTCAACAGGGGACCAATCAAGGAAAGCTTCAGCTTCAGTGAAACCGTCTAGGGTCAAATCTATCCCAATTTTTGACCGACGTAAGGTTCAAGATGAACATTTATCTGGGGATGAAGAAATTGTGATGCCCACTGATGAAGAGCCATTAGTGGCAACTTATGTAGGCAAAAAAATAATTGTGTTTCCAGAACAACTTGCTGAGGAAACTACCTTTGCTACTATAGATAAGGACGAAACATTCGTGGGTGTCAGTGAAAATTGTCCCACTGAAGTTAACCTTGGGAAACAGCCATCTGATGTCTTCCACGAGGAAGAAAACTTGTCCAATGTGAATTTATCTACTTTGGAAGAGATTTTGGAGGCTGCCCCCATTATAAGTGGTCCATTGTCAATGCGATTAGCATCGCTAGCATCCACGGGCGTACGATCAACTGGAACGTCCACACCATTTGGTACCACATACAGTCGGAGGAAGCGAAAGCTTGGTCCCTCCCTCAAATCTCCATATGTTCATCCAAAGAAAAAATCTGGTATATCAATTAGGTCTGAACAATCGGATGAAGGACATGTGCCAACCCTTTATGACCCGATGAGAATGTTGAGTGAAGATATATACATATTCTTTTTGGAGTGGCTATATACTAATTTCTCAAACAATCAGTGCGTATATCCTCATATATATATATATATATACATGTTATCTGTCTATGTTTATTTCTTATCAATATTAATAGGTTTACTATATTCATTACATTTTTATTGTTTACATTTTAGGGAAAACATTAATGTTGGTTGCCCAAGTAAGGGTATGTCAAATTCTTCCTGGTTTCATCGTATATTGAAACCTCATTCATCCTTGAACAACGAGGTATATTTATTTCGTTTTTTACTATTGGTTGTATACAAATGATGTGAATATATGGTATAATTTGTTATTCATTATTTCACATCGTTACAAACTAACAAATAATGACTGAATGTTTGTACCTATTTGAATCTGAACTAAAATTATGCAGCACATAGATTGTGGACTATGGTTGTTGAGAAAAAAGGAGGAAATTCACCCGCACTTGTTTCCTAAGAACAATTGGACAACAGTACACTCAACGTTCTTGATAAGGACCAACATTATTAAGAGTTATGAAATTCGTACATGATTAAAACTTATGGAGCATTATGGTGTATGAAAATGTAGGGTTACTTGGAGCCAAGTGCCGGTGAATGAAAGAAACTTAAGAAGAACGAGCAAATCTAATTTTGGTCGCTCAACAAGAAGTGGTCGGATTATCTCACAGGTAAATTCTTGGTGTATAATCACTCATAGTATTCTTTATGTTATATTAATAACATAGTATATGCATTATAAATCTTTTCAAACATGTGCACGTCTTGAACATGCTAAGCCATGAAATTGTGTGCACAACATTTATGGAGTTTTATTGGAGAAGGGGCATTGGATCGCTTTCAGAATTGACATCAGACAGCAACATATTGATATCTACGATTCACTTCCGAAACACATAAGGGATGGAACTCTTAAGAAAATGTTACATAACTTATGTGTAATGATCCCAAGCTTAATTAAAAGCTTGGGATTATTTGAATATGAAATCAAAGATTGGTAGCCCTTCTATCGTAATGCCATACCTGTTCCTGAACAGGTTGAAGCGTAAGTATTTTTAAATCTCACCCTAACACATTCTATCTTACTATTAGAATATAGTCAATCCTGGATTATTGTAATTAACCTTAATATATTTTTTATTTTTTTTATTACACAGGGGTGACTGTGGCATTTATGCTCTGAAGTTTATCGAGTACATAATTAATGACAAAGCCTTAATTGACATTAAAGATTAGGCAGTTAGTTTTTTTAAAAAGAAACTATGTTTAGAACTTTTCTTTGCTGACGATGATTACATTATTGTATAAGTTCAGTGGCACGACTTTTTGTTATTTTTGTATAACTTCCCAAAATATGGTTTGTTCTGTTGTTTGTATTGCAAAACTTCTGTTATTTAAAGGATAAATATGGTTTGTCTGTGGTATATCTAGTTATCTTTCTGGTTGAATATGGTATATCTCTGGTATATCTGTGTTGAATATGGTATATCTAGGTTGAATATGGTATATCTGAGTTGAATATGGTATATCTATGCTATTTATATGAACTACAAAAATATTAAATATTGTCGCATAAAGTTCCAAAATAATAACACAACCCAAAAGATTGAAAGAAAAATAAAATACTGTCAGAACCAATATTCCAAAAAAAATAAAATTACTAATTAAAGAAAATAGAAAATACAATGTGGAGGCTTAGTCATCCATATCATCATTTTGCTCGTTCTCATCCTGAGGTTGGTTCGCCGTTGGTTGATAAACGAAATCTTCATCCTAATACTGCAGAATTGGGCCGAACTAGTTCAAGTCTATTCCTTGTTGTGTCAATTGAAAGTTCATCATTCGGTGGAGTAGACCTTGGTACTCTTGTATTTTATTTACCTTCAATTCCAAGTTCACCAATCTTTCTTTGGTTGTAGCGTTACTGGAAGAGGACTCTTCACCCTTCCTACTACCTTGAACCGCTTTAGTGCCATTAGTTAGGTGTTGCATGTATGGGAACGTCAATGTTTCACCAGGTTGTAGTAGTACCTCACCGTTGTCATACTGGACTCCATGTTTCACACAAAAGGCGGTGATCAGTTGGGGAAAGAAGTAGCTTACGTTGTGATGCTCAGCTGAGTACACAACCCGTTGATGGATAACCATCCCAACATCAATTGTTAGCTCGATCTCTATGCAATACTGTAAGATTGCTCGCTCCCTATCAACAGTACTATAATGTTGGGTTGGCATTAATCTAGAACATACAAAATACTGCCAAATACGTGAGTGGGTTCTAAGGTGTTTAGCTTGAAAGATGTTGACCATGTCTCCCTTATATTCCCATTCCGCATAACCGTCGGTGAGAGTATTTATAATCTCATCGTAATTTACCTGTTTTATATAGGCTTCATACCCGCTATCCTCAATATCTCTCAACCCATAGTATGCATTTATAACCGTCCTATTAAAAGGGACCTGAACACCCCTTACCCATACCATTTCATGCCGAGCTTTTGGGACATTTGAGTAGAATTCCCGGACCAATAAACTCACACCAGCTTCCGGGGCTTATACAAATTTTCTCCACCCTAACGACTCAATTTTATCTTAAATTCCCATTACTCCGACTTGTCCAAAGTCTAACCCCATCTCACAATAATATTGCAGAAATTTCTGAAAAAATCCCAAAAAAATTTCCCTCTTATCCAAATAAATTAACCTAAATTCAATAACCCTTGTATACAATTCGCATATTCCAGATAATAATTACCAAATGAATCACATAAATTGTGAACCAATCTTACCTCTTTGGAGTTCAATTCAATCCTTGAAGAGAAAGCTCTGAAGGATGTAAACCCCAAGTTTTTATTGAAGAAGATGAAGAGGTTCTTAATTTTTTTGAGGAAATCTGCAAAAATTGATAGAGGATTGCTTCATACCAATGTTATTTGTGGAAGAATATGGGGTAAAGTTTAAATTTTGATGAGAAAATAAGCAGAAGTTGGAGAGAAAAATGAGAGCTTTCTTTCAGAGAAAGTGAGGGAAAAGGTTTTCATAAAATATTTGAATTGTGTTGGTATTGATGGATAAACTCGTGAAACAGGTTAATATTCGCCGCAGCACAACTTTATCATTGCCGCGGCACGCACAAAACCCTAAAAAATTTTGAGTTCAGACAGAACCTATCTTGCCGCGGCACAATATTATACCTGCCGTGGCGCGCCAATAATATACCCGCCGTGGTGCGTATAAAAATAGGAAATTTTCTATTTCAAATAGAACCATGCGCGCTGTGGCACAATATTATACCCGCCGCGGCGCGCATAAAAATACAAAAATTTCAATTTCAAACAGAACCTATCTCGTTGCGGTACAATATTATACCCGTCGTGGCGCGCATAGAATAGGAAAATTTCAATTTCAAACAGAACCAATCTAGCCGCGGCATAAACTTATACCCGCCGCGGCGTGCATAAAAACTGGAAAATTTTACCTCTAAAATAGAACCAACCTCCCTGCAGCACAATATTATACCCGCCGCAGCGCGCATAAAAATTAAATATTGAAGTAGATCTGGTATATCCCCTCTTATCTCAGGTATATGTAGTATATTTAAGGTATATCTGTGGTATATCTCGGTATATGTGGATATATCTTGATATATGTTGGTATATATGGTATATATGTGGTATATCTGTGGTATATCTTGGTATATCTATGGTATATCTGAGGTACATCAGTGGTATATCAGTGGTATATGTGGGTATATCTCGATATATCTTGGTATATATGGTATATCTCTGGTATATCTATGGTATATATGTGGTATATCTCTGATATATCTCGGTATATCTGTGGTATATCTTGGTATATGTGGGTATATTTGAGGTATATCAGTGGTATATCTCGATATATGTAGGTATATCTCGATATATCTTGGTATATATGGTATATCTATGGTATATATGTGGTATATCTGTAGTATATCTTGGTATAACTCGGTTTATGTGGGTATAACTTGGTATATCTGGTATATCTATGATATATCTGTGGTATATCTCTGGTATATCTCAAGATATGTGGGTATATCTAAGGTATATCTGCGATACCCATTTGGTATATCCCAAGCTTATTTTTGGATTTTGATTTTTCGTGGTATATTTGAAATATATATGGTGTATTTGTGGTTATATAAGTCCATATATCTTCGTATAGCTATCGTTCATTTCGATATGTATGGTATATCTCGGTTATATAAGTCCATATATCTTGGTATATATGGTAAAAGTGGTAGAATAGAACGAATAGTACAAGGCATAAAAATACATGTTGATACAGAAGACTATAAGTACCTATGATTCTTTTGGTATTCAATTAATTAATACAAATTTATGATAAATAGAACATGACACTTTTACCAATGACATGAAATTAAGCGTTAATAGCATAAAATGTTTATGGGTGAGAAGATAGGGAAGGTTCTACAATCATCTGGCAGAACACATTACAAGTCCTCATGTTATGACCACTATTTCCACACCTACTACATAATATGACCTTTTTTATTACTTCCCCACGTGAACGTATGCGTCGCTTTCGTGGTCTCCCACATTTTTTCTTCGTGTAGCTCTATGATCTCTGGTGGAATGTCCCACTCACCATTATCAGTAGCCAGATAAATGAACTCTGCATATGCGATAATATAACAATTAACTATATATAATTGGTGAACAAATAAATGGACATCAACATCTTGAAAACGGGCGGTTGAAATGGCATGACAACAGGGGATTTTGTGAACATCAAACTCCCTGCAACTACAACTTCTGTTCAGTAGATCGACATCATCACTAGTGTCACCATGTACAACCTAATTTCGTAAGATTCAACTTGTTAAATTATATATAATGTACGATAAAATATATTTCACATTAGACAACAAATTTAAATAGATAAACATATAATAACAATCAGATTGTTGTACGAATCCCAAACCTGGAAGACATGTACATTAATTCTGAAAACCCTGTACCTTAAGGACTTATTGTGATTTGCACGCATAATTGATTCAACCTCATCGGTTAGATGGCGACTTCCCCATCTCATCCCAACCTCCCTACGTTCGACAAACTAAGCTTGTATTTTGCTAAGGTAGTACTCAGCAAGCTGATGAGTGCTCGAAAAGCACTAATATTTCGTGATTAATTATGCTTGATTGATTGATATATAGATTTATTATGGCTATTATTTCGATTATTTTCATAAATCTATCCATTCGGAGTCACAGGTATATTTTAGTGCATTTCAGGTGTTTTTAGCGTCAAATGATTCAAATAATGAAAACACGCAAAAACGGAACACTTACGGCGCTCGGATCACGAGTTACGGGCTAAACAAGACAAATATGTAAGCCTTACATAAAATGCCATCACATATGTAGGGGGTAAGCATGAAGAGCAAGAAAGCAATGCGCGCCGCGGCGAAGAAATTATGCGCCGCGGCGAGGGTCTCGACAATACATGTAAAGCCATGTACATTCCATGTACACTGTTACATGCAAGGCGCGCCGTGGCGAAGAAATCATATGCCGCGGCGAAGGGCTCTCGGGTTGCATGCTAGGAATCCAAAAACATTGCGCGCCGCGGCGAGGAAAAGTTATGCCGCGGCGGGGAGCTCTCGGGTTTTTACATAATTTCCAGAATTTGTGTTGCGCCGCGGCGGGAAAAATGCATGCCGCGGCGCGCCTATTCCTATTGCACATAGGATTCGTGTAAACCCTTACATCTATAAAAAACCCCCTTAGACCCCCTTTACGATACAACTCGAATTGATACACAACTCTTACACTTTACAATTTTGCAACCAAACAAGAGATTCAATCAACTTTGGGAGTTTTGCTACACAAAAACGAAGCAAGAGAAACCATTCTAAGGATCCAAAGAAGCCGTCGACAATCGAAGATAAAGCTTACGGAAGAGTACGTCAACCAATCCATAAGCGGTATTTAGATCTAGGTTTTCTTTGGTGTTGTAGAATTCTATTTTTCTTCTTCTTTCGTTGGAGTGTATGTTCGTATTTTATTTGTCTATGAATATTAATATGAACATGTCTAGCTAGTTTTATTATGGATGTTTAGTTTGTGTTGCCATGTTTGCTAGAACTGTGTATGGTGTATGTTTTATTGATTTAATATAAACGAATTACTTTTTGATTAAGAGCATGTTTAGATATTTGATTATGAATAATCATGGGCCCATTTGATGTTCGTAGTTAGATTGAAAAATCTGAGAATTTAGTTATAGGAACGTCACCTTAACTTTATTCCGAAACACTTAATCGAAGCTTCAAGTTAGTGACTGATGAGTGCTCGAAAAGCACTAATATTTCGTGATTAATTGTGCTTGATTGATTGATATATAGATTTATTATGACTATTATTTCGATTATTTTCATAAATCTATCCATTCGGAGTCACGGGTATATTTTAGTGCATTTCAGGTGTTTTTAGCGTCAAAATGAGTCAAATGATGAAAACACGCGAAGACGGAACACTTACGGCGCTCGGATCACAAGTTACGGGCTAATCAAGACAAAATATGTAAGCCTTACATATAGTGCCATCACATATGTAAGGGGGGACGTGAACAGAAGGAAATCATAGCGCGCCGCGGCGAGATAATTGCATGCCGCGGCGTGAGGCTCTCGGGTTGAATTCTGGAAAACAATGAAGCATCGCGCGCCGCGGCGGGAGTATTGCATGCCGCGGCGTGAGGCTCTCGGGTTTGATTCTGAAAATACAAAAACATTGCGCGCCGCGGCGAGGAAAAGTTATGCCGCGGCGGGGAGCTCTCGGGTTTGTGCATATTTTCCAGAAATTGTGTTGCGCCGCGGCGGGTAAAATGCATGCCGCGGCGCGCCTATTCCTATGGCACATAGGATTCGTGTAAACCCTTACATCTATAAAAACCCCCCTTAGACCCCCTTTACAAGCAGATCTCGAAATAAGAACTCCAACTCATACACAACTCTTCCTTTTCTCAATTTTGCGACCCAAACACGACATTCAATCAGCTTTGAGAGCGTTGCCACACTATAACGAAGCGAGAGATACCATTCTAAGGATTCAAGGAAGCCAACGACGATCGAAGATAAAGCTTACGGAGGAGTACGTCAACCGATCCATAAGCGGTATTTAGATTTAGGTTTTCCTTGTTGTTATAGAATTAATTTATCTTCTCCATTTGTTAAAGTGTATGATCATATTTTATTTGTCTATGAATAACAATATGAACATGAGCGGCTAGTTTCATTATGGATGTTTAGTTTGTGTTGCCATGTTTGCTAGGATTGTGTATGGTGTATTTAATTGATTTATGAATGAATTACTTTTTGATTAAGAGCATGTTTAAATGTTTGATTATGAATAATCATGGGCCAATTTGGTGTTCGTAGTTAGACTGAAAAATCTGAGATTTTAGTTAGAGGAACGTCACCTTAACTCTTTTCCGAAACACTTAATCAAAGCTTCAAGTTAGTGACTTAGTCATAGCATTAATTTGATTGGCATGTTTTCCTTGCGCATAATTTGATTGCTATTTAATTTACCCCCGCCAAAGGCAGTTAATTAGTTAATCAACAAAGAGACCTACCCCCGCCAAAAGGAGTTTCGTAATTAAAAGGAAAGCCGGTAGTTTTAATTCATATAGGACGTTCATGCATATCACCATACCTTTTCGATGCAAACATGGTTAACCAAGCTAAACGTCCATACATCCTCTATTGATATTTTATTTGATTGAATCGATTGTCTGATTGCCATCTTGATTTTCGTGTGATTCTCGTATGATTGTTCCCGTTACCAAAACCACACAAACTCTTTTTACAGTTTTATTAGCATTAGGATTCTAGTTACTTAGAGTTTTAGTTTCACTAGAACTCTATTTAATTAGTGTTTTATTTTCATTAGAACTCCATTTAGATTAAAAAGCTAGTTATTTAAGACCACTGCAATTCCTTGAGAGACCGACCTTGAAAGTTGCTTATCACTTCACTACGAGTGATTCGTACACTTGCGAGTACACATTTTAACACATCAAGTTTTTGGCGCCGTTGCCGGGGAATTGGCGTTTTGAATAATTTTCTTTTTAACTTTTTAGAGTTTCTTAATTTTTTTTTTTTATTTTTTATTTTTTTTTATTTATTTATTTATTTTATTTATTTCTTTATTTTACTTATTTATTTTTATTTATTTTATTTATTTTTATTCAAAAAAAAAAAAAAATTTCAAAAAAAAATCAGAAAATCAAAAAAATCAAAAAATAGTGCTTAATTTCAAATTTCACTGCTACCTTGATCTTTGTTTGCTTTTTATTTGTGCATGCAGGGTAGGAGATCACTTAACAAGGAACTCTCTCCTTTCATTGACAACATTCATAAAGTCAACCACCGATCAAGGAACCTGGACAATCAATTTCAAGAGGAAGAAGTCCAACAACAATTACAAGCAGCAATGGGTGAAAACGTAGCTAGGCAAATGATGAACAAAGAGTTTGCAAGACCGATCATTGGGACCGCCACATCATGCATTCAACTTACAGAGGCGGCTAGGAATTATGAATTGAAAAATATTCATTATTCCATGCTTCCCTCCTTTTACGGTATCCCTAATGAAGATCCTTTAAATTTTATGCGTGAGTTATATGCTACTGTGCAAACTTTTCCATTGCAGGGACTTAGTGAAGATCAACTACGCATGAGGTGTTTTCCATACACTCTCAAGGATAGAGCTAAGTCTTGGCTAATGACGTTAGCACCCGGTTCTTTGGTCACATGGGACGATGTTTACAATAAATTCATGGGTAAGTTCTATTCCCATCAAAAGACATCTGATCTAAGAACGAAAATTGCTACTTTTTCGCAGATGGACGGAGAACCCTTCCACGAGGCTTGGGACAGATTCAAATTGCTGTTGATACAATGTCCACATCACCACTTCCCGTTGCAGTTACAGAATCAATTTTTCTACGACGGATTGACACTACAATGTCAATTCACAGTTGACAACGCTGCGGGAGGAGCTATGGGTGAGAAAACAGCGGATGAAACATACGAGCTATTCGAGATGTTGGGAGCCAACTCCCAACAAAAGAGCGCTAGAGGAAGACGAGCTGGAGTCCACGAATTAGGCTCCAACAATGAAATGGCCATGCAACTTGCTGAATTGACAAAACAAGTGCAACTTCTCACAACCTCAAATGCTAATCAATTGCCAAAACACGAGGTATGTGGAGTTTGTGGTTCATATGGACATGGAGCTAACGTTTGTTCTTTTGCAGGTGATCCTTACACAGGTACTACTGAAGAGGCGAATTTAATGCAAGGGTACCAACCTAGACCTAGGAACGACCCTTATTCAAATACCTACAACCCTGGATGGAGGAATCACCCTAATTTTGGATGGAAACAAAACAATAGCCAACCATTTGTCCAAAATCAAACACAAGGCCAAAACGTAAACCGACAATTTCCACCAAATAAACCAACCGTAGAGGAAACCCTAAACAATTTTATACAATCTTGTAGTGGTAGGATGGACTCTATGGAAGCATCAATCAAAAGAGTGGAAATGCAAGTGGGGCAGCTAGCGGAACAAATGTACAAACAAGAGACGGGAAAGCTGCCTAGTCAACCTGAACAAGCAAAGGCGATCTCAGTTTTTCAAAATGATGAGGAGGTACTTAATAATTTACCTGATAATTTACCTGATAATTCTAATGTTTTGTTGTCTAGTACAGGTAACTTTGAAGGTGAAGATTCAACTCTCAAAGGAGATGATGAGCTTAATACCAATCCAAATGAACTTCCCAAGAAAGAAACATCCAACATTTTTCGATTGCACAAGTCATTGGACCCATACCGACCACCAATACCACCAATAAACCAGTTTGAGGAGAAAAATCAGAACTTTATCATCAAGAAGAATAGAAGCAAAGAGAATGAGATGTCAAAAATTGGTAGTCCAATAATCCAACCGCACTTACCTCTCAAAATGAAAGATCCAGGTAGTTTCCACATTAACATCACTATGGGAGATAAGAGGGTATTCGAGGCTATGCTAGACTTAGGAGCAGGTATAAACCTAATGCCATATTCAGTATACTTGCAACTAGGATTAGGAAAGCTTAAAGAAACAAAGATCACCCTTCAACTTGCAAACGGTTCGATTCAATACCCAAAGGGAATAGTGGAAAATTTATTGGTACAGGTGGACAAGTTTATTGTACCAGTGGACTTTGTGGTGCTTGAGATGGACAAAAATTTTCTTCAGGACAAGGAACATACAATTATTCTTGGTAGACCTTTCATGGCCACAACCAAGACAACTATTGAGGTCCATAATAGGAAGTTAACAATGACGGTTTGTGGAGAGACTGTAAAATTTGGAACTTTTCAACCCTCTCCTATTTCTTCTAACATTGAATTGCAGGATAGCAAAAGTAACAAAATTGAGGTTCGAAACGTTGAATGGAGGGGGAAGGACAAGCAGATAAATTTAAGTCGGGATGATGCCTACAAAGAACGCATTAAGCATTCTAATTACAAAAACCCAACTTGGAGGACTAAAGCTCATTTCAAGAAAGATATGGGAGGAAATAAGCAGTACAATTACATATTTAACCCTCCTTGACACGAGATCAGTCACGTCTTGCTAAGACGTTAAACTAAGCCCTTAATGGGAGGCACCCATTCGGTATCATATCTCTTTCGTTGTCTTTATTTCTTTTATTTCTTTTTCATTTATTTTCTTTCATTTTTCATTTTATTTTTGATTGTTTAACTTAGTTTGATGTTTTTGTGTCTTCAATTGCCTTAGTTATAATTAAAAATTGGGTTTGAATGTGCATTGTGTGCATACACTTTGAGGTTCAATATATGTTCATACATTCTTCATGAGAGAAGCGAGGAACAGTGAACCGGAGCATAGCGAGTAACGACACAATCTCATACGAAAGGGGGGTAACTTCTCACACTTTTTTTTTCTTATTTCTTTTGTTCTTCTTTTTCAACATTGAGGACAATGCAGAAATTAGGTTGGGGGTGGGGAAGAATATTCCATGAGCATGAAATATGACCAATTTTTAATTTTTAACTTTGTCACTTGAATTGTTTTTAGTTAGTGTCGTGTATACTTGATTCAATCCGGAAATCTATGATATTAACATGATTGTAATGACGATGACATATGAGAGATGTTAGATTTTTACCTAAGCAACGAAGCACATAAATGTTGGATTCATCTAATTTGAGAATTTTGTGGTACTTGTGGTAGTTTGCATGGTTAGTTTAACTATTCTGATTTGTGGAATGTATGCATGTTCATGATATGTTTTAAGTCTCAACAATCTCTAGAACTCATTTGAAAACACGTTGAAGCGAAATAATAGAAACAAACACCACTTAGAAAATGATTTAGGCCATCTTTGGACCGTTTGGACTTTTCATGCCTCCCCGCAATATTTTATCAATAGCACACCCTTGAACTCAACATTGACATACATTGAACTACCCTTAGTGATAAGAGTACTTAATGTAATATTTGATTTTCATGAGCAATTATGTTGTGTTTATCTTGCTTCATCATAAAAAAAAAAAAAAAAAAAAAAAAAAAATGATGATGATTGAAATAGTAAGCAAGAATAAAAAAAAAGAGAAGAAAATCAAGCAAAAGATCCAAAGGACATTTGAATTGAAGGGAGGATAGAAAAGAACACTTGGTAGAAGAAGTTGAAAATATGTTTGTGAAATAAAAAGTACTCTTATCATATGAAAACATCATTTTTTGTACTTTCATGATCACACACCTAGCCACAACTTTACAAGCTTAATGAAGTCCTATTGATTCTAGGTTGTTTAGTTTCTATATTAGTGGAGATGAGTTTGAAAAATGAGCATATGGAGTTTGTAAGTGCAAAAATTCACATTCATATTTTACTTGCACATTTATGATATTAAAATGTAATCTATGAATAGCATGCATGACACGATCAGATAGTATGACTAACGGGTTTGTGGTTTGATTGGTTGTTCAAAATTCGATTACCATGATGAGTTTAATGTTTGGACTGTTTTTGAGCTTAGGTGATATTTGACTATTTCGTGTGCCACTCGTTGTTAACAATTTTTGAGACGTATGCATGGATTGATTCAAGTATTGTTAGAGTCTTTATTAGTTTTGAGTCTTTATTTGTGTCAGTTACGATGTTTGTGGGTATCATCACTGGAAACCCTCACGAGACTATAACTCGTCCACTAGGGCCACCTAGGGGTTTAAAGGCTTGTTGCATACGCTAAATGCAACCGTGACAATCTACGGAAGTGATTTAGGTTAGGTTAGTTTATTTCATTTGTTTTTAATTTTATTTTAGGTCGCTTCACTTGCTAGAGACTAGCAAGAAGCTGGTTGGGGGTTGTGATGAGTGCTCGAAAAGCACTAATATTTCGTGATTAATTGTGCTTGATTGATTGATATATAGATTTATTATGACTATTATTTCGATTATTTTCATAAATCTATCCATTCGGAGTCACGGGTATATTTTAGTGCATTTCAGGTGTTTTTAGCGTCAAAATGAGTCAAATGATGAAAACACGCGAAGACGGAACACTTACGGCGCTCGGATCACAAGTTACGGGCTAATCAAGACAAAATATGTAAGCCTTACATATAGTGCCATCACATATGTAAGGGGGGACGTGAACAGAAGGAAATCATAGCGCGCCGCGGCGAGATAATTGCATGCCGCGGCGTGAGGCTCTCGGGTTGAATTCTGGAAAACAATGAAGCATCGCGCGCCGCGGCGGGAGTATTGCATGCCGCGGCGTGAGGCTCTCGGGTTTGATTCTGAAAATACAAAAACATTGCGCGCCGCGGCGAGGAAAAGTTATGCCGCGGCGGGGAGCTCTCGGGTTTGTGCATATTTTCCAGAAATTGTGTTGCGCCGCGGCGGGTAAAATGCATGCCGCGGCGCGCCTATTCCTATGGCACATAGGATTCGTGTAAACCCTTACATCTATAAAAACCCCCCTTAGACCCCCTTTACAAGCAGATCTCGAAATAAGAACTCCAACTCATACACAACTCTTCCTTTTCTCAATTTTGCGACCCAAACACGACATTCAATCAGCTTTGAGAGCGTTGCCACACTATAACGAAGCGAGAGATACCATTCTAAGGATTCAAGGAAGCCAACGACGATCGAAGATAAAGCTTACGGAGGAGTACGTCAACCGATCCATAAGCGGTATTTAGATTTAGGTTTTCCTTGTTGTTATAGAATTAATTTATCTTCTCCATTTGTTAAAGTGTATGATCATATTTTATTTGTCTATGAATAACAATATGAACATGAGCGGCTAGTTTCATTATGGATGTTTAGTTTGTGTTGCCATGTTTGCTAGGATTGTGTATGGTGTATTTAATTGATTTATGAATGAATTACTTTTTGATTAAGAGCATGTTTAAATGTTTGATTATGAATAATCATGGGCCAATTTGGTGTTCGTAGTTAGACTGAAAAATCTGAGATTTTAGTTAGAGGAACGTCACCTTAACTCTTTTCCGAAACACTTAATCAAAGCTTCAAGTTAGTGACTTAGTCATAGCATTAATTTGATTGGCATGTTTTCCTTGCGCATAATTTGATTGCTATTTAATTTACCCCCGCCAAAGGCAGTTAATTAGTTAATCAACAAAGAGACCTACCCCCGCCAAAAGGAGTTTCGTAATTAAAAGGAAAGCCGGTAGTTTTAATTCATATAGGACGTTCATGCATATCACCATACCTTTTCGATGCAAACATGGTTAACCAAGCTAAACGTCCATACATCCTCTATTGATATTTTATTTGATTGAATCGATTGTCTGATTGCCATCTTGATTTTCGTGTGATTCTCGTATGATTGTTCCCGTTACCAAAACCACACAAACTCTTTTTACAGTTTTATTAGCATTAGGATTCTAGTTACTTAGAGTTTTAGTTTCACTAGAACTCTATTTAATTAGTGTTTTATTTTCATTAGAACTCCATTTAGATTAAAAAGCTAGTTATTTAAGACCACTGCAATTCCTTGAGAGACCGACCTTGAAAGTTGCTTATCACTTCACTACGAGTGATTCGTACACTTGCGAGTACACATTTTAACACATCAGTGACTTAGTCATAGCATTAATTTGATTGGCATGTTTTCCTTGCGCATAATTTGATTACTATTTGATTTACCCCCGCCAAAGGCAATTAATTAGTTAATCAATAAAGAGACCTACCCCCGCCAAAAGGAGTCTCGTAATTAAAAGGAAAGCCGGTAGTTTAGTTTATATAGGACGTTCATGTTATCTCACCATACCTTTTCGATGCAAGCATGGTCAACCAAGCTAAACGTCCATACATCCTCCATTGATCTTCAAATATATTTGAATTGATTGTTTAATTGCGATTTTGTTTTCGTTTAATTGCTCGTACTTTGTTCCCGTTACAAATCAAACACCTTTTTACAGTTTTACTAGCTTTAGGATTCTAGTTACTTAGAGTTTTAGTTTTACTAGAACTCTATTTAATTAGTCTTTTATTTTCATTAAAACTCTATTTAGATTAAAAAGTTAGTTATTTAAAACCACTGCAATTCCTTGAGAGACCGACCTTGGAAGTTGCTTATCACTTTACTACGAGTGATTCGTACATCACTCGTAGACTTGCGAGTACACATTTTAACACATCACAAGCATGGTTATGGGTAACTCACGAGTAGATTTTATGATATTATTAAATGATTCTGAACCATTTGTGGTCATTATACCGTATCTCATTCTTGGAAAATGATATCTTGACCACTTCTCAATACCTGCTTCCAATAAGTACTTTTCTATCTCAGGATCGATCTATCGCAAATCCCCCATGTACTTTTCAAATTCACGCTTTGTATATGCCCTTGAGCAACATCTAAACAAAGGTGTAATATCTGGATTCTTAAATTTGTGGTTTAAATTCATCTCCATGTGAAATGCACAATAACCATGGAAAACATTGGGGAATGCTTTCGGAACAGCTTGAATAATACTTTGGTGTCTATCTGAAACAATAACAAGGTTGTAAATGTGCCCAACTAAGTGTGCTAGTTTTAGCAAAAACCATTCCCAAGCTTCATTATTCTCACAATCTCCAACCCCAATGGCCAGTGGATATATGTTGTTATTTCTATCAGAAGCATTTGCTACGAATAATGTCCCAGCATACCTACCTGATAAGAATGCACCATCAACTGTAATTACATGTCTTATACAAGATAAGAATCCTCTAATACATGGACCTAATTGATGCACAAAAACTTGATAACCAAATTTTGTATTTTATATAAAGCTCGCAAGTGCACGAGTCACTTGTAGTAAGCGACAAGTATACTCCCAAGATCGTCTCTCAAAGGAATTGCGGTGGTTCTAAAACGTTATTTACTTTCTTATTCAGTCGAACAAACAATCCTAAACATTCTAACAGTTGTCAATTGAAGAATAGATCGTAAATTCGGAATTAAATTGAAAACTAAAATAAAATGAAGATAAAAGTGATCACAACCAAAGGGAGGATGATGGATGTAATTGGAAATATTAGTTCGCTATCCATTCATGGCAAAAACAAATTAAGCATTCAATTAAAAGTTGGATTTAATGATTTTTCCGCTAAACCTAGAAAATCCCAAATCAATGGCAATTTTCACTACGATCAACTAATTAACGTCTTTGGCCCGGATCATTAACTAATCAATCGGAATTAGCTCAAGGAAATAATTCTAACCACCTAAACTAACACAAATCAATGCAATCAATTTAGGCTCTTGTTCATAATGCACAATTAGGCAAAGATGGCGTTTCTAATGTCTAATTCTTAAATATTCTTTCTAACCACAAACTAAGGTTTGGTCCACCATTAATTCACAATCAGAAAATAATAAGAACATGAATAAGAAATAAATCCAATCATATATAATTAAATTACAAAATTGTTCTTCCAATCATTGGAAGCAATACTAACATCCCAAATACATATATTAGCCAATCATAACTAAATTGGTGTCAATCAATTTAGTCATGGAGGCAAACCACAAAATCAGAGAAGAAAAAGATATTACACTAAAAATACCCCAATGAATCTTTTAGCTCCAAATCCTTGAACTTGATTGATCCTCTTTCTCAAATCCTTGGAGTAGCTTCAACAATGGAGGGTCTCCTCTTGATTTTGGGTGGAAAACCCTTGCTGCAGTAGCAGCAGAGGTGGGAGAGAAATTGGCTGCAAAAACTTGTGTTTGGGAGAGGTATAATGTGGTATTTATAGGAGGAATGAAGTGGAATACGCGTTTTAGGGTTTCTGGGCAGTTTTGGTACGCTAGCCTCGGCGCAGGTTTTTCCCGCCGCGGCGCGCCTTGTATGTAAGGGTATGTAAATGCCTTTACATACGTTGTTGAGATCCCCGCCGCGGCGCAAGTTTTCTATGCCTCGGCGCGCTATATTTTCCTGTAATTGAAATCAAGACATAAACCTCCCCGCCGCGGCGCAGGTTTTTCATGCCTAGGCGCTCGTTTCTTTTGTCTTGTATGTAACCCTTACATAGTTTTTGACTCCTTATGTAAGCCTTACAATTTCTGGCTTTTGTTACTCCATTTTCTCTCTTTTTGTGTTATTTCAATCCAATATTCTTCAAGAGTCCAAAAGCCTACAAAACACAAAAATACCTTCCAAAACACGAAAATAATAAAATAAAACATAAAATGAATGCTTAAAAACATAACAAAACATAGGTCAAGCTATACCACAGATATACCAAGATATGAACATGAACATCATCACCCATCTGCGGTATATTTGAATAGTTATCTAAATCATCACCAATACTATCAAGTATATTATCGCAATTTCTTTTGGGATTTTGAGATCCTTCCTACCGATGCGTATCGCCTAAGTAATTTACATGATGCCCTCCGGTATTAACAAGTTGTTCATGGCAGATAGAATGACTTGTACCTACTGATCTTATCTCATTTTTTGTTACATATAGAACAGCCTTCCTTTGATTATCTTGAACATGCAGGTCAAAAAACTCATCCAAATCTTCATCATCACCAATTAAAATAGTAGGTAATGTCAAATCATTTTTATAGAAGTATCTCACTGAAATTTCATACTTTAACTTATCCATATTTAACTTCATAAACAACTTTTCTTTAAGTTCATTATACTTAAATCCCTTTTTTATCTTCATCACCGAACCTTCACCTCCTCGATATACTTCTTTATCATCTTTCAATAATCACTTACCATTATGAATTATTAGAATACTAAGGCAATCCATTCTGTAAAATGTTTTAAAATAATTAAGCAATATTAATTCAAAAATACATATAATTTAATTGATATATGAAATTATATACAAAATATTTAATAACTATATCAACATATAACATATATACCAAATTAAATGCTGAATATATGGAAATATACCAAGATATACCAAGATATACCGCAAATATACCAAGATATACCCATATATACCGAAATTTTTCACAGATATACACAGATATATCAAGATATACCACATATATATCAAGATATACCCCATATATACATAGATATACCGAGATATACCCATATATACCGAAATATATCCCATATATACCTAGATATATCGAGATATACCACAAATATACTACAAATATACTAGAAATACTAAGATATACCCACATATACCGAGATATACCAGATATATACTGAGATATATCGAGATATACCAGAGATATATCGAAATATACCGAGATATACCACAGATATACTAGAAATACCAAGATATACCCACATATACCGAGATATACCAGATATATACTAAGATATACCGACATATACCGACATATATCGAGATATACTACAGATATACCAGAAATACCAAGATATACCAAAGATATACCTAGATATATCGAGATATACCAGAGATATACCAGATATACCTAGATATATCGAGCTATACCACAGATATACCAAGATATACCACAGATATACCTAGATATATCGAGATATACTACAGATATACCAGAGATATACCAGATATATTTAGATATATCGAGATATACCACAGATATACCAGATATACCAAAATATACCTAGATATATCGAGATATATCATAGATATACCAGATATACCTAGATATATCGAGATATACCTAGATATATCGAGATATACTAAAGATACCTAAAATATACCTCAGATATACCAAGACAAAAATATAACAATCATATACCGATTAAAAATGATAACACGCGAAATACAAGAGTTTAAATTAAACACTGAAAATAACAGATTCATGCAACAAATTAAACACTGAAAATAGCAGAGTTCATATACCAAATTAAACACTGAAAATGTCAGAGTTCATTACACGCGAATACTAGTACAGTTCAATTAAAAATAATTCATTTGGGGTAACAGTTTAATATGGTTTGTCGACCAAAAATCTGTTTAAATAACACCAAAATACTTTCCCACCAAAGAATCACCCAAATGGTTGGCAATTTTTCAAAAAAAAAATTCCAAAACGAAAAACTGCGAAAATTGTTGGTACAAATCTTGGTACAAATTTCACCATTTACATACTAATTAAAACTGCGAAATTTCTACACAACTAAAATATTTAATATCACTAACCTCAAATTTGAAAGTTTGGCGTGATGAGATGAAAAAAGTGAGAGAAAATCTCACAAGAGAAAAGAGAGAGTGCGTAGAGAAGGAGAGAGAAGAAGTAAGAAATAAACTTTGGTGGGAAATAAGGGGAGGGAACCGGCAACTGAGAGAGCCAATTGAAATTTGCCCATTTGTAAAATTTAACACAAATGAGCCTTTTTATAAACTAAACTATAGGATTTGTCCATTTTAGACAAAATCTCTTATTAGTAAAAGTAATTTAAAAACAACTCAGTGTATGCATAAACAAACTCTCTCTTATATATGGCTATTAGTTAGGCGACGTGTATTAATCACAACAAACTATTAACAAGTCAAGCACTACTACAATGTAGACTACCAACAATAAATCTCAATAGACTCAATAGTTTCAACAATTAATATTGTCAATAAGAGAGATTAGGATCGAATTCGACATCTCCGTTCTCAAACAAAATGTTTGCAAGAGCAAGACCAATATTTTGTATTAAAATATTGAAAAGATTATATAGATGGAATATTCTCTTTTATCTTTTAATTATTTAAATTAATAATTAAAAGATATTTAATAAAATTTTTCTTGTACTAATAAATAAATATATTTAATTATTTATTTTATCTTTTAAATTAATAAAATTTATATTAAAAATAAAATAAATTTAAAATTATATTTAATAGATGTTATAATTAAGTTGCTTGTCTTATGGTTGTTAAAAAATTAAAATAAAATATATTTGTAATTAAATATTGTATTTTTTAAATAAATATATAATAAATTATATAAAACTGTAATAAGTTTAGGTTGAGGGATTTGATGGGTAGTTATGATTCGGTCCAATTTTTTACAATAAAAAAAATTAGATCATTTATATAGCTTTAATTAAATTAGATTTGACAGATTGGTTAATAAAATTGTTGTAATAGAACGGTCCAATCTAATCAACGATTTTTCACAATTTTTGTTCTTCCTCTGATTAAAATTTGAAATTAACATAATTTTTTTTACCTATCTAAATTAATTAATTTATACTATAAATATAAATCATATAATATTTCAAAGATCACCATGAAATTAATTACAATCTAAAGCTAAATAATTTCACAAATTTTACAACAAAATACTTTAATATATTAATTCATAAAAAATTTAAAGCAATTATAGTCTAGATTTTAGAATTTTAAATTTTTTTACAAGTTCATAATAATAATTAAAAAAATAAATAACACAAATTTATTAAATTAATAGTGAAGTTTTCGTACAATCTTCAACAGCAATAAAAATAATTATTATATTTAAATATATTTAATAATATATTTAATTGTTTTGATAAATTTACACTTAATTATTATGTATTTTCAGTAGACTTTAAAAAGTTTTAAACGGCCGTACATGAAAAATACATAAGTTATCACAAGGACATTAAAACTTCATGGCACATACCTCCTATCAAAAGCATGAAAAATTTAAAGCAAAAAAGGGAAGAAAAATAGTAAGTTTTAAATAACAAACAGATAAAATAGATTACCAAAAGCAAATACGTCAAGAAAATGTTACTTGAGAAAATAATTAAAAATTTATCAAAAATAACACCCTTAAAATTTATAATAATAAAATTAGCACCATTAATAATATTGAACGTTTAATATTGAACGAGTCTAAATTATCGTTGTTTAATTCTAATTGAATGGGTGTTAAAAAATGACATATTAATCATTTTTTTTAATTGTAAAAATATAAGTTTGAACACAAAAGTGCTAGTTTTGTTATTACTAGTTTTAAAGGGTGCTAATTTTGTTGTTTCTCCAAAATAATTTTGATGACTTATCCTTTACACCTACATAAAAAGTGAGTGAAATAGAAGAAAACCAATTATATATCTCACTTTATAAATGTAATATTTATTTTTTAATAATAATATAATATTTTTTTTGTATTTTTAAATAAATTTAATATAATATTTTTTTAAAAAAATAAGATTTTTTTTATATATAATATATAACCATCAAGTCCGAATGAATAAAAATTTATAAAATTAGACTAATTTGAGAAATAATTTGAACAAATAAAAATCGGCCAGAACTATTTGATTTATATAATTATTTAAATTAATTTAAATCAATTCAATTATTTAATTTAATTTAATTTGATCTAGTTTTTCAACTCTAAGTGCAATCCCCTAACCCACCGTACTAAAACATTTTCTCCTTAAGTAAAATTTTTAGATTTTTTTTTATGATTATCCATCCTGACAAAGAAAGTTGACAATATTATGTATAACTAAAAAAAATCGCAATATTAAAAAGAATAATATTATGTATCACAAAGAACTATTTATTATTCTAGGAGCAACGATCCAAACTAATAGCATGTTGCAACTATTATAGAGATAGGATAATGAAATGATGAAAAATAGGCCTCACTTTTTATTATTTTAAATTATCATTGTTTTAAATCAACACATTGCTTAAATTTATAATTTTAAATTATCATTATTTTATAATTTTAAATTTGTAATTTTAAATTATCATTATTTATTATTCTAGGACCAATGATCCAAACAAATAACATGTTATTATTATTATAAAGATAAAATAATGAAAAGATGAAAAATGGGCCTTATTTTTTTTTTTTTTAACTCTTTAAATTATCATTGTTTTATATATCACAAGTGACACATCTCAAACAAAATATAATTGGGTAATAACTCACGTAATTTTTACTTAAACCAATTATATGAAAGCCATATATTTTTGAGATTGTCGGATTAATAATAAATATTTTCCTCATCTCAGCTAGAAGCCTGTAACAAGTTCGCATCTATTATTTTTAATGTTCTTCTTCAATTTCCTTTTTCTTCTTTTTTTATCTTTTTGTTTAGAAAAAAGTCTTCACTTTCTAAATTCACTTCGGTTTTTTAAGAAAATTGTAGCTGTTGCAGGATATTGATTGACATGATAGTATAAATTACATAGTAACTCTATCTATAGTGTAATTTATTGTATTTTGCACATCTTACGATTTTCATGTTTACATTTTAAATATTCAATAAATTTGTTATTATTTTAAAACGATTTTTTTTTTTTTTGTGCTACATAATTAAAATTGTATTTAAAATCAATTTACCTCCTCATTTTTTTTTTATTTTGTCATTTACAAATCACCAAGTAAAATATGACAAGCATAAAAAATTACCTTAAATTATTTTTCACTTGGTCATTATTCTTAACTCGTGTTTGTCCTTCATTAATTGTACTTGCTAGGATGGGATTTTTTTTTTTTTCAACAACCGATCAAACTAAGTCTTTTTTTTAGTTGGTTTGTTTGATATGTCTAAAATATTACAAAATTAATCTTATAAGTTTAGTTGTAGATCCGTTAAAAATAAAAATCAATAAAATTGAATTAACCTACACTTTTATATATTAATATTTTTTATAAATATTTTATAAATATTATATAATAAATGTTATAAAAAAATAAATAAAATGAAGCATTAATTAATGATATATAAATATGCAATGTAAAAACTCTAAACAAATATGCAGTGTGTAGAATCATGACCTTCAATTTAAAATAGTGAGTAGTAGAGTATTAAATATGAAGAAGTATCAATAATGGGATAAAATTTTCATATGACACATATTGATAACTTTAAATTTATCATGCATTAGATATGAGTAAGGATGGTAGTAACCGATAGTACCACACCTGTATGTTCTAGCTTTAAAAAAATTATTTATAGGGGTAAAATATTGTTTGCACTTTCTATTTTATTTTTTATTATGACAATAATTTTAAAGTAAAATTATAGGTCCAAAACTGCCAAACCAACCTCCCTCAAACAAGATCGGTTTGAAGGTTGGTTTTTCAGGAATTATAGGTCGATTAAGATTTTAGACTTTTTAAAACCGCCAAAATAAAATCGACTTATAAAATGGCTTATTAGACCTACGCCCACCCCAAACTCTTGCAATATGTTCAGATAAACAACCACAAAGTCGCCTAGAATGCTGACGTAAATCATTCCATATGTGAATGAAGTGGATCACACCGTCTGGACTAAGATTAGTACCTTGTTAAAGATATATACCTTATTATAGATCATGTCCATATGCACCTTGTTCAAAGATCAGGTCCATCACCTCATCTCTTGTCTAAAAGACTCATCACCTCTTATAGCTCGTTTTATGACGACCATACTTGCTCTAATACACGACAAGATTTATTCTGACCCACGATAATATATATTTTTAAAATTTATAATGCATTCATTGATCAAGGAAACTAAAATTATATACATTGAACCCTATTATAAGGTTCTCTCTAAAAGGTATATATAAATAAATAAATCGATATATAAAGTCAAATAAGAGAGGAAGTGAGGTTAAAGTTGCACATAGTTTTTAGAAGAAGGGATCTGATATAGTGTATTGTTAGAAATTTATTTACCGAAAGTGAAAATCATATTTTCTAGATCCCATGTTGAATCAAGAGAAGAAGAAGAGATTATAGCGGAAGCGTACCAGAATTCATAGCGTTCTTCTGTCGAACGGGTTCAGATCTTCCAATTGATGCGTAGTTGTCTCAATGATTTTTCTCTGTTGATGGGGATACAGAGAAAACTTGTGTTCTATAAGCACTACGCTCAAATGGGGACCATGACCCCTTTATATAGATAACCGCCAAAGGCGGTTACCAATTATTGGTATTTTCAAATTGGCCCCTCATCAACTTAAAAATACAAATCCGGTCTATACACATTAATTTCACGATAATTTAATACCCGATAGCCAAAATTAAACTTTATAGATCACCTTTTATTTGGCCAAACTATAAGATAGCATAGCACAATTAAAATTACATGTGTGGCCCCACATAATAATAATAATTTTCCAACAATCTCCCACTGGGCCACATATGTAACTTTGTAAATGTGCATAACCTTATGAGCTCATGAAATTGCCATCACAATCAGGGTACTTCCGAACAATCTCGTCCATTAATCATATTGATACAGGATCAAAGCGATCTTCGTCACATTTATCGTGACTAAATCTATCAATGGTCACATATACCAATACAACTAAATGACATAGATCAATCATGGGTGTGTAGCATGAAAATTACATGTAATGTGATCCAAACATGTCTATTTTCAACTAGTCCTACTTTATTCTTTATTGAGATCAATACTACCACATTACTTGACAGAGTGTGTTAAACCAAAACTTTACTTCTGTAGAAAGTAAACTAAATAATATATGTATATAACAAATCTAAAGTTTAACATAAAGCAACAAATCAAATTCAAACTCCCACTAAACTAAAGTATCCTCAAACAGAATAACACCCATATGAGCAATATGCTCGTGAAAGACCTTGGGTGGTAGTCCCTTTGTGAGTGGATCCGCTATCATGGAGTTTGTTCCTATGTGCTCTATAAAAATCTGACCACTCTGCACTCTTTCTTTCACAACCAGAAACTTGATGTCAATATGCTTTGACTTCGTTGAGCTTCTGTTGTTGTTAGAATATAGAACCGCTGATTTATTGTCACAAAATAATTTGAGTGGTCTTTCAACACCCTCTAAAATACGCAGCCCAGTGACAAAATTTTGCAGCCATATTCCATGATTTGATGCCTCATAACAAGCCACAAATTCTGCGGCCATGGTGGATGAAGCCACAAGCGTTTGCTTGGCAGACCGCCAAGAAATTGCCCCACCAGCCAGCAGGTAAACATAACCTGATGTGGATCTCCTGCTGTCTTGGCATCCAGCAAAATCAGAGTTGGAGTACCCAATGATCTCTAACCGATCTGATTTTCTATATGTGAGCATATACTCCTTTGTTCTCTGTAAGTATCTCATAACCCGTTTGGCTGCTTTTCAATGATCCATGCCTGGGTTACTTAAATATCTGCCTAACATGCCAACTATGAACGCAATATCCGGACGCGTACATACTTGGGCATACATTAGACTCCCTACAGCCGAAGCATAAGGAATCTTCTGCATTTCTTTAATTTCAAGGCTATTCTTTGGGCATTGGCTGAGACAAAATTTGTCTCCCTTAGAGACTGGGGTTTCACCTGGTTTGCAATTTTGCATGCCAAACCTATTGAGAACTTTCTCAATATAGTTCCTTTGTGACAGTCCCAATATACCCCGAGAGCGATCTCGATGTATCTCAATTCCTAATACAAAGGAAGCTTCACCAAGATCTTTCATTTCAAAATTCTTTGATAGAAATCTCTTGGTGTCATGCAAGATGCCTATGTCATTTGTGGCAAGTAAAATGTCATCGACATACAAAACCAGAAAAATATGCTTACTCCCACTAAACTTGTGATACACACAATCATCAACGACATTCATCTCAAAACTGTACGAAACAATGACTTGATGAAACTTGAAGTACCACTGACGGGAAGCCTGCTTGAGTCCATATATGGATTTCGTCAATTTACAAACCATATTCTTTGAATCTCCTAATACATAGTTTTCTGGTTGTACCATATAAATTGTTTCTTCAATGTCACCATTGATAAACGCTGTTTTGACATCCATTTGATGCAACTCGAGGTCAAAATGTGCAACAAGTGCCATAATTGTCCTAAAAGAGTCTTTCGTGGAAACCGGAGAGAAAGTTTCTTTAAAGTAAATTCCTTCCTTTTGAGTAAAGCCTTTGGCTACAAGACGTGCCTTATACCTCTCCACATTACCCTTTGAATCCCTTTTGGTTTTAAATATCCATTTACAACCAACGGGATTCGCACCAGCCGGTAATGGGACAAGTTCCCAAACTTTATTGTCTTGCATAGACTTATACTCCTCATTCATGGCTTCAATCCATTTATGAGAGTTGGAACTTTGCATGGCTTGGTGGAAGTTGATTGGATCATCTTCCGACATTCCACTTTCTGCCTCATGTTCCTGGAGATATACAACATAATCATCTGAAATTGCAAATCTCCTTTCTCTCGTGGATCGCCTCAATGGCCTGGGTTCTTGAGGTTGTTGAGGTTGTTCCTCAGGAATTGGTTCCTCTGGAACAATTACCTCATTTTGAATGAGGGGTTGAATAACATTGTCTTGCCGAGGATTTGAATTCATTTCTTGATCAATGATAGGTATGAAAACCTGCACATCTTCAAGAAAAGTAGTAGCAGGAATTGGGATTACTCCCTCTTCCTCCTCAAAGACAATGTTCCTAACTCGATTTCCCCTCCCAAACTCAACATCCTCAAAAAATGTTGCAATTCCCGTCTCAAATATAGACTTACTAGTAGGATCATAAAACTTGTAACCCCTTGATCATTCTGCATAGCCAATAAAGTAGCTGCTAATGGTTTTGGAGTCCAATTTTCTTGCATGAGGTTTATAAGGCCTCGCTTCAGTAAGACATCCCCAAATACGCAAGTGCTTTAGACTAGGCTTTCGCCCAACCCAAAGTTCATAAGGCGTTTTTGCAGCTGCTTTAGTTGGCACCCGATTCAGGATATAAGTTGCTGTCTTTAGAGCTTCACCCCAGAATGACTCTGGTAAAGTAGATTGACTAATCATACTTCTTACCATGTCCTTAAGAGTCCTGTTTCGTCTCTCAGATACACCATTCATGCTAGGCGACCCTGGCATAGTGTATTGAGGGACGATTCCACATTTCTCTAGGTATTTAGCAAAAGGTCCCGGACGTTGTTCACCTGATTTGTCGTATCTACCATAGTATTCACCACCACGGTCAGATCTGACACTCTTTATCCATTTGTTGAGTTGTAACTCAACTTCGGCCTTAAATATTTTGAACATGTCCAAAGACTGTGATTTCGCATGTATAAGAAATAGATACCCATATCTAGAATAGTCATCTATGAATGTTATAAAATATTGTTGACCATTCCAAGATGCTGTAGGGAATGGACCACAAATATCCGTATGAATCAATTCTAAGACGCCCGTAGTCCGATTTGCATCTAATTTCTTCATTTTGGTATGTTTTCCCTTGATACACTCAACACAGACATCAAAATCTGAAAAATCAAGGGATTCCAAAATCTCATCAGACACAAGTCGCTCAACTCTAGATTTAGAGATGTGACCTAAGCGTTTGTGCCATAATGAGGCTGAAGTTTCCTTATCTAATTTTCGCTTTGTACCTTGTGACTCGACATGCAAGGTTTCATTATAAGATGAAACAGTTTCCAGCAAATATAGATTATCAAAAGTATTAAGTAAACCAGTACCAATAACATTTGAATTTAAAGACAAAGTAAACTGAGTATTTCCAAATGAACAATAATAACCCAATTTGTCCAAAACAGAAATGGAAATTAAATTCCGTTTAAAAGACGGTACAACAAAAGTGTCTTTCAAATCCAAATAACAACCAGTTTTTAATAACAATCTAAAATGCCCTATTGCCTTCACTTCCACCGACTTGCCGTCGCCCACAAAGATACGTCTTTCAGCATCAGTTGGCTCTCGGTAGTTTAGGCAACCCTTTCTTTTCACGCCATGCACTATACTTAGCACATTCCTTCTTCTGATGTCCAGGCTTACCACAAAAGAAACAACCTTCATTACTTTTCTGTTTCTTTTGCACTGTGATGAACACTATTTTGACCTACTATTTGTTATATTTTTAAGCATCTATTTTACATTTAATCTCAATATAATCTTGTTTTGGAGGGCATTTTATTGTTTTGTAGGTCAAAGTAGGTTTGGGAAGAAATGTGGTCAAAGAGAGCAAAAATGAAGCAAAATGTGTTAAAGATTGTAAGCCTTACATTGGGAGCAATTTACTATGTAAGGGGGACCAACAAGAGCTTAAGAACGTAAGCCCTTACATCGAGAATCAGCAAATTATGTAAAGACATTTACATGGCACCAACAACATTGCGCGCCGCGGGGAAGAAAACATATGCCGCGGCGAGAGGCTCTCGGGTTGCATCCTAGGAAATCAAGAAAACAAGGAGCACCGCTGCATGAATAAGGTGCGCCGCGGCGAGGGACTTTCTGTTTTGGTTCGAAATTCTGAAGAACATTGCGCGCCGCGGCATGAGTATTGTGCGCCGCGGCGAGAAGGTTTCTGTTTTTATTCGTAAGTCAGTTTCACATGCTGCACCGCGACATAGAAAAAGGCGCGCCGCGGCTCGCGCGCGCAGATTGCAATTCCCCCAGCCACACACGCACGAATTCTTTATGGAAACCTTTACAGAAAAGGAAAACCTAAAAGGGGACACATGATTTTCCCTACCTCTATATATACATCATTCAGCCTCCAACAAAGAGATGACTTTGAGCCTCCACAAACTCGTGAATAATATTTTTCTTCTTCTTCTCCACACCCTTTAGAGAGAAAATTATTCAATTAATGCTCCTCCATTGAAGCTTCATTAACAATCTTGAAGAAGGTGATCATCCAACATCAAGGGCTTGTTTGAAAAGTAGAAATGGGGTAATTTATTATTTGTAATCTCTTTAAGAACTCATAGAATGTTATTTGTAATGAAAAATATTGATTTGGATTTCATTATGAGTAGCTAAACTCTTTATGTGTGGGATTTTGGTAATGTAACTATGATTGGATGATTGATTGTGTGGATAATTTTATGATTAAGTGATTTGATTCATGGTCATTGTTCTTAATACGTATGTTCATCAATTATTTCTGATCAATTTGATTTGTGAATGTATGAAACATTTTAGGGTTGAGTTTTAGAAACGCCATCTGAATTCAATTATGCACTCTTGAGCATAAACCTAGTTTAAGTGCATTGATTTGTCTTGAATTAGGGGATTAAACTATTTTCCTGGATTTAAGGCTAATTAACTAATTAACGAACTGGATCAAAGAAGCTAATTAGTTAATTGAGGGAAAATCACCATTGATTTGGGATTTTCTAGAGTTAGAGAAAATAATCATTAAATTCTACTTTTTTCGTGCTTAATTGTCAAAACCACATAAATCAAGTCATCCATGATTAGTTTACTAACCAATTTCCCACACTCATTCATCTCATCGTTTCAACAAAACTTTCACGCACTTACTTTTATTGTTTTAGTAATTTTATGATTTTAGAAACAATTTACAACCCAAACTTTGATTATAGTGTTTAGGATTTATTTTATTGTTACGTTTTAGACTACATTTAGCTATTTTAAAAACCACAGCAATTCCTTTGAGAGACGATCTTGGGAGTATACTTGTCGCTTACTACAAGTGACTCGTGCACTTGTGAGCTTTTATAAATTACAAAATTTGGTTATCAAGTTTTTGTGCATCACACTGGACCCTTAGGAACAGCAACTTCCTTTCCTTTATTCTTCCTTTTACCCTTGCCCTTAAAAGTGCTTGACAGATGAGCACTTTCAGTCCTCTCTTGCTTCAATCTCTCTTCCTCTTGCACACAAAATGAAATGAGCTCATTGAGAGTCCATTTATCCTTTTGACAGTTATAACTGACCTTAAATTGACTGAATTGTGCAGGAAGAGATATCAGAATTAAATGCACAAGCAAACCATCTGATAAGTCGAGCTTTAGTGCCTTAAGTTTTGAAGCAAGATGAGACATCTCCATGATGTACTCTCTGACATTACCTTTGTCCTTATATTTCATTGAAATCAAGCTTGCTAAGAGCGTGCTTGTTTCAGCCTTATCGTTTTTGACAAAACGATTCTGAATTTCCTCAAGGAACTTACTGGCAATGATATTGTCATCTGTTATTGCACCTCGAAATGCTTCTGGAATCCCGCGCTTCATGATCATAAGACTTAGCCTGTTCGAACGGTCGCACTTTTCAAAGTACGCAATTTCCTCAGGGGTACTTTGTGCAGTGAGATCATTCAGTTTTGGCATTCTTAATGCCAAGTCTATGTCCATGCAGCCAAGAACAATCAATATGTTCTCTTTCCAGTCCTTAAAGTTTGTTCCATTTAACATTGGAACATTGTTCATGTTAGCAGATATTGTAGTAGTAGACATTAAAGCTGAACAGAGAACAAAATTAAATAAATAAACTATGCTCACATAAAATAGCCAAAATAAACAGTCATTAAATTGATTAATTACATGACAACATTTCAAGATACCAAGCACAACATTAATATCAAGTCTTTGGACAGTGATATTAATTGTAAGTGGTACTCTTGTTGCAATGATCAAACAATGACAATAAGTTATGTCAAATAATAAATCTATGTTTGCATCGATTCATTATTCACATGAGGTCACCTTGATAATTGTCATATGATTACTATCACAGGTGCGTGTGTAATTCGGCCAAATATGAACCTCTCTTTGGATTGGTTAATATTCGCATGAATTACACATACACAAACATCATATTTAATTATTCTCCCAAGATCAATATACACAAGAGTGGCCACTTTGGTGACATCTTGTATAAATTAAGTGAATCAGAATATTAGATAAGTGTTAATTTATGAATTAAGCTTCAACCATATATATAATTTGTATATTACACACACATACATGTATATATATAGCCAAAATTTTATATATATATATATATATATATATATATATATATATATATATATATATATATATATATATATATATGTAATCAATACTAGATATATATATATATATATAACTCGGTTGGCCCCACATTATATAATATACATATAAACTATATATATATGATTACCAGACACCGAATGAGAAACTGAAAAGTGCAGTTTCTTTACACCCTTTTTTTTTGGTACACGAAAGCAACGCAACTGAAAGCAATCGGTGGGAGAAACTGAAATCAACTGCACTTTCAATTTCTCAAGAACCGAAAGGAACTGTTTTTTTTTTTTTTTAGTTTCTCAAAAACCGAACAAAACAAAAAAAAAATTATCACTTTCAATTCTTTTGCAATTTTGCAGAACAATTTTGCAGAAATAATTATGTGGGCACAGATACTTTTGTTCTTTTACTTTAAAAAACAGTAAAGTAACAATACATGATGCGACGCCGATCGTGAAGCATATATATATATATATACAATATAGGATGCCTATCAAGATGCTGATCGTTTCAGAAATATATACATACATGTAACAAGCCAATCATAAAAGAAACAGATTTATATATATAAAAGGCACAAATTTTATGAAGTGCAGACATAAAATCAGTCGCATATATTTTTCGAAAAGACACAGTTCTCACATGACAAATGTGACAACAGACGCCCCAAACAAGATTCATAAAACATAAATTAATTTCTAAAATTCATAGATTCTTTTGAATCAAACATGGATCGGCTCTGATACCACTTGTTAGAAATTTGTTTACCGAAAGTGAAAATCATGTTTTCTAGATCCCATGTTGAATCAAGAGAAGAAGAAGAGATTATAGCAGAAGCGTACCAGAATCCATAGCGTTCTTCTGTCGAACGGGTTCAGATCTTCCAATTGATGCGTAGTTGTCTCAATGATTTTTCTCTGTTGATGGGGATACAGAGAAAAATTGTGTTCTATAAGCACTACGCTCAAATGGGGACCATGACCCCTTTATATAGATAACCGCCAAAGGCGGTTACCAATTATTGGTATTTTCAAATTGGCCCCTCATCAACTTAAAAATACAAGTCCGGTCTCTACACATTAATTCCACGATAATTTAATACTCGATAGTCAAAATTAAACTTTATAGATCACATTTTAATTGGCCAAACTATAAGATAGCATAGCACAATTAAAATTACATGTGTGATCCCACGTAATAATAATAATAATTTTCCAACATGTATTGCTTTTCCTTCTTTTTCTTAAAGTAAGAAGAAAAAAGTTGGACCAATTTTCTCTCTTTATATAAATTGAAATTTTGCTCACCTCTTTTGATTGTACCATTCGCAATTCGATTAGTAGGTGTAAAATCGTAGATTCGAGAACTACTTAGATAAAGATCTGTGATAATGTCTACTGTTCGCAAGTACTAGCATGTGCTTCTTTTTTAATCTGCTTGCAATTTTGTTTGAATCTTGCTGCTAATTGATTCTAATTGTAATTATCAATGATCCAAAATAATTTATTTACTTTAATAAAGTATTTTTATTGTCCCAAAAAAAAATATATATGTAATTTTATTTTTTGAATAATGTAAACAGTTTTGGACTTGGGCACGCATCATGTTAGTAATCGGGAACACAATAGGAACATCAACTAAACAAAAAAATAAATTCTTACATTTCACTAATTTCAATGAAACAAATTATATTAATTCGAGCATGTAACTTACAACTATAGACTCTCTCTCTCTCGTTTTTCTTTATATATATATATATACACTGTATACCTCTTAATACCAATAAATTGGAGAATCCTTTTACTATTCTCAAAAGAAGCGGTTTAGTCTACTTATCTTTTCAGGTGGGCACCCAAGTAAACTAAGACACGCAAAGAAATTCAATTTCAATAATTATATTTAAAAATTAAAAAGAAAAGAAAAGAAAAGAATGCATTTGGCTTTGTTAAACCGAAACAGAGCAAGTGTTCTCAAACATTTTCTGCCAATAGTAGAAGGGTTACAATTTACAATCATTTTAAGGTATGAATGCTTTTAAATCGTCTATTAACTTAATCTTTCCATTTTCTTTCTTTGTTTCTTTCTTTCTTTTTTTTTGTTATAATTAATCGTATTCCACTTAATTAAACTAAATCGATTGGAAAATACCAATTCAACAAGATCAACATAATTCGATTAATTCAAGCAACGTCAATTTAGTAAATTGAATCAATAAGAGCTTAACATCTAATGAACTAAGATTTACTTGTGATTTATAATAATTGGATTCAATTGAACCTTTGTGTACCGCAAAAGAACGTTTATTTATTTATATTTTACAAGATGAGATTTAAACCAAGGAATTGTACCAATCATACTAAAATACGCTTGCAACACAAAGGAACTTTCGCCTCATTTCATAACAAGTGCACCTTTTAAAGCAACTTTTCTAGGTAGCTTAATGCAATTTCAAACGTATTTGTCGATTTCTATAAATAGTTCCAAAAATTCAAGAAATAATATTTGTACTTCTAAGAAAAGTATTTAATCATTATTTTTTAGAGAAGTTATTTAGGATGTAATTTACTATCCTAAATTAATCATAAGTTATATTCTAAACCACTAGCAATTTTATTTCAAACACCTAACTACTCTTTAAACCATTTTCAACAAAACCACTTCATTCAAACCACTTTTTTTTTTTTTTTAAATCACATGTAAAATAAGCACAACTAAACGGGCAATTCATATATTTTTCTAAATAAATTGTACCTCTACTATAAGAAAAAATCTCTATCTTTTTCTCCACCCACTTTAGGCAATTCATATCTTTAAGCCCCACTTTGAATCCACCATTACATCACAACAACAAAAATTAATAATAAGAACCTTTCTATGTGTCACCGTTTTATGCAAGACATCAAGTCTCATCCAAACTTACAGAAAGAAGATATCAAAATGACCAGTGTTAAAATACCTTGATGCATATCCACTTAGTGCATGGCATCCGTCAATAACATCCTTAACATCAGCATAGTTAAACATGTCGAATGACAATAAATAAGGAGTTCAAGAGATGAGCAAAATTTTGACCCAAAAAATAAAAAGATGAGCAAAATCAAGTTACATAATACACGCTACCAAATACATGAACAAATTGCAACTTGTCTTCTATATACTTCAAAGAAACAGTAAAGAGAAGAATGACTGTAAGGTATAAAGGTGGGGCTAAAAATAAGTACCAAAACTAGCGTGTTTTGATCCTTCTAATAATTGTAGTTGTTCCATCTATCTGGGTCGTCAAAAATTTCTTCAGACTCCAAAGGACCCTGAGATTCAGCAACATCTGCTGCCACATTTTTTATTTTTTCATCTGCCTCAAATTTTGTACCTTCGTCCTGTGACCATGCAACTATATTGTCAGCATTGTATGAGAAGGTATTGTGAATAGTATTACAACAACGAAAAATTAAAAGGTACAGCACATTTTAGAAGTAAAAACGACAGAATTGGACACATGTTATTGCTGATAACAAGCGCACTACAATGTTAGGAGTGCACAAATTTAAACCACAACTAAACTTGTAGTTTGAAAATATGACGCCACAACATACACTCATGATATATTTTCAAGCTTGTGCTTTCTGGTATCTACTTCAAAAGGCTGCCACTAGGACCTTAAATTATTCCATAAATTGAAAACCATGCTTATACTGCAGAGAAGCACCAGGGAAACAGAGTTCAAAAAATGTAGATGTATAACCGATGCAGAGCAACTATTGTACGAAGAACTCACCTCATATTACTAATAAATTAATTATTAAACTGTATAACATAAACAACAAAGCAAAAAAGTAATCATACTAGACTGGGTAACCAAATATATGTCCATCTGAGTTTCCTAATTGGCAATATTTTTCTAAAATTTGTGCTAAAGGACAATGGATATGCCTTGACACAAATTGCATAAAGATACATTCCAAGATATCATAAAAACACTCACTTGTCCAATAAACAGTAATGAATCGGAGATATTAAATCATCTAATTTGCACGTCCTAGAGTTGTTGCCTATGATGGTGGCTCCAGGAGAATGGATTAAAATTCTTAAATCCTCCCCTCCCGCTTCCCCCATTTTTTACAGCATCAATTTGAATTAAGTACAGGCTTTGGGTCATAAAAAATAAATCATACATTATAAAGAAAGGAGGTGACCTATAATATAGTAATCAGTAAATGAATCCAAAACCAATTACTAGACAGCCACTACAGAGAGTATTTATCAGTAGGAAAACAGCTTTCACCTTCCTAACAAGAAGAGCAAGAAATGAGGTACTTTTATACATAAAATATAATTGTACTAATCTATTGACAATCTAAAACTCAAGAAAAACATTACAGATAATATTCAGAAAAGCAACATCATTAAGAGTATTAGAATAGTCTTTACGTTAGCATCATGCATCAGCTCTTCCAAATCCTCTTCCCCTGCAACTCCAGTTGACTCGTTCTCATTTTGTTCTTTTGCTTGAGCAGCAGCTTGTTGCAGCCGTTGCATCACATATTCAAAATGCGAATGATCTGAAAGCAAGAAGTAAATTACAACAGCGTATATTTCTGAACATATCAACTCACATGAAGCTTAACCAAACATTTTGCTGTGACAAAAAGCAAGTTTCTAACATGCTTTCAATACAGATATAGAACCACAGTAACTGATGCTTAAACCAATGAGGTCGAGTTTTATGATCAGCAGCAATGCAAACCATTATACCAGTAATTTGGGCAAATAGTTGAACATCAATGCTTTTGAAAACAGAGGAAAAAATATTACCATCCAAAACTGCTGCATGCCTAATATAACAACATAAAAACCACACTACGCTAGTGCCTGCAATTAAAGATAGTAATGCACTAAAATGCAAAACATATGGAAAACAAAGAAAGATCTGCATTCCTTGAACTATTTGAAGATAAAAGGATATCATCATACAACATTTCTTAAAATAAAAAAAGTAAAAATTGCAAGAGACAGATATGTAGATACATAAAATGGACTCATTCATTTTGCTCCTGCATAGAGAAATATAAATAACAGAAGATTTCACCTTTAGCACGACAAGTGATTGCTTCATCAAGCTGTAAACGACGTTCACGTTCTTCCCTCTTAAATTTCAACATGACTTGACGACGTGTTCGACCAGGAAAACGCTGTTGTATCATAGAAAAATCTGTTCCAAACTGCTGTACAGCCTACAATTACATTTTAAGTTAAATACTAGTTAAATATTATTTATTAGCAGAACTACAAGGTAATCAACCTTAATAATATCTTTTTATAAGAAGGGGAAGACTTTAAAGATAATGTAGCAAATTTCATAGAGGATCAAGAGTCATTGATAAGCAAACAAGCTGGACTAGGAAGTTACAAACGGCAATGCATAACCCAACACAAAGTTAATAAAGTATAGAACACCCAATGAACTCTCAGAAATGAAATCACCTCCTTGTTTGCAGGGGGAGGTATAGATATAGTCAAAAGCATTCTTAATTTTTACTCAAAACTTTGAGATGAGGAACCAAAATATTTTGACAACTCATAGAACCAACCAAAGTTTATGTGCCAAATTGTCTTAAACTTTTCTACTTAATCTGAAACCTTTTGATTAGTTTCATCTCAACTTTCACTTTATCAAATTTGGGAGTGCAAAACACACCCTAATATCATTAAGACTGAGTTGCTTCTACTAATAAGTATACATCATATAGAAAGAACCAGAATTATTGCTAATTCAGTGGTCATAGAGAGAGCAAAATATAAATTTTGCATCTTTGTCAATCATTTATATATATTTGTCAACAGAGCTTGATAAATAGAGAATATATTGCTAGCTCGCCTCATAGAAAAGTTTTGTATCTTGTTTTGACCATCTCGTACTGGGCGTTTTATACATGAATGATTGGTAATTAACATATGTGCCACTTGTCGGTCTAGAAGTTGTTTGCTCGTCCTTAAATTCTCCTCCCACACCCATATTTAATGAGTCTTCATCACGAGAAGCTTCCTCATAAAAAGGATTATCAGCACTGCACAGAAATATTTTTGAAAAATATCAAACAAAACAAGTCCATCTGATTTGAATTGTTCACATTAGTTGTACCGTAGAATGAAAAATCAAGTAGGCAATAGCTGCAAAAGTCAAAACTTAAAAGAGCCACATTTAATTTTAAAATATCATAATGCCCATAAGAGAGTTGCAAACTTGCAATAGAACAAGGATTATACATCTTTTTAGCAAAATTTTTATTATTATGTGGGCATAACTAAAATTAGCAATGTCTCTCATAACTCAGTATTGTAAACATCATACTGCCTATAAGATCAAATGATGATATATCAAATTTCCAATCACCAGGATGAGATGCCAAATCAGGAAAACTAAGATGAGTAATGGATGACAGAACCTCCACGATAACCCTGACATTTCTTACTTCAGTAGGATCAGATTAGACAGCAATGCTTAGAGTCTTCTGTGCTCTGTTAATTATGTGTGTTTTTATAAAAGAAAAATTATTTGAACTTCTAATAGAAGATTTTATACAAAGTGACTATCATGGCACACAAATTAAGGGTAGCAAGCATCAGATGAGATTAAGTGGATATACTTTTGTTAAGTACCTTTGACTAGTCATTTGTGACCTGGACTTTAATGTCTCTTTAGACTGCATTGGTTGCAAGATTTTTGACCAGAGAAAAGCAACATCAGCAGCAACAGAAACAAGAAAATTAGATGCAGAAGCACTGTGCGTAATCAAAGGAAACATATTTTACTTTTAGAAGCCTGTAAGCAGTTTTACCTGTAACCGCTGCCTATAATCTGCAAGACGAAGGAGATCCTTGATAGGCACTTTTAGAGGATCAATTTCATCCTCTGGCATGTCAAGCAAGATTTTGTCCACTGAAAAGTAAATAAATAAAGCAAATTACAAAATCACACACGAGGAATAGCAAATGTTGGCACCCAAAATAAGTTGTAGTTACCATTTCTGTTTCTGCGAGATGAACGGGAGAACTTCTTGGGAGGTTTAATTGTTGACTCGTCAGGTGTGTCACTTGCACTTTCACGCTTTTTTACAGATTTTTTATTTTCAGATACAGGTTTATTTGACTTTCTTGGAGCCTTTTTCTTCTTTGATACACTGTCCTCCCTAAATTTATCATCATTATTTTCATATTCATCAGTGTTACCACTGAAACGTTCATCAGTGGAGGCATTTATATCGCAGAACTCAGAGGATGGCTCAGCAACCAGCTGCTCAGCTGACCGCTTCCTTAGCTGCCTTGTTTGCTTGTCCCCGACCTTCTCGCAATCCTTAGATGTTTTGAACTTCCTAGGAGGATCTGATGCCTTAGATTCATCAACACCCTTGTATTTTTTGGCACAAGTATTTAAAGATTCATAGGTGGAGTCATTTACATAGGTACTTTCATCTCCCAGCTCCTCCACAGGTTGGTCAACTAACAGCTTCCTTATCTGCCTTGATCTTTTCCCATCCCCAACTGCCTTGGAAAATTTGGAACATGTTCTGCGCTTCCTTGGAGGAAGTAATGATTTAGATCTACATTCATCATTGCTATTCTTGTATTTGTTTAACTCATCTGTCTCCTGCACTGGCTCAACAACAAGCTGTTGAGCAGACTGCTTCCTTAGCTGCTTTGACATTTTCCCACCTCCAACTACATCATTAACTGTAGATGTTAGCTCCCTAGGGGTATTTGACGCTACATAAGCTTTTCCTGTACCACTCTTTCCATCCTGATAGGTCGAATAAAACAATTATAAAAGAGAAAAGGAAGTTCAACAATAGAAAGAACACATTATAGAGTATTTTATTAGTCACAATACAGGAAGAACTTTTAGTCAAGAAAGTTACCACTTTTTCCGACATGCTGGAGATGTCTTCAGAATACACGACATCTGCCAACACAGGGATATCGGGGTGAGTACGTTCTGCAAGGTATGTTTCTTGAGGATTCCCTGCAATTTTATTTGGTTGATTTGACGGAATAGCATCATCACATCTTGCAGATGAACAGCCAAGAACATCAACACCAGGGGAACCAGGAATTGAGCCCTCTTGCACGTATGCAGTTTCACAAGAAACCATATCATCAGCTTGCAAGGGCATAGATGATGCACTCTCCATTTGAGAAATGTCTACACTTGGTTTCTCCTTTCCATTTTTCATTTTGGGCTTGGGTTGAAATTTGCAAGCGCGTCTTTCTAAAATTGATTTCATGATATGCATCAAAAATTGAAACACAAATGTAAAACCAAAAGAAATGTATGAAGCTGATGTTTACATACCAGATGCAGCAGCAATATCAGATGTATTACCTAAATGCTCATTTGCATCGTTTGATTGAGTATGAAAATCATCAAGAGATTCTAGGCCAGCAAATATGTCTGCATTCTGAAACTAACAGAAACAAACAAGCAGAAACATAAGATATAATCAATGTAAAAAAGTTATAGTTGACTCTCTTTCTAACAGCTTAAGCTTTTGGAAGAGTTAGCTTCCCAACAACTTCTAACATGGTATTATAACTGATGATTCTTTATTCAAGATCCGATAACCCCAATTGTTGAATTGCAAATATTTAATCTATACAATGCATAGAACTAATATTTGTTGGGAGTTATATATGTATAAAAATACAGTTGACCCTCTTCTCAAGCTTAAGTTTTAGGAGAGTTGTTATCCAACAACTTCTAACAAGATAAAACCAAAATGAAAATAATAATATTAAAGATTTAGTTATTTTTACCTCACCAGCAGATTTTTGGAATTCTCCATTTTCATCAGGAACTGCAACCTCTAAATCTGGAGCAACTATGGCAACTCCCAAGTTGCAGGCTTTCTCAGAGAACGGAACATATGATGTAAACTCATTATTTTTTGATGGCTCCCTGTTTCCAAGAATCACTGAGGTAGCCAAAGGCACAGTTCCTCCATGAGCTCCAACATAAAAGGATTCCATACTGCTTGAGGTGGATGGGTGCATAGTTGGCGGAACAGAAGTATCAACTATGCATGTACCCTTTCTGTTTTGGGGCTTTGTCTTGGGTCGAAACCTCTGACCAGCACAAGCTGCAACAGTCCCAAAACAATCAAAGTAAATAAACTAAAGTCACATAACATGATCTGAGCTGACCATTATGCCCGTACAAACTTACCATCATAGTAAGCAAAGTATGGGATGTGCATTGCTAAGTAAGAGCAAAACATGTTTTCTATAAAAATAAGTCAAAAAATTGTCACAAAATACATATACAGCAAAAGTACGAAAATATTTTAGTACGAGTGTGATTCGTTTAATTTTGTAATATAAGTTGTTAAGAATACAGTAATAATAGGTATAATATTTTAATAAAATCTTAAGTTATTTTCAATTGTCATAATATAATAAAGTATTTGATGGATTAAAGCAGATGGTTCATAATTCAATATATATTAGTAATGACTTTTGAAATTAATTTATTTTTAGCCTTCTTTCTTCTAATATGTGGTCTGTGCGATAAGTAAAAAATTGAATTTTTTTTTTTAATATTTTATAATCAATAATTTATATTGATAATATAGGTAAAGTATAATGTAAGCAATTTAAGTAATATGTGTCATGAGAAAAAAAATCATGAAAAATATTTTTATTATTACAAAAAACTATTAAAAAACAATAACTTTATATATAATTAGCCAATTCCTCTATTATAAGTTGTTACATTGTGAAAATAATAATAATAACTAAAAAAGTTTAATAATGAATTGTTAATAGAAGTATTTTTCATTTATTATTATTATAAAGAAAACGTATTATTGCAGGACCATTTTTCAGTAAGTGTGAAAATTATTCAAGAAGCAAAGGTATTTTTCACCCCCCGGCCTCTCACTTCGTTTCGTTCTCCATAATTTGTTTGTACTGATATAGTACCAATTATTATACGTAAAAATGCTAACTAGGCTTACCATTATGTGCGGCATACTTAGAAAGAACATCATCAAATGGATCCAAATGCTGTATTTTGTCTACCTAAACAAGCAGCATTTCTAGACAGTAAATTTCAGAATAAAGGTTCATATACGTGTCATATGTCAATGTCAGAATAAAGACTTTCAAATCTCAACCTCTGCTGCTTTTCCTGCATCACCAAGCTGAACAGATTGTGCTGTGTCTAAGGCATTAGAGATAAGGATATCGTGCTTTTCCTTTGTCAAAACAAAAGGACTCAACTGCTTAGGTGAAGAAATTTCTTGTGTGCTGCTTATCCTACCTGTCAAGGAATCAGTTCAGCCATGGTATCATATACGGATGACTTGAGTACAAATGTAATACTTACTGTTAGCTATAGCAGGGTTTGATTTACCATCAATTACAGAATCCGCATCATCCCCAGCCACATAAGCCTACAAAAAAACACATATGAATCATAAAACCCGCTGCAAGCATTTTCTTTCTTCCGTAAAAAACTTTTACCTCATTCTCTGGTTTTGTTAAGCTGGAAAATGCAACCTCCTGACAAAATTTACCAATAGGAATAAGCTCCATTCTAGAAGAAACAACTTTAGAAAAGACAGCTTTGGAATTTCTTACATCCTCTAGTAGTCCTACTGGATCTTCACAAGTTTTCAATGACTGTTCACCGCTCTTTATTGCTGAGATAGCTAAAATAGAACCAACTGAATCCTCCAATTTATCATTTGCCACATCATCAGGCATCATGAATTGTGTTGTATCCACACCTGGAGAGGAAAGTATACCAACCTTTTTCTTTGCTTCATTAAGCACTTCTGAAAGAACTAATCGAGATATTCCTTTCTTAGGACAGAATTTCACCTTGGGTTGAAATTTCCCCCCAGCCCGAACAGCTAAAGAAATTAAACCCAAAAACTCAGGTTTATTAAAAAGATAAAGAAAAAGAAAACATCTTAGCACAAATGCGACAAGTAACAACAACTCTTAAAGCAACACTCACCAGGGGTGGTGGAAGTCTCAAAAAGAACATCATCATCAAAAGGGTTCATAAGGATTATGGAATTTGTGTCGATCCAACTCTAATGCCTTCATGCATTGGTCAGAAGTTCACTCTTCAGCTAGTACAAGAAATTAAGAACTAAATACATGACAAATGAGTGTCCAGAGCAAGTTCCAAAATGGTGGAAACAGGGATTGGGCTACTTCACACGAATGAGGTAAACATAAGTCGCTTATTAAAATAAACTAGGTTTGTAGACACATGCCTATCAAGCATATTCCAGTATTCAACTAATGAGCCTTCTTAAGCAAATTAGCTGCTAACAATCCATCTTTATATCAACAACATCCAATCTTAATACAAAGTTGAATCTTTGATGTACATAGTTTAAACAAACTAAAAAGAAAAATACAGAACATGCAAAAGTAATTGCTGACAAGTAGGACCCTGAAAGTTCAAAATAAACATATTCCATCCACAATGCCTGTCAAATTGGAATTATGATATAAAAGCAAATTTGATTCCAATAATGACATAATGCAAAGGAAAGATAGAGATAGAGACATTTTTATACGGAAAAATGGTAGCCTAAGTCCGCTATCTTTGATAAAAGTGTTATTTAGACTAGTACCTATTTGAAGGTTGGAGAGGTAGTACAAGTTCTCTACCTTTACAAAAAGAGTCGCAGAAATTCATTTTATAAAGATAATAAACTTTTACTGCTCCTACAAAAAGGGCGACAGAAGTCCATTGCCTTTACAAAATAGACTTCTATGATTCTTTTTTTTAAAGATAGTTGACTTGTACAACCCCTAAATAGACACGAGTCTAAAGTGTATTTTTCTCAAAGATGAAAAGATAATGGACTTGAACGTGCCTTCATCTTTTTTATACAATACAATTTTATAAAAAATGAATCACTCACAACATAGATTAATTAGAGAAAGCCTAACAGTACCACTAGTTCTACACTAATCTCTGCAAAGGACATGACCTCAATAATTAATTCCAAACCGAAACCTACTGATAACATGATTTCTTCTTGCTGTAAAATTCCATTAAAAAGTAGCAAAAGCTAAAAATGATAGATAATCAATTGAGCTAGTTTCAACACGGTGCTATTTTAAACTTGATGTATAATAATTAACTCACTAGCATTGTATATTGCTTTGTTTCTAGAATTAAGCAGACAGGACGACCAAGGGCGGCTCAAGGGCTTGTGAGGCCCTTGAAATGTATTGAAAAGTTGACAATAACATGTTTGAATGATTGAAAAGGCCACAAATCATCATATCAGATCACTAAATTAGCTAATATCACAGTATAATATATACAAGATCGGTAATTCTAAGATAAAATTGAAAGCAATAAATCAAGATAAGGCAAAGATTACCTATTACAAACTAACAACCAACCACGCATAATATTTCACGGGATTGGGCCGGCGGCAATATAGTTGGGGATACTTGTGGCCAGCGTTGGTGTGAAAAAGGAGAGAGTGAAATTAGGATATGTTGTATGTTGAATCTAACATACCCTTGAGCTTTTCCGGTTTTGTTTTTCATATTATTATTATTTTTTTCCAGTTTTCCCCAATATTTTCGCATAACTTTTTTTCGATTTGTTTTTTTGTTTACTTTTTTTACAAATTTTTATTTTACTAGTTTATATTAGAGGTAGCAATTCGTGCGGGTTAGACTTTAACTCACAAAAATAAAGAAAGATGTATAATACAATATATTTATAATATATCGAAATATACAAAAATATATATATATACAATTTATGCAACAAAATTTAACCCACAAACATAGAGGAAAATGTACAATACAAAATATTAACAAAAATAATGAATTGAACTTGAATATATTGAAAATTTTTAAAAAATAGTGAAATATGATGGAAATATACCTAATGCATACACAACGAAAAATGTGTTCAATGGTTATACTGTTATTCATGAATAACCATAAAATAAGAAAATGATATAACAGAAATAAGATTATCCATATCAATGTGTATTGTATATGTCAAATATACTTATAAAATCCCAATATAAAAAACTAACATTTTACAAAAGTTGAATATCTTAAACCAACATTTTACAAAAATTCGTTAAAAAAAGAAGGAATTTTCGTTGACTTTCAACATTTTATATGGAATAGGGATGGATTTCAACCATCACTACACCCATATACTAAAACAAACAAAGTGAAGCAAAGGAAAAGACATTTATTGAAAATACTTGCCAAAAAATGCAGAACAAAATGGAGAAGTTTCATGTAGATATTTCGTGCTTTTCAGAATTTGAAATATACCCAAAACGCTGTCTGCGGTGTCTTCCTCAAGTTAGTTAGTGAGAGAGTGTTTCGTGCGCTATGTGGGAACTAGGGGTGTCCGCGGTCCGATCCGATTTTTAACAAAAAAAATAAACAAACCGAACCGAACATATTATTTTAACCAAATCAAACCGAACTGATTAACTAATAAAATTTTAAATACGAACGGTTTGGTTAACAGTTTTTAACGATTTTTCTTGATAACTTCCAAATTGGGTGAAAAAGTGCAGGATCCACTCATAAGTCAGATATTCAGACATAAAAACTAATTGATTTCTACTATTTTCCACACACTAATATTGTAATATAAACATAAATTAATTTTCCATTTATTCGAAAACTCAAAAGCATCATCGCTAAGATCGTTAAAACAATGGGCCATCAAGAATTATCTAAACAGGAAATTCGAATAAAATACTAACAAAAGTAATTACAAACCTCATCGTATTCCTTATTTTCAGCCTTGGGTTGCTTCAAAGGCTTAGCCTTTCAACCTGAAACATCACAAGAATTCAACTTATAAAAAACATATATTTAAAAACTTCAAATTTCATTCTGGACTAGAAGTAAATAGCAAAATTGGCATCAAATTCAAAAGATAAATAAATAAACGAATCTGAAGCTTTCACAGATGGAGAACATACCTTGCTTCGACATGGCTGAATGAGGATTGAACTCTAGGGCTAGGGTTTGATTTGAAATGGAAAGCGAAGACGAAAGTCGCAGATGTAAAGAAACCCAATCCTAAATCCCTAATACGCAATAATACAACCTGTGTAATCATAAGTCCCTTATATACAGAGTTGGGGAAGGGGCGCGGGATGGAATTTGGGGATAATTGGATCAGGAGAGCTAATTGGGATATATATATATATATATATATATATATATATATATATATATATATATATATATATATATTAATAATAATTTTAATTTTTGGTTTGCTTTGCTTCGGTTTTAAATTTTAAAAAATCGGACCGAACTGTTAGTAAAATAGTTTGAAATATAAAAAATTGGACCGGATCGTTTTACTTATAAAACCGTCCAATTCAATTTGATTTTTGGACACTCCTAGTGAGAACTGTTTGGGTTCTTCTAAATGTTTAAAAGAACTTTTTTTTTTTTTTGAAAAATCACTTGTTAAAAACCTATCTATGTGGTGTTTATTTACCTCTTTTTAAACTTTAACATAATATAATTCTTTTTTAAACTATGCTGACGGGTATGCACATTTTAAACAAAATCCTATAATGTGCCATGTATCAAATCAATACATTGCAACGGCGTCGTGTAATTTCCCTAATTTTTGGGTGGAAAATTATAGAGGAATCCCATATTTTGCTCTTAGACATTCCAGTAAATGATAAAAAAATTTACAAATAAATTAATATTATTAAAATGACAAAATTACTCCAAATATTTCTGTTACACATCCCACAAACTAACCCACATCCCCTATTGTATCGAACGAGCCATCCACCACTACTGACCATAACAATGCCACCTCCGACCACCACTGTACCACCATCCGATCGCAACAGTGCTACGTACCGAGCACAATAGTGTCACCATTTGAGCAAACTTTGTCATTGATACACGCTGATTTCAGTTCAATTTCAAAAGGGGGATACTGATCCGAGCAAATTGAAGGTATTATTTTTAACTTGGTTTATATTATATGAATTTTTAATGGATTAAGGGTTGTATAATTTTGCCATTGATACATTCTGATTTTAGTTTAATTTTAAAAGGGGAAAACTGACTATGTGGGTGTTTGGAGTACGGGTGTGGGGAGGAAGAAGATGAACAGGAGGTTCGGTAGAGGTAACCGAAACAATTATTGGTGTTCGATAAAGGGTTCCGAAGAAAATAGTTATGTTCGGTAGGGGTTACCGAACATATCCATATTGTTCGGTAGGGGAGGGTACCGTATGATGAACACAATTTTGACCTATGTTTTGTTATGTTTTTAAGCATTCATTTTATGTTTTATTTTATTATGTTCTTGTTTTGGAAGGTATTTTTGTGTTTTGTAGGTTTTTGGACTCTTAGAAAAATATTGGATTGAATGACACAAAAAGAGAGAAAATAGAGCAACAAAAGCTAGAGAATGTAAGGCTTACATTAGAATTCAAAAACTATGTAAGGGTTACATACAAGACAAAAGCAACGCGTGCCTAGGCATGAAAAACCTGCGCCTAGGCGGAGAGGTTTCTGTTTTCTACTCTGGAGCCAAAATAGAACGCGCGCCGAGGCATGAAAAACCTGCGCCGAGGTGAGCGTGCCAAAACTGCCCAAAAACCCTAAAACGCGTGTTCCACTTCATTCCTCCTATAAATACCACATTATATCTCTCCCAAACATAAGTCTTCACACCAAATTTCTTCCTACCCTTTGCTGCTACTGCAGCAAGGGTTTTTCCACCCAAAATCAAGATGAGACCCTCCATTGTTGAAGCTACTCTAAGGATTTGAGAAAGATGATCAATTAAGTTTAAGGATTTGGAGCAAGATAATTCATTGGGGTATCTTTAGTGTAATATCTTTTTCTTCTCTGATTTTGTGGTTTGCCTCCATGACTAAATTGATTGACACCAATTTAGTTATGGTTGGCTAATTTATATATTTAGGATGTTAGTCTTGCTTCCAATGATTGGAAGAACAATTTTGTAATTCAATAATATTTAAGTTTTGGATTTATTTCTTGTTCATGTTCTTATTATTTTCTGATTGTGAATTAATGGTGGACCAAACCTTAGTTTGTAGTTAGAAAGAATATTTTAGAATTAGGCATTAGAAATGTCATCTTTGCTTAATTGTGCATTATGAACAAAAGCCTAAATTGATTGCATTGATTTGTGTTAGTTTAGGTGGTTAGAATTATTTCCTTGAGCTAATTTCGATTGATTAGTTAATATCCAGATCAAAGACATTAATTAGTTGATCGTAGTGAAAATTGCCATTGATTTGAAATTTTCTAGGTTTAGTGGAAAAATCATTAAATTCAACTTTTAATTGAATGCTTAATTTGTTTTTACCATGAATGGATAGCGAACTAAAATTCTCATTTACATCCATCATCCGCCCCTTGGTTGTGATTACTTTTATTTCCATTTTATTTTAGTTTTTGATTTAATTCCGAATTTACAATCTGTTCTTCAACCGACAATTGTTAGAATGTTTAGGATTGTTTGTTCGACTGAATAAGAAAATAAATAATGTTTTAGAACCACCGCAATTCATTGAGAGACGATCTTGGGAGTATACTTATCACTTATTACAAATGATTCGTGCACTTGCGAGCTTTTTATAAAATATAAAATTTGACTATCAAGTTTTTGTGCATCACCGTACCTACCTATTTTGTCCGGTAAGGGCTACCGAACATTCCTATTTTGTTCGGTAAAGGCTACCAAATATTCCTATTTTGTTCGGTATGGCCTACCGAAAATTTTTATTTTTATTTTTTGTGATTTATTTATTCATTTAACTACTAATTTGTCATTTTAGGTACGAGTAGATAACCTCAAACTGTTTCGCATAGAAAAAGAAACGAAGAATTGTATGAAGCTGATGGACTTGTATGTAGAAGAAGAAAAAATTAGACAAGTGGTCACCGCTGGACCATCAAATGTTCAAACGACTATAGAACATTCTACCACAGAGATTATAGAGGATCAAAATAGACACAGTGTGGATGATTTTTTACATGGACCAAATAACGATACTTTTGAGACATTTGTAGAGCATGAGGTTGAACATGATGAGGTTCACGAAGACCCCTCCTCATCCCTAATTGGTCCAAAGAATTTGTTGGTGCTGAAGAGTTTTAAAAATCACATAGCGTATAAAATCTGGAATAAGACTGTAAGTAATTCACTTATAAAATATTTTTATTGATTTAAAATTAAAATATTATTTTAATTAATTGTATTTTTGTTTATTTTTAGGACGATCGTGAGTTCTTAAGGCCTATTGGTCATTCTGTGGGGCAAAGTGATTGGGATCTCGACCAACGTATTGCGCATCGCATATTTCAGTCAGGCCTAGCTTCGTTATGCCATGCCACATACAAACATGCAGACAAGGTATTGGTATCTACATTTGTTGAGAGATGGCATCCAGAAACCTACACATTTCACATGCCATTTGGTGAGATGACTATAACGTTACATGATGTACAACAATTATTGGGCCTTAAGGTTACGGGAACAGCTTGTACTGGGAAAAAATTAAGTAGGAGTGATGTTGTTTCACTTATTGTGGATGCATTAGGAGTTAGTACAGATGTAGCAAAGTCTCAGCTGAGTACGTTTGGGGTGCAGTTGCATTGGCTTATTTGTACTGACAATTGGGGATAGCTAGTCGATATGATGCGAAGCAAATATCTGGATATCTGACTTTGCTACAAGCATGGATATACGAGCATATTCCCATATGTGCTCCATCGCTAAACCAAAACTACAGTAGTCAATTTCCTTTGGTACAGTGTTGGGGGTTGTACACCCGTCCTTTTGTAGACAAGAAGTTATTGGAGGAGTTGAGAGAGACACTCGATGATTTAACAGTGGCTGACGTATGTTACTCTTATTTTATGTATTTTAATTTTAATTAATTCATTTAGTTATTTGTTTAATATCTTAATTGAATTATGTTTGTACTTTGATTTGACAGGTTATTTGGGATCCATATTGTACAGAGATTCCAGAGATAACGTTTTTTCATAGATACATTCGTTTTTTAGAAGTCGTCGAAGCTTATCATAGCCACAGGGTGTTGCGTCAATTTAAGCATATTCAGACTATTCCACCGGATCCAGTTGAGCCTTTTAAAGTAAACAGAGGGTCCAACCCTAAGATATACAAGGTGGAATTTCATTTTACAGACCAGTATTAGACAAGTTGGGATAGTCATGTCTTATCCCAATAGTCTAGAGGTGCAATTGTTAATCTCCTAACTGATTGTGCTTCAGATTACATGCAATGGTATGAAGATATATCGCATGTGAGAGTGCAAAATCCTATACATAGATTAACACATATTAGGACGACGACTAAGACACACCGTGCAACCCAACATTCACAACGAGATGTGACAGTTAGTATTCATTAACGTAATAGTTACTTCTAACTTTACATGCTTATAGGATAATGATTAATTTGATACTTTTGTGTATTTGTTAGGGTGTGTGAGAAGCATTGCGTATTGTTGAGCGTGCTTTGCCAAAAGGAGAAAAGCAACCATCCAGAAAATGGTACAAGAAATTCAAGAAGGTTAAAAAAATATTGCAAGGATGTGTTAGCTCATCAACTACAGATGCTCATCAGCCATGTTGATTTAATATTAATTTATGTTTGTACTTGACTCTTAATGACATTGTTAATATAAACTATTTCTAATTATACCATATATATTGGAGCTTTCGAGATTTATATTCAGTGAATGCATTAATTTACATTGTTATAACTCTAAATATAAAATTAACTAATCATCACAATCCAAGTCAAATACAACATTTTGATTTGTAATTATACTACTCGAAGATGATACAATTGAATTGTATTCTTCAATTTGCCATGCATATGGTGTAATCCATCTTTGTGCACATGGATTATGAAATGCATGTCAAACTGAATGTATAGGTGGCATTGGAGCTTTAGGTTGCAATAATACCTGTATTGTATGAAATTAATAAAATAAATATATATCTAATTAATTATACAGTTATATCATAAATAATAAAATCAAATCTACCTCCACAAAATGATTCCCATTGACAAAACCTATAGAAATTATCTTTTGATCCATAGGTGGCTCAGTCCAAAGAGGAAGAAAAGTCCATGAGTCATGTAAACTGAATGATCTAACCACGACATTGTATGTGGAAGTAATAATTAATCCCATGTCTGGTAATGTCATATATTTTTCAGAACCACAACTACCATTGAAATGAGAAATCTTATGAACGAGTTCCTTCTCTAGTTCAAGATTATCATACAAGCAAGTGTAATCATCGTAATGATTTTGTATTTTACTGAGCATGTCAGCCCTAACTTGAGGCCAATATTCCTCTCCAAATCCAAGTCCAACGGCTATAGCTCTAAATCCACAATTATCATATCCTAATACATCATTAAATCTCACTACATATGGCTTGATTTGAATAGGCAATTGAGATATATACGGCGAAGACACAATTAGTTGAGCTCTTTTAACTGATAACTTTCTCTTCTTTGAAGTGAATTGGGCCCCATCTGATGTCACAATTACATGGGAACCATGATCTGTATCAAATGTGTTCTCAGCTATAGCATACTCAAAACCTGAAGGATTCCGTCTTGTGGAACATTCAGCCTTAGTAGGACGACTTCTATGAGCTTGTTTCATGAGTGGCTCATCCAAATTAGTTGTACTAGGATCAGCTAAGATACTAAATGCCTTGTACATCTGAATTTTTACATTTTTGTCACTAATATGAAAGTGTCTCATGAACTTCTCATATAAATGGTAGCCATCCAAATCTAAATCATCATCTTGTGATGTGGGTATAAAACTGAGTTTCTTCCAATGAGAATGAAGTAAAGACAAAACAAGAGGACGACTCAATCGTTTGTATTCGTCAATGACATGAACATATGGTAGTCCATGAGTTCGAAGCTTCGCACATCCACAAGTTGTAGCATCAAATGATACATGATCTGCTCTCTCAGATTCATTAAAAATAATTTCTAGCGCAGTACGTGAAACACATCCTCTCAACTCCTTGTATAGCCACTCGGGCTTCAAATGTTGTTGGAGTGTAGTCAAGCTCATCTCAAAGGAAGCTTTAATCTGTGTATGTTGGAGCTCAAGTAATTGATAAATGTTATCCCAATTTGACACTAAGTTCCCTTGTGATATTTTCAATTGTCGTTTTAACGCTGCATGTGCACTTTCTGCCCTGTTTGTTGTTGAATTTCCTAAATGCATATGTAAATCTGTCCAAGCTGAAACAAACTTTTTTTTGTATGGATTGAGCCATACATGTTTCACATAATGTATTGCTTATTTACATTCAGAAAAGTTTCTCTCCAGATATTCTATGTTCAAATCATATTCCATAACAGTCTTAGACGATACCACATTATGCCAAAAATGGTTAAAATTTTCCCATGTTTCCTTATCCTTGAATAATTTCTTTGTATTTCCTAACACATTCTTGGAGATATGCCATCTACAAAGGTGATGAGCAGATGTAGGGAATACTTCTGTGACTGCATTCATAAGAGCCTTCTCTTTATCTGTTAAGATGACACTGGGCATACAGCTTGTATACATCAACGATTTCAATCTCTCCAATACCCAACGATAATTATCCTCTTTTTCAAATTCAAGATATGCACACGCAATGGAGAATGTCATATTTGTAGAAATAACCCCAACAATCTCAAGAAGCGGCAATTTGTACTTGTTAGTCTTGTAGGTGCAAGCCATGATAATCACATGAGGAAAAACTTTTAACAAATCAATAGAGACTAGATGAGCAAAAAATAAGTCTGTAATAACCTCATTAACATCATTGCTCCTATGCCACTCCATGTAGTTGTGAACAACCAATAAATGAATCAATTGTTGTGAAATTGACCTCCCATCTTGTTCTTTAAGTCTATGTCTTTGACAAGCATTATGTATGTAATATCCTAAAATTTTAAAATAACATTAATTATAAAAAAAGGAGTTATTTGAGAATATTTTATAATTATAAAATAGAATTATAAGTGTAAACAAACTCTTTAAAGATAAAGCAAAAAAAAAAAAAAGATTCAAGACTCTCGATGGGAAGAGTCCTACATAATTATTCTTTTATCTTTGTTTATTAATTTATTATTTAGTTATATTAGATAATAGGGTATTAGGGTTTAGTCTTCTTTTACTTCTACCCTAGCCGTCTCTCTAGTCCCTCACGACCAAAAAAATAAATAAAAACAAAACAACAACAAAAGAATAAAGAAGAAGCATTGATCAAGGTAAAAATTCTTCTAGCTACAAAGCTTTTAATTTGAGATTAACATTTGAGATTAATTTTATAAACTTCTATAAAAATTTATAAGACAATTATTTGCAAAACTTATGTTTAAACATGAAAATAAATTATTTATGAACCTTTATATTCGTCAAATAATTTTTAAAAAATTTTATAATAAACTACACTTCTTGAAGGGTCTAAAGAATAATTTTTGTCAAAATATAATTTATATTTAATTTATTATGAATTTTCGAAGTTTGTATTTTAAATCTGTCAATTTCTGAACAACTCGTGTTTTAGGGTTATTTTATATGAGTTTCGGTTTTGATTTGAAGGTGAAATTTTTATATTTGAAACTAGATAGAAAAATAAAACTTTTGGTTTTAGAATAATTATAAAAATCCATGTATTTAATTTTATATAATTTTTCGAAGTCAAAATTTTCTGCTGAAAATAGGAAACTTGACAGATTAAAACGAAAAGTTTTGAATTAGTTTATGGTGTTATATATGTTAAAAATATATGAAAATTTTTATATAATGTTATATATGTCTTATTTATTATGTGGTAAAATTTTATGATTTTTAGATCAGATATGAATAATTTAATAATTTTTTTATTTATATATGTTCGCTGCTAAAAACGTTTACAGCAGATTTTATAAACTGGATTTAAAACCTGTTTTAGCCATGAAAAAGGATTCAAAAATATTTGAAAATTTATATATATGTTCATATTTAAGTTATAGAGGTACTGTAAAATTTTCAATTGAAGATAGTTTACGAATATTTTTCTAAAAATGTTTAACTTTAGTAGGGTTGCTGATTTTCTTAAATGGACAGCTTTAAAAGTTAGCGAACAAAAATTATTTTTATAATTGCTAAGCATTCAGTTTTACCCATAAATTTTACTAGACATTTTACTATACCTCTGTGAAAATTATATATAATTTTATTATTTTATGACACCATTTAAGTCTATAATAAATTATTTAGTTTCCGTTCACAGTGAAAACAACTAATAATTTTGTGATAAAATACGAAATTTTTAGAAAAGAATATTATGCCTAAATGAGGGTTAGACTCAAGTATTAGGAAAAGGAAGGTAATCTTAAATAATACAAGAGTCTAATATTTATTTAATTGTAATGTATTTAGGTTAAATTTCAAGCAAACTAGTGGGTGATTTTAGCTGTGCTAGTATTCGTATCAGGTAAGTAGACTAACCTTACTTGTAATATTAAGTATTGTTTGCTTTGTTTTTTTTATTTGGTGTATGAATATTTTCGTGGTTATTTTTACATATGTGTCTTGTTTGGTGGCCGTGTGACTAAATAGTTTGTGTGATCTCATTTTGTATGTATATATGGTATGTACTAAATAAATATTATTGTGCTAAGATTGTATGATTATGTGATTTATGATATTATGCTTATTTGAATGAATTAAGTATGCTTACAATTACATGGTCGTTAATGGCATGACACATCATTGAATCATGATATTTCAAATACAAGTTCTGAAAGTATTTCTTTTATGCCAAGCTTTTGAGAGATTATAAGTTTTATGCAAGGTTTAAAACAATAAGTTTTATATGGTATTTTTTATTGATACTTGAACCATCATTATGAAATTCTATGTTTTGGAGCAATATGATAAGTTAAGTGCACTATAATAAGTTAAGGGCCGTGTGCGGGAAGTGTCTCTCGTGTAAGTTAGGGTACCCGGGGACTAAAGAGTCCTCACCGTTGGTTTGGACGTATGTGTGCATGTGAGAATTATGTATGGAATTCCAATTTTGATAAGTTATAAGTTAAGTCTCACTTGCATATGCCTTTCACACGTGCCAGTCGCCGACGGGTGACTTATGTAAGGCTCCGCTATGATAAGTTTTTAAGTAGATGGTTCAAGTTATATAATTAAGATAAGTTTTTGGTATTTTCTTTCTAAGACATGTGCATTGTAAGCACTATTTCAAAAGCATAAGCATAAGCATAAGCATAAGTATGTCATAATTAAGCATGTCATATTTACTTGTTGTTTTTAAGTGTCTACATGTGTTGTGTGTGCTTAATGTTTCAGGTAAGGTAAGTTTGCTTACTGAGTGATTTCACTCATCCCAAGCTTCCCTTCACTTTTTCAGGAACACCATGATGAGGATTTGGCAATGTTTGAGGATTGTCATTGGTTCCCTAGGATTTAAATTTCTTTTTTATAATTAATAAATTGTAAACTTTAATAAGTGCTAAATCTTTTGCAAGTTTTTATTTGTAAGTTTTTTTTTAGACATAAAATCCTCTCTATTTAAAGTCATAATCAAATATTTCAAGGTTTTCAATTAATAGAATGCTTAGGTAATGCCCTTATTTGTATGTAAAATATCGGGGCGTTACAATGTATATATTTCATTGTACTACAATTTTGCTCATTATTTTGCTTCAGTCTATACAAAATGTGCTTCGGCCTAACATTGCACTTTGTCATATCAACTAGCAAATTCATCTCTTTATTATTGAGTTTTTCGGCATGTGGATGATCTTCAAGATATCGTGTCAATCGGTGATTATGTGTACCACAACTAATTGTCAACTTCCAGTGAGAACTATTTTCGATCATCCTTCATTTTAAAGAAAACGGACAATTACATTTTCTTATTCCAATTCGTTTTTCCTTCTCATCCCCTTTTTTATCCTTCGGATCTTTGGGCTTTGCTTTAGAACGATAAACTACACTTCTTTCACATGCAAAATCAATCCTAGGTCTCCTACTATCTGAACCTGTGTCATACTTTTTCATTACAACGACAATCCCATTACTTGTCCCAATAGACTTCGTCCCTGAGATCAACTCTTCTTTTGAAATGAATACCTATAGTAAAATAACATAGTGCAGTCAATATTTTGTTCATCTTGTAACTCGTATGCTGAATCCTGTACAAAATTAGAATTAATTTTTTTTTTCACAGAGGTTCGATAGGGGTTACCGAACATATTAGTATTGTTCGATAGGGATCGCGGAACCTTTGAGATACGTTCAGTAGGGTCTACCGAACATATCATAAAGGTTCGGTGGTCCTTACTGAACCACTGCTCGATTTGCAAAAAAAAAAAGTTATACCTATTTCATTTGCTTTTTTACTCCATTTTCTTCATAAAAATTCACTTATTTTACATTATCCATGCATGTATCTTCCATTTTTTATTTTTTGAGTTAAATTTTGGTGGTAAATGTGGGAGTGGAGGTGGAGGTGGAGGTGGAGGTGAAAGTGAGTGAGGAAGAAAGGGTAGAATGTATGAGAATTTTTTAAAGAAAATTTTAAGAGAGTGAGATGTGTGGGGTGGGTTGAGGGATGTAGGATAATTTATTTAGTTATAAGTATAAAAAGTATATTTATCATTTAATATTATTTTAATTATTTAATTATTTATCGGATGTCTTGAATTTTTCGAGAACTATCCTTTTTGGGTGCTGCCATAGTGCCACGTGTTATCTTCTCCTTTCATGTACACATTTCAGATCCATAAGCTGAGTGCTCTTTGTTAAATATTACTTGGATCCCCAAGTTTAATGCTTCTTCTCTGCTCCTTGCGTTATTGTTTCAAAGTCTTCAAGTATAAAATTTCAGCTGAAGCAAACGTAAGGTTTTTTCCTATGTTGTTTTTCTTTTCCTTCTTTATTATTTACTGCTGCCTTGCTGGGTTATGTTCAAACTTCCGTGATCTGTCGGTATTAATTGTTGTATGCATGCGTTAATAAAGTTGTTTTTCCAATGAGATCTGGCTTATGTGTTGATTGTAAGCACTGGGTTTTGCTTATTTTGTCTGATCATTTATTTCTTCTATCACTTCCCATCATTTTTAGTTTCTGTTCTGTTGTTTATGCGCGACTTAATTAATTGATGTTTTTGTGAATGTTTCATTCTTAGTTTTGATCTGAAAAATATGGCGATGGAGAGTATTTATTATGATATATTGGGGGTCAAGGTTGATGCAACCCCTGAGCAGATCAAGAGAGCTTACTATGTTAAGGTAATTAATTAAGCTTTCATGAATTCAGTTTCTTTAAATATTTAATTATGTTGTTTCGAAATGTCTTTTGGCTTTGAATTTTCAGAAGCAGGTGATATATCAACATAAATTTTCATTTGTTATGATGCATCCATTTAAAATAATTACGATTCTGTTATTTCTATTTAATAGATTCAAAGAGTCTTGAGTTATCAATTCCCATTTTGGAGTCATAAACTGTAACATGTTGCACAACTTTCTACGGTGTCATATAGAATGCATGTGACATTTCTTTTATCCTTCTTTCCTATGCAATATTTTCCAATTATAAACTACTTTTCATCTGCCTGCCACAGCACAACCTAATGGTACCATGAGAAAACATAGAAAGTTTAATGTGTTCCACTTGCTAGGCTTTAAGTTGCCAAATTTTTAAAGGTTCAGGCCTACCAGAGGATAATTTTTTGACTTTTTGTGAAGCATGCTATTGAGCAGTTTTTTTTTTTCATTCCATGTGCTTCAATATCTATTTGTGCCTAGAAAATTTAGATGTTTTTTCCCAGTTAAGCCTTAACATGAAAAAGCAGCAGTGGTGGATTCAGGATTTTAAGTCAGGAGGGCATCGCATGAACAATAAAATTAGTACTATTTGTTTCTCAATTCCTACAATCTTCAATTAATAATTATAACAATAGCATTTCATAATAAAGAGTTACGCATAATTATAAGTAAAGAGTTACACATAATTATAAGTATTTTTTTACTAATTGAAAAACATGTTATATGTATCTAATTTGAGTATGAATATATTAAATAATTGAGTTTGTAGTAAGTTTTTAAGTGATAAAAGCCTAAACTTTAGAACCCTAGGGGCATAGTTTCATTATATGCATGTAAATTGTCAATAATTTTCTAGATATTACACCCAAGTAGATCTACCGCTGAAGAGGAGGTATTGATTAAAGGTAATGAATGATTGACATTTTTTCCCTAGGCAAAGGTATTTTTTTATGTCTTGGCTTTGATTGAGCAGCAAATTAAAATTGTTTGTTTTCATCCATTCTAATCTGATACTATTTGAATCGAATTTGAATATTTTTAATCTAAATTTGATCCGATAAAGTAATCAATTTGAAACAATCTGAATATAAGTATATCAGATTTTTCAAATCGAATAAGGTTGAATTGAGCTTGTAACTTATTTATGAATTATTATTATATATAAAACATAATACATACAACATTTAAATTTAAAATTGGTACATTTCTAGTAAAATTTATTATTTATAATCACAATTAAGAGAATCACAAGAATAAGAAGTATGTTTGGAGACTTAATAAATTCATAGAGATTTGAAATTTATATTTTATTTGTTAAATTAAAGTAGTAATTTAATGTTATTGTGGTATATACAATATTTAAATATAATACAATATAAAATAAAATATGTAATTTTTTTATCAAAAAAAAAAACAAAATAGACATTTATTTATAATTTTAATAGTAATTCAGTTAATATTGAATTGCATCGAATTATAAAATCTATTAATCCGAATTCGATTTGAATTCTAAAGAATTGTATAATTTTCAATTCAAATTCGATTCGACTATAAAATCCATTAATCCAATCTAATTTGATTTCGAGAGATCATATTAGATTTTTCAATTTAAGCGGATTGACCAGATTATTTGCTCCTCCCAATCTTTTCCTCAGGCCAGAGTAGTTCACCCAGATAAAAATCCTGGAGATCCAACAGCTGCTGATAAGTTTCAGGTATGCTTGTTTAAGCAATTAAACATAGTTGATTGCGCCCATAAAGTAAAAGATGTTATTTGTGAAGGGATAGTAAATAGGTGTAGTACCTTTTGTTTAATATGTTATATGCTAGGAATCAAATTCTTTTCTTTCTCATGTTGTCCTACGATTTCATCTACATGCTAAAGTTCAAGATTTGAAGAGTTGGTCAATTTGATATTGAGTTGGGTATTTGTATTTTCCTTTAAGCTAGGTCAATTATTTTATTTATTTATTTATTTTTGGTGTGTTACACTTTGAAAGGAAGGAAACTATTGTCATTTTATTTTTGTTTGAATTATAAAAAATTCTTGACTTTGTACCCTCCCATTTACTTGGTCATGGTACATAAAGGAACTTGGTGAAGCTTATCAAGTTTTAAGTGATCCTGACAAGCGTGAAGCATATGACAAGTATGGAAAAGCAGGAGTACCAAAGTAAGTTTATACAAACTTAACTAGGTTAACAAGAATGGTAGTATAATTTAAATTGTTTTGTAACTGGTGTAGTTTAAACTTGTGATCTATATAATTGATATTATGCATCTCTTGTTACTTTTAGGGGAAAATAATCTCTAACTTCTTAAAGAATAAAAGGGGGGAAAAAATCCTAGATATTCCTGTTCTATAAATAAGTTACAATAACAGTGAAAGAAAGTAATTTGCTTTAGATAAAAGTATAATGACTTTCATTCCTTCAAATAAGAGATGCATAAAACTGTTGGAAAATGAAAGGAATTGAATGGGAAAAAATTGGTCAGTTACTAGAAATGGCATAATGTTTATTTGTAATGAATTTTGCAAACGGTATTGTAAAAACCGATTTGCAATTCTTTTATTGCCTTTCCACCGTTGCTTTTCTTTTCTTTAATTCTCTTATCCCTTTTAGTTGTAAGCTTTATCTATAAATATAGATGAATAGTTACACTTCAGGGAAAATGAAATAAAGCGTAGAATTTTTTTTTAATCATTCTTGTATTTACAATCTAAAATTCGGTTCTATTTTATAGAGTTCAAACACTTGAATGTTCGTTGGGTAGCAAACTGTGGTATAAGTTTGTTACTAGTTGATCGTTGTATCTTAGGAGATAATTTTTCGAATTTTTCAAACACTCATGGCGTGCAAAAAAAATTATCTATACTGAGTACTACACGGGCCGATTATTTCTATACTTATTTTCATTTTATGCTATTTAAATTTTGTATTGATATTTTATGTGTAATCATGTTTATGTAATTTTGATATAAATTTATACAATTTTTATTCTTAAATTGTTTGTCTATTACTATTTTTTCTATAATATTAGGATAAATTTTCTCGCTGTATATTTGGAAATAGAAGCTATTTTATACATTTTTTTCTGGAATTGATTTTTCCTCCAATAGTACTCATTTTGCTTAATCCAATATTTTATTACTTGGTTAATTTTCTTAATTCTATTGCAATACTTACAATTTTCCTTTTCTTATGTTTATTGTTATATTATTATTTTATTTTTTATATTTAGTATTGTTTCTCTGAGCTTTAATTTGTTATGTACTATGTAATTATTATTGCTGTGTAGTTTTTGCTTTTCTACAAGTATATCTCTAAAACTACAGTTGGTCTCTGGTACTATTTCTTCACGTTAAGTAGCACTAATTAATTTATTGCTCTATTACTAATAACTTTTAACCTTATTATTATTACTTTAAACAGTATTTCCTTTATTGTTTATATTAATTATCTTACTGTTTTGCATTCTTATTATTTTGTTTTATTGTGTTACTCTTCTCTGTATAATTTAACGTAACCTTTTTCACTTTATGGTTTTAATTACATAAATTATAATTCTGTTTTGGGTTATAAATAAATTCTCTTGAAGCTATAGAAACTGTACTAAGCTTATTTGTATCAATTAGTGGTACTATTTTGTTAGATAAAATAAAATTTTATGAGTGTTTTTAACACTTGGTTGTTACTATTTTCAAAGAAAAATAATAATTCAAAATGACTTTTGAGATGACAACGCTTGATACTCCAATTGTGAATACTTCTAATCTTTTTGTGGGTGGTTCCAATGTGAACCAAGGAGTGAGGCCTACTATGGCTCATGAGGTTACCCAATGTTACCAGTTTCGATTCATTTGAACTATACTGTAGCAGAAAAATCGAAAAAATTCAATGGCTTGAACTTCAAAAGGTGGAGTAAGATGTTCTATCTTACTACTTTGGATCTAGCAAGGTTCTTGACTGAAGAGGCTCTCAAACAATCTGAGGGTGAGGAGGATTTTCAGTCTACTAGTACTATTGAAGCATGGAAGCATTCTGACTATTTGTGTTGGAATTATGTTCTGAACAGTTTTAGTGATTCTTTGTACAATGAGTACTGCAAGGAGAAAACAACTAAGGACTTGTGTAAGCCTTTGGATAAAAAATATCAAGCTGAAAATGCCGGTGCTAAGAAATTTGTAATGGGTTACTTTTTGGAGTATCAGATGGTGGATTTCAAGCCAGTGACTAGTCAAGGGAGAGAAATTCAAGATATATTGACTGAGATTCATGATGAAGGGATAATTCTCTGTGAGGCCTTATAGGTAGTAGCTATTATTGAAAAGCTACCCCCTTTATGGAGAAAATTTAAGTCCTATCTTAAGCACAAGCAAAATGAGGTAAACTTGAAGGATTTGCTCATCATATTTAAAGTTGAAGAAGGAAATAGGACTTCTTCAAAGAAAGGGTACGCTCCTGCTAGGCCAAAGCCAATATTGTAGAGCATCGTCAAAGCTCTAGAAATAATAATATGAATAAGAACAATCAAGTAAAAAAGTCAAAGTTGAGATTTAAACCTGGTGCTTTCAAAAGGCAAGGGTTCAAAGGAAAGTGTTGCAACTGTTAAGGTTTTGGACACAAAGCCTCTAATTACAAGGAAGAACAGAAATCATGAGGCAAATATGGTTGATGACATCACTCAAGATGTTTTTGATATCGACCTGTGTACTGTCATTTTTTAAGTCAATTTGATCGGGTCAAAATCGAGAGTGGTGGATTGATACTGGTGCAACAAGACACGTTTGCTCAGACAATGAGCTATTCACTACTTTTGAATTAGTGAAGGATGGTGAAAAGCTATTAATGGAAAACTCTGCTACTTCTGCTATTGAAGAGCAAGGAAGAGTTATATTGAAGGTGACTTATGGAAAGGATCTGACTCTAATGTATTGTATGTGCTTGAGATTCGCAAGAACTTTGTATTTGGTTCGTTGCTTAATAAGCATGGTTTCAAAATCATAATTGAGTCAGATAAGGTTACGTTGACCAAAAATGGTATATTTGTGGGCAAAGGTACGCTTGTAATGGCCTATTTAAGATTAATGTCACAAATGTAATGCCTAGAAAAATTAATAAAGTTAATTCTTCTGTTTACTTAAGTCTTTCAATTTTTTTCATGATAAACTAGGTAATGTTAATTATGAATATTTGCATAAATTAATTAACATGAATCATATACTCTCTTTTAAAATTAATTTCAAACATAAATGTGAGACTTGTGTTAATAAAAAATGATAAGTCATTGTTCCATTCAATCGAAAGGAACACAAAACTTCTTGATTTAATTTATAGTGATTTATATAATTTGAAGTTTATATGATTTGAAGTTTGTTCAAACAAGAGGTGGTAATAAGTATTTTATTACTTTTGTCGACGATAGCACGAAATACTGTTACGTGTATTTGCTTAAAAGTAAAGATGAAACTATATATAAATTTATCCTTTATAAAGCTGAAGTTAAGAATCAACTCAACAAGAAAATCAAGGTATAACGAAGTAATCGTTGATGACATTCTAATTATAAGTAACAATGATCAAATGATCATGTCTACCAAAAATATGCTGAACTCAAGGTTTGACATGAAAGACATAAGATCTACTGATGTAATTATAGGAATTAAGATATTAAGTATATCAAGTGGTTCATTCTTAATCCATGTCATTATGTTGACAAAATACTTAAGAGGTTCAAAAAAGGTGATTATGGTATTGTTAGAATACCGGTAGATATTAATCTACATCTATCTAAGAATAAAGGTGAGAGTGTATCTCAATTTGAATATTTTAGAGTGATAGGAAGTCCTACTTGATAAGTTGTACAATATCAAACATAGGTTACGTTGGAAGTAAATTAAATAGTTATATCAACAATCCAAGATTTGATCATTGAAAAGGTGTAACTAAATTATGTAGATACTTGAGATACACACATAGCTATAGACTGCACTACACAAAATATTCAGCTGTATTAGAATTACTAATTAGATATTTGATATGAAAGATTTTAAGTCTACCATAGATATGTGTTCACACTAGGTGGTGCAACTATTTTATGTAAATCTTCTAAATAAACTTGCATAACTAGATCTACAATGGAATCTAAATTTATTGCTTTGGATAAATGTGACAAAGAGGTTGAATGGTTGCACGATTTCTTAGAGGATATTTCAAAGTGGCCAAGTCTATGCTAGCAATTTACATCCATTGTGATAGTCAATCTGCAATTGGTAGTTCACAGAGTAACATGTATAATGATAAGTCTTGACATTTACGTCGTAGACATAGTACTATCATACAACTACTCTCAAGTCGCAACTAAGGTTATCTTTGTTAATTATGTGAAGTCAAATGTTAACATAGCGGATCCGCTAATCTAAGGGTTAAATAGAGAGTTAGTTAAGATATCATCGAAAGGAATGAGACCAAAAGCTCATGAATGAATAAGGCTTTGCAAAGGAAACTTAACTTAATTGATTGGAGATATCAAGATCTAGGTTCAAAGAGACAATCTAGTTGTAAAGACTTTATGAGATCACTATAAGGGTTTACCCTCAAGTCCATTTTTATAATGAAAACAATGATACACGTAAGTAAATCTTAAGGTAAAGCTTTTAATAATTCTTATGAAGAGAATACCGAGCAGACTCTTATAGTTAAGAGATCACCTATGTGAAAGAAAAGTTGGGCCGCTTCGAAAAGAAATTGTTTATGTCTCAATTCTTTAGAAACTCTCGCAGAATCAGACGTGTGTTCATGGCCAAAACGAACACAACAGAGAGAATTGAATTGTGTCAGGAAAGATTCTTGTGTGAAATATGTCATCGCTTATATAAACGACAAAACAATTTAAGGACATCGTGTCTATTAGTCAGTTAGTAAAGTAAATATACTCTCATAAGAGAAGGTTAAAGGGTAACTCCTACCTATCCTACACATGTTTCAAATAGATGAACTCAATTTTCATGTCAAAATTGATTTGAAAATTCCGTAAAATTTTTTATTCTTGTGAGGGATTGTTGGAAAATGAAAAGAATTGAATGGAAAAAATTGGTCAGTCACTAGAAACGACATAATGTTTATTTGTAATGAATTTTGCAAACGTTATTCTGGAAACTGTTTTGCAATTCTTTTATTGCCTTTCTACGTTGCTTTTCTTTTCTCTAATTCTCTTGTCCCTTTTAGTTGTAAGCTTTATCTATAAATATAGACGAATAACTACACTCCAGACAAGGAAAGTAAAAGAAAGTATTGAAAAAACTTTCAATTATTCTTGTATTTACAATCTAAAGTTAGGTTCCATCTCATAGAGTTTAAATATTTAAAAGTTTGTTTGGTAGTAAACTGTGGTGTATGTTTGTTACTAGTTCATCATTGTATTGATATTTTATACGTAATCATGCTTATGTAATTCTAATATAAATTTATACAATTTTTTTTTTCTTAAATTGTTTATCCATTACTATTTTTTCTACACATATTTTCCTAGGCAAAGAACAATCAAATCAAGATATCTGTAATAAAGTAGTTGCCGGCATGACTTATTTAATGAATTTTCATGGAAGCATTGGAGCTTTTAAGTTCTAGGAAAATTTTCACTTACTAAATTAATTAATAAATATTATCTGTTAGAAATATAAAAATCGTAGATTGAAGAACTAGAAAAGTAAACCATTCCATTACTGTGTCAAGTTTTATAGGAGAGAACATATCCAACATAAATATGAATCTCAACTAACATATAATAAGGATCTCCAACACCATCCGACTATTATACATGGACCGGTTCACTTGTATAATTCCTTTACCAGAGAATGAGTTCGCCTTTAACTAACCTTTCATCATTTTGTTTTTATCTTTCCCAGTAGAAAACATAGCTTATAAATTAGTGTGTTCTTGTAAATCTATTAGACTTTCTTTTCCATATTTTTCTTTATGCTTACCTAAACTAGAATCGACATAATATCATCTAGATTTCTTTTTTCATTAGGGATTCCATGTTGGACCCTTCGTCTGTATTCGGGATGCTTTTTGGGAGTGAGTTCTTTGAAGATTATGTCGGTCAACTTGCTTTGGCTTCTTTGGCTTCTGTTGACGTCGAGGAAGAGTCCCAGGATCCTGAAGTCCGCAAGCATAAAATTCAGGAGAAAATGAAGGTATGATTTTGCTTATTGTATTTGTTAAACATATTGTCCTTTGTTATTCTCAAATAAAATCTTCACATTTCTTTCTGCAGACAAAACAGAAGGAAAGGGAAGAAAAGCTCATAACAATCTTAAGAGATCACATTCAGCCCTTTGTTGATGGTCAGACTGATGAGTTTGTCAACTGGGCAAATTCAGAAGCACGACGCCTCTCTACGGCTGGTGGGTGTTTCATTTCTCCATAAGAGATCATATATAGTGTTTATAGAAGTGATTACCTTTCAACTATTTTATTAAAGATAACTTTGCTAGTCGCTTTAGGCTAATGGTCTTTTAAGGTTTATTCCTTCCACAAAGACATAGCATAAAATCTTCAGGTAGAATGAGGCAGAATCCTCTACTTTGCAGAAGAAGTTGCTAAGAAAGATAATAGTTCTACCCATTAGAAAAGACTAAAGAGACTGACAATAGCTTTCACCATATCTCATTATCATTCACAGCAAATTAAAATCTTTCATGTACCAACTTATGAATTCGACACAATCTGTCAGTTGCGGTCCCACGTATTATTTGAGGGCATGTGGGAATATTGGAATTTTTTTAAAGGTTATTTACTTTAAGCCTAAGCAGCCACAAATCAATGCTTGAAGTCTTTGGACATGCAAAAGGCTATATAACCTATGTACTTTTTCCAAGTACCTCGACACAAGGCATAAGCCATGAATACCTTTTATAACATGGTTAATATCTGCTCCAATTTTGCTTGAAAGTTGGAACGAACATTATTATAATGTAGTAGAAAGTAAATGCCTTAAGCTGTGGCAATGACATTGTAGAAAGTTTTGATGAGATTGAACTTTTTTTTTTCTTTAAAACAATTTTCTGTAGGAATTCTTGAAGCCTTTCTTGATCTTAATTATAATTATTTCTTGGCTGCTTATAGTTTAGCAACTTGCAGGAAAACCCTTTGTAGCATATACATTTTAGATGCTGTGATTTTAATTTTTGATTGGCAGCCACAAAAATTGTAAAAATGGCCACTACTAGTCGTAGTCCCACTAAACTGTCATGGTAAGAGATGCCGGGTCTCAATCCTAAGCTTCAGTCAAACTATATAATGGGGCCAGTCTTAAGAATTCTGACGCGTGCAATGGTGCTTCATGGCCCAAAAGTCGAAAGGCTGAAATTGTTATTACTGGATTACATGGTGGCTCCTTGTTCTAGCCTTAGTATGATAAAGTAGTGAAATTGTTGGAAAATGAATCTAACTTTTACTGTTATCAGAATTTCATTTTTAAGCAGATGTTATCTTGGTCATAAGATCAAGGATCTTCTTGCTACTTGTTACTTTCTCAGTAATTCTATGTGCTATATTTTCTATCTGGATTTTTAGTGTTTTATCTTGTATTTAAAATCTTGTTGACTACATTTGTTCTTCTGCGAGATTGCCATAGCTCTATGTCTTTTAACAACGTAGGTATGAAACTGTGACTAGATCCAGATGAAACCTGTCATCTCATTTATGAATTTCTGTTCTCAATGAGAATGTGACTGTTAGCGTTTTTTGTCTAATTCTATAGAATGTTTGCTTTACATTTGAAACTATTTTTTATTGCTCAAATCTCAATGGGCAAATTTGCTGTAACGTTCATACGAAATTCATAAATTCCTTTTCCAATGCTAACTAATGGCCTATTAATGGTTTTTGCTTAATGCCATTGGGATTAATCCACACTTTATTTCAACAGCTTTTGGGGAGGCAATGTTGCACACAATCGGTTACATTTACACAAGGAAAGCTGCTAGGGAACTAGGAAAGGACAAACGGTACATGAAGGTGCCATTTTTGGCAGAATGGGTACGAGATAAGGGACACCAGATGAAGTCTCAAGTAATGGCAGCTTCAGGTTCATATTTCATGCTACCAGGGGATTTTATTTATTTAATTAAAAGTGTGTCATCATTCCTTTTGGAAGTTACATCAACCCACTCCTTATGCTTCTCGGAATGCTAGGTGCTGTCTCTTTGATCCAAATTCAGGAAGATTTAAAGAAGTTAAATCAAGGAGAAAATAGAGAGGAGAGCATAGAGAAGGTCGTTGAAGAGAAAAAGGATGCTATGCTTAACTCTCTCTGGCATATCAATGTGGTTGACATTGAGTCAACTTTGTCACATGTTTGCCAAGCAGTAAGTTCCCACATTTCTTTTAATTGGCTTTGAATTTCATAGTTTTTGCAGCAAACTATGCTTTTTGCTCGGATGTTGTGAGATAATTTAAAGGATTTCATAAAGAAGGAGTTGTATCTTTTTCATTTTAACTATCATGTGACATGGATATAAGTATATCTAACTAAAAAAGAACCTTATAAGCTGCATTTAACAAAATGACATTCTAACTTTCAGGTTCTTAGAGATCCTAATGTCTCCAAGGAAGTTCTGAAACTCCGTGCTCAAGCATTGAAAAAATTTGGAACTATCTTCCAAGTAAGTGTTTGTCCGCCGCCTTTGTGTTTTTGGTTATAGATGTATCAGGATCAGGACCATGCTGTGGGAGCTGTACGGACCAGCAATCTTGTTTTATGTCTGATCAAAGTTAATTTTCCATCACTTTTAGGGTGCCAAGGCTGCTTATTGTAGAGAAAACAGTCTGCGCCATGAAAGTGACGGCAAAACGGTAGCTGCTTCATCATAATCGTGATTAATTTCTTCGATATTCAATGAAAAGTGCTTGATGTGTGAGACATATCAAGACTTAACACTTTATATATTTATTATTATTGTTGTTGTAGTAGTAGTAGTTATGTTTGATTAAAGTACGTCTTAGTGTCCCAAATTAGGGGTTAGTGGAGTCCTTGGTCCAATTTTTAACAACAAAAAAAAAAATTGGATCGTTTAGCTTATAAAATTGTTGAAACCAAACGGTTCAGTCCGATTTAGTTAACGATTTTTTTTTCTTCGAAATTATGTTGTTAAAACTTAGAATTAACATTAAAAAAACTTTAAATTTAATCAAATTATTTTAAATATGCTACAAATATAAAATTATGTAATATATCGTATAAATTAACTAAGTTGATAAAATTTATAAAAGATAAAATTATTATAATATACATGTAATTGAAAATTGTAGATTATATGTTAAAAAGTTGAAATCGTAAAAAAGAACTTAAATTTAATATTTATTTTTTAATAATAATATAAATATTTTTTGTTTTTAAAATTAAACACCAATATATTATATTTAAAAGAAAAATATTTTTTTATATATAATATATAACAGTTCGATTTAAATGATTAAAAATTTAATAAAAATTGGACTAATTGAGAAACGGTTGGAAGAAATATAAATCGGATTAGATTATTTGGCTCGTATAATTATATAATCTGGTTTGATCTGATTCGATTTTTCAGTTTAATTCAATTTAGTTTAATTTTTAGACACTTTTAAATGTATATATGAAAGTATTTTTTTAGAAAAACAAAAATTATATTTCATTCATTCAAACGAAAAATACAAAAATAATTAAGTCAATAAAATGAAAATGCATTAAATTATTATATGAATCATCAATTATCATATGTAGCATAGTTTAAGCTTTTTTTTTTTTTTTTTTTCTCTTTCAATTCTCTAAACATATATAACTCTTTTTATTGATAAAACGAAAGATCTTTGATCAAACTTAACCATTCTACGTCTTAAAATTTTCATGTTTTGATATGCATAATACTTGAATGAAAGTTATAAGATTTACATCTAAATCTAGAAATAAAATAAACCAAAACATGACATGACATGCATATATAAAATTACTACTAAATTGAAATCTAAGTGAAAGAAAACTATATTAGATTGAAATATATGTGTAATGCACAAATTATAATTTGTATTTATTAAAATAAATTAAATAAAATGGAGAGAAAGCTTCTCCAATAAAAAACTCTCGAAGCGAAAACAATAGAGGACAATAATTTTCTAAAAAGAGGAAAAGAGAGACAGCTAACAGATATTATCATACGTATAAGAAAGTTTTTTTTTTTTTTTTTTTTTTTGAGGCTATGTATGTATGCAATGACGTAACTATACGTGGACTGCACCGAGCTTGAGCCCGGTCAGCCTTTTTAAATTTTTTTAATTAATATTAATAATATAAATATAATTTAATATATTATATTATAATTATATATTCTTTTTTAAAAATAAAAATATTAAATATTTAAAATATTTATGTTTTAATTTACACTCATATTAATAATTATGTATTATATATTACTAAAAATTATAACTTTTAAATTTTTGATCGATAAATATTATTTAATTATTAATTTAAATATATATTTAAGTATAAATTTATATGTATTTAGCACTCTTTTTTATAACAATTCACCATTATTTCATTAAATATGTTTTTTTTTCCTTCTTTAAATTATTAATTAGAGTTTTTTATTTCAAAATATATATTATTCCATTGTTTTTATATTAGAACATAAAATTTATTTTAAATTTCTATACTTATCAATTACTATTAATAGATGAAAAAATGATTAAGCGTATAAATTATTTATTGATTCTTTAATTCTTTAGTTATTTTAATTTTTTGTTTATTTGTTGTTAGGTCTATTTAAGTTTGTATACTTTAATTTACATTAAATACTTTTTTTTTGGTAGGTTATAATAGATAAACCTCACAAAAAATCTAAATCATTTAAAACTCTTCATTTATTCTTTAAGAAAATAGATGACTAATAATCAACCAAAAAAATAAGCGATCTCAAGAACCATTTGTTGAAATTTGCAGAAGAAATTGAATCTGAATTGATAATCGATGAATTTTATGCTCTAAAGTATCATCGGGCACAACTTAAATAAATTTTTTTTGTTTATTTTTGAAATTTATATTATTTTTTCAATATTAGCTATAAATCTTGATATTATAAATAAAAAAAATTAAAAAATTTATTTTAATATAAATCAGCCCTCCTAAAAAAATATTCTAAACCCTAAATAAAAAAAAAATTAAAAAATTTATTTCAATATAAATCAGCCCTCCTAAAAAAATATTTTTAGTTACGTGCCTGTATGTATGAAAGTCTGATGTTACATATTTCACCTGTTATTTTGCCCTGTTTTACTATTCCCATAACTTTGAAATCCTATTCTGTTCCTGCAATGCAATGGTAGGTATATTTCCCATAACTTTTAAATATTTACTATTGAAAACAAAACAACTCAATCTTGTACAATTCGATCACAATTTTAGTACAACATTTTGTATTATGCAAATGATTATCTAAAAATTGACGAGCCATTATTAAATGTCCAAAATATAACGAGATAATGTATGTGGTGTTTATAGAGAAAAAAAAATAAATCTGCCATTTATACGTGATTTTTTTAATTCCCTGGTTTAAATTAAATGTTCATGTTATATAATATATAGGTGTATACTATATATCCAAGCCATATAATTATAACTTGAACCAAAAACTGTCAATTTCTTTAGCATTAATGAACAAGGATATATAATGTACTATTGGAGAATGTCCTTAGTGTTGGTAGCAAAACAAATTGGCCAGTTATTATTATTATTGATTGAAAAGACCAAAAAAAAAAAATGGTCAATAATATTTTTTATTATTGAACAAATTGGCTAATTATTGAGCGCAATGAGTTGGGGAAACAAATATTAATTAAATTGAATTGGGTTTGAACTTTGAAGTTTAAACTAAAGAAACAGTCGTACCACCACTTATTACGAAAGAGAGGAAATAAAAGTGTTTCTTTTTAGGTCAGGCAATATATATATATATATATATAAATATATCTTCTCTTTATTCTCCACCATTGTCCCTTCAGTGGTATTTGGTGTATTGTCTTTGTCGTTTTGGGAAATTTAAAAAGAAGCACTAGTCATCCACAAAAGCTATTTTATGCGAACCTAATATGTCTTCTTTTCAAGAACAACTGAGATCATGACAAACAATCCACTAATCTAAAAGCATGCCTTCAAATTTCCACTCTAATTAATTTCTCCCCCCCTCGCCCTCGATCACTCTAGTCCTTTCCAGTCATAGAATAGCTAGCTAGCTAGCTAGCTAGATAGGATCAGCTTTGTTCAATTATGATAATCTAATCATTAATGGGGGTGGTTAATTTTGACTTGTAAACTCTTAATTTCCAAACTCCGGTCAAGCAATATTGACTTCCCGAGTATATAAGGTTTCATGTAAATGCTTTTACAATTAACAATAGATATATATATATATATATATATTATTTTAACAACTTCATACCGTTGAATTAAATTTTGTTAAATAGACATTCATTCTGTCTAATTAATTAGGAGAATTTAATTCTGCTTTTTTGTTTTCTTTCAAAGTATAGATTGATTACATATGTATATATATATAAAATAAAAGCCCTCCTACATAACACGGGCAATTAATCAAAGATCACTGGCCACACAACTTTCAGTAAAATGTGAGTGATTCTATTTTCAATAGAAAAAATAAACATAATTTTACTATTGGCAAATAAAGGAAACCCGTACGGTCATGCTGTATAAACTTTTCCTAAAAAAAGAAAATCTCCTCAAATATTAACTTGAAAATAAAAAAAAAAGTCAAAAGCAAAAATAACATATGCGATCTTTGTGTGTGTTGTAAGCACTGTGTGAGATCGAATATCGATAGTAATAAAGATTTTTCTAAGAAATAATGGAAATATTTATTTATTTGGTAATCAATAGACTAAACGTATTTTTTTCGATATTCATTTTTGGTTAAAGCCTATCCGTTTCGACTGAAATCGACAAAATATAGAAGAGGCTTGTAGATAATTTCCAATAGGTTTCATTTCTAGTTAGTATTATTTCTTAATTAACACACACACACACACATATATATATATATATATATATATATATATATATATATATATATATATATATATATATATATATATATTAATTACTAGCCATTTAATTAATATTAAGAAGCCACTAACTTGTTACACTAATGAGTGCTCCAACAAGAGGAAAGGGGTCTATGTCACCTTTTTTTCCATAGGAATTTTTAAAAGAAATAAAGACGATTCAAATTAAAGCTTGTATTTTTTTAACATTTAACTGTCGTTTTAGTAGTCTCTAGCTAGATATAATTCCACACTTATAATAATTAAGTTTCAAATTTTAATATTGTTCGGGATATAATGATGATCGAAATATAAGAGTACTATATGAAGATATATATAAATCCTGCTCATCACACTACTTTCTCGATCTCTTATATAGATACTGGTAATTGTATATTCTCTCTGTTGAATGATAAAAATAGAGCAAAGAGCTGGCTTGCTAGCTAGATCATTAATTAAAGGTGAACTAAAAATGAGGGGTCTCACAAAATTGCTGGTTATTCTGAAAAAGTTGAGTCTATTGTTCCTCCTCATTTCAGGCTCACTTTTATCAACTTCTCTTGCAGGTATGTACGTACGTAAGTGAGTGTTTTTCAGTTTAATTTAATTAACTTGTTGCTAAATATTAAGCAATTTTTAGTTAAATTAAAGGGAAATATTGAAATTAAACATTGATTTTTCTTTTTCATGCATGCATGTGCATGACATTCTTTTTATGTACATATATATATCTGTCTAGGTAAATTAATAAATCTAATTAATTAGTACTTTGGACAGGACACTTGTGATCTTCTTAATTTTAGAGTTTGCTTCTGTAATTAATTAGTTCAATGTACAATCTTGTTCACTGACAAACTAGATAGAAAGAAATTATTAATTATTGTAAGTTATTATAAGTTAACTGATCATTAATTAGTGTTAATTATATGATGAGATGAGTTTATGTGCAAATAATATTAATTGATTGATTAATAAAATTGGGTTTTGCAGGGCGACAGTTGAAGCCTGTAGTTGTAAACAAGTTGGCTAATAATGAATTTGCTGCAACTTCTGTTGAGGTATGTAGCTAGAGATCACTAGATTGATGATCATGTACGTACCATTTTACTGATCATGTACACACACACACACACATATGTAAATTAAACTCGTGCTTAATTATATGTATGTGTGCATATGTGTTTTTGTGTGGGTAATAGGAAATGTTATTAGGACAGCTGGCAAGACCACATGAAGATGAAGCAGTAGAAAAAATACATGAAAGGCTTCTAAGAGCTAATACCAGAGACTATGGAAGATACGACCCTGCTCCTGCTCTTGTTAAGCCTCCTTTCAAGCTCATACCCAACTAGCTATATATATATATATCATCTTGAAAACCCTAAATGTTATAGATCTAGTACTACTAAATAATGATGCATGTAACTCGTGATCATCAACACCCATCATCGTTTACTAGTATAATTTTGGGATATATATATACACTATATATGTTTTGATCACAATACCAATTATAACGTTAATTATTGATATGTAGCTCAAAATGCATAAATTAATTAATGCTGTGTGAAAATTGGTACTGAATGAATTTTAATTAAGTTCCTGCCGATCTTAGTGTAAGGATGAAATATTAATTGGCGGATATATAATAACATATATATATATATATATATAATAGTGAAAAGATAGTAATCGAATTGATTAACTTGGGCCTTAGTTGGGTCCATATGCAATATACCTATGGATTTCTTGTGTTAGGTTTATGTATGAGTCGGAATTTTTTTTTTGTTTTTGTTTATTATTTTATATTAATGCATTTATTTAAATATAAATGAATTATTTTAAAATAAATATTAATTATATCTTTTAACATGTACACGAACCAGACTCGTATAAAAAAAATTTCACGGAGAAACACGTATGCCTGCGCTTTGATGACGTCTCATTGCATTGTTTAGGTTTTGGGTACTACGTGTGAGGATATAGTGTGTCATTATCCTCCACCGCCATAAGTAGCTGGATTATTTTAGAGCACATCTCGATCGAATATAACGTAGATTTGGAAATCGAAAAACATAATATCGATCGAGTTGAGTAATGGCGGATATAAGAGATGAACATGGAAACCCAGTGAAACTGACGGATGAACTTGGAAATCCGGTTCGTTTAAAAGACGAGCGTGGAAACCCAGTTAACATAACCGGTGTAGCAACCACCCAAACTAGTATTAGACCTAGTACTGACCACCAACATGGATCAGTACTAGATACTGGGCGTGGAGTGAGTGGTCAGGGCGGCAAGTACAGTACTAAATTAGAAACACATAATAATATAATTCCTACCACTACTACTGAGTCTTTGTTGGGAGATAAGATTGCTGCTCATGACCATCATCATCACATCCACAATGCTGCTCCTACTACTCATCTTCAACAACGTTCTGGCAGTAGTAGTTCAAGCTCTAGCTCGGTAATTAAATTAATAGTTTAATATATATACATATATTGATTGTATTTTTATTAATTAATATTAGTTGCTGATAATTAATATAATGTTTGAATAATATATATATATATATATATATATATATATAATGCAGTCAGAGGATGATGGACAAGGTGGAAGAAGGAAGAAGATCAAGAAGAAGGGGTTGACTATGAAAATAAAGGAGAAAATAAAGAGTGGTCCATCTGGTGCTAAACATCCAGATCATAATAAGGATCATAAAATAGCCACCTCTACTACTGCTACCACCATTACCACTACTGCTACTCAAGAGCACCACCATGATGAACATCACAAAAAGACTTTGATGGACAAAATTAAGGAAAAACTACCTGGTCAACACCATTAATTAATTGTAGCCTTTCAATTTTCTTTTTTTATTTTAATTGCACCTGCTTGGTCGTCTCTAATGCATGTAAGTATGTTTTGCCTATTAGCTAGCCCGTACTAGATTTTCTGATCTCAATCCAATAAGTCCATGCTTGTACCTAAGTTATTAGTGTTTAATGTGTAATAAATGAATATTATTATAAATAATCAACTACTTTATTATTGTTAATATTTTTTTTTTAATATATATGGGAAATACATTATTTCATTTGTGTCGGCTAACTAATGCACCTGCACAATCGACCTTGGTTCTGAGCATTCTGACAACCAAATTAAGGCTGATGACACCCATCGAATATTATGGAAGGTTAAAAAAAAATCTTGTTAAGTTTGACCAATTCAGAACACTTTTTAACCAAATTGAGGCAGTTAATTACTTGCATAGGAAATTAAAAAAAAAAAAAAAAAAAGTTCCTTATTTTGGTGAATTTTGAGCTGTGACCTCCTTTCCACCACTGATAATGAAGGAAGTAAATTACACAAAACTAAAAAAATCTCCTTCATTGAAATACAAACTTAATTCCCTTTCTAATTTTCAAGTAAAATCCCCCTTTTTTAAAAAAAAAAAAAAAAAAAATTAATTCCCCAAAAAACCAGGAGGAAATATGGAGATAGAAAAAAAAACCAGAAAAGCACATTCCCATATTTTTCTATCCTCCTCCTTATTGCCATCCTCATTTTCATCATTGATGGCTATCCTCCTGGTCCTCTTCCTCTCTGCCACCTTCCTTTTCGTCTCTGCCGACCCCTCCACCCCAGCTCCCTTTGTTCCCCAAGATAACTTCCTAATTGATTGTGGTGCCACCAATGCTTCTCCTAATTCCCCACATATGGGAAGACCCTTCAAAACAGAATCACAAACCTCTCAATTCCTAAATGCTCGAGATGATTACAAAGTTTCAATTCCATCAGATAATGATGATGTTCCTTCTATTTATTTATCAGCTAGAATTTTTTTAGAGGAAGCTACTTATTCTTTCCACATGTTACGTCCTGGTTGGCACTGGGTTCGTCTCCTTTTTTTTCCAATCAATAACAATGTCTTTGACCTTCAAAAAGCAACCTTTACTGTCTCAACCAACAAGTATGTTCTGCTTCACAGTTTTAATATCAATAATGAAAATACCACCAAGCCTAATAGTATTCTCAAGGAATACTTTGTGAACATAACAGAACCACAATTCACAATTAAGTTTGCTCCACAAAAGAACTCTGCAGCTTTTATAAATGCAATTGAGGTTGTTTCAGCTCCTGACAATTTGATCACAGATACTGCTTCAAATCTTTCTCCGGTTGGGAATTTTGATGGCTTGTCAAAATATGCCTACCAAGTTGTACACAGGCTTAATATGGGAGGACCCCTTGTAACTCCTGCAAATGACACATTAGGAAGAACTTGGCTTCCCGATGACTCATATCTTAAAGACAAAAACTTGGCCAAGACTTCGATGGTTGCAACTAATGTTGTTAAATATCCACAAGGAGGATCACCATTAATTGCTCCACAATCAGTTTATGCATCCGTTGTTCAAATGGCTGACGCCCAAGTTGCCCAACCAAATTTTAATGTGTCATGGAAGTTTGATAAAATTGATTCTTCATTTGGATACCTCATTAGGTTGCATTTCTGTGATATTGTGAGCAAAGCATTGAATAGTCTCTATTTCAATGTGTATATTAATGAGAAAATGGCAATTCCTAGTCTAGATTTATCACACAGTATGGGAGGTTTAGCAATTGCTTATTATAAGGACATTGTGGTAAATTCGTCTATGATGTCTGATGGACTATCTATCCAGATTGGCCCATCTAATGCAGTTTCTGGTGATATGAATGCTATTTTGAATGGTGTGGAGGTTATGAAAATAAGCAACAGTGTAGATAGTTTGGATGGAGAGTTTGGAGTAGATGGAAAAAAAAGCAGCCCTGATTCTCACAGAGGCACTGTTGCTGCAGTTGGGTTTGGTTTGATGTTTGGAGCCTTTGTAGGTCTAGGGGCAATGATGGTAAAATGGCACAAAAGACCTCAAGATTGGCAAAAGAGGAACAGTTTCTCTTCATGGTTACTTCCAGTTCATGCTGGTGATGCTAGCTACCTATCAAGCAAAGGGTCACAAAAGAGCACCTTTTTTAACTCTTCTATGGGACTTGGTAGGTATTTCACATTTGCAGAGTTACAAGAAGCTACGAAGAACTTTGATTCCAATGCAATCATTGGGGTTGGTGGATTTGGGAATGTATATCTTGGGGTGATTGATGACGGGACTAAGATTGCGGTTAAAAGAGGAAATCCACAATCAGAACAAGGAATAACAGAGTTCCAGACAGAGATTCAGATGCTATCTAAGCTAAGACACAGACATTTAGTGTCACTTATAGGGTATTGTGATGAAAACTCAGAGATGATACTTGTTTACGAGTTTATGTCGAATGGACCATTCAGAGATCATTTGTATGGTAAGAACATGCCAGTATTAACGTGGAAGCAAAGACTTGAAATTTGTATTGGAGCTGCTCGTGGACTACATTACCTTCACACAGGTACAGCTCAAGGAATCATTCATAGGGACGTAAAGACAACTAACATACTGCTGGATGATAACTTCACAGCTAAGGTAGCAGATTTCGGATTATCTAAAGATGCGCCAATAGGACAAGGTCATGTGAGTACTGCGGTTAAGGGAAGTTTTGGTTATTTAGACCCAGAGTATTTCAGAAGGCAACAATTGACAGACAAATCTGATGTCTACTCTTTTGGGGTGGTTTTACTAGAGGCATTGTGTGCTAGGGCAGCTATAAATCCACAACTTCCCAGAGAACAAGTAAATTTGGCTGATTGGGCAATGCAACGGAAGAGAAAAGGTTTGCTTGATAAGATTATTGATCCTCAACTTGTTGGATCGATAAATCCAGAATCTATGAAGAAATTTGCTGAGGCTGCTGAGAAGTGTTTGGCTGAACATGGAGTTGATAGGCCTAGTATGGGAGATGTGTTATGGAATTTGGAGTATGCTTTGCAACTACAAGAGGCATTTGCTCAAGGCAAGACTAATACTGCTGATCATGATGATGATCTGACTAATAATACTACTTCTTCTTCTTCAGCCACTACTACTCATCATCATAATAGTAATAATAATGTAACTGCTTCCCCTGAAATACTTGTTCCGTCTGACACTACTAATGAAGAGATCAGTACGACTCCAGCACAACTTCAATCCACCAGTGACCACTCTGGAACTTCAATGTTTGCCCAGTTTTCTAATCTCAATGGCAGATAGAGAGACAGAGAGAGCTATGCTCAATTGAGATTATAATTTTAATTTATGATGAGGGATTAATTTGCTTATTCTATTCACATTAATAAATGCAATATTCTTATATCATGAACAAGTTCATACTCTAAATAGTATGTACATCGTGTAAAATAGCATGTATCGTGTACATAAATTACATAACAGTATGTAAATTAAATATTTATACTCTATGTACAACTAACATGCTATTATGGGCTCCAAATCAACTACTCCACCTCTCTCTAGGCATAAGTCTCATGTATGTTAATCTGATTATAATATATGGTTAATGTACTGATATATGGAGCAATATTCAATACATATATGTAAGCATTATCAATCCTTATAGTACATTGTTATTATTATTTTCTATTTTTGTAATTTTATTTGCAGAACAAGATATTCTGTATACATAGAGAATTTAAAAGCACTTCCTAAGAAACTAGAGCTAGTATGAGATTGTATTAGTACCCTTACAAATTAATATATTTAGACAACACTGAATAGTGAATAGCTACCTCAATTTTTACGGATTGATTCTACAATTACGTACAAACTCGCTGGTAGTTTTTTTTAGAAAACTATATTTGAAGTGGGAGAATCATACCAAAATACCTTTATCACTCTACTGCGAGAAGGTAGTTGGCAACACATTAACTAGTAGTATTCTGAAGTATTACCCGTATATCTAAAATGGTAAACGAAAGTCAAATTATGAATTTCTTAGATGAACGTAATTTCTTCTTGGGAAAACTCTAAAATAGTGTTATACAAATTATACTAATATTTACAATTAACATTACTTCACAAATGTTATTGGTTCATATGTGCAAGAGATCAGAGTGGTATTTTTTCTGTTAAAAGCTGTTATTGGTTGGCTGAGTTGTTGAGAAGACAAAGTAATAGAATGGATTATGGTGCTGGCTCGAGTTGCTCTAAGAGTGATTGTTGGTGGAGGCGAATTTGAGGGCTTTTGTTGCCTAATAAAATCAAGTTGTTTATTTGGAGGGCTTGTCAAAATGTTTTGCCTGTTCAAAGCCAGCTGGTTGCAAGGAAGGTTATTGTGGAACCTTGGTGTTGTGTGTGTAATGGTTTTGCTGAGGATGTACCACATGCTTTATGGGGTTGTAAGGAGGCTTGGTTGGTTTGGAAGGCTTCTATTTTTGGTGACTATGTTAACAATAATAGGCACTTGTCCTTTGTGGATATGTGGAATGGTGTGTGGTTTTCTTTTTCTGAGCAGGAGGTGTGTCAGTTTAGCTATGTAGCCTGGGCCATTTGGTTTAATAGAAATGCAAGGATGGTTGGCAAGCCATGTAGAGGGAATGATGCTACATTGGAATGGGCTAATATGCTGATTGAGGAGTGTTGGAAGATTAATGCTAAGGATAGTGTTGTTGTGGAGCGAAGGAGGAACCTCATTAACCATGGTGTTGCTTGGAGAAAACCGCCAGCTAGTTTCATAAAAATCAATACTGATGCAAGTGTTTTAGCCAAAAATGGACTTATTGGGCTAGGATGGGTAGCTCGAAATTATTTGGGTAAGCTTATTTTTATTGGCTCTACTCCTTTGATAGGTTTTTCTTCACCTCTTTGCTGTGAATTGCAAGCTATTGTGTGGGCTTGTAGAGAGGCAAAGCATAGGCAGTGGCGATTGGTCTTTTTTGAATCGAATTGTATGCAAGCAATTTCGTTGCTTAATGGAAGAGATGGTGCTTTTGCACCTGATGGTGCTTTAGTGGAGGAAGTTTGGATGTTGGCTGCTGAGATGGATTTTAGATTCTGTTATGTTCCTAGGGAGCAAAATAAGGTGGCACAATGAGCTATTAGAATCGCACTAAGTAGATCTGAGGTATTTTTTTCTTCTTTTTCTTCTTCTAATTTTCCTTTCTGCCTGTCTGAGGCTTTGACATTGGATGTTCCTAATTGGAATTGTATAGAGAACTTTTGTTATACTTAATATACATACATGTTTTCATAAAAAAAAAAAACATTACTTCACAAATTATATTAATATTAATTAATAGTCAAATTATGAATTATATTAATATTAAATGAAGATCGTGAAGAGATATAGATTTATTTTGTATATATAATTTATCTACAATTTTATAAATATTACATATAAAATTTACACTATCTACAAACTGTCACATACTTGTGTGAAAATTACACATTTTGTAACTGATCATGTGTGTACTATCTAAAATTTCTAGCCAATAGGACGCATTTAGAAGCAAACCCTAGCTACATTGTACAATTCGTTTAAGTCAAGATGTCTCTTGTAAATTTTACCGAACTGTAACCTTGATTGATTTCGCAATCTTTTTCCATTCAAATTAATAAGAACTAAGGCCAACCACACATACTTGCTTCATATATAATAGACTTTGAGCATTAGTTTGAGTGTCTCTATATGAAGAACTCTTTTAGTTATTTTAATGGAAAGCAAAGGCTATACTAAGAGTTAAGTTGGATTGTGTAATGAATTTATTTTTTCTTAAAAGCTGTAAAATATATTTAAAATCATACTTCGCATTAATTGTGTGTTCATAATCCATATCCCGTTTTAAAAAATTATTTAAAATAATATCTTTAAAACTTATAACAATAAAAATAACACTCATATTTTGAATTAAGATGAATATAATTATTATAAGTTTTAGGGTGTTAGTTTTGTGATTTTTTCATATAGTTTTTGATACTTCATTTATGTAGTGTTTTATTGCGAAAAAAATTAAATTGAACTATGTGAATTAATTTTTATGTTGCATTTTTGAAAGAAAAAAAAATTCTCTCTATGTATATAATTTTAACATATGAAAATCAATAAAGAATTATTAAAGATGACAAATGCAGATGCAATAGAGGGTATAACAATAAGGAAGCATGCCCTAGAAAAGGCAAAAGGGGTAGATCGAGGGCGTCGAATGAAGAAGAGGGAATATAGATATAGATAAGGCAGTTTGCAAAAAGGCTCAGAACCAACCCTTAATTATCGAAGACCAAATATATAAATAACTCCAACCCTTAACGTGTTAGGTCTTAATCTGATCCTCACAACTATATATATCTAAACGTCACAAGATTTCCTTTCCAGTTTCTGTCGTCGTATGAGTAAAATTAAAAAGAAGTTAATTCTCATGCATATTTAAAACTATATATCAACACATACGTACACATCCTGATATATAGTCTCTCTATAATATTCATATATCTATCTCAATTCTCTCCTTCTTGTACATGTTCTCTAATTTATCTGTCAAATTAATATGGAGATTGGAGAGGAAAGCATGAGGTCCTTCGACATGGGTGCTCTTCGTAGTAATCTCCCCGTGAAGTAAGAATATAATGATCTATATGTTAGTTTTTTTTTTTGGCTAATTAATTAAATTTGGGTTTATTTAATATATAATAATAAATTATATAAACAGGAGAGGGTTGTCAAGGTATTATTCAGGAAAATCAAGATCATTTACGTGCATGGCAGATGTGCACTGCTTAGAAGATCTAAAGAAACCAGAACGACATCATCATAATGATGTTAAGAAAAGGAAGAAATTAATTTCAGATAGGAAGGAATTGCATCATGTTCCTCCTTATCCATGTCGACGTGTTTCGAGTACCAACCAATGTTCTACTCCTTGTGTTGGCGCCTAAGAGAAATTAAACACCATTTATCATCAACTGGATCATCGCATATATAGATACCACACCCATGCAAACTACTACTTTTTGTCCACCTTCTGTAAATAAGAAATAGATCATAATGGTGAATCTATTCCCACTTTTATTATAAGTTTTGTCTCATGCATGCAAGAGTTATAGCACTAGAGAGATCGATCGATGTGAATAATTAACTTCTTTTTTCTTGTTTATCAATTGATCAGTTACAATGATCAAATATATTGTAAATAATGTTAGTGTATCTAGTGCTGCTATATATAATAATAATAATAATAATAATAATAATAACAATAATTTTCAACTACATATTAATTTCCACATTTGTATTTGGGTAAATTATTAATCTCATAACCCTTAAATACCTTTCGTCTCAATTCTAATATACATCGAATGTATGCATGTTTTACATTAGGATAACAATTAGAAAATTCATTTGAAAAGACAACGGTAAAATGTGAAAAAAGGCGACGATTACAACTTAAATATAGTGTCTTGTTCCTGACTTCCTGCTCTATACTATGACTTCATTATTTATGGAAACAGTAACTCTCTGTTCGAGTTCTTTATTTGCACAAATCACACCATAAAAATGACTATCAGGAATGACAAAAGTTCAGTCATATTGCCATTGTCATTCAATAGCAGCTAGCAAGGTCACATTTCAGATTTTATCTCTAACAAGTCACAACAATCATTACATTGCTACTAGGTTAATCTAGTTATGAAATATACACCATGTGGCTACGCCAAAACAGAAAACAGCCATGTGAAAATAGATAAATTAATGTTTCTCTAGCTCAAACAAGAGACAGCAAACTATCCTAAATCACAATTTTGACCGAGATAATATATTTTTGTAATTTATCCCTAACCTTACAAAACTCAGAATTCAGCCCTCCACATTAATGTCCAAACAACTATTGCTTGCGTATCTTTTTGCAAGGATTGTCATCAAGCATGACCAGATCGTCATCATCATCAACTTCTTCAGGTTGGTAGTGGTTTCTAGTTTCTGAGCTTGTACATGCATTCTTGTGAGTCTCAGAAAGTTTCCGTTTCTTAGCTGAAGCAACTTCTAGGTCATTGTAAGTTTCATCTTCCAACTGCAATGCTTCTGATGTTCTTGCTTCACTGTCAACATACTTGTTACTATCCTCAGCTGAAGGAGCTTGAGTCCATCCAGAAAGCAGCATGCCATCAGGTTCCTTCTCCTCGTCAAATTCATCCCTGTAGACATACAGAAAATTTATCACCTTAAATAAATATGGTTCCATTATTCCCTAATAAGAAAGTATCTAAACTCGAATTTTGCTACTAGGACTTGAATCAAGCACATATGGTTACAACTTACAAACCACCCAAAATTAAATATTTTTCAACAGGATAAAATGTCATGGGGAAATGAGAAAATGATAGAAACTAAGGCCCTATCCAACCAATATACCACAGATTATCAGAAAACAGGATATCCAAACAATATCAATCCATTAAGCAGGAGTATTGCAGTAAGAGTAAAGCAATTTATAAATATGACACTGTTGACTAGCACATATCAATATTATAGTGCTCATACAAATATGCGGAGGATTAAAAACCTGTGCTTGACATTGATATTGCAAGAAAACTCTTGTTGAAGATCCTCAACTGTCAGCATTGTACCACCAGTAACTGGGGAAGGAAGCTCGGACAGCACCTGAGAAAGATGTAAGTCAACTGACAAAAGCAAGTAATTTTACATCCGTGGCAGAAGTTATACCTTCTCAAGGTTTGCAGCGTAATTTGCAACCATGTCAGCATCAAGATCGTCACCAACTTCGTAGAGAAGGGCTGAACCATGCATGATGAGTGGTAAATTCATCCCAAGCTTAGCCTTGACTATCTTTTCGACAAAGTCCCTTAACTTTGCACAATGAGTGTTGATTTCAAGTAGTAGAGGTGTCTGTACATAATTATAATGCATATGAAGGCACTGCAATAACAACTAAGAATAGCAGCAAGACCACATTAATCAGTCAATAAATTAACCTCGGAGCAAACATAGCAGGATTTGTTGGGTTCAAATGGTTCCACTGGCATGAGTAGCATCTTTCTTGATGGATGTTCCAGACAATATGTCATCCTGTGCAGTAATTCCAAAGAATGCGGTCAAGACCAATGAAAATTGAGAAATAAAATTTAAATTTCATTAAATGGCAAAATTTTCTCAAAAATAAAATGATACTGAATGACTAAAAGTAAAGGAATAAAACTGCCAGGGTAAATGACTTCAGGACTAAGATGCTGCCTTTTGAGCAGGGCAGTCAGAGGCCAAATAAAATAGAGAAACATAAAAAATTCACAGGACAGTGACAAAAGTTTTCAAAAGAAAATGATACTGATCAACCAAAAGGAAAGGAATAAAACTGCCAGGGCTGGAGATTTGAGGCCTTAGATATGATAGATATGCCTCTTGGCTTGACATGCAAGACAAAGCAATCTTAAAAATCAACTGCAAAACAATACCTAAAGCTTAATTGTTTAAACTATTTTTCTTCTTTCAAACACCAGTAATCTCAGAAATGAACCCATTTATCCTTCGTGAATGTAAATGACTATCAGTAGTTCTCTAACAAATATAAATGACCTGATTTTTATCTCAATCTGCAAGACGGTACTCAAGCAGAAATTGTAAATATGTGCAAAAATAAAGAATGAATTGCATCAAATTTTTAACTAGCAAACTTTCATCCAACCACTTTGATAGGATATAAATTTGTGCAAATAACTGATGGAAGTTAAATGAAAAATATTGATTTTGAACAGAGAGTAAGGGATTGTACATACCTATAAGACTTCTTATCATTTTGCAGCACCTTGATCGCCTCAATGACAATCAACCCAGCAACAATAGCATTGGTTGTTGCAACAGCATGAACAATATTGCCAGCAATACCTTTAGCTTCAAAAAGGCTATGCAATGGGATTCCAAAAGAAGCAGCACGTATATTTGCAGCAGCAGTAACAAATTCCACAGCTAACTGATCGTCTTTATCAAAAGTCAAATTCCCAATTTCCTGTTCAAAACCCGAGGTCCCACCCACCCCCAAAATCACCAATAGAAAATTTATACTTACCTTCACAAGAGTAAAAAAAAAAAAGAAAAAAAGAAATTCAAAGGCTAATTCCAATTACATAAATAATCAAGCCAAACCTTCTCCCTTTTGAGGAAAAATAGTTTCAAAGCCTCGATAAATATTCTAGAATTTTCTGCAAGAGTCCATATATCCTGCGGATTCTTCATGCCTAGAGATGCCATGGCAGAAACTGATGATGGATCGTCAGTTGCAGAACTTTTACCCATATTTCCATTTTGTTGAGTCAGTTCACTTTGAAAGATATCCCTACTATATATAGGCTTTGGTTTATTCCGATTTTTCCATGTCTCCTCATTAGATAAAGCAACTTCGATGTTGTAACCAAATACGTGATCATATATTCTCCTTCCATACTGCTCTATGTCTTCATTGTTTCTACGTTCAAACACATCTTTTGATTGGTCTGATGAGCTAGCAATGTCACTTGAACGGACATTTAAATCATTATCTTGATTCTTGTCTCCAAAAAACTTTGCAAATAGAAGGTCCTTTGCCCAAACAATACAATGAACAAACTGCCAAAATAGATTTCATGTTTTATGTCCAGTATATAACTACAAAGCAAGGATTCATGATCCTCCCAAAAGCAGCCATGCAGAAACATGTACTTATTGAAATACTAACACACTACAATATCATATCATACCTTTGATGGGGTACTTGTTATGGTGCAGACTGGATATGTTTTAGGTGCTGGTTTAGGCTGGCACTCGTAGCATTCCGTTTTCCCCTTTATATGTACAGTGACCTGTTTGAATATATATGTGAAGAGGTAGAATCATAAATGTATCAGGCAAGTCCCACAGAGATGAATGCCTCTTCTTTTTTGAAACAGAGCATTGAGCAGTAAAGAAACATTTAAATGTTACTTGAACTGAAGTGTGAATGTTATCATGGATAAAAATTAAAAAATTGGTATTTGTCAATAGAAGTCAGTTACTACTTTATATTCCTTATGTACTATTCTGTTCTTATTGCTCCATTCAGGCATGCAAAAACTAAGGGAATGGATAATGGAATGGCATACACACAGAGTATAATTGAATGCAGTAGAAATAATTTCTGAAAGCACAATTTAAGTGAAAATTCACCTGTCCAAGAAACCCAGTAGTTCCACTCTCAACCAGAGGAACATCAGCAGCTAAGCAAAGGCGATTTACATGTCGTCTTGCATCCAAGTTGTCAAGTCCATTCAAAACAACATTAAATTGCTTGAAGAAGTCTACATTGAAGTTAGGATCTTTGACATTTGCATGGTATGGTGTAATGCTTATGTCGGGCCTAAATCTTAGGACAGCATCCCGAGCAACCTATTAGAAAAGTGAAAAGTTCAGATAGACAAAATGCACATTCAAGCTAACAACTTATGGGTTTTATTTACTTACTTTGGCCTTTGACTGCCCAACATGCAATTTTCGGAAAAGAAATTGCCGATTGAGATTACTGACTTCTATAGTGTCCATGTCAATCTATTATTCAACGAACAAATGAATAAGAAAAAATCACCAGGCAAAACTATATATGGACATGTAAGCCATCACCTGCAATCAGGATGGGAAGTGACATCCAATCTTTGGGGGAAAAAATATCATAAAAATGGAACATTCTAATCTGATTGAAGTACAAAAATTGAGTTTTTTAACAACACATCACTTTACAAATAATGATTTAAGAGATAATTAACATAATCAATAACATTGGACAAACAGTAATTAAGAACCCAACTATTAAGCATGAAATATAGTGCATAAATAGAAAGGATTGAGGACATTGGGATATTTTTCTCCTTTTGTCCAAGAGGAAACAAGTCCAGAGAATAAAAGTTTTTTTTTTTCTTGCTTTGCTACATGAAAACTTCAATTCAAGGAAATCTGATGCTTCAAGTCTGCATACAAGCAAACATTATCTTTTGATTGTTAGCCTATATTATGGATATCCCTTTTCCATTAAATTAAAAAATCCAAAACTAAAAGAGCATGCCATATATCCCATATCCTACCATATAGAACACAATGGCTCAAAAATATATATGCCACGTATTGTTTTGTTACCATGAGAACATGGAAAGGCATAGTAGCTATAGACTAATTACCCAGACTCGCATACAAGTGTTGGATATATATACATATGTGAATTTTAAAATTTGAGGATACACTCCATGAATCTAATATTTGAACATTGGCACTTAGACACAGAAATTATTATATGTTTTATTTAATATATATAAATATCTATATTGATAATTGTGTTTATAAGTGTTAGGCTAATATTTTTTTATGAGAAGATTTTAGGTGATTATTAGATTATATTAATTGGATATTATATTTTATTTAATTTATAAACTTTTATTAATGAAACTTTAATTCTTGTGATAATATTATATGAAAGATTGTTTTAAACTAATGAGTCTTTGATCCCAGCACATATAAGCAACATAAAACTAAAAGGCTCAGTTTAAAAAACAGTTTTAAGTCTCTGATACCCTAAATCTAATTTAAATTTTCCTTTTAGCTTTCTTTTGCAACGCTAGCCTTCTTCTTCAACATGTTTTTCTTCAGTTCTTCATCATTGTCTTCTTCTTCTTCTTCTTCTTCACTTCTTCAGCTTCCTTTACTTCTTCTTTCTTTTAGTCTTCTTTTTCTTCTCATCATTCCTGAATAATGGCTACAACTTCGACCACTGTGTCCAGAAAATTTCTGCTCGATTGGACACGTATCCCATGCTAGTGTCAGTGTCATGTCGACACCAGTACAGTGGGGGTAAAACATAGAGTCCGGGTACCGAGGGTATAGGTTCATAAAAGCATTTGGTCGCAGTATTACTTAGTTTCAAAGCCAGAGTAGTTCGTAAGAAACAACCAGCCGAAACTAGTTTTCACTCTCTCTTGATGCAGAGCATGGCGAGACAGCATTATGTACATCTAAGTATCACTAACATAGCTCCCAGCCAAAGCCCCCCAACCAAGTCAAAAATATTAAAAGCATTAAGTCTTACAGTACTTATGCCAATTTAGTTGTCTGAATCTAACCAAATTTCAGGAAGAAAAAAAAACTAATATTTAAAACCATTGTATTATCTCTCTAAATATCATTCCTGGGGAATCAGGCTGATAGGTACTCACGCAGGGTGCTTCCAGTAACATGCTTGCAAAAAGGGCTAGATACTCAAAAATGGTACCCAAATATTTCTGGAGATAAACTGAGAGCTTTGGAGTAGCACAATCCCAGCCAAAACATAACTCAGAACTAATGTACTTATATGGTACTCTTGATGCGGAGCTTGTACAAAAAAAAGCATAATAAAATCATACTTACATCCAAGTACCAATAATGTAGCATCCAGCCATAACCCATTCGCCAAGTTACCAACTTGAAGTGCATTAAGTCCTTACAGTAAGCCAATTTTATATTCCAATTCTAGCCTATATTCAGGGGCGGTAACAAACTAATATTTAAAAAATATTCTATTATCTGTCCATTTATCATTTTGGGGAATCAGGCTGACAGATACTCTCTCAGGGAATTTTTGAGTTTTGGCAACAAGGCTTGCAAAAAGGGCTCGAAAATCAAATATGATCCTATGAGATTTGGCTTAGCATAACCACAAATAAAATAGAACTAAGAACTAAATCGAATCCTACTATATGAACTCAGAACTTAACCTCCAAAACAACAGCTAAACTTGAACCAACAACAATGGAGAGCGAAGATAAATTAAAACCTAAAACCCGCCAAATCAACTAAAAGAATATAATAATAATAAATAAAAAAAAGGCCAACAAAAAATACCCAATAATTAAAGATAAAAAAAAATAAAAACAAAAAGGTGAAGAAACTCACAATATGAATATCTTGGAAGCCGGATAGAGCAAGAGTCTTGAGAAGCTCGCAGCCAATACCACCTGCCCCAACCATAAGCACTTTCGCGCCCTATAAACCCCAAAAAGAATTCAAAAAATCGTAAATACCAAAACCAAAAATCAATTTCTATAAAAGAAAGAGCTTGAGAGTTAGGGTTTTACAGAGAAATTTTGCCATGAGTGTACCTTAACCGCAGAAAGGTGTTGCTGTGAAGAAGCCATGGGAAGTGAAGCTACAGAGTTGAAATAAGAGAGGCTGCGAGCACTAAAAGATAGTGAAATTAAAGAAGCCGAACAATAATCTACTAAAGTTCATAAAAAGGGAAAATAAGAAAAGAGATAAACTCAGAGACAGAGAGAGAATATAAAAGAAGGGGGCTTAGGTTAGGGCGGCTAAAGTGGGGCTTTTGGTGGGGGAATCGAACAAGGCACTTCAGAGATTCTCGAATGGTGGTGGGCGCCTAAGCAAACTCAGTCTCTCAGTCTCAGGCCGCCAAATAAATTTACTAAAATTTTCGAGACGTGCAGCTTGTCTCTGCGGGGCTGGACTTCAATAGTTGTTCAACCTAAGGTTGTGTTTGGAAACAAACTTTAATCCTTCCAAATACAATGCCTTTTCATTTTATTAAATTTACTTCTTTTGGCCATCGCCCTTTGCCCCTTTCACAGTTTGACTTCAAGAGTTGTAATAGAAGCCGGGAAATGCACGATTTAGTGCTACATTGTTTGATTTAAATTTATTTACATTATATAAGACCAAATTAAAGTTAATACATTCTTATAAAATAAATAAATAAATAAAGTTACTACATTGAACTTGAATGAAAAAAGAAGAGTAATAAATTGTAGTTTTGTTAAGGTTACTCTTAATATTATAATTCAATTTATAAAAATAATGAGTAATTCCACTTATTGAAATAATCTTTTCGGATTGATATTTATGAACAATATAAATTTTACATATAATAAAGTTTCGGTCGATAAAAAAAAAAACTAATGGCCATATCTCTCAAAAAAAAAAAAAAAAAAACACGAGTTTTGTAAAATTCAATGAGTTAAGAATATAAACTAATTTTTTTTTCAAAGATCGATAAATATTCAAATAAATTATCCTTAAATTTTTTTCATAAAAAAAAAATTCTAAAACAAATAACAAAGAAAAAAAAATTATAGAGTTCAACAATACAACAATAAAGTGACTATAATATGACAATCTAAAACAATTAGACTAATATATTAAATTTATAAAATCAAATTAAAAAAATGTCTTGCATTTTTTCCTCCTATTTCATATGCAACTCATTTATTTTAATTCACTCCCCCTAAAAAAACACAATATACATTTATTATTTTCATAACTTTTGAACTTATATTCCACATATTTTTAATTCAAGTTTTGATATTTTTGTTTTAAATAAATTTTCATTAATTAAAAATCAAAAGTAAAATATATATAAAAAATTATTAATTTAAATACAATAATCAAATTTGTTAAACTAAATTTCAAATTTTACTAAGCACATGAAAAAAAAAATTAAGCTTTCATCTTTTACTTTATAGTAAAGATCACCAAATCAATTATTTCATTACTTTAAATGATATATTATTTATTTTTTAGAAAAAAATAAAATATTTATACCATATTGTGAAATTCATGCTTTGTGATACGACAAACGACAGATTTAAATAAAAATTTTGTTCAACAACAAAACACAAAATTAATAAGGATAAACGTGACATAAATCATCATAAATAAATATATATATTAAAAAAACTCAAAATAATATCCAAGATGAAGAAATACATATGTATTTTTATTTTAAATAAAAATTTAAAATGATAAACTAAAAATAAAAATACATATGTATAAAATAATATATTTTTAGTTTATCATTTTAAATTTTTTTAATTTATTTTTTAATTAAGTATATTTAATAATAGTTTTTTATTTTAATTTTCACAATTTTAAAGAATCACCACTAAAATACATGGTGATTCATAAATTTTTATATAGAGTAAATTAAATTTTATAATTTTTATATGTATAAGTATTTAAATAAAATTATTAAAAAATTTGAAAAAGTAAATAATAACAAAAATATATATATATTTTTTAAACTTTGTTTAATTTAAAAAAAAAAAATCGTTACCAATGTAATTTTTAATTCTTTTTAAATCATAAAATATAAATTATTATAAAAATATTAATAATTATTTTTATAAATATATTATAAATTAAAAAATTAATTATTTAATTATAAATTATAAATTATAATATCAACTTTGTGTAAGTGTATAGGTACTGTGCAATTAATTTTTTTTTTATTTTTTTTCACTATTTAATTAATTCATAAATTTAAATTAAATTTATAATTAAATTTTGAAACTTTTAAATTATATATTTTAGTCTCAAATTTTACATATAAATTTAAAATTAATGTGTAAAATTTTAAAAATTTATGATTAAATAATAAAATTTAAAAATTTATATAAATAAGTGTGTGTATATATATATATTATATTAGGGGTAAGCAGCGGATCGAAACTGCCTATTTTTCACCAATTCAAATCCGAAGCAAATTTGAAGATTTATAATCCGAATTCGATCTGATAATGTAGTCAATCTGAACCAATTCGAATCCGAGCAGATCGAATTTTTCGGATCGGATAGGTCGGATTGAGATTATAATTTATTTATTATTATTATTATTATTATATATAAAACATAATATATACTAACATTTAAATTTTAAATTAATATATTTTTAAGTAAAATTTATTTATTTATAGTCACAACTTATATAATCAAAATAATAAAAAGTATATTATTGAATATTATTAAATTATTATAAAGAATTTAATATTTTTATATTTTTTTAAACTAAAATAATAATTTAATGTAATTGTGGTATGTATAATATTTAAATATAACACATTAAAAATAAATATGCATTTATTTATAATTTTAATAGTAATTCAGTCCGGATCGGATTGCAGCGGATTATAAAATCTGTCAATTCGAATCCGAACGGATCGTATATTTTTCAATCCGAATTCGATCTGACTATAAAATATGTCAATCCAATCCGATCTGAATCCGACGGATCGAATTTATTAATTTAAGCAGATTGATCGGATTAGTTGCTCACCCATTTATTATATATATATATATATATATATATATTTTTTTTTTTTTTTTCAAATAGTATTTTTCGCCGTTAGAAAGGGCGAATGCGTGACCGAGTGAGGTGGCATTTGGAATTTTCCATTTCTCCAAACCTCACAGGTCTTTCCTAACACAATTCTTAGCTCTCTATGTTCCATTGTTACTGTTAATCACAACCTCGCCTTCAACAATCAAAACCACCACGAATAATCCCCAATCACAACCCCTTTTTTGTCATCACACTAAGCAATTCGGCTTTTGCAGAAATTGTTTATTTTTTGAATGAGGAATTCAGAGTTAGCTTAAACAATGGCGGACCAAAGGAGCGACCAGAATGGTCCTCCAAAACATGACATAGAGGAGGAGAAGAGGGATCTAGATCCAGTATTGTTCTGCTGCTTGCTTCAACCTGCGAGTGCCAATTCCGATCCCGATTATGTCGGCATTCGTCGCCTCCTTCTTCATCGCAAGGCCGACTCTGGTGTTCTTCGCCGTATTGTACGACCTTTTCTTTTGTTATATTGTTTCCCTTACACTGTGTCTTTGATTAGGATTGATTTTTCTGCGAAGTTGGATCTCTCTCTTCGGATTGTTATTTATTTAAACTTATTTTATAGTTGTTTTCATCCGTTTGGTTTTTAGAGACAAGTGTAAGTGTTAGTATTCTGATCTGCAACAAATCCAGAAGCTAAGCGTTTTGCTTATTCTAGTTGAAATAGCAATTGATTTTTTCCCTCTGTATTTGTCGTTTGGGCATCTTGGGATGGCGTTTGAAGAGACGTATAACGGAACGTAAATGCACTATAAGTACACGTCTTCCAGTTTAGGATTTAGTCTCACACTCTTTGGCTCTACCCTGAATTATCCAGTAATATGTGCTCTTTTTCTCACCCTTAGCAGCGGGAAAAGACGGAGAACAACCCACCGGAAGGGCATACGCCAATTATATCTGCACGAAGCCTATGAAAAATGCAGGTTCCTACGTTAACAGGAGTAGGACTTTTCTTTTTCCGACAGCAACAATTTTTGTTGTTGCCATATATAGGTTTTTCGTAGTGTTTTATTGTCTTGATGAAGTAATGGCAGGTGAATTAGTAGAATTTGAAGAGGGTACGATAGACATTGCTCTGAATTCGGAATCAAATAATGTCGGTGTGGTGTTAATGGGTGACCGTGAGGATCCCATTTGATAGAATTTAAAACCTATCTTTTGTGATTTAAAAGTATTAATTTAGTAATTTTCCTTGGTTTATAAATGTAGTTTCAAATCTTTAGACTGAAAATCACTTCATGGTTAAGATTTTAGACCTATCTGAGATATTTATTATCTGCAGGTATGCGCAGTGATAATTATTTCCCTTTTTATTTAGTATAACAATGCTTTTACAAGAATTTAGCAGGGTTGTCACCTCTTTGTTACGCTAATTGTTGCCTTGCTGGGAGAAAGAGAGGAGTGAGAAAATATATTTTTAATGAATAATACCGTGGACTGAATTTCTTTGCTGACTCTTCATTCTTTTGGGTTTTCATGATCGAGAAATTTACTTCCTGCAATGGTTTGTACTGAAGGATTGGAGATGCAATGGAAAAGGCTATGTGGCCTACCGCAATTATATTCGCCGTCCAAGAAATTGGGAAAAGTCCATACCACCAAGCCTTCAAACCACACCTGGAAACAGGTTGTCATAAGTATATGTCTATATTATGTATAATAAATCTATGTATTGACTACCATTTCTTTGTACAGTTGACAATTTGAAAATCATGTTGATATTTGTCATAAAAACTGATGATACATTTAATCAAATGAAAACTCTAAAAACCGTCCAAAATCTTAAGTATTGTCCATTTCTTAAATAGTTTTGGAAGAATTATTCCTCAATTGTATATTAATTTTTAATCTTGTTATAGTTACTCATCTTTTATCTTTTTTTTTTTTTTTTTCCTTTTATCTCACTTTACTTTTATTTTCTCTTTCATTATGCTGAAGAAATTTTTTCCTTCTAGGATATACACTTAATAGTGAATGTAGAAGTTCGTGCAATCATATCTAGATAATTAACCGTTTTCTCTAGGAGCCAATAGCGTGTGATCGGGTTTTAATTTTGAATAGCCAAGCTGCTATATCTAGTTGACAAACAACATATTCGGTTGATTAGTTCACATCGTTTCACCTTTGATGGTAGCTTCATAAGTCTATTAGTATCTCAACTTACATGCCTATTAACTTTGCCGTTTATTTTTAAAAAATAGGTTCTTTTACTTCAGGAACCTTTGATATTGTAAATTTCAAAAGATATAGTCAAGGATTAAAGGCTTACAATTTATACCTATCCGTTAAGCTTGTGTTGCTTTTCATGTGTTTTTTTCTTCTCTAGATTTTACATCTCCTTATAGTACATCTTTCTTCCTACTTCCTAGTGCTATGCGGTTATGCAAAAGGTTTATCTACATGCTACTTTTTTTATCTATAAATGTTATCTTAAAATCACATTTCAATACAATTCTGACATCAGGGTAATTTACTGGTTGATGCATCAGTGGGCGATGGATTCCACCTCCAAGTTCAGTGTCCCTAATGTTTGAGTCTGAGAGCTGGGGTTCTAGTAGGGTATGTGCAACTTTTATCATAAAATGCTTATTTACATCCTCATTTTTCATTTTCATTTTTTTATTTTTATATAATTTCCAATTGTTGTTATGCTTTAGATTGCAAATATCATAATTAGATATTGCTGGTGGTCTCAGATTCTAATACTTTGCTTCAAGGACAATATTTTGTAGAACCTATGGGCTATGAATAAATCTGATGTTGGGAAAAGGGATATCACGATTTCACAATTTTTCATTTTGCTTGAGAAATGCAAAAAAGAATAGCAGTTGATGCTGAATTTTCTTTTTTCAACCATTATTCTCTTATCTTAGATGTGATTAAAACAATGTTTGTTACAGGACCTGCAAAGTGGTAATCTGGCCTCAAGTCGCAGAAACAGTTACAGCTCAACTACTAGTGATATCGATCGCCCCCGTCATCGGGGCACCGAACCAGCCTACTCATTTGTTGGGATGCACTGCATCTTTGATCAGTGCAGAGCCTCTGGTAAAATGTTTGAATTATTTAATTAAGATTAGCATCTTGCTATTAGAGGTCTAATTTTTCAAAAGCATGTTCACCTTTTAGCTCTATTGTAGTTACGGTTCTGAAGTTTGGGCATATGAGTTCTGATCTACTTGCATATGGAGCATCAGATGGAACGTTGACAGTGTGCAATGTCTCAGGATCACCTTCAATCATCAGGCATTTGAAAGGCCACTCTCAAGATGTTACAGGTTGGATTAACTGGTAGTTTTTCTATCGTCTTTTCTGTTTTTTGGAATGATTTTGTTGCTGACTCTCTATTTGCTTAAGACAGCTCTGTTGGTTTGTAACTTTGTATGTGTTTGGTTGGAGACTACTGTTTTTGTAGCTCTATTATAATTAGATCTATTGGGATTTATATTGAAGTCTTCTTTAGGTTGGGCATTTTTTTATCCTAGTATGTAATCTTCAGATACGGAATGCATGCATGTTGTGCATGTAAACATAAGTTGATCATAAATTAGATGGTTGTCACAGCTGCAGACCACGGGAACCTGTACATGGAGTTACCTTTGCAACAGTTGTCACAAAGTCCATCAGTCTGTATATGTGCATTTCTCTTCAAAAAATTATATTTTGTTATTAGCCTTGCACTATTCCTGAAATTTTAATTTTTTTCAGACTTTGATTTCACATCCAACAATCAATACATTGCATCGTCATCCATGGATAAAACTGTGCGCATATGGGAGATATCAAAAGGTCTTTGCATGCGTGTAATATATGGAGTTTCTTCACAAATGTGTATCCGGTTCCACCCTGTAAGTACTAAGAGAACAATGTTGTACTACTCGTGAAGATAGTTTTGAAGGTTCTTCCTTATGGTACATGCATTTTAAAATATTCTCTCCATCGGAAAAACATGTTTCTTCGTTACCAATAAGTGTTGGATTTTGAATACAACCGTGCATGATTTAAGTTTGGTTTCGATGAACTTCTTTTTGAAGGTCCCTCTATTTTTACTCTACTCTTTAGAGATAATATATCCCTGCAAAATTCTTTGTTTTCTCTAAAAACAAGTTCTATTTTAATTAGGGATTTTAGTATAAATTCTTTAATAGACATCTTCTATGCATTCATGTTTTGAATAGAAATTTAAAAAAAAAAAAAAATTGATCCTCATTTCTCATTTCATTTGAGACTTCTCTCTCTCTGTCAATTTTTTGTGTGCAGGTAAATAACAACTTGCTTTCTGCTGGCAATGCAAACAAAGCAATTGCAGTAATGACTATTTTTTTCTTGGGGTGGTGGGGGGAGTCAAGTTTTGATTCATTTTCCAGTGTTATATCATTGAGAGCCTAATATTCCTTGTTTAATTTCCTATACATTTACATAATACCAGGTATTCAATTTCAGCACTGGAAGAATTATTAATAAAACTGTATTTGATGGTGAAGTTACCTCTATGGACCATGATCACACTGGTAATCTCATTTTCTGTGGGGATTCACTGGTACGTCCCTCTCTGATTTGTTCAATTTGTGATTCTATTTATGCAACGATTTTGCCTATTACTATACTGAACTAATGTATTAAGGAAATTTATGAAGGGGTCTATTTACTCTGTAAGCATGAACTCTCATACGGGGGCATTATCCCGTTCTCATCGTTATCGAAGCAGCAGCAGGCGCAAATCTCCTGTCACAACCATGCAGTACCGAAGTTTCTCTTTTCTGGCTCGCGGTCCTGTGTTGTTAACATGTACTCAAGATGGAAATCTGTCATTCTTAAGGTAGATTGGTCTAAGATATCTTATTTCTTCTAATAATTTTTGAAAGCGCTGAAAAAGATTGTTTCCCTGTAGCGTTGCTGTGGAAGTGCAAGGATATTTGACTCTTCGTTGCTCACTCAAATTAACTCCACGAATACACAGGATTCGGGCTTCCTTTTGTCCTCTGCTTTCCCTTGAGAAAGGAGAATACATAGGTTTGAGTGTCAAATCATTTGTACTTTAGGCTGCATCACTAGTTTTGTTATGTGGCGTTGAGACTCGTTGACAAAACAAATTAAAATTATACTAGAAACTATTGTCAGAATTGCACTGAGTTATGCAGCTGCTTGTTTTACTTGATTTTGATTATACGAGTATATTCTCATTTCCCTTTGGTGCTGATTTATGATTTTTTTTTGGGGTGATAATTAGTGGCGGGAAGTGAGGATTCAAATGTATACTTCTATGATTTAACTCGGCCAAAGCATACATGTGTAAACAAGCTACAGGTGCGGTGTTATTCGTTTGGTATTTTCGTTGTGGTCTCAATTTGTTGTCTCACTGATGAAAGACGTGTAACTGCTGCAGGGTCATGGCTTCCCAGTTATGGATGTTGCCTGGAACTATGGGGAAAACTTGTTGGCTTCTTGTGATTTTTATGGCACGGTTATTGTGTGGAAGAGATCAAAGACGAGTTAAAACAAATATATCATTTTTTTGGCCACTCGTTTTTGCTGTCTGGAATAGAGGTGGATCAGTTTCATATGCTTCCTCGTGAAGTTCTTTATTGATGACTTACAAAGACAGAATGTTGTACTATTGATTATGTCCCTTACAGATAAAATAAAGCTGGTAGTGGTTCTAGTTTATAAATATCTCTCATTTAATTGATTTTATTTTTAATACCTGAATAAAATATATGATTATCACATTATAAGAAATATATACATGCATAGTGCCTCTTTGAATGTTAAAAATAAAACTATCTATATATAGGATTATGCTATACACTTATTTCTATTCCTTGTTCCATTTAGAGCTAAAATATGTTACATTATTCCATATTACGTGACCCTAACCTTCCTTATGGGCGCACTAGTTCAATTTTTTAACATTTTTTTGTTGTTGAAGGATGACAGTGTCTTTGGTTATAGAATAGTGAATCTCATCTCACGTGCTGCTCGCACCTGAGGCCCAAGTTCAAGCCTCGGAAAAGTTTATTGTTTTGTGTTGTTTCCAATCACTCATTTTAGAGATGTATCAATACGTTGCACATGCATGTTGCACCTAGGTTTTATTTTGTTTGTTATTTATTTATAATTTCGAACAAAATTCAGCTCATACACTGAGAAACTCTAATAACGTTTTAAGTACATTTTGCAAGGCAAATCCGCAAAAGGTGTCAAGATTTCACTTGACAAGCATTCAAGGAGCGAAACAAACTATCATTGCACTCCCTCCTATCAAAGCCTTGCTGCTAAAGTCGTACCTGGGTGGGTACACTAGCTTAATCCGTATACAAATACCTTTTCCACCTTTTACAATACCTTGGACGTGACAGAGTTCGAAAAAACAATAATAATTCCAGCATTTCTACCCAGATCAAGTAAGATTGCTGATAAGTGATATAAAAGCTCAGGTAGTGTTCAGCAGAAAGGTCTAATCCAAACCAAGTATACTGGTATAAACAAGCATAAAAACTCTGCATCAGTTGCTAATAATCTACTCGATTTTTTTTTTTATGTTGGAATATTCACAATCCTAGAATGAGAAGGTAGAGAGAGAGAATTCACAATACATAATTACAAATACAGGCACATCCTCGGCTTGAAATAAAACAGAAACTTTTTTTTTTTTTGGTTGAAAACGTCTTTCATTGCAAACGTATACCACAAGAAATTTCAAAATCAGTTCATGATCCTACCATCCGATGATCACTACAACTTGTGATGTGCATTATGGCAAGCCTCCATGTTTGATCAAGATTTAAAAGAGAAAGAAGCGCATGATCATTCTGATTCTACCTTTCCCAGATTAAGCATTTACTCTCGCCTCCGGCGTCGTTTTGTATCCACCTGAAACGCAATTCTTATAACAATGACCAACACTATAGTAAGAAAGGAAGCACGATCATATTTTTCAGAGAAATATAGCACAAGTATCTGTGGAAATTTTTAGATGCATCAAAAGCAGTGCCTAAGACAATCTCAAACCCAAAACTCTATTTTAGTGCAACTTTTGCACTATATTAGTGCAAAAGTTGTACCATCTTTTTTTTTTTTTTCATCTACAACCCCCTACACTATATATAACACTAAACATTATATTCTTTAGAATATTCTTTTCAATTTTCATTTAATGCAACTTTTGAACTAAAATAATGCAAAAATTGCATTATCTTTTTTTTTTTTTTTTTAAATCTCTAATCCACTACACTAAATATCACACTTAAAAATACATTTGAAAAAAATTTAAAATATATATATATAGCGCAACATTGTTAATTGCCCTGTTTTAGTGTAAAAATATAAAACCTCTTTTGAGCAACTTTTAGTGCAAATAAAGATATAAAGATCTATTTGGAGATGCTCTAAATCCAATATTTGCACCCCCTTTAGAATTTCATCCATAATATTTTACACAAACTGGTAAAACAATTATGTTAGCAATGGTCAAAGTGGATGCAATTCCCCTCATTTCAGGTAATAAGATAATTTAAAGAGCAGGTTGTGACAATAATTTTAGAACCCTCAATATAATGTGATGCTTAAGGAGAGTTGTATAATTCCTATTATACCTTGAAACCAACAAATAATGGAAGAGAGGAGTAAACAAAATACGGAAAAAATAAAATTCAGTTGGCATAAAAACTCTTTAAGGAAACAAAAAAAGTTCCTTCACAAATAACAAGAAATATTCAAAATAACAAAGGGTATGTGAGGCACAACTTTGTGCTGAATCAAAATCTGCAATATAACGTTTTCCATCCACTCGCAACTAATGGGAATACCTTGGTATCTGAATGTCTGGAATTACTATGTGAGTTCTGCAACTTCTTTTGACCTTCAGGAGAACAACTTTCACAGAAAAAGTGGTCAAGTCTCCTGGCTTCCTCTGCAGTCATTTCTATACAAGCAGGATGAAACCTGCATCAAAAGAATATAAAGATCGACTCGGTTCTAAATCCACAAGGTATAATATGCTATCCATGATTCCAAATTGTCTAATATGTTATTATGTTTAAAATGTAGAAATAGCCAGGTAAGATCCTTCTCAATAAATAATGTAAACTAAATATAAATGTGTTAGAGGGATACGAAAACGCGTCTACTAATCTGAAAAAAAAGTCACATATGACACAGTGACAGTTCATAGAAGTGCTGCCTTTTACAATCTTCCATATTGATCACAACCATCAAAAGTCAGTCTCTAATACTCTTTAAGCAAAAAGTCCAGCAAAATCATACCCCATGCACAAATATGAAAAATTTAATGTAAATCTTCAAATAGCAACTTCTTTTTCATTATTTAGGTGGCTGCAATTCTGGAAATCTGTCGTAGCAATAAAGCACCAAGCCAAGATTAAAACCAAAATTGATGGCAAATTCAAGTGAAAGTCAATTTGAGCATAACGCATGTATCTAGAGATTATCATCAATCTAACAGCTCCGAAGATCCTATTCAGCTTCATAACAAATACAAGCAAGTTTGAAGTATGCGAGAAATCAAAGTACTGATGGACTCACCGGACAATTTACTTGAAATTATAGTGCCCTCAAAACAAACAATATTCATCACAACTCCATTTGACTAGCAAATGACAATTCTTGGGTGTCACACAGGACAAAGAGAATGAGGCCTACAACTAATGAAATGCACTTTCAAGGGCATGAAACATTCTTGAATAATTTCCAAACACATCAAACATACTTGGAATTAAAGTTCCCTTTCAAAACAAACAATATTCATTTCCACTCCATTTGACTAGTAAACAGCAACTGTCAGGCATGAGACATGACAGAGAGTGAGGCCTACAACTAATGAAATACTCTATCAAGGGCATCAAACATTCTTGAATAATTTCCAAAAGTATCAAACATACCAATCACTGCAACCTTCACACTGAACCATTAGGTCATCGGGATTGTAAGGCATTTCACACTTGCAATACCTGTGATAGTAGCTAGGCAGTGAGACATTTGATTTAAAAGAGTAAAGGTCAGATGCTATTGTAGATGAACTGAACTAAATAAATCCCTGAAGAAGAATTATTCTCAACCTCAAGTTACAAGCAGGTCAGCTGGTTCTTTCTAAACAGGGGAAGGCTTCTTCTAATGGTCTTGACATACAATTTTAAAAGTAAGTCAGAAAATCTAAAACCGCCCGTTGCTCTCAAAATTAATTAAACTTAGGTAGCAATCATATGAAGTACAGCCAAATGTTAATAAGGGAATCACAATGTAATCAGCACACCCAAAAAGAAATATTTTCATAAAACTCTTTACAGGGCAAAATAAACCAAGCACCGAAAACCAATAAATTATCAAAGAAATTTAAGACAACATACACGGCAACTCGATCGGGATTAAAAGCACCGGTAGTAGAATTGTAGTCGAAGCGGCAAAAGAAGTCGTCATTTCCAACAGCATCGAGCTTAGTGTAGCCCTTAAAGCTGTGTACGGTACACTTGCCCTCAATAGTATCGACGCTTTGAACATCGTAGTGATCGGAAAGAAAAAGCTCTTTCGACCCATGGAACTGCCTGCGACCTCCAATTGACTCCTCCGGTCGGTAGTACCAACGGACATGAATCTTGACGTTGGCTCCACGGCTATCTGCTTCGATCCGTTCGATCCTTGCAACATACGAAGGCTTGCAAGGATCAGACGGTCGCATAAGAACGCTATCACCAGCTGACAGAACAAAAAAAGAAACGAGTTATATTTTCTCCAAAAAAAACATAAAGAGAACGTTGTAAAATTTTATGAAGAAAATGGGAACAAAAAAAAATTTGTTGTATGTGGCGAAGAGCAGAAATCACCAACCTCTAATGGTTTTATTGATGTGTTTGACGATGAAAGAGTCAAGGGTTTGTCTCAGAGCTTTTGGTTTGGCCATTTCAGAGAGGCACTGCTTAGCTGCTGCAGATTTTACCTACACAGCTCATTCTTGCAAATTTTCCCTTCTCTCGATTTTATTTTTTATTTTTATTATTCAGACAGACTATTCCAAAATCTTCTATTCTCCCGATGTATTTTTGTTTTTATAAATTCAATTAGAGCTTTAAATACGATTATACGGTATATATATATATAACGATTATACGGTATATACTTTGATAGGAATATCTATACTTGGATCGTTCTGTCATATGGAAAAAAGGGAAGGAGAAAAATCCAAACTTTTCCATTTAAATATTTTATGGAGTGTCTTAGCAGAAAGTAAAAAAAAAATATTATATATCTTATTATCTTATATTAATATTATATATATTTGTTAATTATCAATAAGTTAATAGTTTAATAACATAAATTTTTAGTATCAAATTAAATTAAAGATTAGTAGATTTAAATCATGTTTGAGATCAAATGTCCTCCTAACAAAAAAATTATATATATTTGCGTACATGTTATTTTTTATTTTAAACCATTAGTCTTATTTATGATTTATTTTACAATAATTTTTATGTATCTTAAAATATATAATTATATATTTGAATTATTTTTTTTCTTTTCTTCTAAAATAATGGGTCAAAATATTAATTTTCATTTTGAACAAATTTTTTTTTTCTTCAAATTTTTACTTTAAAAACAAAATTATCATTATTATAGAAATAAAATATTTTTTGATAATTACTAATTTAAAATAATGGGCTAAACAAACTTACGCAAATAAATAAATAAATAAGAAATGATTTAAAATATAAAAGATACAATTATAATATTTTAAATTTAATTATAAAATTTAATTATTATAAATAATTTTATTTATTTAATATAAAATAATAGAATAATATTTTTCAATTTTTTTACTAGAAGTTTTATATAACCTAAAATATACAATATATTTTTTAATTAATTTTTTCTTTTCATTTTTCCTTAAAATAATGGTTAAAAAATAAAAATAATAATAATAATGTAAACAGATAAAAAAGAAAAACATTGGAAGATAAAATATAAGATTTTTATTTTTGGTTTACTTTTTTTATAATTTAATTGTATGACATAACCTCCCTTCATATATGGAATTTTATTTTTAACACTATTCAGGAAAAAAAATATGTTTATTTTTCTTATAACGTAAATAAATATATGTTTTTTTAATGCTCTAAGAAATTATGCTACGCTAAAAAATATGCAAGTACATGTGATCAGTGCACAAATAATAAGTAATTTAAGAACAAAAGTTATTGTACATATGATCATTGTTAACAATTTTTATTCCTAATTATTAGTTTGTTAGTGAAATAATTAAAATTAGTAAAAAGGAGTTTGATTGACTTTAAGAAAATAACAATAAGCAAATAAATGTAAATTGAATAAAATGCGAGAAATATGTAATTATGAAACTATTATTACTATTAGTCTATAATTTAATCAAATATATCATAAATTAATATTTAATTTTTTAAATTTTAAATTATTATCGTAATCTAAAATAATTTTTGAATTCTTAACTTTAATTTTAGAAGTCTAAATTTACTTAAATTTTTTCATCTTTTCTTACTTTATAATTAATTAAAGGTCATCTTATTAATCAATCCTAAACTCTAAAAGCCTATAGATATACATATTAGATTTAATTCATTCATTGCATTAAAATTTAAAAAGATTATAACTAAACTAGGCAATATTAGAACAATAGTTTAATATTTAATGAAGGCATTCAATTCTGATTGTAACAGAAACCACAAGGTACTACTTCAAATAATAATATTAGCAATTACGTATTAATATCTTAGACTAAATACAAACATACTTATGCAATAAACTAGTTAGTAAGTCTAATTTATATATATATAATCATGATATTAAATATGGAATTGAACACATCAAAAATTAAGAATTAAAATTAAAAATTTATCATAACATTAATTTGATTTAAACCATAGTTTAAGGCTTTGTCTGTAATATCCTAAAATTTTAAAATAACATTAATTATAAAAAATAAGGAGTTATTTGAGAATAAGTTATAATTTTAAAATAGAATTGTAAGTGTAAACAAACTCTTTAAAGATAAAGCAAAAAGTATATTTGAATTAATTGTACACAATATATTAGACTCTTGTTTAATTAAAAGATAATGACAATAATAATTAAAGAATTCCTAATTGCATTAGGTTTCTATACACTTATAAACTCTTTATGAGACCAAAGTATATAAATCATCTACTAGACCAAAAGAGGAACAAAAAACTCTACGTCTATCCTCCTCTTATATGTCTCTCACAACAACAACCATAAGAGATATGAGTTTATGAAGTAAATTAGGTAAGCTTTTTAATTACTCTCCATCACTTTATTAGTTTTGATGTAAAAATTTATGGTTAATGTTTAGGAATTTTTATAAGATAATTATTTAGAAAATTTATGTTGAAACGTGAAAATAAATTATTTATGAACATTTATATTCGTCAAATAATTTTTATAATAAACTATGATTCTTGACGAGTCTAACGAATATCTATTTGTCAAAATATAATTTATATTGAATTTATTATGAATTTTTGAAGTTCATATTTTAAATTTGAAATTTCTAAACAACTCGTATTTTAGGGTTATTTTATATGAGTTTCGATTTTGATCTGAAGGTGAAATCTTTATATTTGAAACTAGATAGAAAAATAAAACTTTTGGATTTAAAATCATTATAAATTTCTGGGTATTTAATTTTATACAATTTTTTTTAATTCAAAATGTTCTGCTGGAAACAGGAAACTTGACAGATTAAAACGAAAAGTTTTGAATTAGTTTATGGTGTTATATATGTTAAAAATATATGAAAATTTTTATATAATGTCATATATGTCTTATTTATTATGTGGTAAAATTTTATGATTTTTAGATCAGATATAAATAATTTAATAATTTGTTTATTTATATATGTTCGCTGCTAAAAACATTTATAGCAGATTTTATAAATTGGTTTCAAAACCTGTTTTAGCCATGAAAACGGATTCCAAAATACTTGAAAATTTATATATATGTTCATATTTAAGTTATAGAGGTACTGTAAAAATATCAATTCAAGATAGTTTACTAATATTTTTCTAAAAATGTTTAACTTTAGTAGGATAGCTGATTTTCTTAAACGGATAGCTTTAAAATTTAGCAAACAAAAATCATTTTTATAATAGTTAAGCATTCGGTTTTACCCATAAAATTGACTGGACATTTTATTATACCTCTATGAAAATTCTGTATAATTTTATTATTTTATGACACAATTTAAGCCTGAAATAAATTATTTAGTTTCCACTGACAGTGAAAATAACTAATAATTTTGTGATAAAAATACGAAATTTTTAGAAAAGAATATTATGCCTAAAATGAGGGTTAGACTTAAGTATTAAGAAAATGAAGGTAATTTTAAATAATACGAGAGTCTAATATTTATTTAATTGTAATGTATTTAGGTTATATTTCAAGCAACTAGTGGGTGATTTTAACTGTGCTAGTTATTCGTATAAAGTAAGTAGACTAATCCTACTTGTAATATTAAGTATTGTTTGTTTTGTTTGTTCTGTTTGGTGTATGAATATTTTCATGGTTATTTTTACACATGTGTCTTGTTTGGTGGCCGTATGACTAAATAGTTTGTGTGATCTCCTTTTTGTATGTATATATGGTATGTACTAAGTAAATATTATTGTGCTAAGATTGTATGATTATATGATTTATGATATTATGCTTATCTGAATGGATTAAGTATGCTTATAATTACATGGTCATTAATGGTATGACATATGCATCATTGAATCATGATATTTCAAATACAAGTTTTGAAAGTATTTCTTTATTGTCAAGCTTTTGAGAGATTGTAAGTTTTATGCAAGGTTTAAAACAATAAATTTTATATGGTATTTTTATTGATACTTGAACTATCATTATGAAATTCTATGTTTTGGAGCAATATGATAAGTTAAGTGCACTATAATAAGTTAAGGGCCGTGTGCGGGAAGTGTCTCTCGTGTAAGTTAGGGTACCCGGGGACTAAAGAGTCCTCACCGTTGGTTTGGACGTATGTGTGCATGTGAGAATTATGTATGAAATTCCAATTTTGATAAGTTATAAGTTAAGTCTCACTTGCATATGCCTTTCACACGTGCCAGTCGCCGACAGGTGACTTATGTAAGGCTCCGCTATGTAAGTTTTAAAGTGGATGGTTCAGGTTATATTATTATGACAAGATTTTGTATTTTCTTTCTAAGACATGTGCATTGCAAGCACTATTTCAAAAGCATAAGCATAAGCATAAGTACGTCGTAATTAAGCATGTGATATTTACTTGTTGTTTTTAAGTATATACATATGTCGTGTGTGCTTAATGTTTCAAGTAAGATAAGTTTGCTTACTGAGTGATTTTCACTCACCCCAAGTTTCCCTTCACTTTCTCAGGAATACCATGATGAAGATTTGGCAATGTTTGAGGATTGTTATTGGTTCCCTAGGATTTAAATTTTCCTTTTTTTTATAACTAATAAATTGTAAACTTTAATAAATGCTAAACTTTTTGCAAGTTTTTGTTTGTAAGTTTTTTTTAGCTATAAAATATTCTCTATTTAAAGTTATAATCAATTATTTCAAAGTTATAATCAATAAAATGTTTAGATAATGCCCTTATTTATATGTAAAATATCGAGGCGTTATATTGTCAATAATCACGTAATTAAAATTAGTTATACATATAAAATATTAAAACTAAAACAATAAAAAGAATGAATAAATCTTAGGACTATTGTCTTATAATTTTTTATTTCTTTTTGTCTCCGGGCCAATTTCTTATAGTTATTAACCATAATTACATTTATATGGTATTAGGGTTAAATAAAATATGATTAGGATAAAAAATTTGGCATTTTGGGCACTAATGTGCAATTTGAATGTGCATATTGCATATCACAATTAACCATGTTGCGCACAAAGTCATATTTGTTCCATGTAATTTCATCTAAGTGGTCTATGTCGCAGTATCCATAAATTTTACCTCGGTTCCCATTATTCTTTTAGAATCTATAAGGGGAGTGTGGAGCGGCACACAAAAACATATGCCCAAGTGTACTCATAATTCTTTCATTCTTGCATTTTGACCCCTATTTTGCTATAATTACACATTTTTTTTCCTTTTTACTTATTTTGTTTCCTAACACCTGTATAACACAAAATGAACACATAAAACGCATAGAAAACAATAGATCAATGTAAAAATGTGAGAATTCATACACAAATATATATGTCAAATTACACTGATAAAAATGAATATATATTTTTTACTAAAACAATTAAAAATAAAATTAGTTAAACAATTAGGACATTTATGTACCCAAAAAAATTTTATATTAAAAATCATATTTAAACTAAAATGCATATTTGTTTTCAATATAATGACAGTATTATAATTAAAAGAAAATTTGATAAAATTAATTGTCATTATTATTAATTTTATTTATTTAGTTATAATGATTACATTATATTTTAATTTTATTTATTTTTTCAATAATAAGAATTTATCTTTAATATTATATAACCATTAATGATTTTATAATTGAAATTTATATTTATGTGTTTGTAATGAAAACTTTTCATGATGATTAAATATTTTCATAATGCTTTTTATTATTTTAGTTTAAGCACCTCAAAAGGAGTCTAGATGCTCTTGTGTCTCACATTGAGGTTATTTTTTCATAGATTTTTAATACTTTATTTTCCTGCATGTTATTTATTATTTTATATGATTTTATCTTCAATTTTTTGTTTTAATTACAAAATAACCATTAATATTTATTTAATGATTAATGATAATGATTATATCATCTTTTTATAAAAATAAAAGTAAAGAGTCTTATTTATAATTTATTTTTATAAGAAGTTTTATGTAATCTAAAACACATAATTACCCATTGGAATTAATTTTTTTTTTATTTTTCTTTTAAAATGATTGGTCAAAAATAATAAAAACCAACCCTTACAAGTTAAGATAATAATTTGTCATATATAATAATAATAATAATAATAATAATTTTAAAAAACACTAATAACTCTTACAAACTAAACGACTAATAATAATAATAATCCTATTTGCATGTTGCATGTTGCATGATGGATCAGTTTGTTACTATTCTTTTTAAAAGAGCAATCTTAGATGCATCCCCCCCAATTTCTTCAAAAATTAGTAATTGATTTTCACATGGCTTCAACCAAGACCTTGGGACATGGTACCTGAACAACATCACATGATAGAAATTTAACGACAAAATAAACCAATCAAATATTTATATTTATTGAAGAATAAATATTTGGAGTGAAGAGTTTTAATTACCATTTTTGAGTGGGATGATTACAACCATATTGGCAGTTTCTAGGGCGGAATGTGCCAGAGTATGTACATGATCTACTACAATTAGCATTAGCATAAATAGTCCAATATCTTCCGATATTCTCCCCATTGATCCAAACTTGACCCTTCCCCATGCTACTCATGTCCAAAGCCAACGGTTCATCACCCTTTGGTGTCTCAAACTGTGCCTTCATTCAAGCATATATAATAAATCTCAATATCAGGCTCGGACTATTGTAACTATTTCACAATATGATATACATTATAATTTCCTATGTGAGTCAAAATTCATATCAAGTTATGTATGTACCTTGTACCAAGTCAAAGGTTGTTGCCTCCATTTGGCTAAGGACATCTCTGTCCAATCAACACAAAAGACTGAACTTGGAGTGCCAAGATTCATTTTTTCTCCTTTTAGTCCAATCTAGTTCGTTAGTACAAACAAATGATAATTAGTTGGGAGTTGGGACTTTACAAGTGAATGAGAAAAATCAACAAAGTAGATTGATTAATTAAAACCTTGTAAGACCATCTTTGCCGTGTTAGATCTCTCTTTCCTTGATCTAGTCCTTGTAGAAAAACTCCTATGACTCCTTTCCTCTGTGTCTCAAAGTGTACACCATTGTTCTTTATTCACATACAAGCAGAAAAAGTATTTGTCAGTTATGCAATTACTTAAAGGATGCAATTTTAGTATGATCCAATTATAATGCCCTGCACAAACTCTGGAGGTGGTTTGAAAACAAGTGATTTGGTCAAAAGTGGTTTCAAGAGAAGCATTTAGGTATTTGGTTATCTCATTAGAAGCATTTAGATAATTTGTATGAGATATTAAGTATAAAGAACTAACCGGCAATCCAACAGTTACACTGAGCAGTGAAACTTTATTAATTCCAGCATACAACTTTACATCTCCTGTAAAACTGAATAGCCTGTTTTGCCTAGTCCCATGAGCTGATCCTATTAATAGACCAAGTCCACAAAGGATCATATTCAGGGAAGTTTTGTTTTTCAGTGGATGAATTATTTTATTTTCATATTATACTTTTGAGTGGCTTGTTTCTTTCACAATAAAAAATATACCTGAAAACTGTCCATTGACAAAGACATGAATAACATCTCCAGCAGACTGAACAGTGAGAGTGGGATGTTGGTCTCCATGTAAGAATGATTCTGATGAGCTTATTTCAACACTGTAAAATTAAAAAAACAAAAAATGTAACAACACTGTCTAAACACACTAAGATGGCACCACAAGATTGATTGATGATTGGTGTTATATGCAGTGGAACACCTCAAGAATTGGCTCTTAATAGAACAAGAAGAATATGTTGAACTTCACCTTGTTGTGTACCACAAATAGTCACTGGAGTCTCTTGTCATGTTTAACTGGTCCAAAAGACCATTGACATCTGTGATTGCTGTTTGATCATCCAATGAAGATATGTCTTCACTAAAGATCTCCCATGATTGCAACTCATAATTAGTCTGCAGCATTTGCATTCGCGTAGTTTTAACTCTCACCTGCTACGTAGTCACACTCAATCGCTTTTTTATAATTTAAAAAATTATAAAACAAGAGCAGAAACTTCAAAGAATTGAACAGTATGATGAACCAAAATAACATTCTATTATCAATTCTTACTTTGGCAGTATTGAAGACTGCATTTTTACAATCTGGGAGGATAGTAATGGACCAAGGTGGGAGCTTGTAGTGCTTGTGATTGAACTTCACCCTCACCACTGACTTTGGGTTGTAGTTTGAGAGGAAAGCAGCACAATCTCCTGACTTGGTTGAGAAAACATGTGCCTTCAAAAAAGAAAAAAAGAAAAGAGTGCCTCCCTTGGAAGTCAATTAATGGTTCTTTATAAACCATGCTGATGAGTATGCTATAAATTTTATTCCATTGCTTTCTGTAAATGACCGCCAATATATCTAATAAAGAAATAACAAACCTGTTTAAATTTACCCCAGGTAATGATAGTAGGATCAGCATTTAGTATAGCTTTCTCACAAAGCTTGATAGCCATGTGGAGTCCCTTCAAGTGACCATATTTAGGTTGTCTTATCAATCCTATTTATGTTAACCTCAAATTAGATAAAAACTGAATTATCATTTTGCATTCTAAAGAAACATAATGCTTAAAAATGTGTATAATACATAAATAAATTACAAAAATATTTGAAGATAGAAATAAGCTAAAATTTGTCACCATATTCATCGATAGGAGCATCATAGTCATAGCTGGTAGAAATAAAAGGTCCTCCAGCCGTTCTCCCAAAGTTAGTTCCTCCATGATACTGCATTATTCGACATTAAACATGTTGGATTCATTGCTAATATAAATTAAGTTCACGTTTGGTTCGCTGAATGTAATCGTAATCGTAATTGTAATGGAATGTAATGTAAAGTAAAAAAATCATTATTACTATTACAGTGTTTGGTTTAATCACTGTAATTAAAAAAGGAATCAGTATTACAGTATTTGGTTTAACTACTGTAATGTAATAAAATAGAAAAAAATTATATAATTATTTTAAAAATACAATTTCATAAAATAAAATTTCAGAAAAAATACAATTTCATAACAATAATTAATGAAAAAAATACAATTTTAGAAAGAAAAAAAATACAACTTCAAGAAAAAAAAATACAATTTCAGGAAAAAAAAATACATTTAGAAAAAATACAATTTTATAACAATAATTAATAAAAAATACAATTTCAGCAAAAAAAAATACAATTTCAAATAAAAAATACAATTTTAAAAAAATATAATTTTAAAAAAAAAAACGAGAGCCAAAATCGCGAGGGACGCGAGCTGGACGGCGTTCGCGATGGCGCCAGCGCAAGAACGGGACGCGACTACTGTTTTGGCTGGAACTGGCGCACGCGTTGTTGGGGCTGTTACTGTTCCAACACGTAATGTAATCCCCATTCCGAGTTATTGGATGTGTAATCCTTATTACTTATCCACATGTAATTGATTACATTACATTATATGTATTTAGGCAAATCAAACAATGTAATGTACTAAATCAATTACATTATATGTCCCATTACGGTGTACCAAACACTGCTTAAAACAACTTAATCAGAAACTAGTGTCTTGCCCCATAACAGATGGTTTGTATGCTCATGCTTTTGCTAAAAGTGGTTTTAGAAGAGAACATTTTTCACGAAAAAGTCCTGACTACTTTTTTTTTTTTGGTTTGAAAGTGTTTTTATTTTTATTTTTATTTTTATGTAGAAGTGATTTTACAAGGTATCAAAAGAGAGAGAGAAAAAAAATCTAAACATCCAAGTGTCAGAAAAGTAAATAGAACAATGACTTGTATAGTATAAACTAGTCAGTCAGTATAAAAAGCAGTGCAATGAGGATTAAACTAACCATGTAATAATTTACGAAGGAGCCTCCCTTTTGAATGAACCGAGCAATCGCAAATGCTAAATCTTGAACAGGTCGATGATAAATTGGGCCACCAAATTCTGTAAACCTATCCCAGAAGATTAAAAAGTACATAAACATATGTTTCCTCGAAAATTATTTTTATTTAGAGCATGATGAAGATGTAGAAATACCAGCCACTCCAAGCTTCAGTCCAGAGAGTTGGTTTGTAAGGTTTGTTTGGAGAGAAATAGTCACAGTAAAAACCATTGCAGGCGTTGATCTGTTAATAAGATTGAATTGAAGGAAAAAGTGAAATTGAGCTTTTTTATCAAAAGGCATAATGAGACATAACACTAGGAAGTAGGAAACACCAACTACTTTTTTCATATTCCTATTCCGGACAATCTAAGTAATTATTGCTTTTAGAGTATATACACCCACTAATCGAATTGTTTTCTCTCTTTATCACTTATTAAATGTTTATGTTTTCAAAAAAATATTTATATTAATTTTAAATTTTATTAATGTAAAGTATCAAATCATCACATAAGGAATAATTTCTCATATAACATAATTGTGTTCTGGACTATAGGTCATAATTGTGTGAAGCCTCTTAAATTTGCAATAATCAGAGTGGGCTGGCTCTAAAATAAAATTTTCAATGAGGCATTCAAATGTAGGAAAGAAGAAACAAACAACAAAATTACCAGATTATAATAAACTAAACCATATTAGGTACGTAGGAGCTATGAAATATAAAATAAATAAAAAAACACTTTTAATAGAAGCAGCTCATTACCACTGGGTCTGGGGCATCTGATTCCTTGCACATGACCCAAGGGACTCCGGTATCCATTTCGACTGCCATCTTTGCAGCCCAAGTCATGTATGCATAACCAGGAGGCCCAAGCACCTTCCTCTGTGGCTCGTATTCATTCTCAATCTATACAGAGACTAAACTACATTCAACTATATACATTTATATAAATTGTCAGCTCAACATGCATGTTTAAAGCTTTAGAACCCAACCATTATCCACTCATATAACTAACAGATTGATAAACATGAAATATTGATATCCTAATAAGCTCTCAAAACAACTGATTGAACCTACTTATTACCTGAGAGAGAATAATAGGGCCGCCTTGAGACTCAAATAACTTTTCCTCCTTCAACATTTGAACAACTTTCTCAGTAAATTTTTTCATTGCCGACTGGAAAATAAAAAGTAAAAAGTAAAATTATTAAAATATATATATAATATATATATGTGTGAAGAAATTGAGTGAATTTTTTTTTTCTTTTTAAATCCCGTAACTAGTATTCAAAGAGGCAAGCACATGAACAAACCTTGAAAGGCTCATTATCTGTTCTGAAGCTAATGCCAGGAATATACTTGAGCCAAACAGGAAACCCCCTAACAACCACACCCAAATATTATATATAAAAAAACACCCAACCCATTTAAATAAAAATGAAAACAAGTTCATTAATTACCCAAAGTTCCATTCTGAACAAATATAAGGCCCAATGCGAAGATGCACAAAAAGCCCTGCATTTTGTACGATCTTGATGAACTGAACCAAATCATTCCTCCCAAAAAAATTATACTTCAATAGCATACAAATTTAGTGAGAAAATATCAGAACGAAGAAAGTGAACCATTGGAAAATTAACAAATTGAAAGCTATATGCATACATTGCCAGGAGAAGGTTCGTGAAGATTCCAAAACACATAAGTGTCAATAACATCCAACCCACCATCTTTAGCCTTGTTTATTAGGCTTCCCCACATCTGCATTTACTCCATATTATACCATTAGTAAAATGTGAAACATGAATTGGGAAATGCCCAAAAAAAAAAAATTCAATACCTGAGGGGTACTTCTGGGATAGTGTATAGAGCCAGAAAAGAGTATTTTCTTCTGCCCATTAATGATAAGAGCCTTCCTATCATAGCTAACGCTGCTCATTGTTAGCTGAAGACTTAGTGACATGAGTGTGCAAAGAAAAACCCATTTGGAAGCTGAGTTTGCTTCCATTTTTTTTCTTTCTCAAATTAGACTGAAACTTAGAAAAAATATATTTGTTTACAAAATAAAGCATTGGAAATATGAGGAGAAAAGGAGTTTATATAGTATTAGTCACTTGGTCTCCACAACCACTACTCTGAATAAAAAAAGTGAGAGTTTCTCTTGAAGCATACTACTATTACTCGCCAATTTATGGAAAGCAGGAATTATTTCAGTCATTTGGGTGATTTGGACTACTAGAAATGAGTATCGATTCAACAATAAGAAGACGACGTTGAGTTCGGCTTTTGCAACAGTATGGCGTTTTATCCGTGAGGCGAGTCTTTCAAAGAGTGGTTGCATGCGAAATACTGTGGATGATCTACAGGTACTTAGGCGGCTTAGAATAACAGGCATCCCAAGACGGGCTCCAAGAATTATAGAGGTTAATTGGAAAGCTCCACCCCCGGGCTGGATAAAGGTCAATACAGATGGTGCAGCATTTGGAGCTCCAGGATTATCTGGTTGTGCGGGTGTTTTTCGTACTTCCAGATCATTTGTTAAGGGCTGTTTCTGTATTCCGCTTGGTGTATCATATGCTTTTGAAGTTGAACTAGCGGCAGCCATTTATGCGGTGAAGTATGCATATACATTTCGGTGGAGGCGTCTCTGGTTGGAATCAGACTCACTTTATGTTGTTGCTCTCTTTCAGACTCGGTCTTCTTCGGTTCCTTGGAAGTGGCATTCTGCTTGGACTGATTGTTTAGATAAAATTACCCATATGGAGTTTCATTGTTCACATATTTATAGGGAGGGTAATGCTGCAGCTGATAGTTTAGCTTCTAGGGCTCCTAGCTTATGTACAGCGACTTGGTGGTGGAATGTCCCACATTTCGCTAGCTCTTTTATTTATTCAGATGCTAACAACAAACCTAATTACAGGTTTTGTTGAGAATTTTTATGATTTGTATGTATAATTTTATTAATATTTAATAATATTAGTGGTTTAATGGTTTAATGAAGAAGGTGCTAAGGAGGTGCCAACCTAGTTGGGATGTCCCGGTGCACCCACTGAAAACTGTTAACCACAACTTTTATAAAAAAAAAAAAATACTACTATTACTAGTAAGTAGTAATATAAAAAAAAAAAATGTATGTTGATGACAAAAACATTTAAGCTGAAAAGGGGAGAGAGAGAGAGAGAGAGAGAGAGAGAGAGAGAGAGAGAAATAAAATAGAGAAGAAAGAGAAATAGATAACAGTTATAATGAAAAGGATTAATGAAGGAAAAAATTTGTATGAGCTTATGGTGCATCGTATGTGTTATGCCTGATAATTTCAATAATATAATAATAATATCTAGAGCTTTTATATGCAATCATGTAAAACAATTAACAAAGTAATTCTTACTTCATCTATAAAACTAATGCATGATATAAAAATTTCTCCGAAGGTTGAGAGTGTAATGGAATGGAATACTAAGTTCTCGTAATACAGTACTGGTTATGACTTATGATGAGCACGTCCCTTTCTATTATAGTTCTTTACTTTTTACCATTGCCTTTTCAAATTTTTTTTTTGGGTTGCTTGCTCGGACTTAATTATTTATTTTGTGGAGTGTATGTATGATGTATTTATGATGTAAATGTGTTTCTGCATAAATGACTTGTACTTGTGATAACATAGGATTCTCTAAATTAGTCTATCTAGTATCATTTTCCACGTAAAAGTTGAAAAGTAGGGAAGATGATGACATAGTTTAGCTTGAGCCATCATCATTATGAGGTTTGAAATTATGATTACATAGGATACCTTTCATTACTTGTAGCACATAGTCACGTGACAGTCATGTCCCACATAAATAAATAGATAGCATGGCAATTTATAGCAATGAATTACTTAAATAGTAAATATTAAAAAAAAAATACAATTTTTACTTATACAACAAACATGAGCTACAAAATGTATAGCTTTAAAATCACTTATCATATTAAAATTACAAATTTATTCTCAAGTTAATATTCTTCTTTCAATGCACAAATAGTGAGTGTTTTTATCTCATTTCATAACAGATCACTTCCTTCTCAAACTCAATGAGCTTCGCTCCAATTTCAAATCGTCTCCCTCTCAATTCCCTCACAGACTCTTCTATCAGCACAATCCAAACTTGCCTTCGTCAGCTCACTAATAGATATCCTCCTTAAGTTGATTTAATATAGCGTTAAGTATTGCCTCTATTAACAGATAGTCAGATATCACCTTCATCATCCCAAAACAGAATTCATGCATTACCTCCATTATTGAACCTGTTAAAACTATTCAAAGAATACATAAAACATCAAAGTAATCAGAATAAAAAAATATAGTAAAATTTAAATGTGCAGTTTACATGCAAAAATAAATGTAAATGTACACATTATATTAAGAAATTTTAAGTCAACCTACTATAAAAATAAAAACAGTAATCAGTAATTAGAATAAAACATTTGAGTGTACAATTTACATGCAAAAATAAATATAAATATACGCATTATATTAAGAAATTTTAAGTCAACTTACTATTAAAATAGCAGTAGTAATCAATAATCAGAATAAAAAATTTAAATGTACAGCTTACATGCAAAAATAAATGTGAATGTACGCATTACATTAAAAAATTTTAAGATCATGAAATATCTTGTGTCTCTATTTCCATTACTTCTTGATTTTTTGTTTGATTTTTTATTATTTATATCATTTTACAATATATTTTTATTGTATGTAAAGGTTACATTCAGATTTAATTTGTATGTAAATGTTACATTTAAATTTTTAAATTTGAAAACTCAAGGGTTGAAAATGTCATTTAGACTTTATTAAAACACAATCGTTTTACTTTTTTGAGTAAAAAACTTAATTTCTTGCTATCTCAAGTAATTAATACAATTTATATAGATCCCTGGCCTTCATTCATTATATTTCTATTTCACTTTCTCTTAATTTCTCTACAGACATGCATATACCACTACGGCAACTGTTTAAGATTTCATTATTTTGTTGCTCATTATTAAGCAACTCGCTTGTAACAAGTCTGGTTTCTCAGTAACTACTTTCCAATAGAGGTCACAAAGAATTCACAAAAACTAACACATTATCTTCTTCTTCTTCTTTTTATAGAACAAAAACTAACACATTCAAATATATATATTTATTGACGATAACAAAAATAATTGTTATAATATCATCACTGTTGACAAAAATACCTCTTAACATTAATTACAGTCACTGTTATTGTTATATAAAATTACGGTAAATATATAATTTTTGTGACAATAACAAGCAATAATGTTACCATTTTCAAATCCCATCAAACTATTTTAATTTATTTTACAAAAGTAATCCAGCCTACAGGATCAGTTCAAGGGCTGGCTGTATCAACGCAATTTCAATTTTCATACCTTTTGCTTGTTACATTTTCGAGGTTGGGTTCAGGTATAATTCCACATTTTTCAAAAATAATAACTAAAATAAGACATTAAAAGAAAAATATACGAGGATCGATATGCCTACTGTCGAAGAGGTTAATCACACTAGGGAGAAAAAGTCTCTAACTGAGTCTCCGACTAAAGCTTAATACTGCCTCAGTAACATCTTCCAGGTCAAGAAAATAACAATATGCTGCTTTTTGGACAGGTCAATGCTAAACTTAGTCCTCTATTTGAGCATGCCGGAAGATAAATATACCGGGTAACAAGGAAAGAACATTCTGGCTAATTACATAAAACAAAGAAATTGCACAAACATCTCAACCACATGGTAAAATGTTACAAAATCTGCTACTCCAAATATATTATGATTGAAACCACTTCCTAAGCTGCTGCCTAGAAGCTTGATTTTCTCTGTCAGTTTGGTTTGAACTCTGTCGTGAGTACTTGGATCTATATTGCTCAATGAGCATGTCAAGCTTATCTTCTACATCGCGCCCTAAAGGTTCTTTATTCTTCTTGGCCCTTTTTCTTTGTTTTCTATCGTTCTCTTTCTTCTTCATATCAGTCTGGTCCTGCAGCTTCCTCTTTTTAGGCTCTGGGCATGTCTCATAGGATTTTGATTTTTGAGAATCAACCGGTATCCTGCCATGTTGCTTATTATCTGAATTTCCTTTGAAGCTTGCTTTCTTCTGCTTTGAGCCTTTTGATATTTCTGTTGGTGAAATTTTTTTTCCCTTTACAATAATTGAATTACTTTTCAGTCTCTTTGAAGCTCTTTGTTCTTCATTAGCAGCTCCATGTGGAGGTGAATTCTCAAGCATTTGACCATCAACTTCAGATTTCCGTTTTTCTAGCTTTCTTTTGTTTGGGTGATCTGGTGTATTAGCATCACGAGTTTGCTGCTTATAATTTGGATCATGGTTGGCCCCCGTCTGCTGAGCTTGTAACTTCGCCTTCCTCAGCTTCAACGTTTGAACATTATCAAGTGCAAACTCAACAATTGGACGGTGCTCAGGGCCAAAAGTTTCTACAAATAACATTACTTTTATATTAGAAAAGGAACATAATTAATGCAAAGTTGTTCATCAATACGACATTCACTATGCTACAAGGCTCAAGCATCACTCAGGAACCAAAAAAGAGAGATTAAAACGATAAACTAACCACTATATCAATTTGCAGAAGAACTAACGGTTCTATTATTAAACTAATTTACCAGGATTGTTATTGAGAACTCTCAGGGCTACAAGGGCGTGCTGATGCTCTGAAAACTCAACAAAAGCAACTCCACGAGAGTGATTCTCGGTAACTTTTCCTTTTTTTATATCCTTCAAAAATTTCATCTGTATGTGCATGACCAAAGATAGATTAAGCATCACAAATTAACTCAAAATAACCCCTGATTGAAAGAAAGGCTAACCTGCTGAATCACAGGCTTTTGCTTTGTAGCTCGTGAGGTAACTGCATTGATGCAGAGCTTTTTCAGCTTCTTTTCACTCATTGACTTTGGCAAATTGTAAATAACAAGTCTGGTTTTGGACACATGAAAATTTGGGGATTGTATCTTCTCTGTCTTCTTCCTCTCCAAGCTGCACGAAAATGGACACAAAACCATCAGTGAGAGTACAAAAGCAGTAGCACAACAAACAAATGAAAATTCAATAATATCATTACAACCTGTTAAAGTGCATGGCAGTAGATAATTGTGAGAAAACAACAGACAAACAGACAAGTGCAAAAAAAAAAAAAAACAGAGTTCAAAATTTTAAAAGGAACACTAAAAGTATAAAAGCATTCAACTATGCAGACAAACAGTCAATCTAGGTTCAACTACTTAAAGCTGAGACTGAAACCAATCATACACAATATAGCAGCAGCATCAACAAAAGAAAAGGAAAAAAAAAACTCATCGTGAAATACACCCTGCCTCATATTTCCAGATCCACTAATTACATTGGGAAGTTCTCAATCCCAATGTGCATCATGCAGGACAATGATACAAACTAATAAAAGACTTACTTTTGGCGTTTCAACATGTCACTGGCTGAAACACCTTCTGCAGCTGCAGTGCCCTCAACAATAAGACCTTCCTGTTAATTTTTTGTAAAATGTCAACCACATTGGAATTAATGATCAATCTTCAAAAGGTTCGCAGAACAAATACCAGAATTGAAATGTATAAGCAAACAGTGATAAAAATCAACCTTTGCTAGGTAAAGGTTGCGATGGTCACGATTTTCCGCCTTTTCCTTATTCAATTCCTTTTCTTGAGCTGATTTTTTATCCAAAGCATTTAACACTGTCAATTGTCTACCTTTCAGAAAGATCCCTAAGCCAGATGCTGTATTTGCCGCAGAAACAGCAGCAGTAGCTGCATCTATAATTTTAAATTTGAGAAAACCAGTTCCTTTTGGTCGCCTGCCATGGACAGATATTATAAAGAATTTCCATAAACTCAGAAAAGTGTAGAACCATGTTAAAATGAAATGAACATACTTGGTGACCTGATTAAGAACTGGGAAAAAGGATTGTACTTCTCCGAAAGTAGAAAACCGCTCTTTCACTTCTCCACTGTCAACATCAAAAGGAAGATTACTAATGAATATTGTTCTATGCAAATCATCTTCATCTATCTTTTCAAGAGCTGGTGCCATGTTCTTGACAGGATTTCCAAGCTTAGTAAAATCTGATGCTTTCACAGACTTGGGTGTATCCACAGACTCATGAATATTTGAATTCTTTTTCCCCTTGGAAAGTGCGAAATCATTATCAGGTGAAGGAATATTTCCTTTAGAGGAGGTAATCAAGTTCTTGAGGACCTTTTTTGCAATGACTGCTTCCTCATCAAAATTAACTTCTGCAGCATTGTCGTCTTCATCTGTTGAAATGGAATCATCTTGAATACCAACAAACCCATCAAGGTGCTCGGATTTCTTATCAAACTCCCCATCATTATCATCATCACTGTTACTGTCACTTTCCTTCCCTATTCCAGTACATTCCCCTGTAAAAGCCAGAATTTGTGCTTCATCAAGAACATCTGTCATGGACCAACTGATACGATACAAGAAATGTCCGACATTTGCCAAGTAGACCAAAAATGAGGCCATGAAACGTCCAAGATTTGATCAAACCGTGGCCCATTGTCGAGTTTGTAGGCTTGGAGTAACCTGCAAGGCATTTGAAAGAATCCTCAATTTGAAAGTTACCCTAAACAATTGTTACTATTAATGATCTTTCTCGCCTGACATCCGATTGAGGCCGTTCAGAATTTGTTGGAAAGATTACTTAACGGGCTACAATACATATAGAAATACAATTTTCTCAATTTGTCCGTTAACCAGGCCAAAACGGGCACGCAATATGCACCACAAAATCTGGACAGATTTGCATCCTACAAACTCCAAAATAGGCAACAGTTTGATCAAATCTTGGCCTCATTTTTGGTCCATTTCGCAAATCTCAAACATTTCTTGTATCGTATCACCAACCTAACTACTGAAGAGTAGCATAGAAATCTTATCTATAACTCATCAACCAAAAGCAGAGCATACAAGATATAACTCTTTTTATCCCAACTTGAGATGCTTTCGCAACTGAAGTGGCAGAATATAACTTATGAAACAATTGAGCCCATTTACGCATCGAGTCACAAACTCACGATATGACGCATAAGTTGTGAAAGCATATCTCAATCTGCGAGGAATATTAGTGCTCTAGAAGATAATTCAATAAGATTCTTTTATTGGAAAATATCCAATATGTTCGATGTAAAGAAAAAGTACAAGTGTCCAAAATGAACAATGCAGCATAAATACCTTTTTCAAATGCAAGAACAGCACCATGGCTGCTACTATATATTTTTTTGGAAACAGCCCAGTCGACAGCAATGGGTCTTTTGTGAAACATTTGACCATTGAACCTTTGGATTGCCTGTAAGTTGGAACAAAATATTGATGTTCATTACTCCAAACAAGAGCTAAATTATTTTCTCATTGTTCTAAATATTAAGCACAAATGAGACACCATACCTTTTCCACTTCCTGTTTGGCAGTGAACTTGACAAAGGCAAAACCCTTGGGGAGTCTGGACATAAATAGTAGTGAGATAAGATGAAATGAATATGAAGAAGAGATTTAGAGAATTTGGCACGTCTTTTGATGGGAAAAGACAACTCTTAAAATTGAAACATATACCCTGTATCAGAATTTTGAGGAATAAAAACATCCCAGACAAAGCCTGCTGATGAAAACATATCTTTTATCTCTTTCACTTTTGCCTGCACCAGTGACTAACTAGTTTAGAACACAAACTCCTCCAAAAAGGTAAAAGTAATTAAGTAGGAATACTAAACATTAAACCTTGAAAGGAAGATTTCTAACAATAACCTTCCATTTCTGAGTCTTAGAGCCCTGGATTATAAAAAGCAGAAAAGAAATTAGACTTGCTCTGGCACATAGAGATAAGCAATTAAGAATGCAGGACAAAATAACAATCCCATTTTCAGCACCAGCATATATCATACATCAGATCTTACAATGAATTGGATCAAAATTGACAGCAAGGGGGGAAAAAATATGTAGCGACCAAGAAAATTTATTGAAAGGGTCAACATGCCCGGGCATTGACCATACATTTTTAAATGCATAGATTATGAGCAAATGCACAGATAAACATTCAATCAGGTTGGGGTGGAGAAAGTGGCCTAGTGTATGCATAAAGGGCGATGAAAGTGTAAGGAGAATGTATCACTGGACAGCAATTTTATCACATGAGAAAATAGTTGCACTTCCCGGTAAAAGAATATACATAGCCACTAGTCCCTGAATTCAATTTCAAAGCGATAATATATTTTCCTAACAAATAAAGCAAGATGCTATCACCATGACAATGGAATAAAATTCTTCTTTTCTAGTCCTAATTTTGCACCAGGTAGAGAGAAACTTCGGAGCAGTTCAAATTTAACCTCTATTTGAAGCTTTTGATCGAGGCTAAATGATAAATACTAAAACTGGAAGTCAATATAAAAGGCAAAAACTATGCTGTAGAACAAAAATAAAACATCCATCCCATCACTCTCCTTCACACCTAAAGAATATATCAAACAAATCAACTCAGCCAATAGCTGCTTAATAGGGACTGTACCTCCCCACCCAGCTGCCTTGCCCAGACAACTCCCCCTTTTATCTCTTTCTGGTGTAACACTGCAACAGCAGCACGTGCTGATTTTATACTTGTATAAAGAACCGCTGAAGCATCCATTTTGCATCCATCTTGGAAAACAGCTGCAAAACTATCACACTTCAGAACTATGTTTAAAAATTTCAACTTAGTAAATGATTTCTCCAATGATTTGGAGCCAATAGTGTCAAATTATTTGATAAAATTCAAACCAAAACCACCTGCTTCACAGCTTACTGAAATGTAAATTCTGTCGAGCAATTATTGAAGATACCAATAGCAACTTCAAAAGATAGAGAATTTACGGTGCAAAATGAGCTCTACTTTTACACTATTTCATAACTTCGCAATAAAGATTTGGTAAAGCTGTGAGAAGCAAGTGTGGCGAGGGAGAAGGAATTACACAGCCATGTAGAAAATTTATATGGACATATAACCAAAACTTAACCGCTATATGCCTGTAAAAAATTTACATGGGTATGTAACAGGAAAATTTTGAAAGAAAAAGAACGTGAATAGCACCGAAACATATTTTGAAATATGGATAACTCAAACTAAATTGTGAATATGAGTATAACTCGAGCCTATTTTGTGAGTTTGCCCTATAATTTATCCAGAATCATGGATTGTGGATTAGCTTTTCAATACACAACCTCCAACTGGAAACTTATTAACCTTAAATTCCTCTACATGTAATCTCAAAAAATAGACATTTACATACTTCAAAATATGTTATAAGAGAACCAATCTAGATAAGAGTTAAGCCATTGATGGATTTAAATGCAGAACAACATTTACTTGCTCAAAAATGCAGGGCCAGGGGTGAGAACTGCTATCGCAAAAGTGAAAACAACTCATGTGAAACTTGTAACGGCTGGCATTAAAAATCTAAAGATAAGGAAATGACAAGTTGAAAAACTAACATATAAGTTATACAGAATTATTCAAGTAAAAAAATCTTGAGAATTCAATATGATTTCTCCACTCATATACTAATCAATAAATCTAGATCGTCCTAAAAATATTTTCTCACATGAATATCAAAATCTTCTTTCTAATCTAATGGATCATAAGTCATAAGTGAATACAAAATTCATAGCCTGACATAAAAAAATTCTGACATACATCACATACAGCAAAAACTAAAAAATTCTGATACAAACTTCTATTAATAATATGCAATTTTAAAAGCTAATGCTGCATAGTTTCTAACACTTAATAGATGTGATCTTATTCTGCTGGTTTAAAAATACAATCCAAATCCAAGTATTAAAAATTAGTTACAACAAAATGACTTTTTTCTAGAATAAAGCATATGTGATATCAACAGCCCATGTTAGATGTTTAACTGAAAAAGTATACAATACAAACCAGAGTGTGATTATGATCATAGTTGGGTAACTTGTTAGAAAAGATATATCGCGAAAAGATTGATGGCAGTGAACTTAATATGCCAACCCAAACAACCACAGCAGTGAAAGTCACACAAAGATACACTACAAAAGCTCCTTACCATGCTGTTCAAGCTCTGCTTTTGGAAGAGGATAAGTTACAGAATACACAGTCCCCGCCTCTGTAGCTAAACTGTGAACACTTTCTGCCATCTCTTTATTAAGAAGACCACCAAATATCACAGTTCTAGCAACCCTTCATAAAGACAAGTAAAAGCATATGTCATGACATCAAGAAGAGGGAGAAACGGAAAGATAATCTGAAAGAGAAAGCACCATACCAATACATAAAGAAAAAAAAATCTCTAGTTATTCCAAATCGACAATACAAATGCATTCTAGTTGGAATGGTAGAAACAAAGTAGCCAAGAGAAATTACAGAGACAAATACCACTAGCATTGAGTTGGAACCTAAAAGCCACTAGCACACATAACATAAATGCATACACTGAACAGTATGTGCCGTAAAAAACAGGCAAACTTCACTTTTAGTCCTTAACATTTGGCGTACCACTAGTTAGATTTTGGTCCACCAACGTTTTATTCTTGCAAATAAGGATCTAATGTTTAGCAATTGACGTAATCAAATCAAATTAACTGCAGACATTAATTTTTTTATGGAAAATTCATCACAGTTTCCACTTATCTATTAAGACAATTTCTGCCATTAAATTTACTCAAATAGCCTTGTAAAAGGCAACAGCCAGGTACAAATGTCGTCCTTAAACTGACTAAAATATCTTCAAAGAATCTCACGAGGGATTACTTATGCATTTCCATTAAAAATTATCTGTTGATAAATAAAGCCAAACGTCAAAGGCCGTACAATTCACCTACAGAAACTCTGCACTATAAACAGCTATCCATCAAAAATCTAATAAATCATATTTCTAAAACAAAGACGTCATTTCTGATTTATTATGGTTAGTACTTTAGAATCAGGAAAAGGCAACGTTACACAGAATAAGTAAAAGATACTCACGTAGAAGTTTGGTTTAATCTAAAGGAATTGAAAAACCTTTAGATAAGGATTGAATTCTTCAATTCAAACCCAAAAATGTTCCATTAAAATTGAGAGAAAATCTCAATACAAAGTTTATGCAATATTTCAATATGTCCTGTAAGACTCACACTACTTTCCTATTTATAACTATCAGCTACATTGAAAAACAAAAAGGAATATAACAAGTAAAATGAAAAATATAACCCTAAACAACCATTAATAAAGACTAAGAATAATAATAACAATAACATAAAATAAACAACTTATTAATAGAGTAAATATTACTACTAATCTCCTGCATTAATTCTCCTCTTAGAAAAAGATTCGTCCTCGAATCTTGATGGAAATGAAAAAACAATAGAAGTTGGAAAAGTGTACTCATAAAAATGAGCCATTTGAAGATTGATGAGTGCAAGAGTCCTAAGAGCAAATCAATAGCACCATGTGACTTCTTTGCAAATCAAAAACCAAATTCCTTTCTTGAGAAGTTCTCTCTCTTCCATGTGTATCAGAATGAACATTGTAGGTATCACTAATCATTTCCAATTGTTTAACAACAAATAGCACATCTTTAACTTTTTCTCCCATCAATTCAGCAACCTTGTAGGTACTCATAAAAATTAACCCCTTGAATATTCCACTAATTAGAACTCCATCTACAGTAATCATTAATCCATGTAGCAATGAATCAACTATAAGCAATTCACACTTCATCGGCACAAGGTTGCAGACTCCCCACTGCTTATGTTTGCCTTCAAGAACACATCTCTTCCAACACTCCTTCCAGAAATGACCAGTAAGTGGAGTTAATTCACCCATAAATTTCCAAAAAAGAGTAAAGTTCATAATATTCAGAAATGGATTGTGTACCATGACTTCTTCAGATTGTTCACGTGAGGAAACTATATAGTTACCTCTGCCTTTATTTGCAATGAAACCAATTTGTGAAAAGCAGCCATAGAGAAAAGGAACAATTAGAATAATCCAACTGGATGTCGCCCATAAGTTGTGAGAGTTTTAAACATTACAACCTCTTCATCAAGAATAACCTACTTTGGTAACTGATCATAGTAGCTCTTGAAACCAAAAGTTATTTCCAATAATAGATTCCCAACTAATAGTAGAATCATCAAGAAGACCCAGTACCATCCCCAACTCTGAGGATTCAGCAAGAAATGCATCTTCCCATTGCTTTGATAGCTTTAGATGATCTGAACACTAATCTGGGGCAAATAAACATTTTGAGCTTTAGTGATTTTACTTCCATCAAATTTGGCTACCCTCTGTTTTGTAATTTGTGATGCTTCCCACCAGTTAGAAGCCTCCACAATCAATTTAAGGGTGTCCATTTGCATATGTTTGACCTCTGAAATTCCCATATACTTAAAATAGCTTTCAACAAATCAAGTCTTCACCATATTGAATTCTAGGAGTTGGGCAAAAGCTAAATGTAAAGTCATTATATGAACCTTCAATCATGAGTGCCAATTTACATCGCTCTTTCCAATAGTGCTTAGGAATTTCCCTTTGGAATTCAGGACCGACAAAACTCAATACTAAATTTCCTTGAGCTGTTGCAAACGATGTCCCTTTGGTTCTACAATCAGGAATTTCCCTTTGGAATTCAGGACCAACAAAACTCATTACTAAATTTCCTTGAGCCGATGTAAGCGACGTCCCTTTGCTTCTACAATTATTGTAATCAAGTTGTAAAAAATAGCTAGAAAAGGTGAGAGAAACTAGGACAAGACAAACCTGATTATGTTGAAACAACCCATAAGCACATCCCTTCAATTTACAAACAACTAACTCAATTTGTTCCATCTCAGCAACTCCCATATGCTCAAAATAACTTGCAAGGATTATGAGCATACCTTCTTTCTTTATGCTCAAATTGTTTTTTCATACATATTTGAGCCTGAATATATGTCACTGATAAAATTTCTTTGAATTCAGTAACTCGGGTTGGAAAAGGGATTGTGATTTTAATGGTTAGTTTTGTTTTAATGGAATTGATGAAACCCATAGTTTGAATTTTACTCATAGGGGTTCTACTGGGTGTAAATAAGCTTTCATGTGGATCAAATTCAACAAGGGTAGTTAGTGATGGGTGCTAGATGTTGAGTTTTGGGGTACGATTTAGAGAGGGTACAACTTTTACCAAGTGGACATGGAATTGGGGGTCCTAGATGGGTGAAGGGATGGATATCACGATGGTGAGAATCGCACAACTTCATAGGGATTGGGATTTCGCATAGGATCACAAGGGGTGGAGCTTCGCATGGGTTCTCGACTATTTGTGGGGTGCAACTCAACTATCAGGGACGATGGGTGATGAGCTTTTAGGCTCAGCCACCATGTGTGATGGTCGATTGGTTGTGAAAAATTGCAAGATTTTAATTTCTGGAGGTCGCAAACCATGTGGGTGGTGGTTTGGGTAGTACGGAGGCTCGGGTAGTGGAGGAGAATGGTCGGATGGGGTTGCAAGCCTAGCGGTGGGTGGTTTGGGTGGTAGGTGTGTTCGGGTAGTGGAGGGTGATAGCCATATAGAGGTCGCGAGTCTAACGATGGGTGGTTGTGGCGGTAGGAAGGCTTGAGTAATAGAGGGTGGTGGTCGGCCGAGTAGCGTGACCCTAGCAATGGGCTGTTTTGGCTATGGAATTTTGAATGTCGCGAGTGGCTCTAGATCTAAATGGAATAGGCAAAGGTCTCTAGTGTTTGGTAAATTTTGGGTATGGTGGAATAAAAGATGATGGAGAAGAAGCTATTTGCTCTTGAAGGTAAGCTTCCAGAGCTTTCAACAAGGAGTTCCTACAGAAATTGGACATCGATCAACTAAGAAAAGCTTAAGCTATGATACCAATTGACATAGAAAGTTTGGTTTAATCTAAAGGAATTGAAAAACCTTTTGATAAGGATTGAATTCTTCAATTCAAAACCCAAAATGTTCCAATAAAATTGAGATAAAATCTCAATACAAAGTTTATACAATATTTCAATATTTCCTCTAATGCTCACACATATTTCCTATTTATAACTATCAGGCACACTAAAAAATAAAAAAGAATATAACAAGTAAAATGACAAATATAACCCTAAACAACCATTACTAAAGACTAAGAACAATAATAACAATAACATAAAATAAACAAGTTATTAATAAAGTAAATATTACTACTAATCTCCTACATCAAATACACTCATATCTGTACAAAAGTATAGGGTGCATCCGTATATAGCTCAAACTCAATCATGTCATGGCCACTAATCATATAGGGCTTTGTAATCAACGATGTGTGATAACATTTTTTATCAGATGAGCACCATTTAGTTTTCTCCAAAATCAAATCAGTATGAGGTTAAAACAGTTCAAAAAACATTGAAAAAAACTCATCTAACAACCATAATACAAATGTGTTTCAGACTAATTAAATAAATCATATAGAAAAAGCTATCGTTTAAAGAATCATAAGTTAAAATGAATTTTCTCAGTTTCTGCCATTTATAAAAGACAGTCTAATTTTCCAAATCTAATATTAGATTATATTATCATAAAAAGTGGCTGAACAAATGAGATACAAAGAATCATAAAAGACGCTACATGGCCTAAATTGTTTATGTTTACTTCATGAATAAAGTCTCAGAACACAATAATGAATGTCCTAAATCACTCAAAAAATCATGAAGAAAATGAAACAGAGGAGGACACAGCTTATAAGATGACCACAGTATACATTACCTTTGCTTTTCTGAGCCTTTATCGTCAAAATTATTATGAAGTGTTTCACTCTTTTCAAGCTTTGCGATTTTCTCTGAGTCAATATTCAAAGAAATAAATGAGAAAAGGAAGACCAAGTTGAAATGAAAACCATAAGATGATTTATATAGTTCAAAACCTTCTCTCTTAGGAAGACTATTTATATTTACATCCTTGAAAGCACCATCATCCATGTCATTCTTTGACTTTAGGTTATCATACTTGTGAGTTACTGAAAGAACTGCAAGCAAGAAAATAAAAGACAAAAGTGAAAGATAATATTGAGCTGTTTGTAAACTATGTATGAACCCTTCAGCAAGAAGTTTACGCAATACAAATTGATGTAGAACAGAATTAGGAGTTTAAAATATTTTTAAAAATTGAATTTAGAGATTTACTCTCATTGCAATTGTTATTTCATTAGAAGCTCTGATCATATCAGGAATATATTTAGATGGAATTTGTGGCCTCATAGAATTGGTATAAGTACATTGTATAGGAAAGGTGCAATACACATAATTGTTAACTTGTAATTCAAAACACTTCAGTTTGTGATTATGTTACATGGACTCAACTAAAAGTGTCCGACAAGGTATGTTTATGGGTGTCAGACACGCTTGTTTCCCCAACATGTAAATTTTCAGAATTTTGAGTGTCGAATATCCAATGATTTCATGAAGAGTCAACGATATAACATATTTTGTGATTCATTATCAAAGGAGTGTTGAATTCTCTCCCACTATCTTCTCTCTCATTAGTCTATTTTCTGTTCTAAAGTATCAGTTATCTCCTTCTCCTCTGTTTACACTATCCCTCTCCCATGCATCAGAACTGTATGCTCGAAATTTTAAAAAAAAAAAAAGAGTGAAGCATTCTAACCTTGACTTGCCTTTGATCTTCGCTGCTCAAGGGGAGCACGATGCATAGCATGTTTAACTGCAACTTTCCGACCTCCAATTGAAGAGTCATTCTTCTGCTCAATGGCCCGATTAGCATCATCAGCAACAGCACTGCAGGTGTAAGCATACACAAAGGTGAGAAAACTGAACATTCACAATATGAAAAACAATAGAAAAGAAACAAAATAAGAAAGGACATGTGTAATTGGCCAAGCATGGATCAGTATATAACTTTTGGCTAAAATATCAGGAATAAGAGGCCTCACTGAGTACTAAAAAGTTAATTGCTAGAATGTAATCATCAAAACAAAACAAAACAAAACAAAACAAATAAACATTTATATTAATCATGTAAAACCAATAAAATTTTAAGGAGAATTTGTAGGCTGCAATCAGAACACTTTGACGAATCAGAAATCAAGCTAGAGCTTAGACACATACTCACCTCATACTCATACTCTTATACATTACATATATATTGACTGTGTATGTGTGTCTGTGGTGTAGTGTAAAAGTGGTAAAGGTTTCCAGTGAAAGGAAATAGTCATTCTGATATAGAAGAAGCATGAAGCAGTAGATTATTTCCAGTAACATTCCCAGAATGAGAAGGATTCTCATGACATATATTGCAGATGACCAACTGATAAGCCTTAAACAGACCAATATATCTTATTATAAATTAATCCATGACAATGGCACTGATATCCTCTCAAAACATACAGTATAAATGTATAATTATTAAGAGTTAGTGTCTGTCAGGTTCTTCTAGCAAAAACAGTGATATGCACCTCATTTACATGATCTATTAGATTGTCCATGAATATCCTGTATCTTTTCAAATATTAGCTGGAATTATTGATGTGATTGACATGATTGATACCATTTATGAAAAATATATAATAAAATAGAAGCCCCAGGAGTCAGAACCACATAATTATCATTATGAGATGAAATATTTTATGCTTCAATAACATTGAATAAAGAGCCACGCAAACTACTAGCATCTTAATTTCCATAAGAGCAAAACAACAAATAACAATTCTAGTCCTTAACATAAAAATAGTACCAGGAATATTCAAAGAGATTATTCTGAGCAAAACCGTAGTAGTAACTTTCATTTTGCAATTTCCAAATTAGGGATACCACAATACATTTTAGATAAAATATTCATATTTAGCAACAAACAATAATAATAATAATAATAATAATAATAATAATAATAGCATCTTATCATCATGATAAGGGAGGATGTATACAAGATCAAGATTGGCACCGGCCCACTCCCATCATTTTAGGTGTAATATTTATAGAATTATAGATAAATTATATGCATAAAATAGAATTGTGCCCTTGGATTTTAACAATCAAGAACTTACTACGAACTCATAATTTGAACATATTTACACTAAATTGATATGCATATAACAACTTTTTTTAAGTAAAAGACAAGTAGTAACTAAGAAATAAGTAGTACTATTTTTTATGGTAGATCAGGTGCCCCTCTTAAGTTTAAATCTGCCACTGATCATGGTCGCAACATCTCATAAAAGAAAGTAATAAAAATAATGTCAATAATAAAGAGAGTAGTTGCATTCAACTTACAATTGAACAAAGCCAAAACCACGGTGGTCGGTTGACCCTACAATAGAAAAGGAGAAGGATCAGGAGTAATTAACATGTTTGAATCAATAATTTAAAAGCTCTAAACACAAAGAAATCAGGAAAAAAGAGTAGAAAGGCATAATACACTTAGTTCTTCATTTAAGACAAGTTTGCAGTTGTTCTAGTCCCCAAATGCTTAATTATATCTAAAACTTAGCCTTGTAAAGTTTGTAAGAACATATGACCAAATAAAATATTTGACTTTTGCACTTGCTTTGCATTGTTTTTGGTCCCAAATCCTTAATTATTTCTAACTTCCAACTTAGCCTTGTAAAGTTTGTAAGAACGTATGACCAAATAAAATATTTGACATTTGCACTTGTTCGATATAGATGATAGTATTGCTGGCCTCATATCCATATCCAAAATATAACAACCAAAAACCCTAGTTACATGGTTCAATAGGATGCCAAGTAAAATTACAAGTTACATAAAGTCTATTGATCACACAAGTCGGAACACAAAAATAACTTATTGGAAAACTAAATTCACCCATTTAGGTTAGGGAGAAAAATGAAAACACAGGCCTATATTAATAAACTATCAAAACTTTTGCATCGGCTTACCTTTTTGCGAAACCATGAAACAACGCCTAATTGGTCCAACTTCGCCAAATGTTTCTTCCAGCTGATGTATCACGCAAACAAGCACAATTAACTGAAAATTTGTTCTATTTGGCCAAGAAACAAGATAAAATGGTAACATAAAAATACTAATAAAATGCAACTATTAACGAACTATCAAAATGAATTAATAAATGAATAGAACAAAATGACAAGCAAAAGAAAAAGAATGGATAAGAAAATAATGAATAGAACCTGAGAGTTGGTGAATGAATATGGCAGATTGGACACGAACACGGTGGCCGAGCAATACTCGGTTTGGGCACAATTTTTTGTTTTGTTCTTCTTCCCCATCCCTAAACGAATAGAGAGTGTTGATGATCAAGTGCAGCTCAAGGCCCTTGAAATGTTGAGAATAACACGTTTGAATGATTGAAAAGGTCATAAATCATATTTCAGATCCTAAACTAGTTAATATCACAGTAGCATATATACAAGGTCGGCATATCTAAGCATAAAGAATAAAACTGAAACCAATAAATCAAGATAAGGTAAAGAGATTACCTATTACAAACTAAAACCAGCCAAGTATAATACTTCACGGGAAAGATAGTGGGAGTGTATACTGTGGAGACTATTGGCAGGCGGCAATTGAGTTGGAGGATATTTGACGGCCAGCGTTGGAGTGGAGAAAGGAGAGAGCGAAATTAGGGTTTTGTGGAATCGAATATACGGGGTTTTACGGTTTTAGTTTTTCATGTGATTTTAAAAAAAAAAAAAAATCATGTAGTATTTAATTATTTAATTAATTTTATTTTTAAAATTATAAAAAATTAAAAAATTTGTTATAAAAGAGAAAATAAGTAGAGATAAAATAAATATAAAAAATAATTATTATTAATTATTATGTTTTTAATATATTGATAAAAGCGACTCTATTTATAGGATTTTAAAATATAATATAAATTTATAATATGTAATAAAGATTAAGTCTATAATTAAATAAAAATTATGATACAATATAAATAAATATTTATTTAAAATTTAAAACAAATCTAATCATAAAAATTATAATATTATATTTAAGTTCAACTTATAACAATTTTTTTATAATAAAACATATGTTTTTAGCAAAAATATATTTTTGACATATTATAAAAATTATATACATACACGGATTAAAAATAAAGTTAAAACTAAAATTTTATATATGAATAAAGTTATGTTATGTAATTAAATCAAAATATTTACCTCCTCTTTTTTTCTTTTTTTTCGATTTTTTCTCAATTATTTCATACTTTTTTTTATAGATAATTTTGCAACTTGTTTTGAAAATTATTTTACATTTTTTTTTCTAAATTTTCTTATCTTATTATTATTATTATTGTTGTGTATATATATATATATATATATATATATATATATATATATATATTCTTATTTTATATGATTTTGTCCAAACTGATCACCACGTAAATTTACGTGTAACATATGCGTTATTATTAATTAATTGTAGTTTTTATCGGACAGTACTCTATGTGTATTATTCCTAAAATGTTTTCTTTTACAGTATATTTGTTTGTCCAATGAATTCCTTTTTAGCTAGATATCAAATTTATATTGTATATATAATTGATATTTTTTTATTTTCAATAATAAAACTGTATAGTTATTAAAAGATATAGACAAACTCTTTTGAGAAATTACCAAAAATAGCACCCCCAAAATTATAATAACAAAACTAGCACCCCCTTGTGTTCAATTAAAATTGAACGTTTAATATTGAACGTTCAATATTCAATTTGAACGTAAAATATTGAACGTTCAATATTAAATAGGTCTAATTGTCGTCATTCAATTCTAATTGAACGGATAATATTGAACGTTCAATATTGAACGAGTCTAAATTATCGTCGTTCAATTTGAATTGAACACAGGGGTGCTAGTTTTGTTATTATAATTTTTAAGGGGTGTTAATTTTGTTATTTTCCAACTCTTTTTTAAGTCAAATATTTAAGAATTTACCATGCATTAATGTATATTACATATATAATCGATTCATTTTCTATTTTTATAACCAATTTTAAAAAATTTATATAATTTGTATGTTTTAATGAGGATTTTCATAAATTTAAGGAATAATAACCCCGGATAACTCGGATTCATCAACCGAGTTTCACTAAGAATCTCCAACGATACAGGCCGTGCATTTTTTTGCTTTTTTTTTTTTCTTGTTATTTGTGTTAATCAGAGTCTCTCTTTTTTCTCTTTTTAATTTGAGTAATCAAATAACAATTTTTTAAAAATAATTATAGTTTTATTTTTATAGTATTTATTTTTTTAAAATAATTATATATGTTGATGTATTTTTTGTATTTAATTAAATATATGTATTTTTATATATAATTCAATATTTTCTTATTAATGAAAAGTTGAAGTTGTAAAAAACAATGTTACATTGATGTACAAATTATAATACTCACAAATATACGAATCACTTATAAAAAGTAATGAGTAAATATTTAAGGTTAATCTCTCAATAAATTGTTGTAGTCTTAAATAGCATTATAACTTACTAAAAATCCTAACAACTAACAGAAAAACAATAAATCAAATCATAGAGAGTAAGAACGATAACAAATTATAATTATGGAAAACGAACAAGGAAAATAAAAGTTAAGTTTAAAATTAACTTAAAAAGGTTGATAATAATCAATAAAAGATATATGAATATTTAATTTAGTTGATCATACTTGCACGTGAATTGTGTTACTTATTTTAATTTATTTTTTTTTTACTTTGATTAATTTATACATTATATTTGAAATAAATATAAAATTAAATTTCTTATACTTTCAAATTAATTGTGATAGTAAAATGGTATTTAGAGTATTTATTTGACAAGATAATCATCATATTATTAGAATTATTATTGGATGTAATCATTATTTTATCATGCTTATAATTTTTATTTATTATCATAGTTAGAGTTTTTATTTAAGTGCAATTCTTATTTCAATATTATGTGTAGAGATATTATTTAATGTGATAGTATATCATAAAAAGGTAAATAATGTCAATAACTTAAATTATATGGACAATTTTTTTCAAAAAAAATTTAAGTGTGATCAGAATTTTATATATAGTATATAAATATAAATTAACATGAATAAACTTATAAATAAAGATTAATGATTTTTAAATTCCCATGGCTTAGGTAAAAAAAATTGTTATTAACTAACTAATATTTTATAAATCGAGTATATCAACTAGCAATCAAATTGTGCACAAAAAAATATGTCAATCAAACAAATATCATGACTAAGTCATCAAATAAATTTTTTATTAAGTTTTTTCAAAATATAGTCAAGGCAATGTTCTTAAAACTAAATTCTCAAATTTTCAATCTATTTATGAACGCCAAATTGGCCTATAAAAATTTACAAATAAATATTTAAACAAACTTTTAATCAAAAAGCAAACTTTATTTATTTATGCAATAAAATCATTCACCAAAATAAAATAAACAAACATGATAACATAAGTTAAACATTATTGATAAAATTAATCACCTATGCTTAAATTAATATCCATAAATAAATTTAATTTTTATTCATCACAAAGAGAAAAGAATAAGGAGAATAACCTAATTACACCAAGAACTTAAGATGTTTAAATACCCATAAGTAGAATTGAATGATATTTATTTCACAAAAAATTTATAGCTCTAATTTCTATTGTGTCTTGCATCATTGAAATTGACTTTCCTTATATCTTGAGTGTGAAAAACTTCTAAAAGTCCTAAAAATTTAATAATAAATCGTGTTTGCAACAATAAAACTTAATAGACTTTATATAAGTGTAACATTACACAAAATATAGAATTTTAACAAAAGTACTCCCCTAATAACACAAGTTTGAAATTTTTTTAGTAATAAAACCCAAGAAAGAACCATGCATCACGGCACACAAAAATCTTTGCAGTTACAAAAGTGTAATTTCACCTCCAATACAAAAACCCCGATAGCAACACACTGCTGCACGAGTTATTTTTCCTGTCTTTGTACGTAATTCTTACAAACTAATTAATTTTTCATATAAGGTTTATATGTCTTAGTCTTTTTTGCTCATAAATTATTATTTGCTAGTTCTAAGTATTATGTCTTCACGTGTTTACATTATTTACTTAAAATGTACAAAATATACACGTAATTTCGAAATGACAAATTTATGCAAATAAAAATATCAAAAAGTTATAATTAAATCTATGTGATACAATTAAGTGCATTAAATAACAAAATATTCATGTTTTTCAAGCACTCATCAGATATCATGAAAAAATTTGCATGTTACACAATAGAGAAAAAATATGTGACATCATATATGTCACTTCAGAAAAAGAACATACATGTAAAATATATTAAAAAAAATGTCATATATTCAAAAAGAGTATATGTGTTATATGTCAAAAAAATATATATAAAAATTATCTAACAAAAAAGAATATATCCGTTATCTATTAAAAAAATTCATATAAAAAAATAAAATAATGACGGAGTATGAGATGGCCGATAGATGATTACTTTTTAAACAAATAGGATTATAAAAAATCCGAAGGATAAATTTTACTTGAAAATAATTATTTTTTTTAATCAAGTATATAACTCTAACAATAATATTTTGCTTTTTATTATTATTATTATTATTATTATATATAATGCAATTACCTTTTTTTATAAGTCATGACCAATGAGCCCATAACTACATTTCTTGATTTTTTTTCAATATTGTGCATTTTATATAGACATTTAATAAAAGTGCAAGATTTTTACAAAGTGGAAATTAAGACAAATACAGATGTAAGTTTGATAAAAAAAATTCATGATTTTTTTTTTCAATATTTTGCATTATATATTGACATTTAATAAAATTGCAAGATTTTTGCTGAGTGGAAATTAAGACAAATACAAATGTAACTGTATTTGTTTAAACAATTTTAATTGCAAAGAGGTGAGTCATTATTTGACTATTAATTAAACTTTTATTCCATTTGAGATATACTTTATTTATTAATAATGTTTCAAAAATATCATGCACCTCCCAATCATTTCAATTTCGAAAAAAAAATTCATGGTTTCGTCGTTTTTCGTAAAGTATAACCGTTTTGTTATTTCCACCTTGAAAAGTATTCGTTATTATATTTTACGAATATTTAGGTGTTAAATTTTTCAATTTATTCACAATAATTTAAATTTAAATTTTATCTATATATGTGAGCGTATTTTATTTTATTAATAAAAAATAAATTTTAATGCCTTTTTTTTTATAAAAATAAAAAATATTCGTTCTTATATGTCATTTTAATAAATTCACTATTTAAGTTTGATTCATTTTATTTTATTTTTCTCACTTAAGCATTCTAATCTTAATAGAACAAACTTTAAATTCAAATTCAAATTGGTAAAAAAAAATATAATTTAATTGTAGTTCTTTATTACTCTAATATTTTGCCTTTTTAATTTTATTTAAATTTATTTTATTTAATATAAATTCAATTTATATAAATTGTAAAAAAAAAAAATTGTTTTCTTTTAATATAATACAAAAAACTTATCAAATAAAAAATATAAAAATAGCAGCAATAATAACATTGAAAAAAATTAGACATTAAAAGGACATAAATTGTTATAATTTAATTTAAACAATCTCTAATTAAACAACATTTATATTATATACTAATGATATATATATATATATATATATATATATTTTGCAAAATAATACTTCAAAGTTCAAATATATACAGTCAATGAATAGTTAATTTTTATTTATTTTATTTTCTCATAAATAACTTGTCCTATGTATATATTGATAAACATACCAGTCAAAAAACTGTTGTAAGAAAGAAAGCAATAGGGAAGAGGAAGAATATAATGAACAGTATAAAAGACACAGCCAAAGTAGTATTTAATTTCATTATTTTTTGTTTTAATATCATGTACTATGGTGTATAAGTATTATGGTGTAGTAGTGTATATGAGTAAAACTCATATAACAGTTTTTGTGTGCAAAACCGGACAGCTAATACAAAAGCAATAATACTAAATAACAAACTTAATAATGCAGAAATAACAAACTTTAAAATAACATACTTCAATACTGTTTAACATTCACCCATAACAAGGCCTAGTGACAACTGTGAGTTTTGTCCTCAGTTTTTGGAACCTTTGTGTTAGTAGTAGCTGATAATTAATCTATGCTAACGTTAAAGGAGAAGAATCAAGAGAAAAAGAAGGAAGAGAAAGAAGAATAAGAAAGGGAGGCTAGGGTTTGTATTAGTAAAAATATGTGCTTAAATGTTACAAGAGCAAGCCTTTTATAGGCAAAAGAAAGAAACAAAGGAAAAGACCAAAATACCCTTACAATGAAGATAATACTAAAACAACCCTATAAGGCTATATTAATTTACTCTAATACCCCCCCTCAAACTCACGATGCAGCTGCAAGAAGTATCGAGAGTTTGCCAACTAGAAAACGAAAACGTGAAGTAGGATGTGACTTAGTAAAGAAGTCTGCAATCTGTAAAGAAGAAGGAACAAAAGGCAAGATGATGGTGCCTTGTTTGAGGTGTTGACGAGTAAAATGACAATCGATCTCGATATGCTTGGTGCGTTCATGAAAAACGGAGTTGTGAGTAATCTGGATAGCACTCTGGTTGTCACAATACATAGGTGTGGGATGAGAGAGAGAAACACCCATATCTGCTAGTAGCCAACGTAACCAAACAATCTCTTTGGTAGTAGATGCCATTGCACGATACTCTGCTTCAGTAGAAGATTGAGAAACAACAGTTTGCTTCTTGCTTTTCCAAGAGATAAGAGAATCACCCAAAAAGATGCAGAAACCAGTGATAGACTTGCGATCTGTGAGATCACGGCCATAATTAGCATCAGAATATGCACGCAGCTCTAAGGAAGATGTGGATGGAAATAAGAGACTCTGAAAAATTGTGCCACGAAGATACCGCAAAATACGTAGAACGGCTGCCCAATGAATGGTAGTAGGAGAAGCAACAAACTGACTAACAATATGAACAGCATAAGCAATGTTTGGACGAGTAATAGTGAGGTAGACCAAACTTCCAACAATAGTTCGATATAAGGTAGGATCTTGCAAAGGAGTGCCATCCGAAGGAGAATATTGAACATTGTGCTCACAAGGGATATCAACAATTTTACTATCAGTAAGACGAGCACGCTCAAGAATGTCAGCAGTATACTTAGATTGAGAGAGAAGATAACCTTTTGGAGAGAAGGCAACTTCAATACCCAAAAAATACCGTAGAGAACCCAAATCTTTCATTTTAAACTGACGGGCTAATTCTGACTTTAGTACTGCAATTCCATCAACATCATCACCAGTAATAATCATATCATCAACATATAAAGAGAGCAAAATACGACCTGTAGTGGCATGCTTAACAAAGATAGCAGAATCATGATTGCTGGAAGAAAACCCAAAAGAAGTAATAACAGTAGAGAATTTCTCAAACCATGCTCAAGGTGCTTGTTTTAGACCATATAAGGCTTTTTGAAGCTTACAAACTTCTCCATGATTATGTGGTACACCAGGCGGGGGAACCATGTAAACTTCTTCATGCAAATCACCATTCAAGAAAGCATTTTTAACATCCATCTGAGATATACACCATCCATGAGTAGAAGCAACTGCAATAAGTGTGTGAACTGTAGTCATTTTTGCAACAGGAGCAAAAGTCTCTTCATAATCAATACCACTCATTTGAGAGTATCCCTTTGCAACTACCCGGGATTTATACCTTTCAATAGATCCATCAGAATGAAGCTTAATTTTATATATCCAACGAGAACCAATAGCTCTTTTACCTGGTGGTAAAGGTACTAAGACCCATGTATTTGTTTGATGCAAAGCAGTAAGTTCCTCAGTCATAGATTGCTGCCATAGGGGATCAAGAACTGCCTCTTTATAGGATAAGGGCTCAGAAAGACAATGAATAGATGCTAAAAATGAAGTGAAAGAAGTGGAATAAGACGAGTAAACAAAATCAGGTAGTTGAGTAGACTTACGAGTGCGCTGAGGATAACGAGGAGGATCCACAATTCCAGGAGGAGCTTGGGCAACTGTAGGGGGAGGGGAAGTATCAGAAGTATCAAGCTGTGTTGTACCAGTATCTTCAGGTGTAACAGTACGAATCCTGCGAGAATATTGAAGAGGAAAAGGGACTATAGGATCAATAGATGAGTCAAAATTAGTAGTTGGAGGAACCTGTGGAGAAAAACTATCAGTAAAATCAGAGAAAGGATCAATATGACTAAGATCTGACTTGGTGAAGTCGTGAACTGAACTAGGAATAGAAAATAAAGGTATATACTCAAGAAAGATAACACGACGAGAGACATATAGTTTTTGTGAAGTTGGATCAAAACAACGATATCCCTTTTGTCCTTCACCATAACCAAGAAAAACACAAATGGCAGAACGTGACGATAATTTTGTACGTTCTACATGAGGACGAAGAACAAAACAAGTAGAACCAAAAACTCTCAATGAAGAATAATCAGGAGGATGTCCATATAGTTTTTCAAAAGGAGACAAACCTGAAGTGATGGATGATGGAATCTTATTGATTAAGTTCATCGCAGTAAGAACTGCTTCTCCCCAAAACTCACTAGGAACAAAGGATGACAACAAAAGAGAACGAGCAGTTTCAACAATGTGCCTGTGTTTCCTTTCAGCAACACCATTTTGCTCAGGAGTGTCAGTACAAGAAGTTTGGTGAGTAGTTCCATCTAAAGCAAGCAAATCACAAAATTTATTGGAAGTATATTCACCACCTAGATCACATCTAAAACACTTAATTACAGCAGAATATTGAGTTCTTACTAGGGCTCTAAAGTTATTATAAATATCAAAGAAATCAGAACGACGTTTCATAAGATATACCCAATAAAAACGAGTGTGATCATCAATAAAAGAGACATAATAGCGAGACCCTCCTTTGGAAATAACAGGAGAAGGTCCCCACACATCAGAATGAACTAAATCAAAAGGTGCAACAGAATAAGAAGTACTTCTATTAAAAGGTAAAGCAGAAAATTTTGCAAGTTTACAACCACTACAATCAGAGATATCATGAGCTTGCAAATTTCCTAAGGTTCCATTAGAAGCTAAAAATCGTAAACGGGAAGCTGAAACATGACCAAGACGTGAATGCCATAAATAAAAACTAGAAGACGAAGGACACAATCGAAAAGATGAAAGATCAACACTAGGAGCTACAAATACTGGTAATCTCAGCTCGTCCAAAACATATAATCCCCCTTGCCTACGGCCTGTCCCAATCAGCTTCTGGGATTGTAGATCCTGCACATGACAAGAAGTAGAAGAAAAAGACACTGAGCAACCAGAATCACACAATTGACTAACAGATGCAAGGTTTAGTGAAAGCTTAGGAATATAGTAAACATTATGAAGAGATAAATGAGAATTGACAACAGACCCAACACCTTCTAATGGCATAGGAGTACCATCAGCCGTCATGACAGGCACAGATGATGTAGGACATAAAGAAACAAAAGATTTTGACTCAGGAGACATATGGTGGGAAGCTACAGAGTCTAAAACCCAAGTTGAGGATGACATACCTGAGGAGCTAGAAAGGGATTGACCTATTGTAGAAGAGGCAGACATGGCATGTGGTTGTGATTCAAGAAACTTTTGAAACTGTTCGGTGAGGGCAGCCAAGGTAGGATTGGAGGATGAGGTGCCCAAGTCAGATGATGTCGATGGAGGAACAATTGCTGCAGTGTTATATTGTGATGGGCGAAATGGACGTGGTTGCGATTGGTTGTTGAACTGTGGAGGCCTGAATTGTTGCTTTGGTTGGAGCTGATGTGATGTCCGAGTCAATTTTGGACACTGAGTTTTCCAATGACCCTTTTCTTTACAAAAACTGCAAGTATCAATCCCAACCCTTACGTAAGGTCTATTTCCATATTGAGTAGGGGGTCAAAAAGAAGTTGCAAAGACAGATGGATTAGGTGTTTGAAGAATTCCTTTTCCTGCTTGAGACTTAAGGCGTATTTCATCAGCCAAAAGCTCACTTACCACCGAATCAACTGAAGGAAGTGGACTACGATGCAGAATGGAGCCACGAAGGCCCTCAAAATCATCACGAAGTGCCATTAAAAATTGAACCAGGCGTTGTTCCTCTCTACGAGCAATATAAGGTGCACAAGCTCGTAGTTTTGTTGATTCTGTTAGAGCCAATTGATCCCAAAGATCTGTCATTACTGCATAGAACTCTTGAATACTCATATTTTTCTGCTCAACAGCTCGAATATCTGATTCTAACTGATATTGTTTTGCAAAATTTGACTGTGTATACAATCTTGCAAGATGTTCCCAAACTTCCTTTGCTGTTTCATACTTTACTAATTGAGTGCCTATTGAGTGTTCAACAGAATTATTTATCCAAGTGATAATTTTTGAATTATCTACTTCCCAAGTATCTAGCAAAGTTGCATAATCAGTCTTCTCTGTTGTAGGTTTAATGACAATTCCAGATATATAACCCCACATCTTTTTGCCTTTCAGAAAATTTTTCATTACATAACTCCAATACGAATAATTCTTTCCATCTAACGTCACACTAACTGATTGTAACGAATCATCCTTATTACTAGCAGCCATTGCAAAAGACAAAACAAAACTCCTAGATTTTCAAACCAGACAATATTGTAGTTCCAACAAATATCCAAACTTATCAGAATCAGAATAAAAATACTTATGTGATGTGAGGAACAAAACTTCAAGATTTCCAAAACAGACAAAATTGCAGTTCCAACAAATATCCAAAAATTATCAGAATCAGAAGAGAAATACCTATTTGATGTGAGGAACAAACGATATTCAAAAAATGTTTCGGGAAAAAACTGGGCCTGGATTTACAATACCTTCAATAATCTAAGCTCTGATACCATGATAATTAATCTATGCTAACATTAAAGGAGAAGAATCAAGAGAAGAAGAAGGAAGAGAAAGAAGAATAAGAAAGGGAGGCTAGGGTTTGTATTAGTAAAAATATGTGCTTAAATGTTACAAGAGCAAGCCTTTTATAGGCAAAAGAAAGAAACAAAGGAAAAGACCAAAATACCCTTACAATGAATATAATACTAAAACAACCCTATAAGGCTATATTAATTTACTCTAATAGTGGCTTTGTCAAAAATGTCTGCTATTTGTTCTCAATATGGCTTTCAAGATTAAAGTTCTAGTTGTCAAATTCTAGCATAACCTGATCTTGACTGGTATATGGTTGAGCATTGTCTAAGTGAGCAGCATTAGAAGTAAGATGATGGCTAGCACATACCGGTATCCTATGGGTTTTATGATAGAGGTGGATTGAGTTTGAGATGCTGTGAAAGTTGAAGAAGGATTTGCATACAAGGCAAAAGGATTCATAGGAGTTGATGTGTTAACAGGAGGTATTGTGCCAAAAACAGATGGTTCAAACACTAATGGATACTGTGTAAAGAGTGTGGAAGCTGAATCATCAGACAAAGATGTAGAGGCAAGTAGAGATGGTGGAGCACTTTGTGGTGGAATAGGAGCTTGTTCAAATGGTAATGAACTTGGGTTAGGAAACGGTGTAAACTGAGTAGGTGGTTGAGAATGTGAAGAATACTGAGGTTGAGGATTTTGTGAAAAATAGTAATCTGCAGAAGGTATGGGTTGAACATCAGTATAGTGCACTTGAGAATGTGGTGACAAAGGGTTTGGAGGGTTGAGGTCCATTTTTTGAAACCATATATCTGAAATAACATTTTACAGTCGTGTGACCCAGTTTTTTGCATATTTGACATTGAGGTTTGGATTCAATTGCCCAGGTGTTAGGTGACTGGTTTGGCGGTGCCCAAGGAAAATTAGCAGGAGGTGCAGGCCGTGCAGACTGAGGAAAGAGTGATGGTGGGTGTGGTACTGCATTGGGTGGTAGGACTGACATATGCAGAGAAGAGTGGGGCCGATTTGGTGCATGAGGCTGAGATGATACAACGGGTCTTTCTGAAGTATAATAAATGGTGTGGTGATGCAGGTATTGAAGCTTGTGTATAGGTTTGATAAGGTTTATAGTTGACAGTAGGTTGTGTAGGAATTGACTAGTCAGGAACAGTATTAGACAGTAAAGCTGAAAAAGGAGAAGTATTATCAGTTATTGAAGCAAAATTATAAGGAAAAGGAAAGGGTACTATGAGAGAAAAGTGAGTTGAATGGGCTGTGGTTGCATAGGACTTTGCTAGCAAGGTTGGCTTGAATCAACATTGGATCCGGCATATTCATCCTCTGCAGCTGTTGCTCATGTGTTCTCATAAGTGAGAAAACCTCATCCAAGCTAGGTATATGCTTCTTATTTGTGATGTTGGTCACCAATGAGGAATAGTTCAAATCGAGCCCACCAATAAGTACATAGAGCACTTTTTCTCTTGTACTAATTATATCCCCAGTTGCTATTACATGGTTAATGAGTTCTCTTGCTGCACTAATGCAAGCATTCATTACTAACCCTCATTTGCGCATTGTTTGAAGCTGCCAGCGTAGCTGCATGAGGCGAGATTGCGAATCATCAGTGAAGGCTTTCTGAAAAACCAACCAGTATTCATATGCAGTACTCTTACCCACAAAATGCTTAAGATAATTACAAGTCAAAGATGAATAAATCCAGTGGTTCACTGCACTGCACTGCCCTTCCTATTCCATATACTATAATCTACATTATCTTTAAGTATTTCTTCTACTCTTGTCACACCAGTACTCTGGTCTAATGTTTTGACAACCTTCTTGATTATTTTTGGTGGAGGAATTGCAGACCCATCAATGATACTCTGAAGAGAGTGTACAGTAATAACATGTTTTAACTGTTCTTTCCAAATAAGATATTTTGTATCATCAAATTTGACATTAAAGATAGGGTTGATAGGAAAATTATAATTGTAGAGATTAGAATAATTATGAGACTCAAATTGAGCTTCTGAAGCAACAGGTAAGGTAGACATAAAACTGACAGAGAAGAAAGCCCTCAAGAGCTCTGATACCATTATAAACATACCACTCAGAAAACTGTTGTAAGCAAGAAAGCAATAGGCAAGAGGAAGAAGATGACGAACAGTGGAAAAGACGTAGCAAAGGTAGTATTTCATTTCATTGTTTTTTTGTTTTAATATCATGTACTGTGGTGTATAAGTATTATGGTGAAGTAGTATGTATGTATACGAGGAAAACTCATGTAACAGTTTTTGTGTGCAAGGCCTGACAGCTAATGCAAAAGCAATAACACTAAATAACAAGCTTAATAATGCCGAAATAACAAACTTCAATATTGTTCAACTATACGATGAAAATGTTGAAGGTATAGCCCAATCGGAAGAGTCCTCAGCTAGTAAGCGTGTGTCTTCCTGTAATAATTCTGTAAGTGAAGTCCCTAATGATGCACGTGTACAAGAATATACTGGAAATGCTGAGCTGGAGTCGGGCGGTTATGGGAAAGCATGCAGATAGAGCTGGGTTTGTTAGCTGGGTTGTTACGCAAGTAGTTACAAACTAGCTTGTAGCTCCTATAGCTAGATGATGTTTTTATATCCTGTGTTGCACCTAGATTAGCTAATCCTGCACTCTTCTTGTAATATAAATATAGAGAAGCTCTGTAAAGAAACGTGAGAGAAAGAATTATAATACAACAAAAGAACTGTATTCATTTTCCTTCTTCTAGTTCATGCTCATTTTCTTTATTTCTTCTTTAGTTTCTACTTTTCTTTCATTATGATATCAGAGCTTTCTAAGCACTGCGAGCTTTAAAATTCAGATATGGATGATCCTGAGGTAGTTGCACCAACTGCAGAAATGAATGATACTTTTGTGATCCATAAAGATCGATCAATTTGTACATTTAACAACATTTTAGTGTCAATTAAGTTGAATAACTCTAATTACACAATTTGGAAGCATCAGATTCTAAAGATTTTAAGAAGTCTTGAGCTGGATCATCATGTGCTTCAAGATCCACCGTCAGAACTGCTTAACAATGGCGCAGCAAATCAAGAGTACAAGAATTGGAGAAAACAAGATGAGATGTTAGGCTGTTGGTTTATGTCAGAGGATGTACTGAAACAAATCTCAGGTTTTGATACAACTAGAGATGCTTGGACAAGACTAGAGAAGTCTTATGCCTCTAAGTCAAGAGCAAGAGCCATCCAAGTGCGTGAAGAACTGCAAAGTTTACGCAAAGGAAGTTTGTCTATTTCTGAATATATTCTAAGAATAAAAATGTTAACAGATGAGTTAGAAGCAGCAAATTGTCCCTTAACTGAAGAACAAAAGTTGATGCAAGTTCTAGGAGGACTCGATGAAAATTATGATAATGTTTTCTCAACACTGACAGAAAGGATGATGAGTGAAAAGGTAACAGTTGATGATGCAAAAGCTTTGCTGCTTAGCCATGAATGCAGGTTGGAGCGTAGATGTGCTGTTGTAATGTCACCATTGCCGTCAGTGAATATGAGTATAGCAAATGAGACAAATAAAAGTTCAGTCACAGATCCTAAATTGACCAGATACTCACATACATTACCATTAGCAAGTCATTTCAATCAGATGAATATTAAGCATACAGGTCCTTATGCATTTGATTCACAAAATGGTAATGCAGCAATACCTATCAGCTATAATGCTCATGCTCAGTATTTTCCAAGTTACAGAGGCAGAGGTGGACGTAGTTTTGATAGAGGAAGAGGAAGACCACAATGTCAACTGTGTGGAAAACTTGGTCACATTGTGTCAGCATGCTGGTTTAGATTTGACATAAATTTTGTATCCCCAACACAAGCTTTTAATGGTAACAGACCTTCTGCTGTTCCACCACAACACGCCAATATTGTTCCACTACAACACGCCAATACTGCACAATTTGTTCAAATGCCTCATGCACACATACAAAGTTATGACACACAGTCTGCTCAAGCTATGTTAGCCACTCCTATACCTATATCACCTGTTCACTATTCATCGTCTTTTACGCCAGAATCTTCTGGTTTTTCACCTTTTGGAACAGTCTCCAACAACTTGAATCAGTCTTCACACATTAATCATTCCTCATATACACAACCTTCCACTACACAATCAACAGTTCCAATTCAAACCTTTTCATCTCAAATCCCATCCTATCCTACTGAGCCTCACTGGTTTCCTGATTCAGGAGCCAGTCATCACGTGACACATGATCTCAGTAATCTTGACAATGTGAGTTCTTACACAGGATCAGACAAGGTGATGGTAGGTAATGGTAAGTGTCTGCACATCTCACATATAGGTTCTAATTCTTTTCCTTCAACACATTGTTCAGATAGAGTATTTAGTTTGAAAAATATATTACACGTACCTCATATAGCTAAAAACTTACTTAATGTGTCACAATTTGCACAAGATAACAATATTATTTTTGAGTTTCATTCTTTTCATTACTATGTTAAGGATCAGGTGACAGGTGTAGTTCTACTCAAAGGTGATCTACACAACGGCTTATATAGATTTGATTTGGGTCTCGCCAAGTTTGATAAAGCTAATCCTTCTAATTTGTCTCATGTTTCACCTTCTACTACATCAAATTCTTCTTTTTCAACTTCTCAGTCTGCTCATACACCTTCAGCTCACACTGTATCAGCTCGTAAAACAGTGTCTTCTTTATCTCTTTGGCATCAACGTCTTAGCCATGTATCACTGCCAGTGGTCAGAAAGGCGCTTACTAGTAGTAATATTTCCTTTGTTGTTGATGATGCTGTCAATCATCTCTGTCATGCTTGTCAAATAAATAAAAGTCACAGTTTACCTTATAAAGCTAGAACCAGTTATGCTCCAGTTCCTTTACAAGTGGTGCACTCAAATGTCTGGGTAGCACCTTCTATCTCTAAAAATGGATATCAATACTATGTTCATTTTGTAGATGAATTCAGCAGATTCACTTGGATTTATTTTCTTCGTTCTAAATCTTCAGTGCTGCAAGCCTTTTTACAGTTTAAATCTGAAGTTGAGTTACAAACTGGTTACAAAATTAAAGTTTTACAAAGTGATTGGGGAGGTGAGTTTCAAGGGCTCACTTCTACCTTAGCTTCCATGGGAATTCTTCACCACACCTCTTGCCCTTATGCACATGAACAAAATGGCCTTGCAGAAAGAAAACAAAGACATATAACTGAACTAGGCTTGGCCATGATGTCTCAAGCTTGTTTGCCTTATCATTTCTGGGATGAAGCCTTTTGAAAGTTTTAGTTACGGACCAAATAAGCCTAGAGGGGGGAATAGGTTATTTTCAGATTTAATAACTTTTTTAATTATTTTACCTAAACACAGCGGCTTCACATGCAATCACGTATGAAATTAAAATGCGGAATTAATAAACGACACAAGAAATTTTTAGGTGGAAACAACCTAGGCCACAACAATGATCTAAGAAGAAAACCACCGGTCCACCGGACCACCTAACTATCCACTATGAAAATAATGTTCAATTACAAGGCTAGGTCTTAAACTACCCGTCACAGATAAAGCCCCCTATGTAATTTACTTACGAGCCGTTGCTCCTTTCACAGCCTCCAATAGCTAGATGTCTGGATCCGGACCAACGTTCCGATCTTCTTGAGTCACACAAAAACAATCGAACTCGTCAAGTTCGGTAGTTTCGAGTCACACGAAACACCGAACACGTCACCAACAGTACCTGAAAGATTAGCACAAGTAGCACAAATGCAAAACGTGTCCTAGAGCAGATTCAATAGCAAAAGATGCAAAAACAGATCAACAGGCAAACTCTAGAACATGCAAAACAAATATCACGAAGAAACAATTAAGCGTATGAATTATTCAAACATAACCACACTGTATGTTTGAACAATTAAAAAGATCAAAGCGCTTAAAATTGAAAGATGAAGAGAAGAAATTTTAAAGCGCAATCAGAGTTATGAAAACTTATTTCTGTGTGGTGAAAAATTAAGCACAAGCACCTCTCATATATATAGAGTCCAATTCAAGCTCAAACAGGATTTGTAACAAGTCATAACTCTACACTAATCAGGATTTACAATTACCACAATTAACCTCAACCAATGATTCAATTATTGACAATAAATGGGGTCTATTAGGTAAAAGTAACATATGGATCGAACATACAAAAAGAGTTTGAGTAGGATTATAATACCGGCTCGATCGATCGATAGACTGTCTCGATCGATCGAGACCTTCTCGATCGATCGAGACCTTCTCGATCGATCGAGACCTTCTCGATCGATCGACACACAAAACTCGATCGATCTAACTCAAACAGAGAGAACTTGGATCAAAGTTGTTCTATACTCGATCGATCGAACAGGGTTCGATCAATCGATCCAATTGCTCGATCGATCCAGTCCAAACAGAGAGGACTTAGATCGAAGTTGATCCAGTCTCGATCGATCGAACATGGTTCGATCGATCGATCAAATTTCTCGATCGATCTAATCCAAACAGAGAGAACCTAGATCGAAGTTGATCCAGGCTCGATCGATCGAACATGTCTCGATCGATCTAACCATACCCTCGATCGATCGAACATGGTGTGCACAATATATTCTTTCGATACAATCCAAACTAAGTGTAGTGTTCAATTGTGTGAGTGTGTATGCATGATGAAATATTTTACCTGATGAATATTGCACGTTCGAAGAGTTCATTAGTCGTGTATCAACTGATCGAACGGTGACCCCTATGCTAGATTACATTTGATATTTTGTTCACAAAAATTGCCAATAAATATAAACCTTACACCTTTTATTCAAGCACATTTCTTGTCAATCGTTTACCCACACCTCTTTTGCAAGACAAATCACCACTTGAAGTTCTGTATAATCATACCCCTTATTACTCCTTTCTAAAAGTTTTTGGCTGTCTTTGTTTCCCTTACCTTCGATCATTTAACACTCATAAGTTTCTTCCTCATTCTAAGCCCTGTACATTCATCGGGTATAGCCCCAGACACAAAGGTTATAAGTGTCTGTCTCCAGAAGGGAAAATATTTCTCAGTCGGGATGTTGTATTTGATGAAACCAAATTTCCATTCTCTGTACATTCAGATTCTTCTATGCTCTCTACTCCATCTGTTTCTGTTCCTCATCAAACTATTCTTCCTACCATTGTGAAGAATTCGTGTATTTTGCCTATAGTACAACCTACACCTGCATCTGATGCTACTTGTGTTTTAGGTTTTGACAAGTCTGTTCCTTCTGCAGTGTCTAGCTTACCATTGAGTACAGATATAGGTCACACTACACACTCACATGTTCAATCGAATAGTTTACCATTCACTACTTCATCTTTGTCTATCACTCCTTCACCTCACTTACTTCCAACTTGTTCTTCTAGTTCTTCTTCTTCTTCTTCTTCTTCTATTTTACCTTCTAGTTCTATCAATTTTCCTTCAAAATAGTTCTCTTCATCAGCTCCTCTTAACTCACATTCCATGGTTACTCGATCTAAGTTGGGGATTTTTAAACCAAAAATGTATATGGCTTTACAAGCTGACCTAAGCTATACTGAACCTAGCTTTACAAAACAAGCTTTGGCAGATCCATTATAGAAATCGTCTATGCAATTGGAATTTGATGCATTGGTTAAAAATGATACATGGACTTTAGTTCCACCACCTTCAGATAGAAAAGTCATTGGTCATAAGTGGATTTTTCGTGTTAAGAAACTGCAAGATGGTACTTTAGACAAACTCAAGTCTCGGGTGGTAGCTAAAGGATTTGATCAACATCCTGGGTTTGATTTCATGGACACCTTTAGTCCTGTGATCAAGCAAGTTACCATTAGGGTAATTGTTACTCTTGCTCTAAGCAGAAAATGGCTTCTCCATCAACTTGACATCAACAATGCTTTCTTGAATGGTATGCTTCGAGAATAGGTGTATATGACACAGCCTCAAGGCTTTGCTGATCCACAATTTCCTAATCATGTGTGTAAACTGAACAAAGCCATTTATGGATTGAAACAGGCTCCTCGAGCCTGGTTTGACACACTGTCAGTAACACTTCAAACTTTGGGGTTTCATAAGTCCATAGCAGATAGTTCTCTTTTTGTTAAGTTCTCCTCTCAGTCTACTACCTATCTTCTTGTGTATGTTGACGACATCATCCTCACCGGCAGTGATAACAATGAACTTAAATCCCTTATAGCTACACTTCACTCACGTTTTGCCTTGAAGTATCTTGGCTTATTAAAATACTTTTTAGGAGTTGAAGTTTCTACTTTATCTAATGGTGATCTTATGCTGCATCAAGGGAAATACATTCGTGAATTACTTGTGAAAACACATATGGATCAAGCCAAACCATGCTCCACACCTATGTCCCTGAGCTTTTCTCTTTCAACTCAGGGAAGTGATTTGTTTGATAACCCTACTTACTATCGAAGTATGGTTGGTACCCTGCAATATATCACCATTACTCGTCCTGATCTTACTTATGCAGTTAACAAGGTGTGCCAGTTCATGTCCAGACCATTAGTTTCTCATTGGTTTGCTGTTAAGAGAATCCTTCGCTATCTGCGAGGAACATTTCATTATGGTTTGGTTTTTAACCCTTCATCAGAGCTTCAACTTCATGGATTTGCTGATGTTGATTGGGGCTCTGATCTGGATGATCGTCGTTCCACTTCTGGTGTGCTTGTCTATTTTGGTTGCAATCCTGTTATGTGGTCTTCTCGAAAGCAACATGCTGTGTCTCGTTCCAACACAGAAGCTGAGTATCGAGCTCTAGCTGATACTACTTCTGAAATTATGTGGTTAAGGTCTTTATTGTTTAAGCTTCGTATTTCCTTACCCAATTCACCTATTGTTTGGTGCGATAATCTAAGTACTGTTTCTTTGGCTGTTAATCCAGTTCTCCATGCACGCACCAAACATGTTGAACTGGATTTGCACTTTGTTCGTGAGAAAGTGCTGTCGAATCTTGTTATTGTTCATCATATTCCCAGTACTCATCAACCTGCTGATATCTTTACTAAGCCTTTGTCTGTTCAACAGTTTCTGTTTCACCGAAGCAAACTCAGTGTTATTTGCATGCCACTGAATTTGAGGGAGGGGTGTTGAAGGTATAGCACAATCGGAGGAGTCCTCAGCTAGTAAGCGTATGTCTTCCTGTAATAATTCTGTAAGTGAAGTTCCTAATGATGCATGTGTACAATAATATACTGGAAATGCTGTGCTGGAGTCAGGCGGTTATGGAAAAGCATGCAGATAAAGCTGGGTTTATTAGCTGGGTTGTTACGCAAGTAGCTATAAACTAGCTTGTCGCTCCTATAGCTAGATGATGTTTTTATATTCTGTGTTGCACCTAGATTAGCTAATCCTGCACTCTTCTTGTAATATAAATATAGAGAAGCTCTATAAAGAAACGTGAGAGAAAGAATTATAATACAACAAAAGAACTGTATTCATTTTCTTTCTTCTGGTTCATGCTCATTTTCTTTATTTCTTCTTTAGTTTCTGGTTTTCTTTCATTAGAAAATAATTAGATAAATTAACCCATAATTTATTATAAATTAACAGAAAATCATAAAACTTAATATAAAAAGTTCTAAATTTAAAATGTAAGCAAATATATATAAACTCAAATTAAAATAATAAATATAACAAATGTGAGAAAATAACCTCCTTCTTCAAGGAAAAAAACAATAGTTTGATTACTATATTCTATTCTAATTTTTAAAGATCGAAAAAATAGATTTTATTTTAGAAACATTAATTATATAATTCAACTACAAGTTTTGTTTAATTAAACATTTAAATGACTTTACTCTTTTATGATTTTTGAAATTAATAGTTTTTTCTTTTAATGAGATACTTTTAAAATGTAATGGTAGTTAATGCAATTAAAATATGTAAATTTAAGTGTTGTATACTAAGTGTGATTTGAAAGAGAGTTTCAAAATGAAAGTTAATTTTAGTAGGTTAAAATTTTAGAATGATAAACTAATAGCTAAATAAATCCTCATTATTATTATAGTTGTGAGTAACGTTAGTGGAGAAAAAAAATGTTTAATAAATTTTATAATAATATAAACACATGAGTTAAGGGTTTACAAATAATGTGAGCTATATAGAGAAATTTGTAAGTCTAAAGTCCCCCATGTTAAAGCCAAGTGTACATTGTCCCTAAGATTTAAAAATGTGTTTTATAATCTCTTAGCTAATTTTGAGATGACAAATAATATTATTTTAATTATTTTTTATTAAAATATTATTCTTTTATGTTAAATAATTAAAATGTAATTAAAAATTAATCATTTAATAAATAATAAAATTACAATTAATATAAAAAGCAAATTCACATAATATTCATTTTAATATTTGGTTATTATTAATATTTTTTAAAAGAAATAAAATATGTATTTAAAAAATTTTATGTTATAATATTATTGTTGTTGATTTTTTATTAAATAATTTGTATTAAATTTTACTTTTATTATTGTTAATGATTCATATTTTCTGGCGTTTTAATCAATTGACAATAAAAAAAATATTTTAATAAATATATAATTAAAATAATATTAATTAACCATTTTTTTGGAAGCTGAGGACTAAAAACACAAGCCTTTCTCCCAACTATACAATACTAAACTATGACTACTACTTATACGGTTTTTTCTTTTTTTTTTCTTTCAAAAATTTCAAATTTTACATCCAACTAATAAATAAAAACCATACAAATACTATCAACCTGCTATAATCCACGATACTCGATGTTATGCCATTCAATGTCACTGATTGATGTTTATGCAGTATTGAATCTTCGATAGGGACAATTAACCCCAATCTTCTTTCGTTTGGTGGTCCTTCGTCCTCCTGCAATAAGGGGCAACTTTTATCTGATGGCTAAAATCCGATTTTGTACTCGGCTCAGAGTTTCAATATCGCTTTAAATGTTTTTTACCCAGAAAAAAATATTTACTGCTTATTTGCTTTAAATTTGGCTTCACTATTCGCCAAACGGCCTCTATGATATTCGACCTACTACGTTATTGAGGCAGTTAGAATTTTTGGTTTAGAAGTTATAATTATTGCATTTGGATTGCTCTTTCTTGTAAGCAACAAACACCAAATTAATTAATAAATTTAAATATATAGAACAAAAATAAAAATAATAAAACCATGTTATATGAGCTGATAAGAGAACCCGATCGGAATAAATTTATTCATAATAGTGCGTAAGATTATAACATGTTTATTACACAATACTTTATATAATCGTGCATTTGGACAATAAAATCAGATTGTATCGTATAATATAAAAATAATATTATTAAATATAAATTTAATACGATTAAAAAGTATTGGTTTAAATCATATTAAATACTTAACTTAATCTACCTAAATTTTCAATAACAAAATTATGTATAATACTTTTTTTATATCTTAAATTAAAAATAATATTTTTTTATTTTTAAAATGTAGTAAAAATATAAAAATAAATTAAATATCAATTTAAATAATTTTATAATAAAAAATTATTTTAAACATAAATTATTTTATTTAATATTTATAATTAATTTATCTAATTATAATATACGATTTATTATAATATAATTATACCTAATATAATATAATATAATATAATATACCAGACACGAAAAGAGACCGAAGAACTAGCGTGTGTATATATACATACACACACATACTAAATAATCTATATTATTAAAATAACTTTAATATGTGTGTATATATATACACACACATACTAAATAATTTATATTATTGAAATAACTTTTGGTAATTATCTTAATCTTGATTAATTTTATTAAAAAAAATTATCATATGCATATTACATTAAATTAATATTTTAAAATTTTATTTTTATTAAATATGTATGAAAAAGTATTTTATTGGTAACTCTTTTTTTAAATTAAACACATTTATCATATTATTTAAAATTGATATAAATTTATTATTTTACTTTTAATAAGTAGTATAATTTAGTCATATTTTAATATATTTTATTTATCTTATTCATACAAGTAAAGCATTTAAAAGTGACTTAAATATATTGCTTATTAAGAACTAAGGTGACAATATATACTAATTTTAAGTAAATTAATTAATGTGTACAAGTTAAAAAAAGAAAAGTGCCCAATAATATTAAACGATATACAATTAAACGACTATTAACATTGAACGAGATTAAATTATTGTTATTTAATTTGAACAACGTCTAATTAAATTGTTGTTCAAAGAAAAATAATATAATAATTATTTTTTAATTATAAAAATATATAATTTGAATACAAAAAATAAATATGTTATTATAAATTTTAAAAGTGATATATGTTTTTTTTAAATATATGAGTTTTTAGTTGGCCTTGTAACCAAGGCGTTCGATTATAATTAAAACATTCAAAGGGTAAATGAATTTTTATTTAAGTCGTTAGACTCAGAAATTTTTTTAAGTAATAAATTTTTGGTTTAATTATATGGTATAATTTTTTTATGTATAAAATTTTATTTTTAATCTTTTTTACTAAAAAAATTATATATATATATATATTTTTTTTTTTAAATTAATAGATATATATTTTTTAATATTAAAAAAATAAATATATATTTTTTTATTGAGAAAATTAAAAATAAAACTAATTGAATAATTTATTTATTTATATACAGATAAGTCCTTTAGCTATAAAAAAAAATGTGTGTTTTTACTTTATGAAAAACATGTATACAAAATTTTTGGATATAAAAAAAAACATTTTTGCATTATAAAAAAGCATATATATATATATATATGTATATATATTCTGTATAAGAAATTAAAAATACAAATTTACCAATTAAAAAAATTATTATACAATTAAAAAAAAAGTAATGAGAGATAAATCTGGAGCATAGAGTCCACACAATAACAAAGTTTAAATTGCTTCGAGTTATTTCTTTTGAAGATCCTTATTACTTTCATAATTCTTAAAAATATGATAAAATATTTTTTTTTATAATTTATATAATTATTTTATTATTTTATCTTTTTTAGTAAAAAAAAAATTATTTTTATTTTATTTATAATTTTATAATCTTTATTTTAATATTATTATTATTATTTATTTTGATTACAATGCTTAAATAAATATTATAATAATAATATTATTTTCTTTACATTTAATTTCATTACAATTATCATTCTCAATACTTTTAAATTTAACAAACCAAATATCACACCTAAGGGTTAATGTTTTTACAAGTTCTATAATTATTCAAAATGTATATTTTAGTCCTCAGGCATACTCCTAAGGTCTCATAATTTTTCAAAATATACACTTTAGTTCTCCATCTTTAATTTTATACCCTTAGAGTCCTATAATTCTTCAAAAATTACAATTAAATCTAAATAGTCTTTTTTTTTTTCAAGAATAAATTCAAAATTTGAATAATAAAATACAAGAATTAATATTTTTTCTAAATAAATATTAAAAATTTAATATTCCAAATAATTCAAGTAAATAAAAATAATTAAATTTGAAATATATTACAAAAAAAATGGAGAATATTAAAGATTTAGAATTTTTTTTTTTACTTTTCAAAATTTTGAATTTAACTTTAAAAAAAAAAAAAAGACTATTTGAATTTAGTTGAAACTTTTGATAAATTATAGAATTTTATGAGTATAACTTAAATAATTATACATTTTAAAGAATTATAAGACCTTATAAATATGCTTTAAAAGATATAAAACTAAAGTATATATTTTAAAGAATTACGGGACTTGTATAGATTTAACCATTTCATTAACATTTAAAATATCTACTACTTTTAATAAATAAATAAAAATGATAAGGACGACCCCTTTTATTTTACTACCTTCCATGATATGCCTACAATTTTTTTCCTTGATACAGTTACTTTAATTGTAGTATAAGTGGAATGAGGGATATAAAATTTAAAATTATCACTCATTTTAAAAGAACCGAATAAATTAAAATTTATGATCTACACAAGGTTCAAACATAAACCTTTTTAAAATAAGACTCTTATTATCAACTTATAGTGGTTAGATGGTAAGACATGCCTCCTTCTATAGATACAATTTAAAAGAGACAAATCTCATTTTGCATAACGTAAAATAAAAGATAAAGCTAAAGTGAGAACATAAACGTGTAGGACAATACTTGGTTTGGGCTTGCATGCAAGTATAAACCTAAAATCACACATATAAAATACATAAAATTTGGAGTAATAAGTTATGACATCACATATAACTTTGGAGGAGATATCATAGGAACTTTCCCTCCTAAACTCTCTTTCCAATGTCTTCTAGTCGTCCATGCCGTTCAACAATCTGGTCGTTTCTCCTTTGGTGAGTTTTTGGTGGTGGTGTCGTTGATGGTTGGATGTTTGTTTGGCTGTCGTTGGTGTAATGGTGGTTGGATGTTCATCTAGTTGCCTTGTGGTGGTTTTTTGTTTGGTTTTGGATAGAGCTGGCAATTTTTGACACTACTTACAAACTCGACACGACCTTCTCACAAAATAGTTAGGTTCAAGTTGAGCTTATATGGGTTCAATCGTAAATAGGTCAATCCGTTTTACCCATTTAAAAAATTAAGTCTTAACTAGTTAATCAGGTAACTCGTAACCTGTATAAGCAACACAAGTAAATAACTAAAATTATTAGGATATGTAAGTAATTATTTATTATTTAATTATTTTGTAGGTTTATACTTTGAAATATTATTGAGATGATGTTTAAATTCATTTCATTTCATATTTTATTTTCTTATTTTTATTAATTTATAATAATATGTTATTTTAATTTAATTTTGTATGTTTTTATTATTGATTATTTATTTTATACTTAAAACAAATTTTTACTTACAAAGAATTCATGATATATATTTTTGTTAGACTTTTTTGTTACTGTTTGAGACTTTAACATATTAGCTTTGATGTATCATAATATTTATGATTATTGATATTATTTTTATTTTATATTAGTTAATATTTTTACATTTTTTGTTAAAATAATGCTTAAATTAATTTAATTTTTAGAGTTTAATTATACATAAATATATGTTGATATTCAATATAATATATCTAATTTTTTTTATATTATAAAATATAATATATATTATTTAATATATTTAAACGTGTTAAATAGGTTAACCCATTTATTAAACAAGTTAGGTTAGAGTTGTACTTTTTGACCTGTTTAATAAATAAGTTTGGTCTAGATCAAGCTTACATAAGTCAGGTCGTAAACGGATCGACCCAAACCCGAAACAACCCACCTATTTGACATCTCTAGTTTTAGGCTGACTGAGGTGAAAAAAGGGGCTACCTTTCCCATGCCATATGTGCATCATCGCCTAATGTGGTTGTTGCTGTGCCTTTTCTAATGATTAGGGCTTTCATATGGTGGTTGGTGCTCAACTTTTTCATCCGTGTCTGGTGGTTTCGGGTGATGGCTGAAGGTGATTGATGCTCTGCTTTTTTAGTCGTATTTGGTGGTTTTAGGTGATTGTCTGGTGGTTTTCTCAGCCTAGTTTGTGATTCTTGCTTTAATCGATTTTATATTTATTTATTCGACTGATTTTTAAGACTATTATTATGTATCTCTATTAAGTTAGGACGATTCGTTATTGAGGTGTCTTTCAGCTTTTGAAGTGCGTCTTTGTATGTTGTGCGCCGCTTCTGTGATTTCTTTTGGTAATGAGTACTTTGAGGAGTTTTGGTCCGATTGGGAGCACTTGTGAATAATGACCATTAATGACCTTAAAAGGATTAAATTGGTAATTTTTAGATGTTTAGTTTCGTTCTGAAATTTTTATTTTTTTTGTTGGGATTTGTTACGTCGCTTGTGTGTCTCTTTTAATCTTTGAATATTTATTTTATTGTACTATATATTTTATTTTAATTTAAAATAAAATACAACTTAACTTTTAAAAAAAAGAAAATTTGGAGTTAAAATTCATCATTAATCTTTTTGTGTTTGTGGAGCCGTTACCATCAAAAATAAATAATTAAATTATAAATTATAGAATAATCATTTAAAATAATATCCATTAATAATCATAATAAATTATTTAAATAAGAAAATATGAGATATATGAGACTTTTTTAAACAAGTGTTGTTTTTAAGAGGATAGGATGTGATAGTATGATATATTATTTAATTTTAAGTAAAATAAATAAATTTATAATTTTATTATATTTTAAATATTTAATTATTTAACGAATATCCTAAGTAAAATTTAAAACTTTTCAAAAATTTTCCATAAAATAATCAAAACACTCATTAGAGAACATAGAGCAAATGATAGAAATCAAATTTTTTACATGTGCTAATAAATACTTTTAATTTTAGTTTATCAAAATTAATATTAAGATATTTATATAGATGAGTTTATATCTAAATTGCATCGTTAATCTTTATTAATAAAAATTAATTTATTTTCCCTAAAAATAAGTGATTTTAATGCATAAGTACAATTATATATTTATTTTATTTTATTTTTCATAAAAAACAACATTGACAAAAACACAAAAAATGATAATCTTAATACATGAATTCTTTGTTTCTCTCTACCCTGTTTTTATTCGCCATTAAAGCCCTGCTGCTACCAAGAACGTGGTCTTATGTGGAAGTTTAGTGTTAGATTTTTTGCCATTGATTGATAGAAAGCTAGGTTTGAGAGTTGATTGAAGGGTTTTGATTGGCTTGTCGGTGCAACCAGGCCTCGTTTGCCGTCGAAATGATCTATTTATTTGCGTTTAGATTGTTTTTTTGGCCGCCGTTTGTATTCACCTGCTTTGCTTGGCCAGTGTTGGTGTCTCTACAGACACGATGTCTCTGGTTGTTGTTTTGCTGTGAGATTTTCGTAATAAAATTTGTTAGAAGTGTGAGTTTATTTTATTTTTTGTATCAAAATTTTCTATCACTGTAAGTTCAATAAACCAAATTAAATTTAGAATTTACTTTTTATACTTGTTGGGTTTATTATAGTCTTTGTTCAAGAATTATAGTGTTTGTAAATTATTGCTTATTGTTTTATATTTCATTTTTGTTTTAATTTGATTGTGTGGATCTAAGAAATGTTGAAAATTTTCAAAAGGTTTTTTTTTTTTTTTTTTTTTTTAACTTTGAAAGTTATGGATATATTTATTGAAACAACCAGGATTTTGATGTTGTATTTGTAGAGTAACATAATAAAGCTTAAAGACTTAGCGGATATAATCTCACTGAACAAAATGACCTTCCTACGTAATTAAAATTTGTATTAGTTTTTAAGTGTGCTTCAATTTCTTATATTTTTGGTTTAAAGTTAATAAAATATTAACTTTTTATTAATAAAAAAAGACATAAATCCTTCTTTAACAATTTTTTTTTTTATGTACTATTAATATATACAAATTGTGGATATACTAGAAGAAAGATAAAGTCAAAAAGGGAGATGAATATAGGAAAGAGAGAAATATTAAATCTTAAAAAACAGAGATAAGATAATTTAAGTTTATTTTTCTTAAAATACACTATTTTTTATTACATTTGTTGTATATAAAAAAAATTGTTCTTCAACGAAATAGATTTGGTCCATAATTTGGTAAAACGGTGAGACTTTGTTGCTCTAAAATGTTCAATCTTCATTTGAGTCAAAACTTACATTTTGCTTGCACACGGTAGTTACTAGTTACCAATAAATCTTGTTAAATTTGTCTTTGCAATTAATTAATTTACGTTTAGAATAAAGCAAAAGAAATCAACAAAATAACATTAGATTTTCTTATATATACTTCATACATTGAGTTGATATTTATTCCCTAACTGATGTAAATATGTTGTAAAAAATATATGTTTTTTTTTTAAATTATATATTAATAAAGTGCACTAGCAAGTCTTATATATATATATATATATTAACTTTTTAATAAATAATGTACTATGAATTCAACAATTACATAATTATTCAAAACATCTTGGTGAGTCCCATGACACCAAATTTCATTTTGAGAAGCTCAAATTTCAAAAAAAAGTATTAAAAAAAACTAACCATGATAAACTCTTATAATAAAATAAAGAAATTAAATTATATGAGAATAAAATCATTATTATTTTATATATAAAAATAATTATAATGATATTTTCTTATTAAATTTGAACAATTTTTTAATTTAATTTTTTTATGATATTATCTTTATAATGAAATAAAATAAAATAATTTAATTATTATCATTAAATTAAGTAATTAATTAATTAATAATAATGATTATTTTATAATTAAAAAAAATTTGAGGACAAAATATATTTTTATAAGATCTATAAAATATATTTTTATAATATTTATACACATTTTAAAATTTTATATATACACTTATCTTACAAATATTTATAATTTTATTTTTATAATAAAATAATACAATTATTATTATTAAACAAATACAATTAATAATAATGATAATTTTATAATTAAATAAAAAATTTGGCAATAATTTCTTTTAAATATATATTTTAAATTATTTACGGCTTCTTATTAAAAATTTAAACAATACATAAATTTTTATAATTTTATATTTATAATAAGATACTATAATTATTATCATTAAGTAATTAAAATAATTAATAATAATAATTTTGTAATAATAAATAATACATAAATAAATATATAGTAATAAAATTTGTATAATTTTTTTTTTTACCGTAGGTGTATATATATTTTCATAATATAAAATATACTTGTTTTTTTAAGAAGTTAAAATGAAACTATAAAAAAAAATTAAAATTTTAAAAATACATATTGGTAAAAAAAAAAAAGATAAAAAAAAAAGTATCATATAGCTAGAATTTTTAAATTAATAACTCATTATGTATATATTAATGTATATATAACATAATTGATTATTTATTAATAGATTATTTTAAAATAATTTTATATTATTTAATTTAATGCATGTAATATTATTTTTAAAATAGAAAATGAAAAACGAGGGACTGAAACAGTGATATGAGTACCTAATATCCAGGTGCTCCTTTTATAATAATAAAAATAGTTTTTTAAAATAATATAAAACAAAACAAAAACAGACAAATTAGAATAAATAAAAAAATAGAGTGGCATAGAAGCTTAGACAACAATGAATATATATATATATATATATTAAAAATAAAAGAATAGAATATGTTTTTTTTATGGTAGATATTGCAGCAAACTTGGACCTTCCATGCTTGAAGATGAGAGAGACAGCTAGAAAGGATGAAGTTAGAGAGAGAGAAAGAGTATGGTGGTAGAGAGAAGAAGGAGGTTTAAGAGAGGGTTTTAGGTCTACCAACTGGTTGTTAGAGATTGTGCTCCTTAACCAAACTCTTGATTACCAGCAAAAGATGGAACAAGAATTAGAAGATACAACCTATGAAGACGCAATAACAAGTCAAGCTTCAATGGCTCCCACCATTGAATCAAGCAAAAAGCTCATAATTTCCACAGAATAAGAGCCAATCATCAAAGTTCTTAGAAAGAGAAATCCATTTTTTATATAAAAAGGAAGAGGAATAGAAAGAGCAAGTTATAAAAATAAAAAATAAAATTTTTTTTGGGGATAATTGACGATGAGAGAGTGAGTTTCCTTACTGTGGAGAGAGACAACTTTTTACCTGTATGTGCGGGTGTGATTCTCACGTGGGGATCGATGCAATGATGGAAGGAGAATATATATGATTACCATAAAAGAGCAAAAGTGAATTCCACAGCTCTTTGAATTATTACTCTCACTTTATTTCCCATTAAATTTTGCAATTTTTTTTTTGTAATTTCTTCTTGTTGTTGTTCTTGTTGAATTGGGGGTTCTCGGGATCGTAAGGTGTTTGGTTCTGGGAGGATTGTGTTTCAGTGGATTGGGTGATTTTTTCGAGTTTTTGTGTTCCCTATATTACCCACAACTGTTACGGGTCTCCAGGTATTATTTTTTTTTATTATAATCCTCTGACTTTATGTTCTCTATCTCTTTTGCTCATCTAAGGCTTAATTGTTTTCTAAACAAAGTTTTTTGTTTTTATTTTAAAATTTTCTTAGTTGGGTTTATCTACGACTTTGATTGCATGCACGAGAGATTCATCTGCAATTGCTATGATTTATTAATTGCTGAGGTTCGGTTTTATTTTTGTCATTTGATAAAGGGGATATCGTAGCAATTATGGAGATTCTTTTCAGGTGACCGATTATTGCAGCATTTCTAATCTTTTTTTTTTTTATATCGAAATCTTTGGAAAATAAGATTCTTGTTCTTGATGTTGGACATAATTAGCTAAAACGTTGCTGCTTAATTGTTTTATTCTTTTACATTTTGGGCTCTAACTGATGTGTTTTTATCTTTGTTGTTTGGACTTCTCAATTCTTAGTTGTTATATTTGATTGTGGTATATTCTCTTGGCAGTTGGCACGCATAAAATTATTATATTTGAATTGCATGGAGCTGGCATACTATAATCAAACAGAAGAAAACATTAAACATAAATTTATCATGTAATGACACGAATTATAAAATTTCCAATTAAAAAGAATACAACATGAATTAGAGAATTATAAAAGCAAAACTAACCCAAAGTAATATTGTCAATACTTGGATTATAATGAAGAATGAAGATTGTCAACAGTAAAAAAAGAAGAAGCTTCTTACTGGCCTTTGTTATATTTTTTTCATTTTACTTTTGAAGGTTTCTAGTTGATTATGTCATCTGACTCTAAACTGGGAAAGAAGGTTTGAAGACTGCTTAAGTATGGCAACTTATTTCACTAATTCAAACAATCAAAGAGATGCTACACCACTGTTCTATCTGAGGGAACCTTTGCCTAGTCCGTATCCAGAAGCGTCAGCTCTACCCAACAACATCATGATGTATGTGAATTCAGGTTCATTTTCAGATGCATTAACTGGAAATTCTCACCAGCAAAATAGTTGCATCGAAATGCCTCATGCGGAAGCTTCAGATTCTACTCCTCAGCGACCAGATATCCTTGGAAACTGTAGGGGATCAAGAATTGGCCAGGATAATTTCAGTGAATGGAGGGAAGAAAGAAATCAGATGGTAGTTACAAACCCATTGAGTGGTACACCAAGCATTTTACATGGACAGAATTTGCAGGGCCAAGGATTATCTCTTAGCCTTAGTACACTAATCCCATCAGGAATGCAAGTGCCTTCTATCTCATACCAGAATTCTAATTTAGGTTTTTCTTCATTGGTGAACACAAATCCATTACATTCTGGTAATGATGGCAACAGAAATGGCTCTTGTCGAGATGATCAGTTGATAAATGTTGAACATTTGACACCTGGTTTTGCTGTAGGCAATCAAGATTTAAATGGAGTGGAATTGTCTACATATGGGATATCAAGTATTGCGAGAACCACTCCTAATTCCAAATATCTTAAGGCAGCACAGCAACTGCTTGATGAAGTGGTCAATGTTCGAAAAGCGCTAAAGCAGCATGACAATGAGAAAAACCAAAGCACACATGAGCATCAGATGAAAAGTTCTAGGGAGGATGATGATGGATCAAAAACCGAAATAATTGGAGGGTCGTCAAACCCCCAGGATTCAGCCAACAGCTCCCAATGTGAACTTTCACCTGCTGAGAAACAGGATTTGCAGAACAAATTGACAAAACTCCTGTCTATGTTGGATGAGGTATGACTAACATATGCTATTTCTGATGCTTCTCACTAAATAGCATGCTCTCATTTATCCGTTTTCTAGAGAGGAATTGTTCTTTGTTCTTTATTAGTATCTGAAAATTCACTGTCATCATTACCATATTTATTAAGAGAACAAATACAGAAGGCTTGCTATTAGTTATGTAACATCATAATTGTGTATGAGCTTACTACAAGTATTGTCCACCGGAGAATCTGGTATTATATTGAATGCGTATTTGGAATGCATATCAATAGATGTCAAGCTCCAGCGATTTGTTTTAGGGGCATGTCTCCCTTCATATGTCACCTTTTAGTACCAATCTTGTGACAATTTATGTGATTTGGTGGACATTAATTGGCGAGACTGATTTGCTTGGTTGAAATTTCCTCTCCTGTTCCCTCTCTTGTAGCTGCTTGATAATGTGCTATTTTCGCCCTCTTCACAATTTTTTTTTTTTAATACAATGTGAACTTTTATCAAGTATCTAAGATGTAAGCTTCAACCGTTCCAACTGGTTTGATACCTGCTGATGTAGAATTGTGTTAAATACCTAGTGTAGTTTTTTTCATCTTTTGGTATATTTATATTCCACAATGAAAATTTAGTTTACCAGTGCTTAGTAGTTTGTTCTGCGTGCTTATTTCTTACTGTTAAATTGCCATTAGTTTTGATTTAAAGTTGAAATGTTCAAACTCAATGCACTTATTGCCATTACTGTTAAATTCAATGCATTGGTAAATATCACTTGATACCTGTTTGACTTTATCTATCCCATGTTGGCATTTTCATTCCTATCATATCCGAGCCTTAAAGTTTTAGTTAATTTTTTCCTCTATTGCATAAATGAACTAGTTATTTAACTGGTTTCATTTTTAACATCATTCAGTAAAAAAAAAAAACTTATATTCATTTTCTTCTAATATTAAAAACATATGTTCATTTACGTTATAAAAAATGAACATATATTTCTTTTCTTGAGGGGTTAAAAATGAAACTCTATGTATAAAAGACGTTATTTCATACAATTAAACCTTATTCCCTCCGGAAATGAGGCCTCTTCTTTTTTAGGACAAATCTTACAGTGTTGTGCTAATTATGTGGTGTCAGTGATGATGTAGAGGAAAATGATTTCTTATTGCTCTAACATTTGAGCTCTTTTGGCACAAGACTGCGTGTCTATCATGTAAATTGTAATTCTTATTATGCCTGGAAATTTTATAATTATTTCATGTGTTTAAGGAGGTAATGGAATATCTTGAGGATAGACTTATATGAAAGGTGTTTCTCAGTGAACGGTTGCTCCTGGGGTTCTGAACTTGTGCACTGCTGGCTTTTCTATGCTATGTGGTCTGATGGGTATGTAAACCCTGTTTCAGTGTTGGTCTTAAAAAACTTCTGATTACTCTTTCTTTGGTTTTATCTGGTGATGGATGCCTGTGATTCAACTATTGAGATGTTTTGAATATATTTCTCATCAATGTACCTTTCCCATGTTCTTTTGAGATCTATGTTTCATGAATGGAGATAATTTCATATAGTACCTTATACACGACATTAACAAACAAAGATGTAAATTTACAGGTCGACAGAAGGTACAAACAGTATTACCACCAGATGCAGATAGTGGTGTCTTCGTTTGATGCCATAGCTGGATGTGGTGCTGCTAAACCATATACAGCCCTTGCCCTCCAGACCATTTCGCGTCACTTTCGGTGTTTACGTGATGCAATCACTGGCCAAATACAAGCAACAAGAAAGAGCCTAGGAGAGCAGGATGGTTTAGGAAATATTAATGGAGTTGGAATACCTCGCCTTCGATATGTAGATCAGCAGCTTAGGCAACAGAGAGCTCTTCAGCAGCTTGGTATGATGCAACAGCATGCTTGGAGGCCGCAGAGGGGGTTGCCAGAAAGCTCTGTTTCAATTCTACGAGCTTGGCTATTTGAACATTTTCTTCATCCGTAAATTTTCTGTCCTAATTATTTACTTCCCTTTGTTATTTTCAAATATATCATTTGTTTTGCTCTAATCTGCTGCCCGGCTAAAAGTTTAACTGAGGTCTCATGTTAATATTTGTCAGGTACCCAAAGGATTCTGATAAGATCATGCTAGCGAGGCAGACAGGTTTAACTAGAAGTCAGGTAAAAATGAAGCAATGATGTGGGGCTTTGCTGTGCGGATCTATCATGAAATTCCTTGCATTTAACAGCTGGGAAGACTTGTCAATAGTTTTTTTTTTTTAAGCACTGCCCAAGAAATATATCTGATAATCTTAAAATTATTTGGGAAAGTATTTCTTCTTTTTGCTAGAAAATTAGAGGGGAACAAAGAACAAAAAATATGTCCGACCCTTTGTTGCATCTGAAAGTTTTCTCTGTTACTTGGATTGTTAAAGTTGACTCCACTCTTTACTTTCAATTCCATTCTATACTAAAAACATGTAGCATTCCTAAATATTTGTCTTGTGTGTTTCATTGATGTGTATATTAGATGACATTTATTGTCTGATACAGGTCTCAAACTGGTTTATAAATGCAAGGGTGCGTCTCTGGAAGCCCATGGTTGAGGAGATGTACAAAGAAGAGGCTGGTGATATTGAGATGGACACTAATTGTTCATCTGAAAATGCAGCTATAGGAGCAAAAAAAGGAGATGTTAGGACTTCTGAGGACGGTGTTGAAGATTTGCAGCAAAGTGCAAGCTCAACTGGCTTCGAAAGATGCAGCACTGGCCAATTTATGAACTCAAATTCATACCAAGCTCCTGATATACAAAGCGCAGGATCCACTAAATCTGCAAGTTTCCAAAATGGAATTTTCCGTGAAGCTGCTGAACCTGAATATGGGTTAGTAAAGCGCAGGGAGGATCAAAGACCTAGCCTGGATGACTGTAGTCTCTTGTCTGACACTTTTGTTCAGTCTGATTCAACCAACGAAAGATTCATGGCTGCTTACCAAATGACAGAACTAAATAGGTTTGGTGCTGGAAGTGGAGTGTCTCTCACATTAGGTTTGCAGCATTGTGATGGAAGTAGCAGCCTACCCATGTCAAGTGGGAATAACCACAATTTTGTTGCAATGAGAGGGGATGATATTTACAATGATGCGGCTTCTTCGATTGGACCTACGACATCAGAGTTTGATTCAGGGAACGAGCAGCACAGGTTTAATTCTTCACATCTATTGCATGATTTTGTGGTGTGAATATGCATAACTGTCGTCATGGTTTATAAAGACAAGAAAACATTCTTGAAGGGCAGAAAAAAATGGAGATGTTGAAAGTTTGAACTGATTTTCTTCAGGAACATTGGTATTGGGTGGATGTGTTGTGAAAATCTGTATTATTTCTAATAAAAGTTTAATAAGATACAGTTGTAGTATGTCTCCATGTGGTTGAAACTTGAAAGGGTAGCATAATATTTGTAAAGGTAAATAGACATATATATACATTTTTTTGGGTCCGTTAAGTGGACAAACAAACTAAGTATCAATAATGGTGGTGAAGGAAAAGTTATATAAGCTTGAAATATGTATAATGATATTGACTTAAAGTTTTTTTTTAGTTTAGACTTAAAGATTATTAGGAATTGAGTGATTGGTAAGGAATGTATTGAAACTACTTGCCTCCCACTCCACAAAGGCACAAAGGAAGGAAATTGGAGTTCACGCAACTCTCTCTCTCTCTCTCTCTCTCTCTCTCTAGCTTGCTTTCTTTCTTTAATATACGTGTTAATTAATGAATTTGAGCCCATACCTAAATTAGTAATTGTATCTAACACTCTTGAGTTGGTATGCATATGACGTATTGTACTTTTTCACACAACTCGAACATCAAAATCGGAGAAATTAGATGAAAAAATCGTCATGATTATGAAAGCCTTAGTTCATTGATTTAATTTGTTGTACAAATTAAAGCTCGACGCGTTCCTTTGTCTCTTTTAACAAATAATCGAGCCAGTAAAAAAAATATTAACGTATCAGCCAACAAGTAGCAGAATTAGATAATCTATTTTGTCATCGCTAGCTTACTGGAATCTAATACGATATAGATATACTGAACTTTTCATTTGTGTTTTACTTTTACATCATCCTGAGATGCAGTAACTGGAACAACCTTGCAAGGTAACCAACAACTATGATTCAAAACTCAATATATATATATATATATATCAAACAGCACCTTTTTAATGTAAATTTGACCTTTTATCGATAATAAATTTTATGCCTCCGCCGAGACTCAATATTTATAATGTAAGTTTAATACTTTGGTATATTCAATTACCAAAATATTCAATTTAGTTTTTGATATTTTCTATTTTGAAAATAGAAACCTTTTTAAACCTTCTTTATATAAAAATATTTTATTTAATATAAGCAACCTACTATACATTTGATTTATACTCTATAAAAAAAATGATTTATACCATTTATAGATTTTGATCACTGTCATATGTAAATGTAAATTAAGAAAAGTAAAAACAATAAAAATAATATTCTTTAGTTTTTATACACAATTTATATATTTTAACTATTTTAAAAAAGTCATGCTCATCATTTTACACTAAATGTCGTTCAATTAAATATTATTCAAATTAAATTACAATTATTTAGTTTCATTTAATGTTAAATTTTATTTAATTAAATTAATTTAATGTTATTATATATTATTTTTGTTAGTTATAAAATTTTAGGGTTTTTATTTTTATAATTTCCCAAGAATAAATAGGAAAGATAATCAGTAAAATATTTGTATGTTGACAACAATAATGAAGCATTTGCCCAAACTTATACACTTACTTTATGGTGTGCTATTATTTGAATAGCATATGCTCTAGTTATAATCTATCACTTCCGTAATTGAATTTAATTTTAATCGGTTAATTAACACATAATTGAGATTTCTCACTTTATACTACACTAATAAAATCTGTAGAAATTACAAAAAGTTCACAAAAGTCTCTAAAAAGTGGTACAATAAAAAGTATAGTAGACTCCATGAAAATTTTTAGAAACTAGTTCAAAACTCCGGAATATCCTGTCTTTGACTCTTTGCTAATTACTTCCATTTTATTTTAATTAATGATTATTATTGCAATTAAAATTATTATTAATGATAATTTTATTAATAAAAATGATATTAATATATAATTATGATAATTAAAAATTTTCATATATTTTTATTGTAATAATAATAAAAATAATTATTACATCATTATCTTTAATTAATCTTTTATTTTTATGTAGGTGATTGGGTAATAAAACTCTCATTATTAATTTAAAAATGCGAGAAAAATTAACTGCACACAGTTTCTCACATTATTATGCACTTATATTTTATAACACTATTATTTTGAAAAATTAAGTATTTTTTTTATTTTAAATAGAAAAAAAATATCATAAATATCTTTTTATTTTTTTATAAAATATAGTATTTAATTCTCTATGTTATAAAAAGTGTCTTTAAATTATTTTGTTTTTGAAAAACACGTTTTCAAGTCCCTCTATTTGTAAAAAATGTGTAGAGTAAGGATAAAGTTAATTTTTCATCTAATTTTTCTTTAAATCTAACATAATAGCAGATGTTTCACATGCATATTTATATTTTTTGATATATATATACGTAAAAAAATTAATATTTAATTAAAAATTACTCAATTTTTTTAATTTAAATAAATACATAAAATTTTCAATGTAATTTAAATAAAATTTTTAATAAAATTTTCATTGTTTAATATTTAAAGTCACAACTTAGATAATTAAAATTTTATTTAAGTTTGATCAAATTCAATAAAATTTAAATATAATTTTCTTTGTTTAATATCTAAAATCACAAATTAGACAATAAAATTTTTATTTAAGTTTAATAGAAAGAAATTGTAAAAAATAAGAGTAATTTTTTAATTAAAAATTAGTTAATTTGATATATATCTATCGAAAAATATAAACATGCTTGTGATATATGTATTATTCTGTTAGGTTTAACAAAAAATTAGATGAAAAATTAATTTTGTCTTTACCTAACACCTTTTTTACAAGTAAAGGGATTCCAAAACATCTTTTTAATAAGTAAATTGACTTAAAGACACATTTTATAAGCTAGAGGACTAAATGCCACCTATTGCATAAATAAATAGATCATTTTGGCTCTTCACCCTTTTAAATATAAGTATGATGCAAGTATTGTAAGTAAAGATTTTTAGCCCTTTCGCCTTCTCTCCCTATTCTCTTTTCTCTTTCTCGCTTATCTCTAGTTTTTTAGTATCCTTTGACGTGTTTGGACCAACGATAGGCCATTCGGTCCATTTGTTTGATTTGTATAGTTTTTTCTTCTTTTTTGGTGTTTTTCTTAGTTGTTTATGTTTTTTTCGATAAGTTTTCTCACACCAACATCGCTGGGTTGCCAACGTTAGGACATTTGGTGGCATTGTGCCACAATAAGGAGATCTGCTTTCCCTTTTTTGGTACCTGAATATTCTATTATCCTCTAGTTCAATTTGGCGACTTTGGTGGCTTTTCAGCGTAGTTGTCGGTGGTCTAGTGATGTTGGCTAGCTGTGTCTACCAGAGGCAAGCTCCTAGTGATAGGGAGGAAAGTTTCTTCAAGTGTACTAGTTTTGTGTGTTTCATTGTTTTGTTATGTGTTTTTTTTGTGTTTATTGTTATTTTTGTTGTATTTGAAAATTTGCAGTGACATATTGTGTATTTGTGTTTGTTGTTATGATGAATGTTTAAGATTTACTCTTTTAAGTTATTGAATCAAACACTAATGTGAATTGTGATATCTAATTATTGTTGTTACGCCCCAGATTTTTGAGTACGTGAATCTTAAAAAAATAGATAAAATTTTAAATAATTATTAATTTTAGAAGCATTAATTATGAAATATCAATTTAAAGTGAAACAAATCAATTAAATATAATTTGGATACCCTTGAAATAATTTAATATTTATAAAAACACAATAAAACCTTTAAAAAAACTTATAATTCAAATAATTACAAATATTAGATTTTATAACAAATCAGATTGATCTCAACCTATCTACTCAATATACATGATAATTAATAAAAGTAATCAGAGTAAAGGAAAAACCTTTTTATTGAACTCCTTAGAAGTTCATACCTCATGATCAAGTCACAACAACACGAAGAAACAGTATCTAATCTGAAAAGAGAAAGGAGAAATGAGGTGAGCTACAATTAGCTCAGTATGAGTATACTCCAAACACAATTCTCAAGGAAATCAATGATGCATGGTACATTTAAAATATTTCATGCATGTCCAGTATAAATCATCAGTATATCAATAATGGGGAGATTTTATTTTTAAACTTGGACATACATGTACTTCCTCACTTCCGAAACCGAGTAGAGTGTACATTCTAAGTACCCCATGCATGCTCATACAAACACAATGAAATATGCAATGTCTAATATAAAATACACATGTATGCTATGTCAAATCCATATGTATTGATCAACTCCGCAATACATGGGCACGTGCGCGGTCAACCTCAGAGACACACGTGGGTCCACCTCCGACCCCATGTATGGTCATACTCCGAAATATATACGGCATATGTATTGGTTAACTCTAACGTACATGGGTCTCGCCTTAAGGGTCTTCGTCATATGGGCGGTCAAACTCCGAGATCCATAGACGAAAACAAATACCAAGACCCAAGACGGATAACTCCAAAACACAATGAGGGTCTAACTTCGAGATCCATGTGCGATCTAATACCAAGACCTATATATGGACAACTCCGAGATACATGTGGAATGAAATGCGTACCAATAGTCCATAAAAAAATAGTCTGCTGCATTCAGTAGCCCCGGGGTACCATATCTCCGCAAGACATCTATACAAGTAATACTCCTCAAAAAAATAATTTCATGATGCATATACAAAAACTTAGATGTCATGTAAAATATTTTAATACCCGTATTTCATAATCTCATATATACGTATAAAATATTTCAAAACGGGTATCTTAATTATAACATCATTATTAACACTTTTATAAAAATATTTATAAACATAACATCAATTTCAGTCATTCGAATATATATGATAATGCATGATATTTTCATAAAAATAATGCATGAAGAAAAAGTAGAGTGATAACTCCTACCTTAACAAGTTTCATCGGCACAGTTATCCTATATGGTACTAATTAAGGTAACGTCTAAAATCCTTGATGATAGAACCGTTACTCTAAATATTTTACCTACTTGCCTTTTCGACTCTTATTTTGCGAGGACTTAAATCTGTTATTGTATTAAGAACAATGACAAATGTCTTAACATTACAATCATTCAAAATAAGAGGAACATTTAGGCAGAAATTAATGAAGACAGTAAATGGTGAAGACTACAACTATTTGTAGAAATCAATTTCAGAAACAATTGATTTTTTTTTTTACAAAGAAAACAAACATTGATCATGAATTTTAAAACAACTGCTTCTTAAAATGTCAAAATATAGGAAAAATAACACTTAGGGAATAAAAGATATATGATAACCATTTGATTGAAATCAGCGAACATTTTGGATGTTTACCAATCGGTAACAATTGCAATGGACGATAATGATTGCGATGGGGTATGGACCCAACTCCGTTGAACTCGCATTGGAGGAAGAAGGAACTAATGACAATAGAAGAAATGGTGGTTGGATGGTGGGTAATCATGAATTGCGATTGGCTATTTCCACGCGATTTCTTCACAAGGTTTAGGCATGGAACTCTTGGGTGATGGAGGAAGGATGACGACAAGGAGTTCATCATCGGTGAACAGCAAGGAGGACAACTGTAGCGTAGCGTGGCATCGACGAGCTCGTGCTGGAGGAAACGGGAGCTGACGGTCGCTAGGGGAATGAACAGAGGTAGCACAACTTCCAAGCTAGAGGTGCTCTCCGTTGGGGGGAAGAGTGACCGGTGAGGGTGAGGTCGATGGAGTCGATGAAGGCTGCACCTCCCTCTCTCTCTCTCTCTCTCTCTCTCTCGCACGCGTCGTCGAGTCTCAAGCAACCATAATTTGCACGAAAGAAAGGAGAAATTTGGGTATATAGAGTTTAGGTAGTAAATGACCGAATTGCCCCGCCCTTGCTTTGGAAAACTTTTAAGGACATTTTGTTAATTTCACATAAATTTTTTCAAATTTCTAAAAATGTGTATAAAAATTAAAGAAATTATTTAAACTATTATATATTATTTACAAATCAAATTTGTAACTTCAAAATATTAATTTTTTGCTTGTAAAAAAAAAACACAATTAAATATTTTAACGTTTTAAAATAGAACTAAATTTAATAAATAATTTTTAATTATTTCATTAAAATATTAAATTTAAATTAGGGTCTTACAGTTGTGTAAAATTTATTCTATTTACTCGCAGATTTAAAAAAAGTATAGTAATTCTGTAAGTCTTAATAATATATTTAAAAATATGATATATTTTTTCGTACGGTCTTTATTATCGGGATTCCTAAATAAAGGAAGTTTTTTTTATTTGTTTATAAAAAATGGTATTAATGTGATTATAATATTTTTCTTTTATTCAAGTATATGTAGCATGGGCTAGAAAGTTCAACCCAAACTGCAAAGAGTACACATGTTGTCTTAAATTATCTTCTCTTTATCACTTCAATTACAATGTAATAGATGTGTTTTTATATTAAAAAAAATAAAATTTTTGATGACACTGCTAATAACTAACTTACATTTATATGTAAAAATATATCTATGGAGAAAATAGGAAAAACAATCTTATTTATATCTATTTTATATTTTAAAATTTTATTATTTTTTTTAATAATGTAAAAAGGAGTATGAATTAATTATTCTGCAATAAGTTTTTTTTGTCGAATTTTATGATAAAGTTTTATATTATCAAGTTGTACTTTAAAATTTCTTACTGTAGAATATTTAATTGCTTAAAAATGTGTACGAATGAGATCTTTTATAATAGTTTCATTAACATTGATAAAATTTGCATTGGCCGCAAGTCCCACCCAAAATTTGAGAAAATGATTGTGATTATAGATGTGAATTTTATATTATCGTTTGGTTTTTAGATTTAACAAATTACAGCAAAGTCTTTAAGCATATATTATTCTTTTTTTTAATTACATATTATTATTTTTAAATTGCAAAATTAAGGTAAATTTTTTTTATGTCTTTTACTATGTTACTATTATTTAAATTAGTTTATGCATATTGATTATTAATGAGATATATTAGCATTATTATTTTTTTTAATTTTATATTAGTGCAATTGTCTATTTTTTTTATTTATAATTTATTGAAAAATTTAATAATTCATTAAAATTTATTGCATAATCAATTTTTCTTTTTGACCAAACAAAGTATAAATTATAATTTTAATGCAAATAAATAATAAAATTTACATTAAATAAATAAATATAATCACTTCATTAACTCTATTCGTCGTAAATATTAAACATAATTAACTTTATTTGTCATGTTATTTACCTTTTTTAGATAAATATATGATATTATTATTTTTATTAAAATATAAAGAATATTCATTTATAATATAATACAAAAATAAAAAATAAAATATTTTTGTAGTGCATTTAATATTAAAACATAGCTAATTTTATTTATTATCTATTATTTTTTTCTATGTCATAGCTTTATAAATTTTTATAATTAAAAATTATAATTTTTTTCTTAGAAGGTTAATGAAATTAGTGTATTTATTTATTTAATATAAACTTAAATTTTAATAATTATTTACATTAGTTTGGCCGAAAATAAAAATTAATTTATTAAATTATTGAACTGTATTAAACTTTCATTAGATTAACAAAGAAGAGATAGTTGTATTAATATAAAATTAAATATGAAATATATAATAAAGTTCAATAAAAAAACTTAAAACAAAATAATTAAGTTAAGTTATTTTTTTTTTTTATAAAAAATGATAAATTAAAAATATATAATAAATATAAATAAGATTTTTTTTATTTTATTTTATAAAAAGTATATATTTTAAGTTATAACCAACACACCTTTTTCTAACAGTGTTAACAAAAGCTTTTAGTTAAATTTAAATTTTTTAAAATAATATACATGTCATAAATATGATTCAAGTAATAAAGAAAAAGTAAATAATTTGGTACAGAATATCTGGGCTCAAAACTAATAATTTTGCGCTTGAACTAAATACTAATACTGCCGGCTTGAATTTTGGTAGTATTTACTATTTAGGTAATATTTTTACGGAACAAAAAAAAAAAAACTTTACAAGCTAATTAAACTAAAAAATATCGCTTCAATAATAAATAAATAAAACTGAAAGATATCGCAAGAAAGGAACTACCATTCAAATCCCAGCATTCTCACATTTTCCACTTGTCTTTTTGTTATTGTGAAGAATTTCAACCCTTCTTTTTTAAGCAAATAGGTAAAACAATCACCTACAACAGATTTTCACATTACACAAATCCTAATCGTTCATACATATCAACTATTTGACCTGACTACTATCAATGGTCCTAATACATTAACCACCTAAAACAATCAACACGCAATAATATTCACCAAACCTACCCGAACTGGTCCACTCGGCTTTAAAAAGCACCCAATCACCTTTTAACTCTCTCATTCTCTCTCTCTCTCTCTCTTTAAACATGGACAAGTTTCTCTCTCTACTGGTCTTCTTTCTAATCGTCTCCTCCGTTGCGTCGGAGACTTTCTCTGGCGATTCAAACAACGCCGATCCTTTGATCAGGCAAGTGGTGGACTCCAACGTTGGCGAGATCGATCATCATCTCGGTGCTGAACACCACTTCTCGCTGTTCAAGAAGAGGTTTGGGAAATCTTATGCGAGCCAAGAAGAGCACAACATCAGGTTCGCTATTTTCAGGGCCAATCTCCGTCGAGCCAAGCGCCACCAGGAACTTGACCCATCTGCTCAACACGGCGTTACTCAGTTCTCGGACTTAACCCCTGCCGAGTTTCGCAGATCTTTTCTTGGTCTGAGGAGTCGTTTTAGACTACCTTCTGATGCCAATAAGGCTCCTATTCTTCCAACAGATAATCTTCCTGAGGATTTTGATTGGAGGGAACATGGTGCTGTTAGTCCTGTTAAAAATCAGGTGTTTTATTTTATTTTTTCTTGTCGCTTTAATATATATATATATATGTATGTATGTATGTTAACACTATATGATATGTAGTATGTGGAGGAGATTGGGGCTGGGGGGTTTCTTTTGTCGAATTAACTGGTGTTAATATTTTTGGCATTAGGGTTCATGCGGATCGTGCTGGAGTTTCAGCACAGTAGGTGCGTTAGAAGGTGCAGACTTCCTTGCTACTGGGAAACTGACCAGCCTAAGCGAACAACAGCTTGTGGATTGTGACCATGAGGTTTGATCTTCTTTCCCATGTTTCCTCATTATTTTCTGCTTCTACTATATGTCTAATGTGTTGCTTCTAGAAATTTCAATCCATGAGACTGCAATATCCATATAAATTTTTTCCCTTGTTTTAAAGTTATCGTAATATCTTGGTGAATTCATAATGCCTGTTCCTGAGTAGAAATTATATATTAACATTATGTTGCTTTTAATAAACTTTAACATCACGAAACTTATATTCGGGTTGAATTGAGGATTTCCGGGACTTGTGATCTTTTAAAGTGTCTTTTTTTTTAGGGAGTGAACTTTATTGTTTTGTACACCAATACTAAGAACATCTATACAAGTTCCGGGACATGTTGGTCGTTATTTCTCCAATGGAATATTTGTCCTTTTGACATGTTTTTGCAGCCCCTGAATGACAATGCTTTGAATAAGTTAACATCTTGAAACGGACAGTTTTAATAATTGCTGTTTTCTTATAAATAATTGGTCTCTCTGAAACGTGGTTTGTTTGGTTTGCAGTGTGATCCAGAGGAACCAGAGTCATGCGACTCTGGATGCAATGGTGGGCTCATGAACAGTGCTTTTGAATACACACTTAAAGCTGGTGGACTCATGCGAGAGGTGGACTACCCTTACACTGCCACTGACCGTGGGACCTGCAAGTTTGACAAGACCAAGATTGCAGCATCAGTTGCCAACTTTAGTGTCGTTTCTCTTGACGAGGAGCAAATTGCAGCAAATTTAGTGAAGAATGGTCCTCTCGCTGGTAAATAATTCTTCTATGATTTTTTTGGATACATACTAAAACATTTTTTCTTGCATAATGAAAGGATATAAACTAGCACTTAAAAAAAAAAAATCTTGCTTCTATTTTCTATTCTGAAATTTTCAGCTGCCAATGCTCAACTATTTGTTAGCTACTTTTGCAGTGGCTATAAATGCAGTGTTCATGCAGACATACATGGGGGGTGTTTCATGCCCATACATATGCTCAAGGAGGCTCGATCACGGTGTGTTGCTTGTGGGTTATGGCGCAGCCGGCTATGCTCCTGCAAGAATGAAGGACAAGCCATACTGGATCATCAAGAACTCATGGGGGGCAAATTGGGGAGAGCAGGGATTTTATAAAATCTGCAGGGGCCGCAATATCTGTGGAGTAGACTCTATGGTCTCAACTGTAGCTGCAGTTAATAAGAACTCTCAGTAGGAAGTTAAGCCTAGTTTATGAACCCCTCTCTTTGTATATATTAATATGTTTCAACTTTCAAGTCTTTAAGACGGACATACGTAAGTATTTATTGTTGGGTCTTTCTGCACACAGGTGAAACATGTGCAACTTATCTTTACTTGCCTTCCTGTGTAGCTGGAAACATGTCTGAATTGGATTAGCTTTGTTGAGATTTAACGAAGGTTCATAATTTTTTTTTTTTTGGGTCAACAAGAAAAATCCATTTCATTAGAGATTAAATACAAACCAACAAGCGACGCCATAAGGTTCTTACACTCCTAAGAACTCATAACCTAAATACAAAAGAGATCCATTTAAATCCTACAATAACTCCAACCTCAGCAGCCAGGCAAGCAATCTAAGCAGTCAAAGTGCTACACTTTCTAGCAACCAGGCTAGTATTTTAAACCTCAAAAAGGAATCCCAAAAACCTACTATTGTCGTCCCAACGCAGGAACCAAATCCCTTCAGAGAAACCAAGACCAAACCAAAGACAACACAGTGCCAGAAATAAAACAACAACAGCAAAAATAGACTCACTATATTATTGTTCATGAAAAACTAAAACAAAGCCAAGTAAAGCTAACAGCAGTCCTGCACAGGCCAGAAAAAACAACATACCCTGCACAAAATAGCAACACCAATAACACCAGAAAACCAACAACATAACCAACCAGAAAAACAATAGTCTTAAACCACAAAATAGCAACACAAATCCAAAACAGCAACACCAGTAACAGACCAGCACCCCTTCATTCTTCCAAACCAACAACTCACACAGCCAGTTCCGCAATAGTCTTATCCATATCAGCAATTCCATCCTTCTCCAATGCCTCATCCTGTACAGGTGTTACTAACTCACATCGAACATTATTCAGGAAATTCACCTCATCAAAATTTTTCCTCATTCCCCAGTCTTAACATACCCTGCATTACCAGAACTTCCAGCACTCTTTCCCTTAACAGAAGCAGAAACCATGTTCTCTTTATCACTACACAACTCTTCCTCCCACCTTTTCCTTTTCACTAGAACTGCCAGAACCAAACACAAATCCCTCAGTATTTTTCTTCGTCAAACCCCCATTTTACACTTGCTAAGGCACCTTCATATTCATGTCCGAGCGTAGCCACTCACCATATTGTGCATACTTTCTTCCAAAATCAATACACACATCACTAGCCACATCGCAAAACCTGCTCTGATGAGTTATCTTACCACATAAATAGCAAAACTTTGGCAACCTCGTATTTAATTCTACCCACACATCATCATTTCTATAAGGAATCCAGCCATCAGGAATCAATGATTTAGAGACCAAAAAAAATTATACGCACTCTAACAGATCTAAAAGATCCATTAATCAAAGAAAACCAATCAAATTCCGGTACAAAACCAACAACGCTTACAATCCTCCACACAATTGCATCAGTTCTCCAATCCATAGGAAGATCATCGATGTGAACCCAAATTGGAGTGGAATCAAACAACAAATTAGATGAAGACGCACCTAATTCAAGCCTTGCACCACCATGATGCAGTTGTCAAAGCTCCATGGTGCTTTTTTGAGCACCTCCTCCAGATCAACAACATCCTCAAAGTAGAACACAAAAGTAGTACGATCTACATAAAAAATCCACCATTCTTCGCCCAACTCTTGTGATGAACTCGCAGAAGCGCTTCAACATTGATAAACTTGTGTAATAATGCGAGCAGCAATTGCAAAATTAGACACACCGTGCTCTGGCTCAATCAAGTCACCAACATCGATGGTTAGATCAAGTTGTGTCACACAGTTTCGTAAATCCTCCATCACCAGAAAACCAAATCACACAGTTACAAACTGAAAAAAAATCGTCACAATCTGGCACGATTGACAAACCTAAAGCTCAATTGAAGAAACAGAGAAATTAGAAAGGAACTTAGGATTGAGAAACGAAATCTCTAACTAGAGAGATTGAAGAAGACAAGAACAAAACCAAAACTAGACTGGGAATGAATTTTCAGAGAGAAAACCACTCTCGAAGGAAGGCTCCTTTTATGATCAAGCTTAGTTACAAAGGTTCGTAAGTTGAATGCAAGATATTATGTTCCGATTTTATGGAAGAAAACGTTTGCATAATAATTACTTGCTTGAAAATTTTTTAGCTTTTGATATAATTGTAATCTTGCTTTGCGCACATCCTTAGTGAATTGTTTTGATTCACTTACGGTACTCAAATTTATTCACAACCAACATTTTTTTGGAGGTTGAGTAAAAATAAATTCAAGTCTATACTAGAAACGATGAATCAAAACTCCATGCATCTCTTATTCTACTTGATTATTCAATTCTTTAGATACTTCTGGAATTATAATAGTAATTATACTTGAGAAATATCTGTTGTTTGTCACGATAAGAAATGGAACATAATCTTCCAAGTTTCAAAAGCGATCCATATCATCGACGGACGATTAGATTTAACCCCTGGCTAAACCACTTGGCTTTCACCAAAGAGCTGAATTTAGTCAAATAACTTAATTTTGCAAAACTTTCATGCTTAACCCTTCCACAAAATCTCTTACAACAACAACAAAAAAACCGTTTGGAATATTTCTTTTACTAGCTGGTAATAACAAAAATTGTAGACATCATGCTCAGTAAAATTGAAACCCTTCTGGTTACCTTAGTTTTAGAGTTTACCCAACTTATTCACAGACAAATGAATATAGAGATAAATAAATAAGGTCCAAGCAGCTACATAAAGGTACATCTATTCTCCAACTTCATTAAATAGACAAATATATAAATCGAAAGCTATATAGCTGATTATTATGACACCAGGCCATCAAAGCTGCCACATACCAACCAACCAAGCTGCTGGCATGTCAACTGCTTATTTCTTCCAATAACTAACAGATAAACAAAGAAGCAGAAAAAAGTGCTGCTAACTACCCGAAAAGAGGGGGCATCCAATCCCCATCTCATAAAAATTCAAATGAAATAATCAAAACATAGATTCATACCTATCCACACCCAACTCCACATGATTGCTAAAACCTAACTCATTGCATCATTCATCTTCATTGTCGATGAGAGAAAATGCAAATGGGTGAAACTTGTAACCGTCTCCCTCATAAAACTTGTTTTGAAACTCTACCCAGTGAAGTCGTAAAGCGTGTAGGAAAGCACTGAGAGTCTCCATCACTAGCAGAACACCAAATGTGGCAAAAATAAAGACGATGATGCCAACTATAAGGATAACGATGTTGTTGTACCTGTAAGACAGAAAACAATGTCATCTATTCAACTCTTGATATTCCAGTGAGATGATAAAATCTAACAATTTATATCCAGAGTCAAAATTGCTTGGTGTAAGGAATTATCCAATGAGCAACAAAAGAAAATGACATATAATTCCTGAAAAGGACAGTATTAGAAGCTCATTGGTTATCCTCTATGTAGAAGTTCCAGAATTGATTATTTAGAGCAAGCAAGAGTAACAAGTTGAAGTACGTACCCCCAAGCAAGAAGGAGAACCTTATCATAGAACACACTCGACAATTCTGAATGTGCCAAGCTAGAAAATTAAAGAAAAGAGTTGCAAATTAGCTTTTACTTGAACAAGTACAATAACTCTGAAACCATATAATACATTTCGAGCAACACGAGTGTTTGCAAGTGGATCGAATTTATTCAAGCAAGAAGATCAATGCTATCATTTTACATCCACTCTCACAACAGGAAAGTAAGAACTCATCAGCACAAACATGCTATGAATGCCCGTATATTGCAATTACTGACATTAACGAACATGCATGTTATTTCTACAAAAATATAAAACGTAACTCCAAGATTAGTGACATAAAAGATGGCAAAGTGACAAAAATTGCACTGTAAGGCCTATAAAGGCACAATTTATGTCAAAACTGCAGTTGTAAGGCCTTATAAAAGTGCAATTTATGTTATAACTGGTTTTTGGGTCTCACAATTGTCTATTTTGGTACATTTAAACAGTTTGAGATTGACAAAGATAAATGAAGTTCTAAGAATCTTACCTCAAAGCCCATAAACGAAGGTATGAAGCAGTATTTGAAACTGCTCCAAGCACAAATTCAATAGTGTGTATGAGTTGGTGCACAAAAACTTCACTAAACTCAAACTCTTCATGATCATGGGAGTCATGAATTCCCCCTACTTGCAAGGCATCGTCTGTGGTTTCAAGTAAAGTGTAGGATTGGCCTTGGTGCCTCTATTGGTAACATAAATACTAGAATCAGCATATAAGAATTTGAGAGAGTCACTGTTAGAGATGAAAATGTTTTTTGAGACATACAACTTCGTGTTGTTTCTTCAAAATGAAAGGCTTTGGAAGCAGCATCCATGGCACTGAAACTAAGGCCAGTAATACTAGCACAATCTGGTTAGAAAACCAATGAAGCAGAAAAATTTTCAGTAACATTGCATCGATGGTGGATCTGTTTCTTTTAACAAGAATTTTTTTGCTTGGAGAATGAACTCTAAATAGTAGAGTGGCTCTATGAGTACCTGTACAGTTTTCTGACCTACAAAGAGCTGATTCTCGCCCAAATCTTCAGTAGGACCAAGGAACATGTATATCATTATGTGATACAAATCGGCTTGAGAACCAGTGCACCACTTCATAATGATGAGAACGGAGAGGTAGCCAAATAAACAGTTCAAAAATAGCATCTGTGGGATAAATTGAAACCTGGAATATGAAAGCTGTGTTAAGTTCAAGGTAACAACAAAGGTGAAACAGCAGTAGAAACAATAAATTAAATACATTTTTCTGAAATCCATTAAGCATTACATACATAACAGCCTACATCTTTATCAGCCACTATGACAGTTTGAATGCATTCAAGTGCTTTTAGCATGCCAATGCATGAACCGGTCAACTTACCAAATGTTCACGTTACTTCTGAAGAATAGAGCATTGAAATAGCTAATTATAATTCCAAGATTCATTTGAGCCACACCAAGAAGTATGGACATCTTCATCTTCAAAGAATTGAGGAATGGCAGCTCAGTGCGGGTGCCATGCCATACAGGGTCAACTCCAAAGGGATACGTAGGACGCACCTTAATTAAGCCAATTGTAGTAGCATCTCTGCAAAAGAAGCATTTCAAAGTAATTGTCAACAACTCAAAGATAATACAGTAGAGAACTTTATATGCCATAGTGCATTAAGGCTTGAGCCATACTCGCACGAAAGATCTCGGCAAGCATAAGCTGAGCGGCCAAACAATTCGAATGGGACAGAGAAGAACTCATTGTAAATTAAGCCAGTGTAGATTGAGAAAAGAGCCATCATTAAAATGACATATCGACCGCCAAAGGTCATCTCCATGATGTCTCCAAGCTTCTGTAAGCCAAAAATGGTTCTGTTAGATGCCACAATGAAACATAAGCACCAGAAATACTGACAATACACAGAGATTGCATGAATTTGGAAAACATCAATACAAAAAGGAAAGGGGGGAGATACTGATGATAGCAATAATGAAGAGTCTATATCATAAACTAGAAATTGGTGGATATTGCTGCTTTATTAATAAGTGTACACTGGTAAAATATCAATTTTGCATATTGCACAGTTATAGATAGTAAACCAAGAAAACATATTACATACCTGATATTAAACATCATAGCGGAAAAAAAAATGTTCAGGCATATAATCCTAAAAACAATTATAATTTAAACGAATCATAACTTGAAAAAATGGAGAAGATTTTTTATTTTTATTTTTATCATCACATACTTTTGAAGCATTGGCTTCGAACATTCCTCAATCCCAGTATAAACACAATCAAAATCAAACAGAGTGGGACTTGAAATTTAAATTGCTATTCATTTTGCGCTAGCAGAATGAAAAATAAAGTTAGTTTCCAAAGTAAGCAAATATTACCTGACTGGAAAGTTTCCTTTCTCTGGTTATGAAATACAATGTAGCAAGTAACAAGCATATTCCATGACCCCAATCACCAAACATGACAGCAAAAAGAAACGGAAACGTAACAACAGTATATACACCAGGATTTGCTTCTTGATACTTTGCCACCCTGCATTTACAAATTTAGGTATCTTGATTAACGATTTACATTGATATGATGTAATATATAAACTAGTAGATAGCTTAGTTTTGCAAACAACGATCAAGCAGATAAAACCAACACATACAAAGTAGCAACAGTGTAATTAAACGCTACAAATATTATAGGTAAGCTTAAATTATGCTTAACCAAATCATAATCTTCCATAGACTAGTTAGGTGCTCAACTGCATATGCTACTAGTGAGCAAAGATATTTCAAAATTCCACCAAAATGCACTGTCATAATTCTTCAATTATAAATAAAGCGGAAGAAGAGAGCCTGATTTAGAGTGACTGACCCATATGCATCAACAATTTCCTGAAATGCAGAGGTGAATTTGTTTGTGCGAAAATAAGTAGGTGGGGACTCCTTTGTATGTAAAACTTGGAATATTGTTCCAACTTGTGAATTGGAATCACAAGATGCCCTTTGTAATGCATCCTGGATCTGCAAGTATCAAGTCCAAAATGTAATAGAAGAAAGGTAACGACGTGCATCCTTCGTACCATAATGAATTAAAGCAAAGGTTAATTACATGCTATGAAAATACTAAAAGCCATGTAAACAGGCAAATGGTAGAGGTAAAGATACCTGCTTTGCTGCAAAAACTGGGCTCCAACCCTCTCCCACAAGACACTTTTTTGACACATCAAGGCTAAGCATATTTAGTGTGTGATATATGGATTTCTCCTTCCTCACCTTCAAAATTGAAATGAACGAGTCAAACCGCTAGAAGTACAGCAGTCATATAAATAACATATTCATGAGTCAACCTGAAGTCAACTACAGAAAATGGAATGAAGACATAAAGATTCTAAGAAAAAAATTAACAAAAGAAAAAACAGACCAAAAGGTCCCACTGATCAAAATGATCTCCCATGTTCTCTAACAAATTGCAGCGGTGTGACAATCCAGCATCAATGGTAGTCTTCAGCTCTGAAAGCCTTCCAGAAACCTGCATTAGATTCAAGTAACTATATCAAGGATGAGGAAGGGGAAAAGAAAAGCATCACACTGATGAACACAAAAGGCGGGATCTCCATCACGGACACAAAAACAATATCAGCCTAAAATATGATGCCAAAGCAACATTCTGAGCATCAGTATATGCACTGCATATTTAACTGAAACCAGAAACAAAAACCACTAAATAAAGCCTATTAGCCTAACAGAGGCAAGTAGATGATTCTTTCAAGAAAACACAAGGCTTTTCTCAAAAGTCACTTATTTTGACTGCAAAGACTTAAATCCTATAGTAAAGTGTAAACAAATAAATAAAAAATCTCTCTCCTCTCACAGGCAAAACAGGAGTTAAGGAACAAAACAAGCTCTCTAACTGTCAAACATAGATAAATTCTTAGACTTGGTGATTCAACCTAGTACCTCCAATTCTCCATTACAGTATGTCATACAAGGTAGCAATTTCAATGAATGATAAAGGACCTCTCAATGACCACCTAAAACGGTGGAAGGCAGTTACAAAAGTTCCAACTAATTACCACTAAAACTTCAAATAAGCCATGCAAGACTAAGCAAGTTAGAGATACGTCCAGGTAAACAAAAAAACTGCAACAAGCAAAAATAAAAGTTATCATAAATAAATGCATTGATGACACCAGACAAACAGAATACTAGGAACAAAACAAGATACAGAAAAAGGCTTAGAACAAAATAAAATAGAAAAGGAGAATAATTGAGGGGAAGAGAAACAGAACTGGATGCACAAATGAGTAGATTAAAAGCTAACTTCCAAGTAATCCAAGAACAATGATAGCCAAACCTCATTAATCATTTGAGCTTGTCTGCCTAGGTCCTCAGCAAAAGGATAACGATTTGCACCAAAAGCCTCACATATTTTGAGGATTTTGTTCTTTGCCCTTTCTCCAGAATAGAACGCCACAAAAACATTTTTCTCAACCTGTAAATATAACATCTACAGATTTTACAAAGAAAGCTACTTCTAACTATCATCAAAGTAAAAATTAAACCATTTTTACTCTCATAATCTCATGTAGTCAAGATATATAAATATGTTACGCACCTTCTCTCCTGAAACAGGATCAGTGACAGGATCCACCACTACAGCCTGCTTCAGAAAAACATTACCCCTGGTAGCACGAAAGAGAATCCTCTCAAATGCCATGGACTTTTCTCTAGGAACAAGACCACTAAGATATCCCAACTTAACTTGTTTTGACGGATCTGTTGAGGTTTCCTTCAAACAGAAATGCAATAACACTTTTATTAAGTTGGAATTTTTTTTTCTCCCTTTTCTAACTCAACTAATTAAGTGAAATTTTTTTGATTAATACAAAGAAAAACAAAACCAGGATAAAGGCTTTTACTTGCTCCACTAATAAAGGAGTTTCCAATGATTCTTCACCAGTAACACGGGTTTCATATTCTCTCTGCTGCTCCACAGCATTGCTTTGAGCTGAGTGGAAAAACTCCCCAGCCTGAAAGGAAAAAAAATAATCCACATTACGTCTTCAAAATATGAGATAAAAACTCAACTACATAAGGAAAATTGGTAAAAAAAAATTGAAAATCAAAACTTCATATCATTTATAGATAAAGCATAAAATGCAACTTTCTTCTGTGTAACTACAACCTCCACTTGGTTACAATGAGATTCTTGATATGTATCCCTTATTTTTCCTTCTTAAAACTAAAGGAACTGCAAACTTTTTTTCTTTAGAAATATTTAAGATCATACTCTCTACTATTATTACACGAGTAGTGCTATATGCATTAAATAATGTATTAATTAATTAATTAATGTAAAATTAGAAATGTGAAATTACAAAATGATTGTGGGATCACTTACTAACAAGAACTAATTAGATTGTGCCATATACAGTGATATATGTATCAAGTTGTGATAAAAAAATACTTTTGTTAGTACACATGCATCTAGCATTTCTTTCTTTTTTTCAAGCAGTATCTAGCATTTCTTAAAACATTGTTTTACTCTGACTGTTTGAATATTATTTGTCTTTCTCATGCTTATTGAACTGTACGCCTCACATTTCCAAGCTACTCTAATGCATCTCAGCTAGAAGACAGATTGCACAACTGTTCAAGTAAATTCTCAAAGCTTGATGCAATACACACTTTTTTATTTGTTTTCTAATTGAGAAGGAATCTCTATCATACTATTTTTTATCCTTTCAGTCCTCATAATCAACTAACAGCATCAGTAACCAAATCAGAGGATAAAGAATGTTCCATCTTCCCATGATTCTTGACGCATGATACTACAATGACAAGTTACAGTTCAAGAGCACAAAAGAAACAGTACCTTTTGCAAAACAAGCTTATATTCTACAAGTTCATTATAAGACCGTTGCAACTTTTCTCCATTTGCATTCATTTCAATCAGTTCTGCCTCAAGTTCACCAAGTTTTACCTAATAAAAGTCAAAATAAACATGATTAAAAAGGAAATGAAGCTTTTGTGCAAGCAAAGTAAAATGAAAGTACACCTCAAGATCGTCAATATTGATGTCAACTTGTGTTGTTGAACATTTGGGAATGAAACCAGCCTTCACCATTTGCTCCTTGATAAAACGTAATTTACGTGCCAATTCGCCACATCTTTTAATCTTTACCAAAAAGAATTTGAATGGTTAATAAGGTCAAATTAATTATTTTGACAATACTCTTAAATACGTTTTTAATAATAAAAATATAAATCTGCTAGATAACAACATATGGTGAATGTTAGACTAATTTACCTACTAGAACAATTTAAGAAAGTATCAATAATCTACAACAGAGACCAACCAATTAAAGAATCTAAGGATCCAGGACATCTGCCATCAATGTTCTTCATTACAAATCATTTTAAGAATGGGCCAAAATCTAATTGCATAGTTCCATATGAGATTTCTAACATGGATTGAACAGTGTCCCTAAATCTATCTCAGGTAATAAGTATTACTTGCTCAACTTATACACATGGAAACAGAACTATAAAAGGATACTACTGTAACTAGCAACACAAAAAAAAACATATACAAATTTAATAAATTGTTACAGCTTGGAATCTATTGAAATTCCGAAATTTACTGAACTTTATAATCTTTCTGTATTGCTACATCTTTAACTTCCATTTTAATCACAGGATTTATTTCAAGAAGCAAAGAAAAACAAACAAAAAGGCAAGGATAGTTCAAGCGTATGCAAACTCATGAGTAGTGAGGAAGAGCATCAATTCACCTGGGTAGCATAAGTCCGCTGAAATGGGCTCTTTTCTGCATTCAGCTGGAAGACATATCAAGCACCAGTGAGTGGAAAATCTTTAAAGTAAAATATCACACCAATATAGTTGATCAAATCAAAAAACATAGATGGCATTGTATAAGTAATCGAGGTGTTATTCATTACTTTTGGAATATACTTCCCACTAATTTTATTAGTTACTCTCTTTATCCAGCATTGAACAATTGTATTTTTCAAAAAAATAGCTGCACTAGTCTTGCAATTCATTGGGGAGTACCAAATCATCGCTTACTCCAAAAGCAATGAATAATTTTTCATAAGTAACCTAAAATGTGAGGCTGACAACTTGACATCAATGATATTGTCCAGTATTATGCCGTACTCATCTTTCTACTCACTAATTGTGATCTTTTCATCCTCACAAGAAAGTCCTTTAATCACCTTTATGCAGCAGCAACTAAAACAACACATATATCTTGACTAGCTTCCATTAACTTAGCAACTTAAGATCTTAATTTCACAATATAAAGCAGGATATAGATACATTTTCTACCTTGAAAATAAATAGTTTTTTACGTAGGACTAAAACCATCATAAATCTGCATCTAATACAGACTCGGAATTTTTTTGTACGGAACTAGAGCCTAGGCACAAAGCTAGTTCGTTCCCGACTCGCATAACTACCAACTAAAAAGGATGCCATTATCACAAACCCCGATTTCAAATGCTAATCAGTAAGCAACCAATCGATTAGGTAAAGTACAGCCACAGTCAATTTTTAGTTTCAGTTTTGGAAATAGCGTAACTATTCAATCCTTTCACCACCAAGATTAATACGAGAATCAATTCAAAACTAAGCTCATTCTTCTAAAAGAAAAAGGAAGGAAATTTCTGAATTGCAGCTTTCTGTCAAGACCCCTGTAACCGCTAGTTCCTACAGACACCACTGAATGATCAGGCAAGAAATATACTTTCCAACAACAATTCAAAATCGAAAAGTGATGCAACTAAAACCCTAATTTTTTCCGTAGACAATCTGAACAAATCCAAAACCGATTCCTATAGTCCAAATATACACACACAAAGGGAGTCCAGTTCAGGGTTTCGAAATCCGATTACAACCAAAAATAAAAATAAAAAATTGAAGCAAAGGATTAAGAATTGTAAAGATAAAATAAAGATATTGAAGTACATCTTTGAACTGGACAAGACCAAAGTCACCAAGATTAGACACGGTAAGGTGAGCTGACTCGATTGGGATGATGAGCTGCACCAATTGCATCGGCTCTGACCGAAACAGATCCATAGGCGGACAACAACCTCCCATTCTCTCTCTCTCTCTCTGTGAAGTTTTTTTTTTTTGCCTCAAACGGGAACTCTGTCTGTTAAATTGAAAAGCCAAAAAAAAAACAGTGAACAAGAAGAGATCAATCACGCACGGTCTCTCAAAACCATAATGCTTTTATTATACGAAAAATACAATACAGTGGGACATTTTAGTACGCTAACATTTTATTAATAGGTGGCAGTGCCAAAACTTTTGGGCAAACTTTAGTTTAATTTTTGGTCGTAGAAATATTAATTATTTTAAAGGAATGATTTGAAATTTTAATTAAATATAATAAAAATATTGAATAAAATTTAAAAATATTAAAATAATCTTTTAAATATGTTTAGTATTTTTATAAAATTAATATTTTTATTATATTTAATTAAAAAATTATAAAATTAAAATATATCTTTATAATAATTATTATTTTTATTTTATTTAGTTTAAAATTTAAAATATTAAATTAAATTTTTAATAAAACTACGTGACATTTTAACTATTATTCATTTTATTAATACATTAACTCTTGCATCATATTTTATAAAGTAGAATTATGGTGAATGGGTTGGATAAGGGGTGAGGTACTAATTCAATTAATTTATTCAAATTAAAATATTAAATTTAATTTATGGTATTTAGGTTAAATTTAAATTAAAAAATATATAATTTATTTATATTTAAATTGACATATTTTATAATATTATAATTTAATTTAAATTAAATTATTATTAAATTTATAAATACATATATATTTTATTTTTAATATATTATATTTAAATATTATACATACTATAATTACATTGAATTATTATTTTAGTTTAAAAATAAATATAAATATTAAATTTTATATAATAATTAATATTATTTAAGAGCATAATTATTATTTTGATTCTCTTAGGTGCAATTATAAATAAATAAATTTTTTTAACTATGTACTAATTTAAAATTTAAATATTAGTATATATTGGGTTTTATATACGACAATAATTTAAAAATAAGTTATAATCTTAATCCAACTTTATCTAATCCGAAAAATGTGATATATTTGGATTCGAATTGAGTACATAATCAAATCAAATTATGATTAAATATCTTCAAATATATTTCAATTCGGATTAAATTTAATTTGATAAAAATAAAAAAAAATTTGATCCGCTGTCCATTCCTAATTTGATACTTCACAAATCTTTTATCCTTATAAAAGTTATATTATACATTAAATAAATTTTACTATTATATCACTAAATAAATCATAATTTTATTCAATAATTGATTATAAATTTAAAATTATATATTTTTATTACAACATTATTAAAAATAAATGTGATAGTTATTATACGTTACCATACCGTTAAATATGTAAAAATGGTGGAAGCCATAAGCAAACCAAGACATCCCTGATGAAAAAAAAAAAAAACAATTTGTTATTATAAATGCTATATTGATTAGTTCGTTAATTTTTTTTTTTAAAAAATGTACTTTAAATTTGAATGGGGCTGGGGCAGATTGGCAGAAAACGTACAATATTTTTACGAAAAGAGCTGGAAAAGTTTATTAAGTCTATTTGTAAATATAATAAATTGCTTTATTTTTAGGAAATAAAATTTTGCAACTATTTTTATAAAAGTAATAAATTTATTCTATTTTTTTTAAATACAAATCTAAAATATATTTTTATCCAAAATAATAAATTTAGATTACTCTTTTTTCTTGATTAAGTATAATATAATTTAATAAAATTTAAATTAATATAATTATATTTATATTATAAAATATAAAATATAAAATATTTTTTATCATAACTTGATACATATATCAATCTACATGATAAAATTTAATTGACAATTTGTTAGTAAGGAGTTCCACAATTACTTCATTATCTCATATTTTAACTTTATATTTAATCAATAGCTGACACGTTATTTAATACATATTACAATTTATAAATCACAAATTTAAAAATTGTTAAATAAAATTAATATTAATAAAAAAATAAGTATAATAATAACAATAATTTAAGTTTTAAAAATATAACTATTTTTTAAAAAAAGTTACAATTTTTTTAAAAGCTTATTTGTCAGTACTTACAAGTTATAAAAAAAATTAATAATAAAACGTTTTTTTTTTTTGTTTTTTTTGTTTTGAATAATTTTTAAACTTAAGTAAAAAGGTATTATATATTAATGATATTTTTCTTATATAATAATAAATAAAAAAAATACTTTACATGATAGTAAATTTTTATTACTACTATTTAAGCAATGCTAAAACATATAATACAAATTATATTTAAATTATAATTTTTTAATAATTTATTAAAATATTGTTAGAATAATTATCTCACATTAATAAAAAAAAAACTATACTATAAAAAAATTTATAAAAAATATGATCTATTAATTAGGTTAACTTTTTAAAATTAAAATGTTCATTATTCTTATAAATTTTCATAAATATTAGCATTTTTATTTTTTGATTCCTATAAACTTTAATTAATATAAAATACATTAAAATAATGAGTGGGCCTTACAAAATAAATAAATGACCTAAATAAAATAGAATATAATAAAATAAAATATGTTAAAAATATAAAGTAATGGTATTTACAAAAGATAAAGACCCACACTTTAAGGAGAGATTTCAGAGGTATTGTCTCACATTGCTTAAACATGATAGTAACATAAAGTTTATAAGTAATCATGTGACTTAACTATTTTAGAGGTTAATCTTTTAAATAGTATATGTCTCATGTTACTTATATACCAACACTATATAAAATTTACATGGTATCAGAGTTTTAGTCAATTAATGGGCTAAATACTTTAGTTTCTTTCAGAAAAAAAATGAACAGGCCTTAAGAAAAAGAAAAAAAAAACAAGTGACCCAAATAGAATATAATATAGTAAATATGTTAAAAATATAAAGTGATGAGTTTTGCAAGAGACAAAGACTCACTCTTTGAGAGGAGATGTTGGAAGAATTGTCTCACATTGATAAAAAATAATACTATGAAAGAGTTTATAAGAAATATGAGTATCTCTACTTATTGAGTTAATCTTTTGATATTAGAGTACTCATCATTCTTATAAATGTTCACATGGTATCAGATCTTCAGTCGATCAATGGGCTAAATACTTTTGCCTTTCTTAAAAAAAATGAATATGCATTGCGAAAGAAAAAAAAAAGACAAGTGATCTAAATAGAATATAATATAGTAAATAGGTTAAAAATATAAAGTGATGGGCTTTGTAAGATACAAATACCCACACTTTGAGAGGAGATGTTAGAATAATTATCCCACATTGATAACAAATATACTATAAAAAAATTTATAAGAAAGATGAGTATCTCTATTCATTAAGTTAATATTTTAATATTATAATACTCATCATTCTTATAAATTTTCACAAATATTAGCATTTTTGTTTTTTGATTCATGGAAACCTTCACAATAATTAAACTTAAATATATAGTTTAATTATTTATTAATAAAATTTATTAATTAATAAAAAATAAATTAAAAGATAAAAATAAAATATAATTTTTAAGAATAAAAATGCATAATATATTTTAAATTTATGATTTAAAAAAAAAAACTATTATATGTCAAGTTAATAGGTGACATACTTATTTAAATTTATTATTGATATATATATATATATATATATATATATATATATATATATATATATATATATATATATATATATATATATATATATATATATATATATATATGCGCGTGTATGTGTGATATAATTATAAGAATAATTTATTATGCAAATTTTTATACCATTAATTTTTAATAATTGAGATTTTGAACAATAAATTTCACCTGTTTTCTCTCCCTTACTTTTTTTAAACCTAACATTTGAAATATGATGATAAAAAAATTAAATAATAAATAAGTACTATTGATAATGTCTCTATCTTTCTATATATATATGTGTGTATATATTAAATTAACTAAGTATGCATGACATTATTTGATTGGTCCACGTCAGTAGTTAGAAAGTTAAATGGTACAATCAAATAATTCTTTAATAAACAAATTATATTAATTACTTATATATTTAAATTATTATTCAATAATTTAAATATTAATTAATATAAATTATTTACTAAAATGTCATCATAAAAAACCTATAAATATATACTCATAACTTGAAAATGTAGGCATAAAAAAGTTAGAGCTCATCGCTCATTTTTTGTAAATTGATATATGATCTTAATATTCTCTCAAAAAACTGACTTAAGCATAAAAAATGATACGATACTCTAATATGTTGTCCATTCTAACGTGATTTTATAATAATTTATAGAGTCGACATATCCAAAGAATGTGGTGAACAAAAATCGGTTCCAATAATATATATATATATATATATATATATATATATAGGACTAATATGTTGAGCCGTTGCCCATTACATATTGAACAACAATTACGTATTCTTTTATAAATCTAAACCTTAAACTTTAAGATATAAGCTCTTAGAAGAATTCATATTTGCCACACAACATTTAATGAGTGACGGCACTTAATATATTATTTTTATATATATTAAACTATTATTATTTTTATAAAATAATAAAATGCGATTAAAATATGGATATTTAGCAATAATAAAATGAATGATTAAAATAATATTTTTAGATTATGATAAAAGCAAAAAAAAGAAAAAGAAAAATGACCTTCGCTTGAAGTGGCTGTAAAAGGATTTGGACGAGCGCCTGTAAAAATTCGTGGGCTTAAAGGGTAAGGTTCCACTTGTTTGTGTATTTATTAATACTGGTTTTTAGAATAAACATTTTTTCTAAAAAAAAATAAAAGATAGTATATTTTATGAATCCTTAAAATGCTTTTGAATTATTAATTTTTTACCCTGTTTAGCGATGAAGCATCAAAACCAAAGTTAACCCAATGAAGACCAAAAAGGGCGCATCCTAATTATAAATCTAATGATGGCCTCTCACTATTGAGCCCTAAAGTCTTTAAAGCAACTATTCCTCAAAGAATATGCTTTAACAAAAGCTGCTCAAACTAGGCAAGATCATGCATTAAAAAGTATACTATTATCAAATGCTTCTTAGGCAAGATGTTGTTTCTTCATACACTTGGTAAATGTTTAAACCAATCCTTCTAATAAAGCCTTTCCATTCCTTCTCTTTATCTTTTAATACTGTAATAGATGAACATAAACAGCAAAAAACCACCAATGATACAAATTGGTTGTGCGATAGGAAAGTGATGTGTGTGTGTGTGTGAGAGAGAGAGAGAGAGAGAGTGTGTTTGTATATATCCAAAAAGTATTGGTTGGTATTCCTAAACCATTTCAGTCAAAACTGAAAATATAAAAGCACAAGATCACAAAGAATGTGAAACAAGGATATATATATAACTATCAAAACTGAAAATTATAAGATGGTCGTAGGAAAGAAAGGAAAAAAAAGAAAAAGAAAAAGAAAAAGGACATAGCCTTGTACTTACACGCATTTATTATTTATTCAATAAATATTAACAATCAATAAACTGATTGTTATTTAGTAGGATATTAACAATCAGTTTACACAAACTAAGCCACATAAATTCTCAAACTAATTAAGCAATATTTAATCCAAGTACAGAGGTCATATCTAAAAACGAAATGAAATCAACAATCTAAAAGATAATAGTCGTTCAAATTCCAAAAATTTCATAAGAAATTCCTAAAGATTAGCACCAAACTTCATACTAGCAATTGTGCTTCAAACCCAAGCCATGCTTGCCACGAACACAACCAGGCCTCACATACAAAAAAGGAGACCTTTTCGAATTATACATCTTAGAGAACGTTCTTTTCCCCAATTTTCTCATCCTCTGCCTCCCAATTTTATCGCTAACCGACCATGGCACGAGTTCATCATCTAAGTCGTACCCATCATCATCAACATCGTTCTCATCATAATTAGCATAACTTTTATCATGGTATTTGAGATCCAAACCTTGAATCAAATCAAGACGGTGATGGGTTTTCCCCAATTCATCCACACAAGTTATACGCTTAGAAATCAAAGAGATGCAAGAAGTAGTCCCATTGTTACCTAAATCGTCTTGTTCTTGGTCTTCTTTTTGGAGGTGTTGTTCTACAGGGTCTTCTTCCATGGAAAAGTGCATTTCTGAGTCAGCATCTGAGAAGTCGATGATTTCCCAGTTTGAAAGAGACAAACCCAATTCTTCATCTTTCTCTAAGAATTCATATTCCTCTTCATCCATGCATGATGATTCCCACGAAAATTTCTCCATTGCTGTTTGGCTTTTCAGTTTGCAACTGTTTCTTTGTTCTTTAGTTTAGTTTAGTTTTTTTTTTCCTTCCTTTCCTTTTGCGTTCCAACTCTTTTGGGTTGATTTTTTTTTACTCTTATCCTTCTTCTTATCTAACTTACAAGAGGAATGTTATTCGACACCAATAATCATTAAATTTTATTGATTAAAATTTAATAAATTTATGTCATATTATTTATGAAATATCACTCGTAATAAATAGACTTTTCAACTTATATTATTACTTTTTGAATACGGGACATGAGGCTGAGGACTCCGAGGTGAGGTGAGGTGTGGCTCGTAGGGTAGTGAGTGACGTGTTCACTCTTAACAGGCCCTTGCTCATTCATTGACGGACATTGTCCAATACCAGAGTGCCACGTTTACTATAAGACGTAATTTTCGGGTTTTTTCACCTTATGACTTGTGCGTTAAGTCTTGAAAAATGATTCCAAATCTTTAAAAAAAAAAAACCTTTTTATTTATTGTTTTTTAATGGCCGACTTAATTCCAAGATTCTTATATATATACTAATGTGGGGTACGTGCAAAATACATGCTACCTTGTTTTTTTTTTATATAATTTATATTTATACAATTGTTATTAAAATTTGAATAATAAAATTTTTATATTTTTAAATGAGATTTATGTCATTTTTTTTTAAATATAAGAAATTGTGCATAATATATAAAAGATATTAAAATATGTCTTTTATTTAAATTATTCAACTTCTAATGTCAAATAGATTTTACTATTTAACAAATTATTTCTAAAATACATAATATCATCATAAAAATAGCTAATTAAACTATTATTTATCATTTTAAATCAAATATTAAATTTTTTTAAACTAATACTCATATATATACTCATAGAAGTGTAATATTAGGATACATAAATTTACACATAAAATTTCACTCATAATAATTATGTTATGATAAGTAGTCAAGTAATTTTAAAAATGAATAAATATTTCATTTTAAAGAAAATTTAAACACATGTCATATTATAATTGAAAGTTCTAAATTAAGGACCAAATATGCCTAAAGAGGGGTGAATATGTTATTTTTAATTTTATTAAACTTTAATTATGTAACCTAAACACAACAATCAAACATGCAATAGCGTGTAAAAATAAAGTGTAGAAATAGAAAATAACACAAGAGATTTTTAGGTGAAAACAATCTAAGTTACAATAATGACTTAAGAGGAAAACTACTGGTCCATCGAACCACCTACCTATACGCTATAAAAATTTAATGTTTAAATACAAAGGAATGTCTTAGACTACTTTTCACATATAAAGCCCTCAATGTACTTTACTTATGAGCTCCTACTCTATCTTCACAGTCTCCACAAGGTTGGTGCGAATAGATCTGGAACAACGCTTTGGTAAACTCGAGTCACACGAAATACTAAACAAGTCAACCTTAATGTCTAAAAAGTTAGCACAAATAGCATAAGTACAATGTGTGTCCTATAATGGATTTAACAAAGAATAATCCTATTTAGAAGATCCAAAACATATATTAAATAAATCAAATCTCTACCAAATTCTAAAATAAGTAATTAAACACAGGTTCAATTAAAATAGCTTCTTTAAATATCAATGATCAGTCGAGAAAAAACCTAAGGAAGAAGAAGCTATATGAACATAAATGTATCAAATAAATAAGTTTAGACCTAGATTGTCATGATCACACAAAATATCAAGGATTAAATAAATTTAATCACAGTTCTGTAATCAACGATTCAGGATATGATAAATAGGCTCAAATCTATACTAACATAATCATGCAAATATAATAGGTTTAAGATCAATGAATAAAGCATGTAGGTATTAACATAGATGTAAAATATGAGAATATTAAGCTAAGTCTAAGAACATGAATCATAAAATCAGCAAAAATGTTTTAGTCAAAGCCTAGACACGTATATATATACAAACAAGGATACGTCGTATTGTTTTATGAAAACGTAAGTATGAATACATAATTTGATGATGTGTCAAAATATCATTGACAGTTAGGAGCTGACTATGATTAAAAACTCGTGAACAAAAAAACCTAGCTCTTATTGGCAGGATCGATCCGTCATGGAAGGGGATTGATTTGTCAATGAAGAAAGTTATGACAGCAAGACTTTGGATCGATCCAACACACACGTGGATCGATCCAACTTATAGGAGAATCGATCCATTTATGGTTGGATCAATCCGTCTCTCCAAAACTCCAAAATAAAATTGAGTAGATTGAACACGATAGGTTGAGGATCGATCCAAGAATTGGGGAATCAATTAAAATAAAAAAGACTGCTTGTTTAATTTTACGCAGAGAGGAGAGAATCGGTATGTGATCAATCTGTACTTGGATCGATCCGTCTCAAGATAGATGGAGCCCACTTCTTTAAAATGCACATAAGTTTTTATCTATATATCAGAATTACTCCAAACGAAAATCTATGTAAAGTGCATGTGAAGGGGATAATTTTTACCTGAAAATGAAAATTTTTTGAGGCTTTGACAAAAGTGCAACTTGAAAATACTCAAACAAGAACGATGTCGCATCATTCTTAAAATCTAAACATTACGTAGATTGTATTTGTCAACGAAATTGCAACTACTTGTGTACTTCTTATGAGAACGAATGTAAGTACAAATTTATATTATGTTAGCATTTATTTTGGTAGAAAATAAATTAACTCAATAATATCCAGAGAACAAATAAAGCTCCAAAGGTTTGATATTGCTTCTTTATGCAATTAAACGTATATTTTTTTAACATCAATTCTAAAATAATATTATCAAACAAAATAACAATACAAAAAAATTATCAAACAAAACTAATTAAAAAAATCGAATATAATTTGTTTACTTCTTTGAGAATTTTTTGACATCAATTCCTAAATAATTTTATCCAATAAAAAAATTTTAAAAAAATAAAATCAAATAAATACTATTTGTATGGAGGACAATGAAATACATATGACGTATATTTCTCACTTCTCATATGCTTGTTAGAGAGTTTATTTATTTTTAATAATAATGTAAAAAGTTAATATATAGTAATTGGATATTTGTTCTTTAGGTTAGTATCATAAATTTGACATTTTTTAACTTATTTATTGTCTATTCAATTCGTCTACTCTTGTCATTATTTATTTGTAAATTATATTTTTTTTAATAAAAAATTCACAATTTTTTTATTAATTTTTTTCTTACTATTCAAAGAATCATAAAAATCTATAATTATTAAAAAAATAAAATGACAATAAAATTATTTCAAGATCTAATTACTCATAAGTGCATAATTTCTTTTATAAGAAAAGCTTAATGTATTCTTGTAAATAATATTTTATTGAAGATAACATGATAATTTTTATTTATTTATATAAATTAGATATAATAATTAATTTTTTAAATTAGTATAATTTAGTTACCTTATTATTATATGTTAATTAATATATACAACAATTTAATATATATAATACTACTAAAAAACTACTACTTGTTCACCAATATGCTGTCAGATTATACAGGTTATCAACTACTTTATTTTAGTCATCTATTTTTTATTTCAAACAAAATAAAAAATATATAAATATTAAATACTAATAAATATGCATTAAAATAAATGGAATATAAATGCCAAATACAAATAAATACGAGAAAGTAAGCTATTCTAAACTTTTTTTTTTTTTTGGTAAAAATATCAAACAAAAATAATTTAAATAAATAAGTTGTCTAATAAGGGAGGACAACTCCCCTTTTTATTATAGACTACTAGTTTTGCGACACGTGCAAGGCACGAGCTCTTTTGTATTTTTTTTATATAATTTATATTCACATTATTATTATTACATACAAATATATAAGTAGATGTAACAAATTACAAAAATACAGATATAATATATTACAACAAAAATACAAATGAATGTAATAGGTTAATTTCAATGAATAATCGGTAAAAATTGTCTAAACTCCATTATTCACTAACAACAATCTAATGGATCGCTCAATATCTTGTAGTATCTAATTTTATTAAATTTATGTAATAAATATATTTTGGTATTTATACATATCAAACTATAAATTTTGAGTTAAATTTTTGTTAGTTTTAAAAAATTACAAATAAAATAAAAACATGCTATGTAAAAGCAATATTCTCACAAATAAAGAAAACAAATGTGATGTCGGTGGCCTAGTAACCCAATGACATAATAACCCTTTTAATAACATGGAGGTTACAAATTCAAAATTTGCTGTGAACAAAGTTTATTTAGAAAAAAAAAAAAAAAAAATGCGAACCATAAACGATCTATTCGCAGCTGACCATGTTACAAAACCAAGAAACGGCAACAGCCAACAGAAAAGAAAATATTGTGTTTACTAACTGGATCAAGAAGAAATCAAAATAGATTTGCTCGTTACCATCTGATGTGTTAAATAAACATACATAATGAGAATGATTGGGTTACTTTTTCAAAATCTCTTTTTTTATTCTCTTTCGTTTGGTATAAAAATATTACTTTTCTTTTTTATAAAAATAAAAAATAATTATTACCAAAATTATTATATTGAATTTTATAGCTCGTAACTTTATATTTTTATACAAATGTATGATTTATAGTGAGATGATAAGTTGACCTTACACTACATTTTGTTAACTCTTATATATTGGTTGTTCTAATACATTGATTTTTTTTTTAGGGTATAATGGTGGTTGGTTAAATCAAAATAAAGCAATAAAAACAATTGAGAAAGAAAGGAGAAACAATTCGAAATTATGTAAAGGGTTTGAGGCAAATTCAGAAATGGAAATAATATTTGGTAAGATGTTCCCATTCCCTTTCCTGAGACAAATTTAGTTTCCCTTTTATGATTGAATAGTCAACACAGCTTTAGAGAGGAAAATAAATGCTAATATAACAAATTTAAATTGTGATTTCTAGCCATTCCCTTTTAGAGAATTATCCCCATATTTACCACTAAAAAGTATCTTGTAATTTCCCGGTGTAAATCTTAATTGATTTAGCTATCCAAAAGTGAATATTCAAATTCTTTAGTAGTATGGTATTCAAATTAAGTGGCAAGAAAACAACGATTATTCGCAAAACATGAATAACATTATTCAAACCGGCACTACATTACTTTCACAACCAACAGATGAGAAATTCGCAAATTTTGCATACCCTGAGAGATGTGAACTGTCCGTCCATCTATATATTAACTTGGCCTTGACTATGCTTGCCTATGAGCAAGAATAGCCTAAAACAAAATTCTTAAATTTTTTATTACACTGGAAATCACAATAATCTAAATAATAATAAAGAGCAAAAAGAAAACCCAGGAAAAGGAGACACCACAAACAATTCATTAGAAACTTACCTTTACTATTGTACCAGCAGATGTAACCAGTAGACATAATTCCTTCAGCTAACCAAAGGGTCAGCAGATAATTGATTGAAAATCTCACCTAATCCAGGAGTATAGGCTCATCGTATCTGGGAAGGAGAACACAATAACCCTGAGGCATCTGCTCCAACTACTGCAAGATCACAAACAGTACAGAGCTGCCCCTCCTGGGATGGCACAAACCGCGAACTACAATACGGGCAAGAGACATCCTTTTGTCCTCGATAAATTGGCACGTATGTTGCTCCACAAATCACAAATGGGTTTCTAAAGTCGTAATTAATCTGAGAAGCATCGGTCATATTCCTCTCAGCAGCCTGAAGTACTTGTCTAGCTGTCTTTGCTTGATTCTCAATGGTTGGGTTGGTGTCCAGTAGCCGCCTTGCAAAGTTGGCAGCAGTTGCAAGGTTCTTTGCCTTATAACAAACTGTCACTGCATTGAGCAAGGCAAGCCTTAAGTGAGGCATTTGAAGGGTGCAGTGTGTAAAATAGGCTGCAAGCTCCTGCTGACGTACAGGATTGTCTTTAATTTCCCTCCTTTTAAGCTCCATTTGAAGACCTAGCGCATACTCTTTAACAATAATAATTAACTCCTTAACTTCATCCACTTCCCTCCTTGACTCAACGATGATCAAAGGAATTGTATGCAGAATGCTAATAAAGAGCTTCAAAGCTTCAGTGAGCTTCCCAGCAGTCGTAGCCTTGTAACCAGCTTTGAGTTTCTCTTCCAACTGAGAGAAGTTGAACACAAGAGATGGCGGCCCCCTAACATTTGGGCTGGCAGATTCATTCCATCCACGTTCAACTGCCAGTGATATCACTGGAGCAGAAGAAAACGCACGAAGATAGCTGTGGCTGCCAGTATGGAGATCAAGAAACATAGACTTCAAAGGAGCAAAGTTCTTAACTCCAAGTTGCCTATTTAGCAAACGCATCGCTGTATCAAAATTGCCTGCAGCTGCATGTTCTGCAGCGAGAGATGACCTCTGGATCCATATCTGATTCACAGGCATGCCAGGTGTCGGGGCAACAAAAACTGAAGAGCGAGCATTAACAGAAGCCTTAGGAGTGTCTGATTCAGGGGGAAGCTCCAAATCTTCAAGATCCCATCCTCCCTCTTCGTCATTATCTTCAGCCACTTCTCCATCCTCCAATATAGCGGTAACATCACCATTCTGTAAGCCCTCAGCATCAACCATTTCCAGCTCCTCACCCCAATCACCCTCTGCAGCCTCATCTTCTTCGTCTACAACACCCCTGACAATATTATCCAAACCACCTTCAAATATGCCTTTCATTACTCTTAAAAGAGGCCAATCACTGCCACTCATGACTGGTTCTGGTGGCTTCAAGAGTGAAGGCACTCTGCCTGCCGGCAAAGACGGAAGGTTATCTCCCAACTTCTCCGCAAGCCGTTTAGCATCTTCCTCAAGCCCATGAACAGAAGCCATAATATAAGCAAGTGGCAGGTGGCCAACAGTCTCCAAGATCTTAACACGCTCTTTTACATCACCCAGGTAGAGTGCATTATGAAATTGGCCCATGACTTCATTTTTAACAGCAGCAATTTTTAACATCTTGGATAGTTTTTCCATGTTACCAGTTATGAGATAAAGAAAGGATAACCTTTCAAAATTTTTGGTCTTCTGGTAGGCATATTCCACAATTCCCGCATTGCCCTGTCTAAGAGCCTCCACACCCAATCTGTACCAGTGATCTTTCTCATCGATTGCAGTGGCTGATGCAACAGCTATTTGGATATTCCCACTCTCCAAAGCCAAATTAAACCGGATTCTTTCATCTTTCACAAAATGGAGAGCAACTTCAGGGAAACCCTTATGCTGCAAATATGAGATCATAGCCTGCCCACAGAGCTGTGAGCTCCTAATCATGCTCATGACATGGTCATATCTCTTCCTCAGTAAAGAAAGCTTAAAAATGTACTCTGTAGCATCAACAACTATTGCTTTATTTTTCCCATCCCTATCTAAGCAGAAGATAGTATTACCAGAAACCTTTGTAATGTAAATTGGATTGTCGAGGGTTCTAATGATTCCGCTATCACCATTTGGGAGACAGTATTTGATATGATTAAGAGTTGTATATATGAATACACCATTGTCATCCCAAGCACCACTTTTCACGCGGATTGTTTCATGCAAGGTGCACTGGTGCACAAGTTTCTTGCTAGCAATGACAATAGCATGTTTGCTAAGCAGGGCAACACTCTCCATGTCATTAGACCAAACAACATATTTTATAAAGGGAGTTTGAAGATCACCAAGAACCATCCTCTGTTGAAGATCAAATATAACCACCCTATCCTCTGCCCTGCAAAGCAAGTTACCAGTTCCAGCATAAAATATGGCATCAGCAGCAATCGGGAGTCCACTCTTCTTGACAACCTCATTTTTCAGATTCTTGACCAGGACTTGGTTGTTGCTTTTGTCAAGAACAGCAAACCTGTTCCTGGCCACAAAAACAGCAGAGCCTCCGACACCTCTCTTTGCATCTTGCACACTGTCACCCCTACCAATGCTGTCCTTTGGTATGAAATACAATTCATAACTTCCTCCATCTACATCTGAGCATATTAGAACAGCATTTTCTGTAGGACTGTAAGAAAGAGTCCTAGGACTTTGATTCAAGCTTGAAGAACCAGGGCGCCTAATTGGAATAACTTGAGTGTCTCTTTGACTTGAAAACTCATAGTACCGCAAAAAACGATCTTTGGCGTAAAAGAGACTATCCCCACTCAGAGCAAATGCTGGCCGTTCTCTCTCTAACTTAAAGACAATCATGCCACTATCATGACCTGCTGCCAACAGATTCATCTCAGGGTGAGAAGCAAGAATCCAAAAACGATCATGCTCTCTTCGGAAAGTTTGAATTCCAGTTCGCTTAGTCACATCCCACACACGAATGCTTTTATCCTCAGAATTGGATACAATTATGTCCTGTTTGGCATGAAACATAACGCAAGAGACATTATTCATGTGTCCTCTCAATGTGTCCACTTCCCAAGCTTTGGTGTCTGGGAAAAAAGCAAACAAACAAGTCAAGGCAATAGCCAATTAAATACACATAAAATAACAAATAAGTAGAGGATATCTAACACATGGTTCAGAAAATGTAAAGTTACACAAAAAAGCCATTATAGCAGAAAATCAATCATAACACCAAAAAGGTTTTTAGGCCAATAAAAGTGCCATTTACATCTACAATAAGCTACCATAAAGAAAAGGAAGAGAGAGAGAGAGGGAAAGAGGGCTAAAAGGAAAAAATGGAACTATCCAATAACATTGTTTTGGGCAATAATTTAGCAAATCCCAAAGTTGGGAATAAGCTAATAAATATAGAAATAATAACATAGTTATATACTCAATACATGGTGACTCCCTAAAATCATGTACTTACCATTCATACGCCACAATTTGACTTGCCGATCATCAGCGCCTGAGACAATCAAAGGCAGGGTTGGGTGAAATGCAGCCCAATTGACACCACGGTCATGGCCCTCCAGAACATACTTAACAACTGCATCAACACCTCCAAAAATATCCGTATTCATCTGACTTAATCGCAATATGTCATCCGCAGGAGAGACAGTCTTCTTCCTCAGGGCTCCAATATCCCATACACGAACTGTCTGATCTAGAGAGGCTGATACAACAAGATCTTCTTTAGGATGAAATGAGGCACACATAACATAATGATTATGACCCGTCAAAACAGAAATACAAGTACGAGACTGCCAGTTCCATATGCGAATAGTCTGATCGTCACTTGCACTCACAATCCATGGGTACTCATGATGGAACTGCACTGTACGAATATAATCAAGGTGTCCAAGAAGAGTAAAAAGACACCTATGCATCTTGTAGTTCCAGACTTTAATCTTGTAATCATCCCCTGTAAAGAATAATTAAAAACAAAAGGAATATTTTACCGATAAATGAATGCGTAGCAGCAATATAATAAGAACAAATACATTAACAATTCCCTCCCATAGGAGTAACTGTCATAAACTGAATATGACAAGACAGACCTGCATGCAAGATATCATCCTTGGCCACTTTTCATAGTTGGTCAATTTAAATTCTTAGAAATAAAGGGTTTCATAGTTGGTCAATTTAAATTCTTAGAAATAAAGGGTTTCATAGTTGGTCAATTTAAATTCTTAGAAATAAAGGGTTTCTAGCATCTTGTTCCGTTCTTAGACAAATATTAATAATTGAAACATTATAAAAGGACTTACTTGGATCTGTAAGGTACAAACAAGAACCAGCACTACAAAGTATTTTCTAAATCAAAATAGAATGCAGTCATGCCCCAAGTACTCATAATAGGAAACTGCTTAACATGGTACAAAGGAGAATTCAATCAAACTACATATATGACATCTTCAAATGCTATGGAAAATACAACATAAAAAAATGCTTATAAAAAGGTAGTCATGTAAGATGCTCAGTAAAAAGTTTGTGAAAACAAATTCCCTTAACACCGGTTTTTGGAACCATTTAACTCAGCTTACTTGATGCCTACAAATAGAATGGGACATAAAATATACAGTTCTTATTACATAACTCCAGTGCCGTCCTAAGGGAAACAAACAATAATAATATAGATCTAGGAACATTTCAGCAATGACTGTCCAAGAAAGAGATAACTTCATTGTTTCCAACTTTCATTTACAACAAATGACTTAAACTAATCAGCAGAGATGGTTTATAGTAGATCTATTGAAATTCAAGTCCAGTATATCATTAACAGTGCAATGGCCAACGGCTGAAAGATGAGAAGAATTTTTTTACAATTGTCGATATCAAAAGCAAAGTAATAGAAGTGTAAGCATGAAATTTGGCACCTCCAGACACGAAGAGAGGTTGAGATTTGTGAAAATGAACTCCTCGGACAGGCCCATCATGCTCATCAAATCGATCAATGAGAGTCCCCATACGGTAATCCCATAGCTGAATCACCCCGCTGTGAAGACTCGCGAGGATCCATGGCCTCTTACTGTGGAAGCTCAGTCCCTTCACTCTATTACTCTTTGTTTCGAACTTCGTCAACATTTTCACCACAAATACTGCAAATGACCAAATAGTATCAAATCATTAACAGTTTCAATAAAACAAGACACTCCATCTCAAATCCAAAAGCTAAAATAACTAATATGTAAACGTAAATTCTAAGACGGTCCAAGGAACCCATTAAAAGAATGTAATAAAACGAAATGACAACGCCTTCCAAACTTCAATTTCTCATTTCCTAAATTCAAAATTCTCTGACAGTTAGTCACATTGAAAAAGAAAAACAGATCTAAGAGAACCTAAAATGTAAATTTTTACCTTAGATCCAAGCAGTACGAGAGGGGGATCAACACGACCCTCTATTGCATCAACAATAAACACTAGTATGAGATGTATTCGTATAATAACATATATCTTAGACAGAAATCGGAGATAAGAAGCTATAGAAATAGAGAAAGGGGTTAGATCGAAAGATATATGACCGAGAAAGAGAAGGGTTTTCGTTTTGAGTTCTCTCTATTAGATGATTAGATCTGGCCTCGTTAGATTGTCCGTGTTAGTTTTTAGAGAGAGTAAGAACTAAGAAGGGACATAGAAGGAATTTTTATTAATGAATGAGGGTTTGATGGAGAATCAGAATTTTCAGCGATTATTATTATTATTATTATTATTTTTTAAATTAATCAACCTATTGAAGCCGTAGTTCAATAACTCAATTTTTATTATATGATCTACCTGGGGTAACTGTAATCGTTGGATTATCATTTAACGATTGTGATGGGTTGTGGTGATCTGTCAACAGAATTTCTTCCTAAGCAAAATGTTGGTTGCTTTTAATGGTTAGTATTGTGTGTTTCTTTTTTTGAAAATAAAAAAAAATCACTAAACCCTTAACTAAATAGTAATAATATTATCCTAAATCATCAAAAAAATTACGCCAATATTATATCAACTTACAAATAATTTTAACTCAAAAGCATTGTACATATTAATAAAATTGTAATACCAACCCATTGTGGGTAATATTACATGTATTCACTGATGTAGTTATGAAAAATACATATTAATGATAATTTTCCTTTTCAAAATAGTAAGGGTGTTTGTTTGAATATTGCTATCTATGTATATTTGTTACACAATATTAAAAATTATAATGGTATAAATTATAAAATTATATTATATTTTACAGTATAAAAATATTATATTTATGTAAAAAAAATTGTGTAATCAATAAATGTGTATCTAAACCGTACTGAAGATTTGAATTAGCATGTCTGAATTTTTAATTATAAAATTATGTGTCTGAATTTTTTTTTTCATCTTAAATTAAAAATAATAGTTTTATCTTTTAAAAATGTAAAAATGAATAATATTGATTAAAAAATTATAATAAAAAAATATTTAAAATATAAATTATTTTATTTAAATATTTTAATTAATTTTATCAAATTATATTATATAACTTATTATTACATACTATACAGAATAATTATAATATATTTTAATATAATTTAATCAAATACATTTATATTTAACCCAATATAATATATTAAACATGCCATTAAAAAAAAGGATAATAACTTTGTGTTATTGTTGGAATTATTAGACTTTAATAATCAAATAATGTGATATTGTATTACCCATAGATGTAATTAAAATTTGAATTTTGAAATATAATCTAATAAAATATGAAATATAAGTTAAAATTGAAATAAAATTGAGATATATAAAAGTATTTTATCAATATATTGAATTTGTTTGGATGTAGTTATTTTAAAAATGATTTAAAATAAAGTAGATTAAGATAAATATTTAGGTATTTAAGATAAAATTATTTTAATTATTACTTTAGTAATAATTTTAAAGTGTGAGCACGCATTCAAAATACTTTTCCTAAAAATGAATTTTATTTTTCTAAAAACAAAAATAATATTTTTAAAATTTTTAAGAGTATTTTTTATATAAAATATTAATTTCTCTTAAAAATATTTTGATATATTAAAAAAATTTCAACCAAAAATATAATTAATTTCAAACAGATCCACAGTCGTGCATTTTAGCTATAATTGCACCATCTTTTTCTTTGATTATTGGTTCTTTATTTATTTTTATTTTGTTATATTGCAGTAGCAAATGCCATATTTCATTTTAATTTTATTTTAATGGCTAAACTTCAATTGCAATTGTTATTAGAAAATGGATCAAGAAAGCGGGTATTTATAAGACTTTAATTTTATAGAGATATTAAAAACATTATTAATATTGATAAATATTTTTTAAAAAAATTATCTACATTATAAAAATTATATATTTTTTTAACTTTTATATAATTTTTTTTAAAAATTAAAATAAATAATATAAACTAATTATATTTATTTTTATTTCAATATTATATATATATTTTTTGCTAACATATTATAATTATTTTTTATGAAGATAAAATAAATTTTTTAATTTATGATATTTATATAAATTATATGAAATTAAATAAAAAGGAAAATAATAATAATATAAAAATATTTTAAAAATAAGAATTACATAAATTAAAATATATAAAATAGTACGAAAGAGAATAAAAAGATAACTAAAAAAAAATCATATAACTAAATATTTATATATGTATAACAATTTAATGAGTTATAATTAACAGTTATTATTCAAGTAAATATAAAAAAATTTAGAGAAAATTAAAATGAATTATTTTTACATAAATATTGAATTATACATAATGCAAAAAAGATACTTTTAATAAGTACATTTAAGTACTGCTTTTATTAAAAAAAAAAAATGTACACTTTAGTCCGAAATTTAGGATCAAAATTGTTTCATCTTAATAAATTTTAGGAACTAAAATGATTAAAAAGTAATAATTTAATGACTTATTTTTATACATGATGTCTTAAACAATTACAGTTTAAGAACTAAAATGTATAAATTAAAAGTTAATGAACAAAAGTGTAATAATTGAAAGTTTATGAAATAAATTGTTTTCAAGACATAAATTTAAGGATCGTAAGTGTATTTTTTTCATGCAAATAATATCTTATGCATATTTAATTTAATATTTTTTTTGAATAAATCTTTAATTTAATTTAATATAATTAAATTTTTAAAATGATATTTCACGATATATTTATATTGATATTTTTAATATTACCAAAGGTTTCTTCAAAATTTTAGATAATTACAATACAATTTATGAAAATATCAAAAAATTCAACATTAATCAATATTTTCACAAAAATATCAAAAGTTATTCAAATATTGTAGACGATGTATTTTAAATGGATTAAATAATTTAGAGATAATTTTGTTTGTATAAATAGTATACTTTAGTCATATAATTTAGGTAAAATACATATAAGTTACTTATTTTAAAAATCTAAGACATGTAAGTCACTCTAATCTTTCTATCCTTATTAAAAATTAATAAGATGTTACATTTAATGCATGTGAAAAAAATACGTTACTTTTTTAAAGAGCATAATGTATATTTTGAATTAATAAACTAATCATTTAGGGCCCTCTCCCCCCTCAACACACACACATGCACAAAGTTCTTATTACATTGTTCCATTATAAATTGAACCCCAAAAACAAACAAGAGTGACAAATCTCTTTCCTAAATTTCAAATAATACATAATAACTTTATAGGTGTTGACTTGTCACAAAATCAATTTGAAATTTCTCATTCTATATGCAAGACGAAAAGACGTTCTATTGATAGTTTTCTTATTTAGTATAAGAAACAATGAATAGATGAAGATTAAGCACGAGGAATAAATAAAAAAATGAAGATAAAATTGAAATTTTTAGCTAATAATATAAGCAAAAAACAAAGACACTATAAATGACAAAAAGATAAACTAATAATAGAGAACAATATGTAAAATAATATTTTTGCTCCTAATTAAATGAAATCTTAAATGAATAATTGCTTTTAATAATAACATATTTATGTTATTATTTAAAAAATGACTCGTATGTCCTAATTTTTTAAAATAAATAATTTATGTATATTATGTATAAATTATGTGATAAAATGTCATAATATAAATAAAATGACTTAGTAACTTTTTTTTAAATAGAGTATGGATATCGATATTTTCATTTTACAAACGTGGGATATTTTCATCCATGCTTATCATATAAAAACTTCTTTAATAAGAGTTGCCAAACAAAGCAATATTACTTTAGTTACTGTAATAAGGCTTTGAGAGGTGGGAGGCCAAAAGTGTTGAGATGTGTTTTGGAGCAAATTATTGCCTCATCCAAAAAGAAAAAATCAATATAGAAGGAGAATTTACTACTTTTTTTTTTTTTTTTACATGCTTAAAAGTTCTGCCTCGAATACCAATCTACTCCAATACTTGCTGATTACCCTTAAGTAACTGTACAATTTCTTCAGCTCTTGATTGGATGCCTTTCAGATATTCTACAAGAATACGCTGCTGGTAAGAGCCACTTTCCTGGAACAAGAGAGGAGCTACAACATTAGTGAAACATCAAATGTATCACAATCATAAAGAGTAGGATTCTATGACCAAAGTGGCGGTGTCTCACTGTTCGGATCAGAGTCCGCTCAATTCTTTTTCTGACGACTGCATAGAGCTCATCTGGTTGAATTTCTCCTTTACCAATAGTCATTCCGTTGATTAAAAGCTTGTTCCATTCTTCCTCCGGATCTGTAATACACGAAATGTCCATCCTATTCCCACTTAAAATGAAGGTTATAAAAGATTAAAGAGCTAATTTATTATTCTTTAGCTCAAACTTAGAGAATGCATCTTTCAGGAGATAAAGCAACAAAAACTATTATCACAACTGATCATTCCACATCTTGATGTTAAACAAAGGTTCAAAGGCAGATTATAATATCATGCATCTATTTGTGCAATGAGATGTGTATTTCTGGCAGATTATAATGTCAAGCACTTACCGCAAATTTCAAAGTAAAAATCATTAAATAAGGCACGTGCCAAATAAGTAAAGATAGACAACCAACACCTGAATTTTTTTTTGTGTGCGCGCGCGCGTGCACATATAAGTAACAACAGCAAGCCATGTTGATATGATGTCTTGTGAAATTATAAATTAAAACGGATTTTGGAACCAATTTTTTTGAAAAAATGAAAGCCAAGTTTACATTGCATCAGGAACCATATCGAAATGATCATGACAAAATTGACCATTCATTGACAGGAAAAAAAAAAACCCCTACCAAATCCATAAAGCACTCAAGTTTTAAGGTAGCCATGTCAATGCCGCATAAACTCAAAACCTGTATTTATTTTGGGAGAAGTCGATCAAGGATATAATCTTTATGCACTACACTAGTTCATCACAGCAGAAAAGGTGAAACCAAGCAAGATGATATAATACAATTCTTACACTGTATTTGAAAGAATTGAGTCCATGAAACTCCCTATATATATATATATATACTATAATTATGCACAACGAAAATGATGGTAAGACCACATCAATACATGTTAAAATTATCAATAATGCCAATTTACCTTTCTGGAACAAGTGATGGGATGCATTCATTTTATGCTTCAGCTAAAACAGTTAAATTTGCTACATGAATCTCTTCTGCTGGAGCATGAATAAAGGAATATAAAAAATACCTTTGATTATGGTCTCAAGAAACTGCTCAGCCTTCAAAACTTCCTCACCTACCAGAGACATAAATGCAGGGTCTTTAACATCTACAATTTATGAGATCAGACCAGCAAGAAGCAACAAGAAAATGGCACATGCAAGTTATTACAAAGAGATGGGGTTGAAAGAAATTGACAAACTTACTAAAGTTTTGTAGCAAGAAAGTTCACCAGGTTGTCTTTTACAAAGTATAAAAGAAGAAAAAAGTGTCATGGATGTCCCCCAGATTAGATCATTTATGTTATTTAATCCTTAGATTATAAGTGGTGTCATATAGTCCCTTAATTTTAGAAAAATGAACCAATTAAGGACAAAATACATAATTTTAATGATTTTTTAATTAAAATATTATTTTTTAAATTAATATTTCAATATAAAAAACATTAAAATAATATAATTTATCATTAATTGACTTCTTAAAAAATAATATTTTAATTAAAAAATCATTAAAATTATGTATTTTGTCCTTAATTAGCCCTTTTTTTAGCCATTTTTCTTAAAATTAAGGGACTAAATGACACCACTTATAATCTAAGGGACCAAATGATACTAATGACATAATCTAATGGACCTCTATGGCCCCACTCCCATAAAAAAATTCTAACAATTGAAACATGAAGGGCAAACCTTAATGGTCAAATAGACCAACTGCTGGTCTAAAATCTGAAAGTTGAGTATTATTATCTTTGTTTCTTCAATTTTCCATCGTACTATTTATACGATTAGTTTTAGCGAGAGGTCTTAGTACTCATACTTATCTAGAACCTAACCAACATGAAAGCAACAAAGCTTACATAGGTCTGTGTAAGACCACCCTTATAATTTGATAAAAGAATGACTCCGTTTGCAATTTCTTAAATCTAAGTCCCAAACAAGACTTATTACTACACACTGGTCAAGATCATTACCTTTCTTTGCATAACTACGTTTTGAGAGAACTTTTGAAGCATAGAGCTGTAAAACCTTTTGCAACATAGCCTCTAGTCCAGGTTTGTCTCCATCTTCTTTAGACTGCAAGCAACTAAAAGTCAAATTATAGCCTTATAATACATCATACATGTCTATCTTATAACTTCTAAAGGTTAACATCTGAATAATGTACCAAAATAATAAATTGTAATTTTTCATTATACAGCCACTATAAAACATCATAACTCGGACAGAAGAATAGGGAGGCAAGTATCACTAGAAGCAACAGGATTGACTTACTTGTCGCAGTTGTGCATTAACTTCTGCAAGAAATCCTTCATCTAGCTGTCCTTCTTCTTCTCTTTCGGCTATCTCCTAAGAAAAAATAAAAGGTTAAGTGTTCCATTATGAAACAAAGACTAAAATTATTCAAACTATCACCATGAAAAGTTAAAAACTAAAAACTCACTTTCTCCATTTTAATAATAGCCATGGGATCTCTTGGAGGCCATGAAATTTCCTCTTCTTCAAGAACAATAGGTTTCAGAATTTCCTTGAGAATATCAGTTGATGACTCTATCTTTTCCTATATGAAAAGTAAATAAGAATTTAAAAAAGGGGCAAATGCATTTCGTATATATATGAGCTCATTCAAGCAAGTGGTAATTAGATAGTATTCCATGTCTTAGAAAACTGTTTTTTCTTAAGAAGACGGGAAGAAAGATAGAGAATACCCTGGTCTTGTGGACCAGGCAATCTACTATGCTCATTACAGATATGGCCAACTCCTCATAATCTTTCTGAAAGAACAACAGTAAAGCAAAATAAAACTGTTACATCAAGTAGGGGTGAATACAGGTCAATATTAGAAAGTTCGCAAAAGTAAGTTGAAACTATGCTTTATCGTCCTCTGATTTGCATGTATCAGTTCTTGCTGCTAGTCTTATCCAGAATCCCTCATTAAAGGCCAATACATTTTCAACAACCAGCTTCTGAAGCTGCTCACAAGACAAAACCACAAGTAAGCTTTCCACAATCAAATAACTTATAATTTGAGCTCAGGTACTTTCAAGGTTAAAATAATCATTCAACAAAACAGAGAAATCAAACAATATATTATACAAATTTGTTGCCCATACATTGAAATTTAATTAATCTTCAATGCATGATTAAATAAGATCATTATCCTCTTGGAAAATATTTTTCCCCATTGAGTAAAAAAAATTATACACAAATCTCTAAGTTCAATGGGACGCCAGGTTTTTTTTTTTTTTTTTTTTATATTCCAGGATAATAGTTATGAACTAATTACCTTTTATGGCATGAGTGCCAAGAAAACTAAAACTTCATCCAAACTTATTTTATGAACTAATCAAAGGTTGGGAGTCAAACAAGAAGACATTAAAATTTAGCTTAACAAATTAACTAGTAAAAAAAATTCTACATCAAAGCAAAGGCACGACTTGAACCACATTGCAAGCACTATCTACTTACTTCTTTTGGATTTGCCTGTCTCAGCTTATCAATCAGTCTATCCACTTCTACCGTCTTTTTGAATGCTTCCTCAGCATCTTGATTGACTGCAAATATTAAAGTTCTCCTGTTTGATTAATCCAAACATAAAATTTTACCATCAAGTGCTCCATCAAACAGGTTCTACAATAAAATAACTGCAAAGTTCGAATATATAATTTCTGCATATTAAACAAGTTTAAATATGAAAACCGAATGCTGTAAATGAACAATACAAACTGGCCTTCTGACAGTCCAACTTAATTAAGGGGTTAAGAAAATAAGTGCACTGGATCAAAACTTAAGTTGCATGTGATAGTTACAATTGTGTAGAAATCCAATACTCCAGCCAACATAGTCACTATGTAGAATGAAAGAAATTACTAAATAGACTAAAAATCTTGCATATAAGTGCTAAAGATAATAAAGGTAAATAAGAAAAACAACAGGTTATCTAAAAAGGTTACCGTTACACATGTTATATTTCAAAAGTGTTACTTAACAACATATTTAGAAGACCCTGCAAAAGCAGCAAATAGTAACAACATAACTTGCAAATTTTCTCTTCAATAATCATTTCATAACATGGTTAAGAATTGATGAAGATAAATCTCAACCGTCATTTCAAACAATATGTTCCAGAAAGAAAAGCCATTGGAAGCAAATATAAAAAGGAACAATCTTTGGACGGATAAATAATACTAAGGTGGTGTTTGGTAGAGTGTAAAGGGACATGTAATGTAATTGATTCAGCACATTACATTGTTTGGTTTGCTCAAACACATGTAATGTAATGTAACCAATTACATCTGAAATTGTAATAAACATTACACATCCAATAACATTGAATGAGGATTACATTACTGAACGGTAACATTTATTGATTCCTTACGCGTAACATCCAGTTTCGGCCAAAATGTCCGTCGCGTCCCGTCCTTGCGGTGGCCGTCCAGCTCGTCGTCCCGTCCAGTCCGTAGGCCTCCTCGGCGTCCGTCGTCGTCCCGTCAGTACCAGACCAGACCAGCCATCGCGAGCGAGCGTGACCAGCCATCGCGATCGCGAGCGTCACCAGCCATTGCATAGCCGTCCAACTCGAGTCGTTGTCCAGCTCGTGTCCTCCCCTCCAGCCGTCGATTACGATCACCCTCTGTTTTCCTCTCCGATTTTGTTTTTTTTTTTTTTTTTTTCTGAAATTACATTTTTTTTGCTGATTTTTTTTTTGTTAATTTATGTAATTAATTAAAATTTATTAATTGTTTTTTACTTTTTTCGTTATAATTAATTTTTTTTTGCTGAATTAAATTTTTGTTGTTGTTAATTTATGTGATTAATTAAAATTTATTAATTGTTGTGATTTTTTTTTCTATTCCATTACATTACAGTTGTCAAACCAAACACTGTCATATTGATTCCTTTTTTTATTACAGTGACTAAACCAAACACTGTAATAGTAATACTAATTCCTTTACATTACATTCCATTACGATTACGATTACGATTACATTCAGCGAACCAAACGCAACCTAAATGTTTATATAGGGAATAAACATAAGCAAAGACTTTACCCTTTCTTGGAGTTCATCAAATGAGTGAAACCAAACAGTTTCACCCCCTGGATCGACAATGCCCCAACATTCCATCTTTGGGACAATGCATTGTGTCTTCCATGACAAAATGCCTGCCAGAACAAAATCTTAATCAACTAAAAACCATCAAAAGGAATTTCACTAGTAAATTGTCCCCGTTAACAATTTGAACACATCCAAAACGACTATATCTTTATCAATATTGAGCATGCTCGAGAGAATAACACAAGAAGTTCTTCTCAGTCCAACTTTTGTAACTGAAAATTCACAACATTGCTCATATGAAACAGTTAAAAAAGTTAAAAATTTCTATGACACTGAACATATCTTCTATTCTATTACAGTGTCAACGTTTTCTAGGTATCCAAAAGGGTCAAATAGGAAGAACAGACTAGTTCAAATGAGTTAGAGTTCGAAGCAGCAGTAATTTTAAAGAAAAAAATGAAATAGTAGAAGAAGCACCTGGCGAAGGTAAGTTGAAGACGAAGACGAACAGAGAGGAGGCGGAGATAAGCCTTGGGCTGTAGCCGTCAGCGTTTTAGCAGCCATTAAAGCTATGGCGGGAGAGAGGTCGCTAATGACCGTTCAATACACTACCGAATCTGTTCCATTTCGATGCTCAGGTCAGGTCCACTCATATATATATATATATATATATATATATATATATATATATATATATATATTTAAATTATGCATAATATTATTTTAAATAAAATTATCTATATATTTTAAATTATTTATTTTAATAATTCTTTTAAAATCTATAATTATATTAAATAAAAATTTTAAATATAATAATTAAATAAAAATTATATTCAATAAAAATCCATTATTATTTTAATTGAAGTCTAAAATTTTATTTTATTTTTTTAAATTATTATTTAAAAAAATTAAAAAATTAATTTAAATATATAATTATATATTTTAGATAATATTATTTTTAAATAAAATAATATAATTATTAAATAATATATATATATATATATATATAACGATTTCACAAAGACAATATTAGTCAAAATTTAATGATATCATGTACTCCTTTTAGTAGATCACAAGAATCAAGAAACATACAAGCTTAAATCAAAAGGATGAAAATGGCAAAAAAAAAAAAAAAAAAGAGATACATGTATACACACACATCAAAAATCATAACTAACCATTATTTCATAATTAAGCAAAGAATTATTAAATTTACTATATTATTATCGCTTATTGTACAATTTACTATATTATTATCGATCATAATACAATAAGCAATTTTGCTCATATGATCAATTCTGTGTGTATATATAGATATATATATTTTCTTTCTACAAAGGCCCACTTATATCGACTCAAACTCGATACAATCTACCTATTTAATAGCTCTAAGTTTAACTAGTAAAATAAGTAAAATTTCATCCACCAAAACAGAAAAGGACATTACATTCCTATCTCTTAACATTTCTTTTTTCTTCAGGCCTCTGTTTATGTGGGCTTATGAGTTATTAGTAATCTTATTATCATTATTATTATTATCAAAAATGGGAAATGCTTGATTTCATACGGGGGAAAAAAGTTTTAGGTAAAAATGTTCTCTAAAATTACAAACGCTGCGTTTCGACCCCAGAACATGCCAAAGAGAGAAATATATAGATTGCCGTGTCGGTGCCAAAAATACAATAGGTCTACGCCTATACCTATGCAATGCAGTATAGTTCCATTTAATAATAGGGGCTTAGGAAACCAAATACTGCTGCAAGTTTTTTATCCTTTTCTTGTTCTTTAGCTTCCGAAATGCACACGACTCAATTTGCCTTATTCTCTCTCTACTTACTCTCATTATCTCCCCTATCTCTTGCAATGTTTTCATCCTTCCATCATCCATTCCAAACCTCCATCTAATCACCTGCTTTTCTCTTGGATTTAGACTATCCAATACCTTTTCCAGGTCCTGTCTCATAAATTGCCTAATCAGCACATCTTCCAATGTTTCTGCATCAGGATCAGCAATCACTTCCTGAAAATATCAATACAACAGATCAGAAACTTGGGAAGAAAATATGTAGTCAAATTATGACAACTAGGGTTATGTTTGGTTTGCAAAAATGGAAAGATAATATGAATAAGATCTGGAATCAATGAAACAGTGCTGTACTTTTACTGTTTGAACAACTGAATCAAAATACAACTAAAATTGCAAAACAAAAATTTTAGTGTCCAAAATGAAGCAGATGAAAATTAATTTTTTTGTGTTCTATTCATTTTCCGCAAAATGAGAGAAAAGAACAAATGATAATACAAATAAGGGAGCATTCCAAGTATTCCTATGAGTGCTTAGGAGGAATGAGTTCTGGAATGCATTCCACGTTAATAAGCAAAACAAAAATTTTAGTGTTCAAAATGAAGCAAAGTGTGAAAATTAATTTTGAGGGAAAATGAGAGAAAAGAACAAATGATAATACAAATAAGGGAGCATTCCAAGTATTCCGGTGAGTGCTTAGGAGGAATGAGTTTTGGAATGCATTCCACGTTAATAACAGATAAACCAAACGAATATCCAATATTATTTCCCATTACCATTTATGTTGTTGTCAACCAAAAATTACCTAACTTAGAAGAGAACATACCGAAGGTTTAAGACTTTGGTTAATTCCTATCTTTTGCTCCAGTGACCTAGGTGCTTTTGGGGTCAGTAATACAGCAGCAAGCCTCTTCATTGACAAACCCGTAGCCTCTGCAACTTCTTCATCATCAGGTTGTCTTCCATTTTCACTATACAACTGTTTTCTAGCCTCTTTCACTCTATAACTTGCCTCCACCATGTGAAACTGTTTCAGCACAAGTATTAAGAAATGAAAGGTGGTAAAAGAGAGGATTCAGTTTGATATACTAGATTGACCAGTGGTCTTAGAGATTGGATATGGTTACAACTTTCATTGGTCTACCACTAAATGGACATTCATGCCAAGTCATGGAACCATAAATAATAAAGTGACAAATGAGAGGAACTCACCGGTAAACGAATAGTTCTGGACTGATCCGAAAGAGACTTGCGAACTGCCTGTTTAATCCACCAGTGTGCGTAGGTTGAGAATTTGAAACCCTTTGAAGCATCAAACTTCTCTGCACCTCTCACAAGTCCTCGACATCCTTCCTGCAAGTAAAAGAGCAAGGTCTAGACTTCCTATCTTTCGCATAGCTTGAAAAGGTTCAACAGTGACTGGATTCAGGATTCACCGTTCTACTTGTTCCATCCCACTACCTTGGCTACAAACAACAGAAAAATAAACATACCTGAACCAGATCCGGAAGATTCATTCCAGCTCCTTGATAATTTTTGGCGATTGATATAACAAGCCTTATGTTGCTTTTAATCATTTTGTCTTTGCATAGAATCCCATAATTCAATCGTCTCCTTAAGTTTTTCTGATCAACTCCTGCTGCTGCAGCCCATTGTGCAAATGTGGGTTGACTGCCGCATCTTTTGGCAAGCTCCTCCTGAAGTTTTTCTAGTTTCAGAAGGTCCTGAAATAAAATGAAATTAGAGATAATAAGAGGTCCTAAAGTTTTTACTTGTTTTCCTTGATACAATCTCAACGAAATGTATTGCTTATCAAATCAGGTTCAGCAGCATGGCCTGCAAAATCTTCCCAAAGAGAAAGCAATTGATTCCTCAAAGGAAGACCATCAATATAAGAGCATGTTTAGAGTGGAATGAAAAGTAGTACTTTTTTCCAAATTAAGGAGTAGTTACTTCTATAAAAGGCACTTCTAATGTTCTTAAGATTCCACATACATGAAAACAACTTTTATTTTATTGTCAAATGCATAAAAGTTCCTATAACTCTAAAAATGCATTCAAACACCCATTAAATGTTTCTTTAAGTAGCCAATTCCAGAGATTGTGTTCTCTCAACGGTTAAACTTTAGATCAACCAGCTTAAGAAAAGAATAAGAAAATTATGAACACGACAAGCACATAGCAGGAAGAGTTATATTACTTATTTGCCAACAAGTTGCAATGTTATTGGGCAGCTTCAAAGACCTTTTTTTTTATTTAGTAAATCAAGTGCATTCACATTATAGAAAGAGGATTATCATAGGAGTAACTTTGTTTGTATCACTGTGACACTTTAGTCAATTTTTTTTCACAAGGAACATTTGGGTCACTCTCTCAGTAAAAATAGGACATTTTAATCACTTTTTGAATAAAAAAATATTATTTTATTAATTAAAAATTTTGAAATAATAATAAAGATAATTTAATTAGAAAAATATTTTATTTTATTTTGAAAATTTAAAACTTAATTTGAATATTATAATATTTTATTTTTTTTGTTCAATTCTTTTAGTAAATTTTATATTTTATGAAATTTTTCTATATTTTTTTAGCACTTTTTAGTATTGCATTTTTATATAGGTATTGTGTTTGGATGAAACTGCAGACTTTATAATATACAACATATAGACTATACAGGTTAGAAAATTACAAGATTAATGGTGTTGAAATCATACAGATATTCCATCGTTTGAGACCACACAGATGGCCCAATAGAGGCTCAGCTCTGAGCAACACAGTGGATGTGTACCATTCAATTTTTAATACTAGTCTTTGAAGATTACCTCATCCGTATAGTTCCAACACCATAAATTTTGTAGCTTTCTGACCTATATAACCTCTATTTTTGATATTATAAAGTCTACAATTTCAATGCAATTTTGATACAGATACAATGAGTACCAAAAAGTGTTCAAAAAAGAATTGAACAAAAAAATAAAAAATAAAATATTGTATAGCTGAAATTAAGTTTTAAACTGTTAAAATAAAATAATAATTTTACTCACATTAAATTCACATTATTATTATTTCAGAATTTTTTATTAATAAAATAATATTTTACTATTCAAAAAGTGACCGAAAAGTTTAATTTTTATTGAGAGAATGACTTAAGTGTCCATTGTAAAAGCAAAGTAAAATGTCCACTTGAAACAAGAAAAGTAATTTCCACAACCCCTATAAAAAGATATCCAGCACAATTTGCAGCAGCAACTGCTAACTGATTGTGGCCAAAGTAACAAAAATTAAAAACTTCCGGCAATAAATCAAATGAAAAACCCTCGGAAGAATTTAACGGAAAGTATGGCACACACCTGTATTCCTTCGGACAACTGGATCTCTTCTGTTGCAGTAAGAAGACGAGAATTGCTAGTTGTTGCTCTCAAGTAACGCAATGGGTCAGAATGATCTACCTCTTGTAAAGAAGGGCGCTTTTTTTTGCTCCTAGAACCAGACTTCACAGACACAACACTGGCAGCGGCCTTCTCTGCTGCTCTGGTCCTTTTGACTTTCCGTTCTCTCTGACGCCTTGATCTTACAGCTACACTACTGAGAAGTTGTTCCTGAAGCTGTTCAAGTTCTTCATGCATTGAATCCACATCAGCAGATTCATCCAAAACATATTGCACAGAACAATCTTCAACAACTGCAGTTACAGCTCCCTTGGGATCTCCAACTTCAGCAATTTTTGTTTTCATATGCAGAGGCCACTTGAAATGCAAAGAATAAGCATCAGAAGAAAGTATAGATGTAGGTTCAGCTTTTGCTGAATATTCATCATTATTAAACAGAAGAGCTGCATCCTTAGCAAGTTTGGCAGCTGCTTTTGCAAGGGTAACAGCCTCTGCAGAAGCAGCTGCTATTATTGCTTCTTCACTTGTAAGCAGTGTTTCGGTGGCGATGGTTGCTTGTATTGCCTAATAAAAACAGAAAGGTGAACAGAGTTATGAACTTAGCGCGCGTGCACATACATACAAACACACACCTATATATATCAGAAAACTGTAGTCAACCATGAGCCACTATAGTATATACTAGTGCACTTGGTAAAATAATCCAATTTAGGTGCACTTCAATTAAATCAACTTTTTGCTACAAGAACATCATAGCTTGGACAGAAAAATGATGAGGCAGATAGCACTAGGAGCAACATAATCAACTTACTTGTCGCAGTTGTCCATTAACTTCTGAAAAAAACCCTTCATCTACTTGTCCTTCGCTTTCGGCCATCTCCTAAGAAATATATTGAAACAATTTTACTTTTCCAAATAGCAAAGCTGTCCAAATTGAAGGATATGTTTAGATAATTACAAAACTAACATAGAAAGAAAAGGAAGAGTATAACAAGCACATCCCTTTTTAGATTGAAGGATGACACATTATTAACATTGAACCAAAAGGGCAACTTAGGATAGACCCAAAAACCTTAAGGACAGGGATGGAAGACAGTAAAAAAAAATATTATGGAAACTATCACCAAGAAAAGTCACAAATAAAAACTCACATTCTCCAATTTTATAATAGCCACAGGACCTCTTGGAGGCCATGCAATTTCCTCTTCTTCAAGAACAACAGGTTTCAAAATTTCTTTGAAAATACCAGTTGATGACTCTATCTTTTCCTGCAAGAAAGAAAAGTAAGTATGATTTACAAAAAAGAAGAGGAAAATACATTTTTATGTGTGTGTGTGAAACTCATTTAAGCAAGTAATACTTAGCTATGTTACATCAACTTTTCTTTCTCCATGAAGTACCTATGTGCAACAGAGACAGCTAGACACAAGTGTGTAGAATCTCAACACTAAATTTTAAAAAATATTAAAGAAAATAGGTGTGTCCATATCCAAAAATATACTACTAGTCCTAAAAGAGTCCATGTAACATAGGTAATTAGGTGATATTCCATGGCCCACAAACTTGTTTATTTTAAAGAAAAGGGGAGATAGAATACATTTGTCTTGTGGACCAAACGATCCACTATGCTCCTTACGGATATGGTTAACTGCTCATAATGTTTCTGAAAGAATAGTAAAGCACAATTGTTACATCAAGTAAGGTCAATTAAGGTCAATCTTAGAAAATGCAGAAGCTAAGTTGAAACCATGCTTTATAATCCTCTGATTTGCAGGTATCAGTTCTTGCTGCTAATCTTATCCAGAATCCCTTGTTAAACGCCAAGATATTTTCAAAAACCAGCTTCTGAAGCTGTTGAAAAGACAAAACAGCAAGTAAGCTTTCCACGATAATACAACTTTCAATTCAAGCTCAGGTACTTTGCTTTTGCAGGTTAGAATAATCCTTCCACAAAATATACAGTACCAACAACAATTTATTCTAGAAAATTATTGCTCATACATTAGTACATATGTACTAAAAGTTTCCATACATGTATAAAATAAGATTATTATCCACACGGAAAACTATTTCTCCTCATATGATAAAACAATTTATACAGAAATATCTAAATTTCCATTCAAAAAGCATGGTACAGAATAATATTCTTGAGCCAATTAGCTTATATGGCACAAGTGCCAATAAAACTAAAAGTTCAACGGCTGTTGCTTTAAAGGCATTCAAATTTAGTGTTACTAATTAATTAGTACCCAAAAAATCTATATCAAAGTAATGCAAAGCTCGAACCAAACTGTATGCAATATCTACTTACTTCTTTTGGATCTGCGTCTCTCAGCTTATCTATAAGTTGATCCACTTCTACTGTCTTTTTGAATGCTTCCTCAGCATCTTGATTGACTGCACATATTAAAGTTCTCCTGTTTAATTAGATCCAAACATAAAATTTTACCATCAAGTGCTCCATCAAAAAGGTACTACAATAACATGACTAAAAATTTGAAACATAGCTTCGCATATGAAACAAAGTTTAACGATTAACTGACATTGCAAAAGAATAAATTCCGGACGTGAAAAGAACATGGAATCACATATAAAGAGGAAAGAACCTTTACTAGCTACAATCAAACAAATAAATAAAACTAAATGCATACAGAAATGAACATTAGCAAAGAGTTTACCTTCTCTTGGACTTCAACAAATGGGTAAAACCAAACAGCTTGAGCCCCTGAATTGACAAAGCCCCGACATTCCATCCCTGGGACAATGAATTGTATTTTCCATAGCAACAAAATACCTATGGAAACAAAATCTTAATCAACTCAAAGGCGGCTAAAAAAGGAATTTCAATAGTAACTTGTCCCCCTTATCAATGTCAACACAACCGAACTAACTGTTTCATTAACAATTATAAAATTCTCGGGATAACAATCCAATTAGTTATTCTCAGTCCTGCTTTTGCCACTGAGAATTCACACCAGCAATCATTGCTCCTATGAACCAGTGGAAAAAAAAAAGTGATAAGGTACTGATGAAGTCTTGAATGTATTCTATTAAGGTGTCCACATTTTCTAGGGAACCAAAGGGGTCAATAGGAAGATCATATTAGTTCAAATGAGCTAGGGTTTGAAGCAGCAGTAAATTGAAAAAAATGAAATAGTTGAAGAATTACCTGGCGAAGGTTAGGCGAAGAAGAACAACAGAGGGGAGGTGGAGATAAGGTTTGAATAGTGGCCATTAACGTTTGGGCAGCCATTGAAGCTACGGCGGGAGAGAGGTCACTAATGACCGTTCAATATAATCTCCATCAAATCTGTTCAATTTGGATATGTTTTCTTTTTATTTTATTTTTTTAATTAGATTTAATTTGGACATGTAGCTCTCTGGTGTTATGTTCGTTAGCACTTTATTCTATTGCTTGATATGTAATGGGCCTTGGACGCAGCCTAACCCATTAATTGTATTGGGCCTATACCCATCCCACTTTAATTAAAGAAATTATTTTCTTAGACCTTAAATATCTCTCCGCAATTTTTTATTGCATATTTGATTAAGTGTAAATTAAATTACGTCAAATGTCACTTTATAAGGTCTTAGTCGATATTTATGGCCTACGAGACTACCCAAATACTAAGTCAATAAATTATCATAAATAAAATAAGTATCAAATAGATAATTAATTAATAATTATTTTTTCGAAAAAATAATTATAATAATATATTACTTATCTCTTAAGTAAATTTTTTTCTTATATATACTCACGTTGCATATCCAATAATTTACACTCGACATTTAAGATTTCACATAAAAAAAAAAAAAAATTCATAATTATCATATAGAATTATAGATACAATCTTTCATAAATTTTTCTAATTACAAAGAGAGACAATAAATACCATCTACGTACCCAGACTTATTCGCAGGAAGAGATGGTGTGACCAGTCATGTCATGCAAATACCTTCAAAAGTTCACTGCAGTTTACCAATCTCAAATGTGAAACTTTTTTTTTTTTTTTCCCCCTCAATTTATAATAGGTTAGATAAGAATTACTACAACTTTTTCACAGACCTATAAAACTTTACTAGGAGGATTCATCATTTTGATGAATAAAGACCTATTATTAATCGCCATCATTTATTTTTATAAAATAAAAAATAATATTAAATATTAATATATATTACATTTAAGAAATTAAAATTTTCTCTAATTAATATAATATATATATTACTAAAAGAATATATAGAAAGCATCATATAATATAAACATCATTTACGACTTGTTACAATATAATATAATATTATATCCTAACAAAAAGTTGTCATAGGATGTCAATTGTGAGGCAAACTTTAGGGCTTATTGACAATTATTTTGATAATTAGTGTATATTAATATTTTAGTTCTATTTTTTTATTCAATTCATTTATTGTTCAAACATGTTCCATATATAGGAGTGAAAATTTGTTCAAAAAAAAAAAAAAATTTCCGAAAACTCAGGCCATACGTCCTGCTAAAAAAAATCATATTCCACCAAAATGAACTCATGAACCCTTTTGAATCCAAAAAGATGCTTTAAATCTGTTTAAGCAATGAAATAAAATACTCGCTTTTTTCTTAAACCACCCACGTGTGTGTACTTTTTTTAAATATTAAAAAAATATATGTATTTTTTTTTATTGAATGAATTAAAACTAAAACCATTTTTTTTTAATATTAAAAAAAAGTTTTAATTGATCTAATTTTTAATACTAAATATAATTTAACAAGAGCTAATTTATCTTTTTAGATATTGTGTATCGAATTTGAACTAAAAAAATACGATACATAAAAGTGTTAAAAAAACACAAAAAAAAATTTCATAAAATATTGGATTTACAAAAACAGTTTACCAAAAAATATATATTATAACTTTAATTAAATAATAAACTAAAAATGTGTCACTTTGAAAATAAAGAAAGGTAGAAATAGGCATGATAAAAGGGGACCAAAAACATAACGAAATCTTAAAAAATATATATTTATTTATATTATAAGAAAAATAAATATTTTTTAAAAAAATTAAAAGTAAAATTTTACGAAAACTAATACTATAAAAAAAATAGGGGAAAATGTTCCATGAATATAGTTATGTTAGACATGATAACACAAGTAGCTGTCGATTGCAAAATCTTGTTTAAATATATATATACTTCATGGGCGTGCATGCAATGATTCAGCCAAGATCATCCATGTCGATCGAAGAAGCCTCAAAAGGTGTTATTTGTTCTCTACTACGTACTTGTGTATTTGCTCATTTCTTTATAAATTATCAGAAACCTTTATAAATTATAAATTATAAATTATATATATATATATATATATATATATATTACTTGACTCTAAGGTACATTTTTATTTTTCAGTAGCAAATCACAAAGCATACAGTACACAAAGAAATGCAGGCTTCTAGAAAGCAACTATACACATTATTTTAATTAATAATGTTTTCCTTTCTAAGTAATAGTTATTCAGCATTACCCTTTTTTTTTTAAGCCAGTTGAAGGTCCCTTTAGTGGAAGTGCTGATGATCAAGTGCTTTTATGAAAAGATTGAATGCAAATTGTGAATATTCTAATGCATATATCTTTATAGTTTATAATTTAAAGTGGTTTCCAGTTTTTACGTAGAACAAACTTCAAAATTATAAGTCAGTTTTAAGCTAGAATCATGAACTTGAAAATTTTAAGTTAATTCAATCAAAATCGGTTCTCGTAATCTACTTAAAACTCGTTTTAAGGCAATTAAATATTAGAAACCCATTATTTATAAGCCCACATTTTTGTAATAGTGATATGAGTATGCAAAAGAGAAAAGAAGAGAGAAAAAAAAAAAGTTACAATAGAAGAAAATGCTTAAAATTTGGTTAAAAATGGGAAAACACTCTACAATTAGTTAAGCATGTTGGATATTTTAGTCAATTAACTTTTTACTAGTAATTCATAAATACACTAACTAAAATATTATCAAAAAATTCACTAAGTTAATAAAATAATACTCCAGAAGTTCATTTGATGGTTTGATTAATGTTGAATTTTGAACTACACTTTAAATGATGGTGGTATATATCGATGGTTTTGAAAAGTTTTTGACAAAAGAAGTTTAATGGTGGTCAATTCAATGGAATGAGAGGTGGCAAAAAATTTTGTCATTGTCCTTTTTACAATTAGTTCTATCATTTAACAACTCACATCTAAGAAAATTAACTACTACTAAACTCCACTCGTTGAGAGCTTTGCAATTCTACCAATTTTGTTGCAATTGGAGGTGTATTTTAAAATTCAATGTCTATCAAACTATCTTAGTCAAAAGCTAGTAAACTATAGTGTCTAACTTGACAAAATTAGTAAACTAATTCAACACTGCACAAAAAGAAGTAGAGTTTTGATGATGATGGATTAATAATATATGCCATTAATTTTCCATTTTCATCCCCTTTTTATTTCTATGATTGAGATGTCATGCTCAGTATTTTAATTTATTTATTTTTAAATAATCATGCTTTATTTGAGATTAATAGTCACTTATAATATGTCATATCCCTCCTTATTTTCCCGAAATTTTATGAATATATATAGGTCACAGGGTCACTGAGTTCATTTGCCCATGCCACTGTTAAGTTTGATTTTTTGCAAACCAACTCTTTTAACAATTGCATGCGGGATGCTATGTGTCATAAATATGAAGATATACCAAAACTTTCAATAAAAATAATAGACCCAATAAAGCTTATTGCTAGCTAGCTAGTTGCTTCCTCTTCTTTACTCAATACAGACACAGACACAGACAGAGAGAAAGAGAGAGGGAGAGCTTAGCCAGTTGTGTACAGTCTTTTGGTCCCTAATGCCCAGAAAGCCCATAATCTGTTGTCTCTATCCCATTGTTATTATTATTTATTACTGTTATTTTCTAATAATAATAATAATAATAATAATAAAGTTTAAGTAAGTTGAAGAAATAGAGAAGCTAATTAACTCAGAGCTAAAAGAAAAGAAAGAAAGAAAAAGAATGAAGATCAAGTGTGACCTGTGTGATAAAGAAGAGGCCTCAATGTTGTGTTGTGAAGATGAAGCTGCTCTTTGTGATAGTTGTGATGAACGTGTCCATCATGCTAATAAGCTCGCTAGCAAACACTTGCGTTTCTCTCTTGTTCAACCCTCCTCTTTTATACAATCTTTCCCTCTTTGTCAGGTACTTGTATATTTTTCTTCAATTCTTTCTAAATTCTATATCATTACCCAATTAAGTACCCATTTATTATATATATATTCATAAAGACTGATCTCAAACAATTAAGTAGAATTTAAAATAATTGGATTAGAAGAGCATTCCTATTCTGTCAAGAAGACACAGCAATTCTTTGTAGAGAATGTGACGTACCAATTCACACAGCAAATCAACATACTCAAAAACACAATAGATTTCTTCTAACTGGTGTAAAACTCTCTCATGCTTTTACTTCATCATCATCACAAACTCTGACTAATAATAATAGTTCCATAAAAAACCACTCAATTAGATCAACAAGACACTGTACAAGTACACTAGTACTTTCTGATAATAACATGACTACTTCTCCTTCAATTGATCAAAGTCCATTGACATACAAGTTGGATGACATAAATTCAAATAGTGACTATGGTTCCTATTCAACAAGTAGCGCATCTGACTACTTAATGGAAACACTACCTGGCTCGCATCTTGAAGATTTTTTTGATCCTTCTGATGTCTTCTGTACGTTAGGTTTGCTACACTTAGACATCTAAACTGTGTCTGGCTTTTCATTCTTCATTTGTTTATAATTTGTATTAATATATCATGATTTATATATATATATATATATACATATTTTTTGTTTTCAATGGGAAATTAAACAAATTTTTGTCAAAATATCACAACTTTGTGATAAAATTATCAAAACATTAAAAATTATTCTACCAAAATGGAATATTTTTATTAAATATCAGAATTATATCATCAAGTTTTAATTTCTTTTTATGATTTACAAAAAATTGCGTTAATATTGATAATATGTTTTTTTTTTTTTTATATATATATATAATTAAATTGTTGATACACTTTTTATGACTATCAATATTTTAATCCTTGTTTATAATTATGACTTTTGCCATGGGTTGCAGGAAAATAACATGTCTGGCCTAGCTATGAATGAAGAAACCCTTTCTTATCTGGATACCTCAACTTGTCACTTCAAATCGCTCAATTTGCAACTTTGTTAACTACCATCTCCAAGATGGCGTTTTTGTTGAAGCAAAAGGCATAAAAAGTAGGGATGATTCCATTTTCAAAGGAAAATGGGATGATAGTTGGTTCACAGTTACTCAGTATTTTGTGACGTCTTGTTCCATCTGTTTGTGACGTTTAGTAAATTTTTGTCCTGTTTCTTAGTTTATTGGTAGTTTCAGTGGCTTTTTTGTAATTTCAAATATAACATTTTAGCTATTGGGACTGGCCAATAGGATTCACAATCTTGGTTTTCCGCTTCTTTTTTTTTAACTTTTTGTCACACCTACACCCACACTTTTAACCAAAAATTCGTTAAATAATACTAAAAAACAGTATAACTTCTGAAAGTTTGATATTGCATGACAAATGATTACAATGATTACAATGCAAATTGATATTGCATGACATACTGCTTAAGCTTATACGATGTTTCTATACATGAAAATATGTCGACTTCACAACACATTTTACGGAAAATCTTGTAAAATCAAGCAACATCCCGCATATGAAGTTTCCAGATACTCAAATTCATTGGTTTATTTTTCTTTTTCTTTTTTCGTTCCTTTTTATTTTACAATTGCCCCCACAAGAAAAGAAACAAAATATTGATATAAGTTTTTAAGAGTGAGTTACATACAGGCAAACTAATCAAAGAATACAATTTGCAGGTGCCATCTCAAGTAATACGTTGAGCAGGTCAATGTAGACAAACCTGCAAAATAGAAATTAAATAAATAAATTTGATATTTTACTAAAAGATTAATATATGAAAGTATACTGCCTTCTGAACAATTTGGACAACAAAATACATCTGAAGCCAGCTCTGCTATAAAGACCAAGAACAAATAAAATGTTATTCCAGAATCAAGCTAAAGATTAATGAGATTCATACAATGTATTTCTAACCTTCATTGTAATTGGTAACAAACATGGTCAAGACGTAAAGGCAACAAGTCTATCTGAAATCTTGGTGCGGCAAATGGGACACTCAGAACAAGCAAGTGAACAAGATTTACATACTGCAAAATAAACATACAGGATTGTTAAACTAAATAATACGAATACCAGAAAGACATGATTTACAAGTGGTCACGTGAAATGACTTACAACAAAAATGGCGGCAGGGCAGAAGAATTGCTGCAGTTGGCAATTCAAAACATACTTTACACATATGGGAATGGGCATCTCCATTCCCTGGGTATTTGAGTTCCTTTTCTTTCATCTCTTGCATCCGAGCCTCAAAACAAGAATATAAAGTTTTAAGATTATGTACTTCCTCTCACAGATGAAATAAGCATGCCCTTAAGAGAATTAAATGACATAAATCATCCACATCTAAGACTTCTTCAACCAAAATATTTAGAACATCCAAAATGTTACACGTATATTAGCTAGTAATAATATAGTTTCATCAGATATGGTCAATACCAAAGTAAATCTGTGAGCATATATAAACAGGTGGCCTATGATGAAATATATGTTGCCTGAAGGAAAACGCCCAAGCAAAAATAAAATTCATAAAGGTGTATATTGCCAAACCTAATGATATGAAAATCTGCATTGAATTCATACAATTACATATCCTTTTCTTGTTCTCTTTATTTTGTCTTAAGAGCCATTGAAAAAATCAGTTCATTCTCATTTCAACCTTGGTTCGATCTTACTAAATTAATTTATAGCAGAAATGAAGCAAGAATAGTATACATAAATTTTCAGTTCTCTGATACCTTAAGGCGAAGAACAAGTGGTTCTTCCTTGGGAATTTCATTGGCTGGTTTTGAGAATTCAAAAACCTGTCTTTCCTCAGTAACAATTATACTGTCAGTGTCATTTGTTTTAGAGTCATTCACAGGTGCATCACTCTGCTTGTTATCAGTACTTATCTCAGGGACGGTTCCCCCCTCTTTCTTCAACTTTGCAACAAGAACCCACATGTTTGCTAAATCATTTTCCAGAGCTTCCTCTCTTTTCTTTGCCTCTTCAACCTTCTTTCTGTATTCATCTTCAATAAATTCCTTCTCGGAAAGTGCGGCCTCAAGAGCGACCTCTCGCTGTTTTCTTGCCTGCAGTTCCATCTTTAAATCATCTGGATCAAGATTCCACAATTCAAAGTCACCAATTCCCATCCCTGATATTTCATTACTACGACCAGATAGCCTCCCTTTTCTACCAGGTCTGACACCATCACTGTACTTGCGACCAACCCCATTAATAGATTGTGCACTCCTAGTATTAGCTAATTCTCTAGCAGCCAACAACTCTTTTTCTAGCTTTGCATTCTGCACCGATAGCTTTGTCACCTCACCAGCCAAATTCTTTAACTCTACAGCAGCAGCAGATGCCAATTCCTTGGCATAAGAGGCCTCTTCTGCCAGTTTTTGATTCTGGACATGCAACCCGCTGTTTTCCTCTGAGAGTTGAACATGCTCCAGCTTTAGATTTTCATTTTCAATTTCCTGGCCACAAACAGAAGAGAATTAGTCAGTTTCAAATTAAAAAAAATGAGCATGATAAGCTGATAAAAACACAATGATGCCAACGTTATACAAAATCAACAACAACATTGCGCAAGAAGCTAAGTCATTATCACCTGATATTGTACTTTCTTTTTCAACTCATCAGCATATTCTTCAGATATACATTGCTCATAACCAACTGACAGTTTATCACCGTTTAGTGAAGTCAAACGCTGCTCTAGGACTTCTATTTTCGATTGCAATTCCTCATTTTCAGCACACTGCAGAAAATCCAAATAATATAAATTAAGGCCATATTCGATAATAATTTTGAGTTATGATTAAATAATTGATTTAGTGATTTCTGATTGTTTTATAAAAGTAATCATCAAGGTGTTTGATAACAATCTTTACTTGATAATTTTAAAGAAAAAAATAAAAAATCAAATACAAGTTTAGTAATACTTTCTGATTTTTTTTTTTTTTTTTCAAAAACTCTAAAAATAAAGAAAATTTTTGGTTTTTTTATTAATTAAAAATTTAAATTTTTAATCATTTTCTTCCGATACTTACACATACAAAAGTTATAATACATTATAAATTCTTTGAATTTTTTTTTTGGTCAAAATGAAAAAAAATCATAAATCACATTTAAAAATCTTTTTTTTAAGATTTATGAATAATCCAATATTTTGATAGTAATTCCTTAAAAATTGAAAAATTACTTGAAAAAAATAAAAAATAAAGAATCAAAATTATTATTAAACAAACCCTAAAAGAGTACAAATCATAGAAGGATGAAATAAAACTTATCACAGATCACATCATCATTTCATTACAATTGAATTGTCTCCAATAAGAGAAGAGCTTCAAAGAGGTTTGCATGAATTGCGCACATAGAAGGGTGGAACATAAATAAACGAAAATGGACGAAAGAAGATTGAGGTTCTCACCTTATTTTGCAGTTGCTCCTGGAGAATGCGATTATCAGCAGATTTTATCTGTGCATGAAAATCTTGATTAAGTACTCCTACCATGGCAAAAGTGAAGGCAGATTTTTGATGCAGAGAGCCAGTGAGAGTTACTAATTTTTCATGTAATCATGCAATGCCAATTTCATGTACACCTAGCAGTGTAATGTAATGAAACATAAGCTTACCTCTAATTCAAAACCCTTTTCATTACACTGGGTCATCAATTTCTTTACTGTCTGTTGCAACAAGCAATAACTTAGATATTTACCCATTACAAGATATAAAAAATGAGAATATAGAATTTAAATTACCTGCTGCATCTCAACCAATGATGCATTTGCATTTGAAGTTTCACCATTTTCAACAATGCGCTGTTCCAATACCCTCATTTGCCTTCTTTTTTCTTGGATTTCACGCTCCAAGTTCTCAATCTGTAATTGAGAAAAATTACAAATTTTCTTCATCAGATGGTAAAGGAAGTAAGGATACTTGTTTGAAGTCCGAACAGATTGTAAATCGATTCAGATATTTAATACTTAAAACACAAAAGTGCATATTACTACTGGACTGCTCAACAGCAATGTTAGGAAAGGGGACAGAGAAAAGGTCCAGGTCAGATGGATTAAGGGGAACTCTTCTAGAGACTGCAAGGTCAAATTATGAGAGGAACTATATACATAACAAGTACACTAGCCATACACATCACAATATGTAACAGCCAGTCCAGAACCAAGAGAACACAAGATCACCAACTCAATCCCTAATAAATTGGTTATAAGATGAGAAAATGAGTAATGTAATTTTTATTTTAACCATGATATGTGAAATGAAACAACTATGGCAGCTTCAAGAATCAAATTGCACTAAGATGTACAACAACCTAAGAACAAAGAATGGCATACTTGAATCTTTGAGCTATCAGGGTCATCTACGGACTGCTCCAACAATCGCTTCAAGGTGCTAGTGCCAAATGCAATCTCTCCAGCAAGCATTTTGACTTGTTCGACAAGAAGGTCTATCTGATCTGACATTGTCATCCCTCCCTGAAATCCAACACAGTAATAGTCTAATAGATACCAACCAAAATAATGACCACTATAGTTAAAGCCAAATATAACTCACAACGTCCAGATAACAGATGAAAGAGCCAATCAAGACTGATTAATAAGACATTTAAATAAAGACAAATGATTTCAATAACGACAAATGAAGTATAAACATATGTTTGGTGTATTTGAGAACAAAAGGTTTGTACAAATTCCTATATCGCAATTGCAGATGGAATATGGCAACCCTAGGAAGAAGAAAAATTATACAAACCACACCTCCAATCCTAGCATACATAAGCACAGAGTGATTTAAAATGATTGCATATAGTGGGATCAGTAGGGTAGTTAGTGAGTTAACAGTGCGGAAGCCAGGAACTTTTCCAGGATGATCCATGAAATCTTCCCAGGTCAAGATTTTTTAACTACTGGTACTTAAAGAAAACCAACTAGAGATAAGCAAGCACTTGCTACTATTCTATCCTCTTCTTACCCTAAGCAAATATCTGTAGCAGGGTAATTCTCTCCACCAAGATTAGATTGAATTTTCTCTCTAAAAATGTTGTGGACATATGAGTAGCTCAAAAATAATAAATTGTGACCTTAAGATGAAAAATAAAGATCATGCAATGTGCAAGTACCCTAAATTTTCAAAAGAAAATATGAATATTGATATGTTGTTGAGAGTAAAAACTAAAAAATTATAAAGTTATAGCATAACAATACCGCAGGGAATTTTGAACCACTGATAAGTTCTCCTGCTTGAGTTGATTCAGTCACTATGCTACTAGTTGGCGAGATTTCTTCATTCCACCTACTGGAAGATCTCCTGTGTCTGAACTCAGAAGTTGAATCTAATAGACCAACAGATGCAGAAGATGGTGATTCCTTCTGATTCTCACTCTCAACATGCAAACCCTCAGGTACTCCATCCAAATGCTGGCATAGAAAATGAAGAAAAACTATTATTGCAATGGTCAAGATTGAGGTAATTGACTTTTAGAACTAAGATATCAGTAAAAAAATATAAATAGGAAGATATCATTACTCTTTTTTGTTGTATGCTAAGATAAGAGTTAGTACTAAAGTTTACAAGTTGATGGCCATAAATGTAGTGGAGAAAGTTATACTTCTCGTTCAAGAAGTGTTAAGAAAGCTTTAAAGAACCGTGATTTTAAGCATGGTGGAAGGAGATTTCCTTGTTTTAGTGATAGATATGTTTTTGGTTTGGGTAAGAACAAAATTTGGATTAAAGTGTGTTAATCCTTTGGAGGGGAAGATATGGGTTCCAAAGAAGGTGCAAGTTAAGATTTTGAAGATGGATGAAAATGTGGTTGAGTGTGACAAATCAATTTCAAATGTTTTAAAAGAGTCATCTTATGATGAAAAGAACTTAACAAGCCATTCAAAAGGATTGAATATAACTATGAATCGTAATGTGGCAAAGATAATTGAGATTCATAAAGAGCCTTTTCCGCATTAAGACTTAAACTTGATTAGTGGCAGGTTATGTCTTGACTCTCAAAGTAAAAAAGTAAATGGGGAATGTTTGGGGGCAAAAGAGGTTTGGAGTGACACAAAGATCATTGGTAACAAGGAGGATAGAGTTGAAAAACAATTTGTAAACTTTTATCTCTTTTTCGATTTAACCCAAAGCAGTGTAGTTTGATGCAATGTGCTCTCGTAACCAACTCCATGTAAAAACTATTGTAATTCTATTTTAAGAGGTAATGAGGTGGATCTTGAAGAAGTAAACGATAGTGATTCTGAGTTTGAAGGGAGAAAGAGTAGAAATAAAGAGAAAGTTGTTGAAGGAATATGTTCTAGTCAATATTTTTTTCCAAATTGTGTAACAAAAAAAACTATCTTGAAGATTGTTTTGAAGATTTGTAAGCTCTAAAGGAAATAGAGGTTGTAGAAAACATGGAAGAAAAGAGATTTGATTTTACTCAAGAAATTGACAGTGATTCTAGCTCACAATTGGGAATACATGATAATGTTATAATTGACGAAGAGTGTAGGGTTTAAACTTGGAGGAAGTTTTGGTTGATATTCAAAAGTTGTATCGAAACTCTGAGTCAATCATTGAAACACATAAAGAGAGTTTTTACATTTTGAGAGAAAGAAAAGGAAATGTTGCAAGAATAAAGAATAATAAAAAACCTACATCTTTTCAATTGGAGGACACAATTATCAAGAGAGAATTAGGATCAAGTAAACAAAAGGCCTCCAACAAATTTGGTAAGAAAGATGGATTTAACTTTGAGCTCTTTAAGTAGGGAGGAATCAAGTAAAAATGAAGAAAAATGGTGAAGGGAGTTATGAAGGTTCAAAACAGAGATCAATAATGGTAGAGGCAAATGTAAGGATAATATTTTGGGGGAAGCTTCTTCTATATGAAAGTTTTGAGTTGGAATACAAGATTGGAAAAATGAAGAAGTATTCATAAGGAATATGTGCGGAAATTAAATCTAGATATTGTTATAATTCAAGAGTCAAAGAAAGATTGTTAAACTTAGAATTGTTTGTAGTATTTGAAGCTTTAGATTTAAAGAAGGGATTAATTTTCCATCAAATAGTAGTTTTGGAATATTATTATTATATGAGACACTAAAAATTTGGAGATAGTTGAGTCTTTAATTAGCAATTTCTTTCTCACTATTCGAATTAGGCAAAAAAAAAAAAAAAAAGGATTTATGGGCCTTGTAAAAGAAGGGAAATAAATAAGTTTTGGAGAGTGTCGGCTAGATTGTATAGTTTGAGTAGTCCTAGAATTTTGATTCCTTCATACTGGAGACATGATTGAAAGAAAGTGCCTGTTCAAATGAGAGATTTAGTTAGTTCAATCTTAGATCTAATCCCACATGATGTAAGCTTGATAAATTTTTAATTCAACTTGAATGGGAGAACTTGTTCAAATTTAATGTTAAAACAAGAGATTTGTCAGCGCATAATTTCATATTATTGTCATATTCTTTTGAACACGAAAACGAAGTATTGGGGTCCAATTCCATTTAAGTATCAGAATGTGTAACTTGTGCATAAAAACTTCATGATTAAGGTGCAACAGTGGTGGAGATATACGCTATTGAGAGATAGTGTGGTTACAAATTCATAAAATTATATTTCTTGAAAGAAAATTTAAAAAAGTGGAATAAAGTAGGTTGGTGATTTGAAGTAAGAAGAAATTTTTTGGAAGATAGAATTTTCTTTTTAAATAAATGTCAAGAAGATGAAAATTTCAATGAGCAAATGAGATTTGAGCTAAGTAATCAGAAAAAATCATATGGAAGATTTAATTGGGAATAAAAAAGTTTTATGGAGAAAGAAATATAAAGCTACTTGGAGAAAAAAATAAAAAGCTACTTGAATTAAGCAATATCATGCAAATTCAAAAAATTTCCATAATGCTGCTGATAGTCTTGAGTTTACAAAAGTTTCTTTAAAAAGTTATACTCAATAAAAGATGGGCAAAGACCATTAATTAGTAGTCTAGATTGGAGAGGTATGCTAGAGGAAAGGACAACTTGGTTGAAAATGCCTTTTTAAAGAGGATGAAGTCAGAAAAGCCATTTTAGAGTGCTCGAATGAGAAGGCATCAGGCCTAAATTGTTTTAATTTTATATTTTTTTATATCAGTTGGGAGATTATTTAAGAAGGGTTATGGGAGGTTTTTTTTAGAGCTCTTTAATTGGTTGTATAGTTAACAAAAAAATAATGCTACTTTTATTTGCCTAAATCCGAATGAGCATAATGCTTTAAAAATTAAGGATTTTAGGTCAATAAATTTGATTACTAACTAATACAAGATAATTGCTAAGGTTTTATCTCTAAGGTTGTGAGAGGTGCTTGAATCTGCTATTTCTTTTGAGTAAACAACACTTATGAGAAGGCTGGATGATGTTCTAGTTACTAATGAGGTTGTTAAAAAGTACAGTAAAGCTAATAAAAAACCTTTGATATTCAAGATAGACTTTGAAAAAACTTCTGATCATGTTAGTTGAGATTTTCTAGATTTTGTGTTGAACAAGGGAGAACTTGGATCAAAAGTTGTTTGAGTGTAATGAATTTTCTAATGATTATTAATGGGAAACCTAGAGGCTTCTTCAAGGCATCAAGAAGTTTGAGGCAAAGAAATCTTTCTTTTTTTCTTTTTGTGTTGGTAGTTGATGAACTAAATAGATTGGTAGAAAAAGCAAAGATGTTCAATTTGGTGGAAGGTCTGAGTGTTGGGGCAAACAATGCTGAAATCTATATCTCCAATTTGCATATGACACTATTTTCTTCTCCTCTAGCAATGATGAAAAGTTTGCTAATTTGATTAAGATGGTTGAATTGTTCAGTTATATATCAAGTTTGTAATTAAATCTATCCAAATATTGTATTTAGGTATCAATTACGTTTAGAACAAAGTAGTCTCCTTAGCCAACTCTTTGAGTTGAAATATTAGGCTACCTCTCAAAGGTAATTCAAAAATTGAAATATTCTAGTTACCAGTTATAGAAACGATTGAAAAAACATTAGTATCATTGAATAGAGCCTTTTTATCTAGAGAAGGCCGGCTAACTTCAATAAATTTATTATTATCTAGTCTTTTGTTTTACTACTCATCAATTTTCAAAAATCTCGTGAGACTTGTAAAGAGATTAGAGAAAGTAATGACTTTGAAATAGTGTTAGTGAAAGAAGGAAAAGTCATTTAGTAAATTAAGAGATGATATAAATATCGAAGAAAAAGGGATTACGCATTGGAAATATCATTATGAGAAATAAAGCATTGTTAGGCAAGTAACTTTAGAGATTCTTACTTGAACAAAACTCTATTTAGCATAAAGTTATCAATAGTAAATATGAGTTAAATGAGAAGGAATGAGATATGGGTCGTGAATTGCAAGGTGATAGATGTAGTTTTTGGATGACATGTGCTAAATATTTTAATTTTCTTTTTTTTAATCTAAAACACAATGATCTAAATGAATTAAAATTTAATTTTGGAAAAAATCTTGCTTGGAAGGTAGTTTTCTTTCAACAAGATATTCAATTTTGTATTGTTATGCTTAGATAAAAATATCACAATAACTATAAGCACGTTATTTTCACTAAAGGGTTGTAATCTCATATTTAGAAGTTTAAATGATTGAGATTTGCGAGGTTAATGACTTTGTAAGTTTGATGTCAGGTTTGAAATGACTATCAAAGTTAATATTAGTGACACAAGAATATGAATTAATGAGTCATTTGGTAGTTTTTGTTTTAAATCTTACTTTGAGCATCTAGTGAAAGATCCTAATATACTAAATTTTGTCCATTATGCTTTAGTACCTAATTGCTCTTAGTAAGGTCAACACAATGCATCAAATTCAATCAAAGTTTTTTTTTTTCCACCTAATTAATGTATGCTTTATAAGAAAAGTTCAAAAGACATTGATCATTTATTTCTTTGTTGTTCAATCATTTCAAGATCTTGCAAATCTTTGTTGTTAAAATTTAACCTGTACGAAGGCTACAATGTTGTGGATATGTGGGATTTAAGTAATTCTTTGGGTGTCGTTATTTGAGAGAAATAGTAAAATTTGAGAAAATTGAAAAAGATAGCAATTTATTGTAAGAGAGTCTTACTTTTTGGCTTCATTATGGGGCTTTAGTTTTAAAAGTGTTAAAAATTATTCTCAATTTCTAAGAAGTTATAATTAGAAAGCTTGCATATCTTAGATTATGTGATGGGTTTTCTAAGAACAGGCTAACTTTTAGTTAAAATTTCTTTAAAGTGGATTGTTGGTTCACATTTTGTACTCTTGTAACCATCTTTATATAAAAATACATTATGTTGTTTCTTATAAAAAAAAATATATTCTAAACTGCATCAACATGGTCATCTGACAACAAATAAAAAATAGTGATGCAAATCATCTACTTGAGATTTGCTTTAGTAACCCAGAGCTTTCAGCTTTTCATAATTAAAAATAGAACTTACATCATCCTCTCCAACAGAATGAGTCCGTTGATGACTAGGAATATCACTCATATAACCTGGCATAGTATTTTTTGAAGAAACAAGAATAAGCTTAGTTAGACGTTGGATTCTACTCATGAGAGCAGCCTTGGCATCCTCTTCTTCCTCCAGTCTAGACTGCATCTTAACTTGACCTTCTTCCAACTGTTTGTCAAAAATTAGAAAGATGACAAATAAAACCAGACTCCAGCCATGGGATCATAACACACCAACAGTATTAACATTCAAGAAAAAACAATGGGGGTCAAAAACAAAACCTTCTGCTTCAAGGTCAAGATCTCTTCATGATTGACACCAACAAGCATTCCCCTTCTTAGCTGATCAAGCTCTTGTTTAAGAATTGAAATCTCTCTTTGATACTTCTTAATCAATGATCTTTCGTCAATTATCTAGCACAATAATCTCATGAATTAGCAACAGTGAGAATAATTATTTTCCACTAAACTCCCAACACGTTCTTATGTGCAAGTTGTGTATCACACCTTATTACGTGATGCATAAATTTCTACCCTTTTTGCTCTGCTTGCAAATTTCAATGTATTATGAGTTTCCTCCATGTTACTTGAAGCAGGAGTAACTGTGCATATAAGCTGGAGGTTTCCATGGCAACAAAAGAGAACAAGTCACATGACTAGGCGATTAAAATTGCAGAGTAAACTGTAAAGGTTTTATTTTCTAAATAAAAATTTGGAACCAAACTATATTAAAAAACTCAAATTAACTTGTAAATACATTGAACATGCACGAAATTCCTATGCAAAGAATCAAAATTCCAAGGTTAGATAATTAAAAAAAAGGAGTGCAGGATTCCAAACTCACTGAAACATGTCCATGACCACTTAATGAAGATTGTAGAAGGCGGGTAAGTTTAGAATCACGGTATGGAACATGAGATGCCTTTCCTTCACTCAGTTTTCCTATCACCTTCACAAAGATATTGCTCACATAACAATCTGGAAGACAGTAAAAAGGAAAGATAAAATGAAATTTCATGATAATTAAAATATGAATACAAGACACATACAGTTCCAAGTGTTAGGAGACTTTTATTTATGTAAGACCCTTCTTTTCTTCTCAACCCAGTTGTTTCGGTTTTTGAGCTTTCAGATCCAGCTAGATCAATCAAATTCTGAAAACAAGGGCAAAGAAATTAGAATACCCAGTATACCTAATGGAACACTGGATTTTTAAAAATGAAATTTGAGTAGAACCATACAAGTTGAGAGAAGATAACCCCATCATATTCATCACCATGTGCACTGCTTTCGATCATCTGCAAATGGATTGCCAAGACAGAGAGAAAGTGATAGCAAAAACAATAAAACTTGAAGCCTTTATCTAGTCGGGAGAAAATAAATCAAAAATATTCCTTCGAAAATTCTTTGATTTTGCTTGAGTTCTTAATTCTTGAAACATCAATAAGTCAAAGACTTAAGTTTATGAAGCACTGAAAAGAAAACCAATTGTGCTGTTATGGCATTTTAGCATCCAAGCAGTTAAAGAATATTTCTTTGGCCATAAACAGGCAAGGAAAATACTAAATCAAAGGTTCTAATTCTGAAACAGCAAATAAAAATTTATTTTAAAAAACCATTTTCTACAACCATATGAAAAAATTGGTTGAAGCAAACTTAATTTTTTGTGAGAGCCAAAGTTCTAGTATTTAAAACAAGAAAACTATCCTTTAATACTGAAAAAATAGAAAAACAACATCTGACTACATAAACCAATCAAGGCCAAATCAATTGAGAGACATGTGTACTTATCAAAAGGAACTTTTACCAGTGTGAATATGGTATGACTTCGGCTACTGAACAGATTAAAGTTGTTAGATCCAACATGACGGTGTTCTGCATCATAAGACACCAATTACATAGGTCCAACTTGTTACTTGCAATACATTTTCATCATTCAATAAATTTAAAATAATAAAAAGTCTTAGACTTGTATTTGACATAAATCAGTACTACAGATACCTTCCCCAGCAGCAATAAAAGAGAGTGCATGCCCAGGGGACAGAACAACCTCCTCCTTAATCCCTTCTACATAAGTGCCCTGAAAGAATGTGAACACAATGACAACAATGATCAAGAAATGCATCAATATGTTCCAAAAAATATAGGAAATGCATCAAAAAGTTAAAAACTCATATAATGAACGCATTAACAGAAAATTGACAAAAATAGAAACAAGAAGACAACACCATAAAAGAAAATCTTCATGGCAGGCAGGTCAAGGTTACAAAGCCTGATCTGTTAAATTATCTTGGTTACCTCTTAGCTTAATCTGGAAGGAAGTGCTCAAACTAAAGTTGTTATCAGTTATATCATTTTGCAGAGTTCCCATCATGGATGGGTTGAATATGAAGGCCCAACCATGCATATCAAAAGGGAAAATGCTTGATTTCAAACTAATGTGTTCCAAAGATTTAAGCTCTAAGCAGCAATCAGACAATAATTTCCACAAATTTTATTGTATTCCAAGTTGTCAAGCGCATTCAACTATGTCAAAAAAAAGGATTTGAAAAACTCAGGTTCTACATGGAACCCTAAAAGAAAATATAGGAGGAAAGGTGGAGAAAGGAGAAGTAATATATAAGGCTTTAAGATGTGAGAGAAAAAAACAGTATACACATTGTTATAAAACAAGCTATTTCAATTAACGAGAGTAGACCTGTGCATCTTCTCTGACACGTAAATTCTGACCAGTTGGATCAAGCAAGTCATTTATTACCTGACATCAAAACCAGGAAAAAGCACGTTAAAGAGAAATGGACTTATCTCAAATAAGAATGAATGCTTCTGTGTTGCAATTAATAACCAGGAAAACATAGTTTGCCCCCCCAAAGTAAATTTTGAATCATTAAATAAGAAAATCTGTAATCGTTAATTAGTTAAATTTCAAAAAAATGAGAAACTAAACAAGAAACCAAAAAAAAAATGTTGCATCCAAAACTCAATTCTAATGGAATAATCAATTGGCCTCATATTTTATTAGATTTGCACTACTGAGTACTGACCTCGTTATAGATTTCCAGATATGACACACGCAGTAAAAATTCTTTTCCTGGAGTCTGTAATAAAAAAAGCAATCTGTTAGCCCATTAAATTACACAGCATCTCCATTTATGGTCAAAACCAACCAAGTAAAACAATAAAACAAGTGCCTTAGGCACGGGTACCTTACCCATTGAATAAGATATATCTTAATAATTTTATTCTTTTTTCCTAAAGACAAGTAGCATATAAAACATTAAAATTTTACAAATCAGTTCAGTAGATATAGTTTTTTCTAACAAGAAAACAGCTCAACACAAATATACATATATAGGTAGGAAAGGGACACGGCAGCTCCAGCATACTACGTAATAGGAAAGCTGACTATAACAGATGCAGTTAAGAACCATTTGGCCATACTCATTGAAAAAATAGTTGCAATCTATATAATCGAGCCACAATTGCACAAATACGTAGAAATTATATGCGATGGTGGGTTCTCAGAAATATTACCAGAACATATTATGTTATCAATTAACGTACTATAAAAATGAAGTAAACCAACAAACAGAAGCCGATAGATAAGTTTCAGGCTTCATACTGTAAGAATTCTGCAGGAGCACTTACATCTTGAATAATACTGAATACATCCTTTATAGCCAACGGAATAATGCCTGGAGAATTGTGATCTCCCTAGACAAACCACAAGAAACAATTCAGTAAATACTGTTGGGAATGGTTTGAACAGCTAGCACTAATGAAAATATACTATTCTGGATATAAAATGCTCGTCTTTAATTTCTTGATTGTTGCCTATGTTAGTAAAAGCAAAAATAGTCCCATATTGAAATATAAAACAATCCAAATAGAGGTTTATAAGTGATTGAGTTACTCCTTCCAAAAAGTTGACCTTTTGGTTGGAACCCCATAGCATTTATAGAGAACCTATTGGCCTGTTAGGCTTCCAAAAATTAGCATCAGAGCTGACGATTGAAGATGGTCAATACTTGCATGCGAGCTCATGTGAGGGTCAATGTCTAAAGATAGGCTTTATTTGATAATTTTGAAGAAGGCACGTTGGTGAAAGGCCCAAGTCAACTAGGCAAGAAATCTACAGAGGGGACGCTCAGGAGGACTAGGCAATTGCCAAGAAATGTGTTATCTTAACCTATACCAAATTGGCAATAACAAGGTAGACTAGATATTGAATTCAAGGGACATCCTTATGATTCGAGAAAAAGCCATATATGACTCATTTGAGAGAGAGATTGTTAGAGTAAAGGCAAACATAATCTCACGTCGAAAAATAAGACAATTGGTTTATAAGTGCCTATGTTAATCCTCCTAAAAGGTTGATCTTTTGGTTTGAACCTTATGGGAGGCTCATTGGCCTTTGGGCACCAACAAACCATAGTCAGGGTAGTATTCTTAATTAAATATTAGATTAATAGTTAGTTTTCTTGTTAACGTTGAAGACTATTATAATTAGAATATTAAATAATTATTCTAATGTTTTTTTATTAATTTAAAAGTCTTGATTAGAGTTTTATTAGGATTATGATTTTAGTTTATTATCCCTATAAATATCAATATAGTTTTTCAGTATTATAAATGAATGAGAATTAAAATATCTTTATTTGACTTTTGGATTCTCTTCTCAACCTACTATGATTATCTATTATTTTAGCTTTTATATTTATTTTATATTTATATTTCCTTCCGTTTTATATTTTAACATTCTTTAGTGCTAAATGTGAACTGCACATATACTGAAAACAAACGTATAGTCTGGAAGTAGAATCCCTGCATCGCTACAAATTATTAAATTTAGCAGAACCACCTAATAGAACTCTAGAGAGAGTTTCCTAGCCTAAAACTTAGAAAGCTAATAGAGCTCAAATAACTACTGATAAATTGCTCCTCAGATGCATAGTCCAATGAGGAAAAGGATGAGAAATAATGCATCCTTTGAAATTTTAGCACTTACATGCATAGTGTGTGTTTTCCCACTACTTGTCACACCATACGCAAAAACTGTTCCTGTAGTAATTCAATTAAACAAATAAACCCAATCAGCAGCTCCAAAACGAGAAAGTTCGAAGAGACAAAACTAAATGCAAATCACTCGCACTCAGTTACCCATAAATTCTGTCAACAATAATTTAAATTCCCAATCTAGTTTCAAATTAAGGGGATCTCAGTAAAATTAATTAATGTTCATTATTAATTCCAGACATGTAATCATGAATTGGCCTTTCGGAGTTAGAACAGACGATATTCAATACCATTAACACCCTCCATGGCAGCCCTGACCACAGGTTTAGCCGCAACATCATAAACCTCCTGCGAAGTAGTATTCTGTCCAAAGACTCTATCTGCAATGACAAAGCACACCAAAATTCAAAAATGAAATTCCATAGTTTTCTAAACTAAACTCAAGTTTAATTTAACATCACATCATGCAGCAATACCAAATGCGTAAAATGTAGCCGGATTGTACTCATGTCTCACAATCTTGTCACCATCAGCATACCACGCAATCTCATCCCCTTTCTGATACTCCCTGTCACTGCAAACCACAATTTCCAACAAAACCAAACTATTCAACCACATTACCCCAAAAACAAAACCCTACAATCAAACATTTAAATTTTAATTCAATCTCAATCCCCATAGATCTGATGTGAAACTCTCAGATCTACCACTACATTACCTCATCGGCCGAAACCGAACTGTCACCGATATACTTTCGGCTGTTCTCCGCACATCCAATGAGTCAGGAATCAACTCATCAGGCTCAAAGCCAACTGGAGTACGACCACTGTAACCACGTGGACAAGAAGATATTGACTCAGACCTCCCACGACTCGGAGTCATGGATCGGGAACCTAGTCCACCGCCCGAGTTTATGTACGACGAAGCCGAAGACGAGCAAGAACGAGGTATAAGCCGTCCGTTAAGAAAGGAAGACGAAGATGATGAAGCTGACGAGTATGGAGTCGAGGTTTTACGGTGCGAGAATGGCGAGCTACTTCTTGCTCGTGACGATGAAGCCATTGAGTGGAACCGGACGTATCACGTATCGAATTGACTCGAACCAGCAAAAAAGTGCTGAACAAATAGAACAAAGAACAAGAAGAAGAAGAATAAGAGAGAATATGTCAGAGAGGTCACATGGCTTGGAACACAAAAGTGAACTTCATTGTTTTACTTTCTTTAATTTCTTATATTAATTTCCCCTTTATTTTTGGAGCTTATTTGTATTTTCTTAGAAGCTTTAAGCTATTCACTTCACTCACTGAAAATGAAAGAACCGTAGAAAGTGTTTCGTCTTCTTTAAGACAGAGATTATGAGAGAGTTGCAGAGAGAGAGAGAGAGAGAGAGAAAATATAATAACTGGTGGGTGAAGAGAGAGAGAGTAGAATACTAGAGTTTGTTCAAGTTTGAATTTTGCTTTTTGAATTTCTATTTTATTATTTTCTGGGTTTTTTTTTTATATCATTTTGGATTTTAACTTTAAAAACGAAATCTAATGAAATTTAAAACTAAAATTTTAAAATAATAAATGAATTTACTGTGTATAAAGTGAAGTGGAAGAACAAGATGATCGAAAAGACGAAGGAGGAATTTAAATTAAATTTTGGTGAAACCACCCGCGCGAAGATAAAAATGGGATTAAGCGGGAATAACAGTGACTGCGAGAGTCCAACGGTTCATACAATGAAGGAAATTTTTCAACACTAATTTACATGAAAACTGTATACAATAAGTTTTATAATTTTTTAATTATTATATTTAGTATCAAAATTTACATAACTTTTTTAAAAAAAATTATAATTATTATATACAAATGAATACTTCAATCTCATAATTTTTGAATTTAGTACCTATAATTCCTTTAATTATGAAAATTATATATTATAAATCTTCAATTTTAATATTTTGTTTGGACTAAAAGTACTCATCGTAAAAAATTATATGTTTAAGATTGTTAATTTTTCAAAATAACAGGACTTTTAGTATTTAATTAATGGGATTAAAATGACCTTTTTAAAAAATTATGTGATTTTTAATACCTAATTTAATAATTATTGAATTAATATATTCATTTAATAAAAATTATAGGACTTTGAAGATATTTTTCTCCATTTTAAATTCTATTTTACCTTTTTTTTTCCTTATTATTCTTTTTTTATTTTTTTATGGAGGGCATTTTGGTAAAATTATTTTAATTCAAGATAAATTTCCAAAAAAAAAAAAATCTTTAACTTTATTTCATCTCAATGATAGCTCAACTTGACTCGTGGGATTGAGTTTCAGAATTGTGACTTCAACTGAAAAAGATTTAACCAAAAGATTGAAAGAAAGGCTTTGTTTTTTATTTGGAATTTCTATTTTTTTTTTTTTTTTTTAAAGTGATTCAGTGAGTGTAAGGAGAGTCACGAGCAGAGTGGTGATGCACGGATGAAAATCACTTTTATGTGTAACATTTTATACATAGTTAATTATCGGCAAATATATATAAAAACAAAATTCATCTTTTTAATTATTTTTGTTCGTATATTAATAGCACATAAAATAATATATTAAAAGTAGTATAAAAAAATTGAACTCTTGATACACTGATGTTTTGATCCATATAAAATGATATATTATAAAAATAATTTTTTTTAAGAAAAATAATAAAAATAACATCATTTAAAATTTATAATAACAAAAATAATTTTTTTTAAATCATATATTTTTATAATTTAAAAAATATTTTTTGCATAATTTTCTTTGAACATTCATTCAAATTAAATTATAGTAATTTAAACTTATTTAATGTTAAACATTTATGACATGTTTGTTACACCGTATTAAATACTTATACTGTATAATTTATTTACATTCATGTGTTTTGCTTTGAAGTTAAATCGTATTACACAGTAAAAAAATATTACGATTATGTATAAATTTTGTACGATTAAGAAGTATGAATTTAGATCGTATTGGACAATAAAATTAATCTGTCTGAATTTTTAATTATAAAATTATACGTTTTAACTTTTTCTTTTATCTCAAATTAAAAATAATATTTTTTTATTTTTAAAAGTGTAATAAAAATATAAAAATGAATTAAATATTAATTTAAATAAATTTTATAATAAAAATAATTTAAATATAAATTACTTTAGTAATATATATATATATATATATATATATATATATATATATAATTTAATCCGACTATATTATGCATTTTTTCACCAAATACTGTACAGATTAACTATAATACAATTCAGTTAAATATAATTATACTTAATCTATCTAATACGGTACATCAAATATAATCTTAATATTATTAGAATAATAATTTTATTATTATAAATTTACATACGTTATTTTTTATAATTTTAAAATTTTTATTTATAAAACACTAATTTTTAAAGATATATGGTGGTAAATGTTTGTTGAATGTTGAAAAAACGATCAATATTAAAATTCTAATATTCGGTGACCGGTTAGTAATTTATGATGATTAAATGTGCAATGAACGAAAGTTATCCATTAAAATAATTGATGTAATTTCAGTCAATATGTTTTAGAGGTTATTTTGTGTGTAATGATACATACAATAAATTGTTGAATGCGTGACATATGAGACCAGATGATAAAATAAAAATTAAATGTTAAAATAATTATGAACTTAATTAATCGTATTATGTTATGTGATTTTTTTTTCTTTTCAGAAATGTATTATATTATGTGATTGATTATGCATAAATTTAAGATATAAATATTTTATTTCTACGATAATTTAATACATCATTTTTTTTTTTGTGTTAATAAAATTTATGTGTAAAAGAGACGATCATTTTATCTCATATTATTAATAAGTCGGAAGAAATTTAAGATTTATAGTCCAATTCATCCATCAATATAATGCATAATAAATGTTTGATAATTATATATTATTTTTTAAAATAAAACTTAATATGTCATATTGATTTAAAAGGAAATTAAAATTTGAAATTATCATATAGCGGAAGAGATTATCATTTTATCACATATCATTAATAAGTTGGAAGAAATTTAAGATTTATAGTGCAATCCACCCATCAATATAATGCATAATAAATGTTCGATAATTATATATTATTTTTTAAAATAAAACTTAATATGTCATATTGATTTAAAAGAAAATTAAAACTTGAAATTATCATATATATATATATATATATATATATATATATATATATATATATATATATATATAGATTTTACATATTTTGTAAATAAAAACGACCTTATGGAATAATGAAATACACCTTCCTCATTATTCATTTATTATTTATAGTTTATATTGATGTTATCGTAATAGAAAAATTAACTAGAACATGCTCGTTTTATTGAAGTGTACCAAACCTATTTAATATTTAGCAACAGCAGGTTCAAAACTAATCCTATTTGATTTAATTTATATAAAATTATTTTGAATATATTAGGCCCAACATTACATTAATAATTTTATAATCGAGCTTAAAATTAAATATTTTTACTATGAATTCAACAATAAGTATTAATTAAATTAAAATTTTCTAAAATATATTTATATTTCAAAATTTTATAAAATTATTTTATTATTTATTAAATCATTTGAATTCGCATCGTAATTTAACTCAATTAGTATTTTCAAAAGAAAAAAAATTAATTCAATTTAAAGTTTTAAAAAATTGGACACGAATGTATCTAATAATTTGAGGGTAAAGTTTTTTTTTTTTCCTAGAATAAACAATAAAAAGTTATGTCCAACCCAAAAAAAAAAAAAAAAAAAAGGTGGGCGGACATGTCTCGAGTTCGTCCGGTCAAGTTCACCTACTTAAATTAAAAGTATTTTAAAATGTCGGGATTGCATACGTGTGTTTTATCAAAAATTCAAATTTAAAAATTGTAAATTGAGTCCAAATATTCAAACCCTTATTATTATTATTATCAATAAAAAATTTCATCAAATTAAAACTATTATTGTAATTTTAAAGTATCAAAATTTAGCTTAAATGTGTCAATCACATAAATACTTAAAAACGTATTTATGTTCAACTAATTAAAATATCTACAGTACCCATATTTTGTTGTAAACACAAACAACATGCATAGTTAGTTTTGTTAAACAACAAAATAATCTATAATCGTCATCAATCCAATAGAATTAGAATACTTTACAGAAAGCAAATATATACTAAATTTGATGAAAAATCAAAATTTATTGAGAGTGTGGGACTCATTTTTATTAGTAAAATGACTATAAACATTTCAAAATCAGCAAATAGTTACATAGATTAATAACCTTAAATTTAAATAAAGGAGAAAAAGGCAATGGCCGAAAAGAGTGAACAAAAAAAAAAAAAAACACATAATCAACTTAATTCATTAAATTCAACCAATTCCAAAAAAATTAATTTTTAAATTTTATTAATTTGATTCGATTACTCATAATAAAAAATCGATTAATATTGAATTGAATTTATTTTTGTTTATTAAAATTTTAAAAAAATCGAACAAACCCATTTAATTTTTCTTATTATTTATATTTTATATAATTATTTTAAAAATAAATTATTTTCAGTGTCTGTAGTTTACTTTATAGTTTTTCTTTTATAATTTATATTCCTTCAACCTTTGAATTAATTTTCTCACTTTCCTCTCATAACTCTAAAACAAGTCCTCTCACAACGCCAGACGCCTCCAACCTCAGCCAAGTTTCACCATCGTCTAGCTCGAGTTGCCTTCTCCTTTTAATCATCCATTTTCCAAGTACACTTCAACACCTCAATCAAGTTGTTTTGATCACCTTCCAGGTATGCTTCCTTTGACTCTATTTTCTCAGGTTTCTTGTTCCCTAATAGACCTAGACTTATATCAACTTTCTAATAGATGTCAGTGTGCTTTAGACAATTATATGGAAAGACTTTAGTAATTGAACTATTTAGTATGATTCTCTGGTAGTGGTAAATTTTTATCTATTGTCTAAATCATTGAAATAACAAATGTTGAGGAGTCCCATATCGACCAAGGAGCTCAGTGAAGAGCTAGATATAAATCTGAGCAACCCTTAACTCAATGAGGCCTTATTGGGTTGAGTTAGGCTTGGATTTCTACAACAAACTGATACTTGTTGTTTCTAATATGAAAATTTGAAAAAAGCCAATAACCATTAAAAAAATTATCAGAGTTTAAAAGCTTGTTCATGTGCTAGCTTATTTTGTAAAATACAATTATTGTTGGAACAAATGAACACAACGAAAAGAAAATATCTAAAATGGGGAAAAAATAAATTTTCACTATTGGACCGCTAATATAGTTATTAATTTATTATCATTTATATCTAAGTTTTAACAACCCATTTTCAATTTTAAGTTTATTCAATATATTCAATTTATTTGTTATCTATCATTATTATTATTAAGAAAAATAGATACATTATATGATTTGTCTTAAATTATTGTGTTATTTATTATGCTGATGTTGAGTAATATTTTTTCTTAATAAATGATATTATAGATTCTACTGCTATCCCAGTGAATATTAAGGATATTATGCATTTTATATTTGATATGGACAATTATATTAAATAAGTGATCAATATCTATAATTTTTAAATTTAAGTATTATAATAAAAGTAACATTTTCAATAAATAAAATAAAAATAAAAGTAACATTAAAAACGTTAGAAATTATATATAATACAAGAATTTAAAAAAAAATTATTATAAAAAAAGATGAAGAAATTTCTTTTAACCAACCAAAAATAATAATAATAATAATAATAATAATAATAATTTAGATTGAATTAATTTTTCAAATTTGTTGATTCGATCCGATTATCATTTACAAAAATTTAATCATATTAAATTAATTCTAATTTTAATTTAAACTTAAATCAATCCGTTCACCCCTACCCAATACTACCGATGGGTTTGCTTCAACCCACCATAATTCCATAAAGAATCATAATCTAAATTAGCAAGTTTTTTTTTTCTTTTGTTTTTCCTTCCCAAACATCTAAATTAGTAAGTTTGTGAAAAGGTAATGATACTGAAGCAATTTTTTTCATTATCAAAATAAGTGTGTATTAATTACCCGTGTTTCAATGTAAATAAGTTTATTTGATCATACATAATATTTAATTATTAAAAAAGAACTGTATTAATTGTACATCATATTATTATAACTAACTAAATTTTAATATTATTATTATTAGATACAAATTTTATTAATAAATTATGATGATAACATTAATAATTTAAGTTGTGAAAATGTCAACATAATTATAAATTTTATGACCTTTTACTTGTTTAATTAGTTGGACATAACGTTTATTGTTGTCAAATTCTATGTTATCACCGATGAAAACGAAAAGAAAACACTAATTATATTATTTATGTGAGTTGTGAATATGTACAAACAAGGATACAAATTTTATGAGCATTCTTCCACTGTCTCGCTTTAGTACTGTGGTGGTCTAAGCAATACTTGTGAATTGTTCGACAGCTTAACGAACTGTATATTATATTTTTACAAGTATTTGTACAAAATAAAAAAAAAAAATGTATAAATTAATTCGATTAAATGTTAATTTATAAATTTTAAAAATTTAACTTATTTGACATAAGTTTATTTTTTTCATTTCTAAAATTGAAATCTTATAATAAAATTGATTTAAATTAAACTCATTTTAGACCAGATGAGTTGATTTTAAGGTTTTATCTTCCCCCACCTCTTTCCACTCCCTTCATTAAATATATAAAAATATGCATTCAATTATTTTGCCATATCAAGCATTGTAACTTAAATATGGTGACATAACATCCCACCTTCTCTTTATTTGCGGAAAAAGTAACAAAACAAATATGAAAATGTTGGTGCAAAAGTTTTTTTTTTATTTTTAAAAAAGCAACAAGTCATGAAGGTGTGCGAAGGTATCTTGTCGCTGGTTTTTTTTGTTTTTTTTCTTTTAGTTTTCAATTTTTTTATATTATATATAAAACTTTCTAAAATATTTATAATGTCATTACATGAATAACATATATTTGATTCTTTTTTTTTGTTATTTTGGATATTTAACTAAATAAAATATTAAAATAAAATAATTTTAGTAATAAATTAAAAAAAAATAAAATATTTTAATACTAAATAAACACATAATTAATAGTTAAAAGTTAAAACGTTTTACGTATAATTTACATATTATTTTATTTTAGTAATAATTGAATTATGTATGTAGGCTATTTTGGGCGAACTCGACAAATCACTTGTGTATTTGGAAGCAGCGCCGCAAGCAAATGGCGGTAGTTCCAGCGTCACCGAGGTATCATCTGCTGCAGCAGCTGCAACACCGTCCATCACTATCACAACCTCCTTTTTCATCTTCAATTCTCATACCCCTTCTCGTCTTCAATATTAATTCTAAACCTTTATCCAAATGCTTCATCATCTCACATCCTTGCCGTTCAAATCCATCTTTTTTCTCTTATCGTCCTCTGCTTCCGTGTTCCTCTTTCTTCTTCTGTCACTCTCTTGCACTTCGTCAGCATTCTCCTTCTACCTCTGCCTCTAATCAATCTCTCTCTTCGGCCTTTGAAGAAGGAAAATATGATGAAGAAGAAGCACAACGACTTGAAGATGAAGATGGTCTTGATAGTCATGAGAAGGTAGAGACCGAAATTAAGAGTGAAAGTTTGGATTTTGAAGAAAGTTCTGATGTTGGTTTGGACTCTTTGCGTACCAAGACAATTGGGTTGGAGTTACCGAGCCTTACGGTGAAGGAAAAGAAGGAGCTGGCTTCTCATGCCCATAGCTTGGGGAAGAAACTAAAGAGCCAATTGGTTGGAAAGTCTGGTGTTACAGCTAATGTTGCTGCTTCATTCATAGAGAACCTTGAATCCAATGAGCTTCTTAAGGTATTTATTGCTCACTCTTTTATTTACATGAATTAGTACTTCTCATTAATTTTTTAGTTGAGGTCGGAAGGTCTATGCCTTCTTGGGTTTTGTCAATTTCTGTTGTATTTTATGGATCTGTTTGGGTTTAGTTCAAGATGCTTTTCTAGTGTTTCATTTTGATTCATCGATTGATCAATTTGTGGTACAAGGGTTTTCTTTTCGGCATTGTAGCCGTTGCTATTCATCAAGTCTGTTCTTTTGTATGGCGCCGTTTATCTACTCTCGAAGTAGAGAAAAATGAATGTATCGTAAATTACTGTTGCTGCATTTTATCATTCTGTATTATGAACTACTCTTATGGATAAGACTCATCTCTTCAAAACTTTGAATCACACAACTTACTTTTTCATCGAATTTGTGCCAAAATGGTTTTATGACTTGATTTACTTTATTAAAGCTTTTAGTCCCAAATTTTTAGGTTAATGAATAATAATACTAATTATTTTAAATATATACTTTAATTTTATAATTTTTTAATTAAACAATAACATTAATTTCATAAAAAAGTTAAATAAGTAAAAAAAAAAAATTGCCAAAATAGTTGTCTAAATATAATTTTTTTACTTATATGATATTTTTATGAAGTTCCTACTAAAGTTTAACTTTAAAATAATTAGGATATTTATTTTACTAATCTTAAAAATTGTAGCAATAAATTGAATCTACCATTTAAGCTATTATTATCTTTTTCATCATTAAATAAAAATTGACAACTATATTTATATGGTTTATGTAGAAGTCCTGAGATATTTGGTTTGTTGTAGATAAGCCAGAATTCAGTTAGAGATTATTCAAGAATATTTTCAGTTTAAGATTTTATCTCTGTAAATATTGTTTATAGATTTATTTTCTGATTTATTTTTATTCTGTATTTAGTCTATATAAACCCAACACATGTAACTGTATTTTCATTCAAGGAAATTAATAAAACAAATCAGTTTTATTATCATCAATTTATTTTATCTTCATGGAATCATAGTATGGAAGATAATATGAGCGAGTCTCATCCCTTTGATCGAACTAATATAGAGGAGGTGGCTCTGCCTACCTCTGACAATAATGAAACTTTTACATTCCAACTTACCATTGAGAAACTAAATGGTAAAAATTACAGAGCATGAGCTTAGAATGTGAAATTATTATTTCAAGGAAAAGGAAAAATGGGCTACCTCACTGGTGAAACGAAGGAACCCAGCGATCCGATCAAGCTCCAAAAATAGACAGCAGAAAACTCTATGTTAATTTCCTGGCTCGTACACTCCATGCAACCTTCGATAGGTAAAACTTATCTATTTCTCCCGACTGCCAAGGACGTTTGGATGGCTGTAAAAGAGATGTACTCTGATTCTAGGAATTTTTCTCGCATCTTCGAATTAAAAACCAATCTGTGGTGTATGAAACAATGCAATCTGTCTGTGACAGATTATTACATGCAAATAACAGGGCTATGGCAAGAGTTAGACTTGATTTCAGAGGATGAATGGGAGTGTGCAGGAGATAGTGTGAAGTATAAAAGAAGATTGAAAATGAACGGGTATTCGAATTTCTGGCCGGATTAAACAGGGAGATGGATGATGTTCGGAGTTGCATCCTTGGGCGTCAACCACTGCCGGCGATGAGAGAAGTATTTTCTGAAGTGAGGCGCGAAGAGAACCGAAGGGAGGTGATGCTGGCTGATGGTGGACGCACGACAGGGGCTGTTTTTTGGTCGGCGACGGCGGCTGGGTCTGAAAAAGGGATTTGGTCGGCGTTGGCGGCGTTGGCTGGGTCTGAATCAGGGAACACGCTAGGTTTCGCGAAGGAGGAGATCTATAAATTAAATCAGTTGACGGGTCGTGGGTCTCGATCTGACCCAATGGATAATCACCAGTTCCAACTGGGCCGAATGGGCCTTGACCATGGGCAGCCTAAGATGAGCCGTTTGGGCCGAAATTTGGGCTTTGACAAGTCTGGGCTTTGTGACAATTCTGGGCAACAGGCTGTTTTTTATGAAAATTTTGAAAATAGCCCTTATGGGCTTCTATCATGTGGCCCACATAATACTTCCGGATATAAAAAGAGATATTGGTGTGAGCATTGTAGAAAACTTGGACATACTAAGGAGACTTGCTGGGAATTATATGGAAAACCGACATATTGAAAACCTAAACAAAAATACAAGGGACGAGGATATCAGGTTTCTGCTGATTCAAATGTAATAACGTTTAATCCTGAACAAAGAGAAGAACTTAAAAGGATGTTTTCACAACTCCAGGTGACCGGTTAGTCTCCTTATGTTTCTTATGGCTCATTAGCTCATAAAAATACTTTTTGACTGCTCTCCTTACTACCTCCAAAACCTCTTGGATTATTAACTCTGGTGCATCAGATCACATGACTGACAATCATCATCTTTTTTCGTCTTATACACCATGTGCTGGAAATTTAAAAGTTAAAATTGCAGATGACACCCTTTCTCCAATTGCTGGAGAAGGGAGTATTAAGATATCTGATTCTATCACTCTTGATTCCGTCTTGCATGTCCCGAAATTAGCTTGTAATCTGTTATCTATCAGTAAATTAACAGCTCATACAAACTGTTATGCTAATTTTACTTCTTCTTCTTGTGTCTTTCAGAACCTATCATCGGAGAAGACGATTGGCAGTGTTAAAGAAAGTGATGGACTTTATTATTTTGAGACGGCTAATGTGAGTAATTAGTATCTCATTGCAGATTGTAATTCTACTTTTATCCCTAAGAATAATAATTATCTATTGTGGCACTTTAGAATGGGCCACCCAAATTTTCAATATTTAAAACAGTTGTTTCCTTCAATTATTCCAAATAAAGAAGTATTTTCTTTGCAATGTGAAGTCTGTGAACTTGCTAAACACCATCGTACATCTTTTTCGAAACCGAAATACACGCCGTCTAAACCATTCTCGCTTATCCAGAGTGACTTATGGGGACCATCACGGTCTCCAAATCGCACTCGTACCAAATGGTTTATCACTTTTATTGATGACCACACTCGTGTATGCTGGGTGTATCCCTTAAAAGATAAAATTGAGGTTCAATCCATATTTGTTAATTTTCACTCTATGTTTGCACACAATTTCAGACACATATTCAAATTCTACGGACTGATAATGGTACTGAATATCTAAATCAATCTTTTAGAAATTATCTTCAAACCAATGGTATTATTCACCAAACTTCATGTGTCTATACTCTTCAACAAAATGGAGTTGCTGAAAGAAAAAATAGGCACTTATTAGAAGTAGCCCGTGCGCTTATGTTTACTACCAAAATGCCTAAAATGTTTTGGGGAGATGTAGTTCTTACATCTGCCTTTCTTATTAACCGAATGCCAAGTCGGGTTATCTCCTTTGAGACACCAATACAAAAACTAAAGAGTTGCTTTCCAACTTCTCGTCTTGTGTCTGACCTTCCTCTTAAAATATTTGGATGTACAGCCTTTGTCCATATCTATCCCCATGTTCGTAGTAAATTAGATCCAAGGGCTCGTAAGTGTGTCTTTATCGGCTATTCTCCTACTTAAAAAGGTTACAAATGTTATGATCCCTCTAGCAAAATTGTTTTTACAAGCCTCGATGTCACCTTTTTTGAATCCACACCATTTTATCCTTCCAAACCTTCTCTTCAGGGGGAGCAACATGTCAATCTTGAAGAGAAGTTTTGTTCTTTTGACCTTGTTTTTCCAAACAATATCTCCAACCAGCCTGTTATTTCCCGTCCTGAGCCTGAACCTGTCACACTACCTCGCTCTAAAGAACCCATCACAGATGAACATTTAAACCCAAGGGGAGATGATTACAGGTTAGCAAGGAGATACGGGTATACTTAAGAAAGCTAAAATCAAAATACAAAGGTAGATTTACTCTGAACACACTGCGAGAGTCTAATCCAGTGAATGGTCCAGAGTTTGTTGAGCCCTCCTTTGATACAGGTACTTCTCACTCTACTGATGATTTACCTATTGCTCTCAGAAAAGCAAGTCGATCCTGTACTTCTCATCCTATATCTAAATTTGTGTCATATAACAGTTTGTCTTCCAGATTCCATGCTTTCACTACTAATCTTGACAGGATTGTAATTCCGAAAGACATTGATGAAGCTTGGAAAATTTCCGAGTGGAGAGAGGCTGTAATGGAAGAGATACGAGCCTTGGAAAAAAATGGAACTTTGGATGTAGTAGATTTGCCAAAAGGAAATAAGTCAGTTGGATGTAAATGGGTATTTACTGTGAAGTATACAGCTGATGAAACTGTTGAAAGATACAAAGCCCGCTTAGTTACCAAAGAATTCACTCAGATTTATGGGATTGCTTATACTGAGACATTTGCTCCGGTTGCTATGTTAAATACTATCAGAGTATTATTGTCGTTAGCAGTAAATATGGAATGGACTCTCCAACAATTGGATATCAAAAACGCATTTCTCAATGGTGCGTTAGAAGAAGAAATTTTCATGACATTACTACCAGGTTTCTGTGACAACAATAAACAAACCAGGGCATGCAAATTGAATAAGTCTCTTTATGGACTCAAACAATCACCCCGAGCGTGGTTTGACAGGTTTACAAAGGTGGTGAAAGATCAAGGATATCAACAGGGCCAGTCAGACCATACAATGTTTTTTAAACATTCTCAGAACGGATTGAAAACAATTATGATAGTATATGTGGATTATATTATACTTACAGGAGATGATCTGGTGGAGATTGACCGGCTAAAAAATGTCCTAGGTACTGAGTTTGAAGTTAGAGATTTGGGACAAATGTGGTATTTCTTAGGAATGAAAATCGCGAAATCAAAGGAAGGTATAAGTGTGTCTCAACGAAAGTATGTACTCGATCTTCTAAAAGAAACTGGCATGCTTGGAAGTAAACCATGTGACACTCTTATTGAACTAGGACGGAAAGCGGATGGAAATGAAAAACCAGTGGAAAAGGAGAGGTACCAAAGATTAGTGGAGAGGCTTATTTATTTGGCTCACACGAAGCCAGACATTGCCTTTGCTGTAAGTGTAGTAAGCCAACATATGCACTCTCTAAATGAAAGTCATCTAGAAGTGGTTTACAGAATTCTTAGATATCTTAAAGGCTCTCCTGGAAAAGGACTATTCTTTAGGAAAACTGACCAGAGAAAAATAGAAGTATTTTCAGATGTCGATTGGGCTGGCTCTATTGAAGATAGAGGGTCTACCACTAGATATTGTACATTTGTTTATGGAAACCTAGTTACTTAGAGAAGTAAAAAACAAAATGTAGTGGCAAGAAGCAGTGCTGAAGCAGAATTTAGAGCGGTTGTTCAAGGAATTTGTGAAGGGTTGTGGTTAAAAAAATTATTAAAAGAACTACAGATAAACACAGAAACACCACTCAAAGTTTATTGTGACAACAAGAATGGCACAATCTGTATGACATACGTTCCTACACAAGAACAGACTGCAGATATCTTCACCAAAGGACTTTCAAGTCAACAGTTCAAAGATTTCATAAGCAAGTTGGCTATGATTAACATCTATGAACCAACTTGAGGGGGAGTGTAGAAGTCCTGAGATATTTGGTTTGTTGTAGATAAGCCATAATTCAGTTAGAGATTATTCAGGAATATTTTCAGTTTAAGATTTTATCTCTGTAAATATTATTTCTAGATTTATTTTCTGATTTATTTAGTCTATATAAACCTAACACATGTAACTGTATTTTCATTCAAGGAAATTAATAAAACAAATCAGTTTTATTATCATCAATTCCTTTTATCTTCAGTTTATGTCTTAGATATATTCTTCAGAACCCCCTGTAACAAATTGAATAAACTGTAATGCAACTTAATGAGAATCACAATTTTCCACAGAAAACTCAATTACTAATTAGAAAACTGATTAATAAAAATGTAAACAAAACCAGCCAAGCTTTCGAGAGGCTCGATACTCTCCCTTACAAAGTTTGATTAAAAAATTTCTTCGTAGTACTTCTCTCACATTCCCTTCGTTCTTATTAACATTCCACCAGCTTCTAACAGAATTCCTACGTGGAATTGGTTGTAACAAACTCCTGACAGCATCTCCCACAATCACACTACATTAAATGACTTTCTTACCCCTCCTAGAATAAGTGAAATGCACTTGAGGCCTTACAATACCCCCCTCTGACACATTCACCTTGTCCTCAAGGTGAAAACTGGGAAACTGTTGCTGAATGTCATAGAAATCCTCCCATGTAGCTTCAAATTCTGGAAGATTCTTCCATTTGATGAGGACCTCGATGTTATTAGTTTGTCCCGGCACTTTATGGCGCACTCCTAAAACCAATTCAGGTTCTACTATCAATTCCAAATCAGAATTGATGTGAGGAGGAAGAGTAGGAGATGAAATGGTGGCTCCTAAGGCGGCTCTTAATTGGGATACATGAAAGACTGGATGGATAGATGTTGAAGGAGGCAACTCTAACTTGTAAGCCACTGCACCAATTCGTTGTATAATCTTGTAAGGTCCATAAAAACGAGCTGGCAACTTGTCATAGGGTCGCTTAGCCAATGAATGCTGTCTATAGGGTCTAAGTTTCAGGAACACCCAATCTCCAATAGCAAATGTTGCGTGTCGGCGCTTGTTGTCGGCATAGAATTTCATTCTTTGTTGAGCATGTAACAAGTGCATCTTGAGATCATCAAGGTTAGCATTTCTATCAGTTAATAACTGATCTACTGCAGAAACGACTGCTTCACCTTTCCCATACCTGATTAACTTTGGGGGTGCCCTTCCATACACAGTGTGAAATGGAGTGGTGCCTGTGGAAGTATGATAGGATGTATTATACCAATACTTTGCCCAATGTAACCATTTGGCCCAATGTCGAGGTTTCTCTGTGGCAAAGCAACGTAGATATATCTCTAGGCACTTGTTTACTACTTCAGATTGTCCATCTGATTGGGATGGTAGGCAGTGCTTCGTTTTAAAGAAGTCTCTTGTAATTTGAATAATTCCTTCCAAAAATTGCTCACAAAAATGCGGTCACGATCAGAGATGATTGATTGAGGGACTCCATGAAGCCTTACTACTTCCTGTGTGAACAATTTGGCCACGGTAGCAGCCGTGAAAGGGTGTTTTAATCCCAAAAAATGAGCATACTTGCTCAATCTGTCAACAATCACCAAAATTGTGTCAACTCCCTCGGACTTGGGCAATCCCTCAATGAAGTCCATAGTAATTGCTTCCCAAATTTGATGAGGCAAGGGAATGGGTTGTAACAGCCCGGCTGGGGTGGTTGTTTGATGTTTATACTGTTGGCAGATGAGACAGTGTTGCACAAATTGTATGACATCCTTGCGCATACCCTCCCAATACAGCTCAGAGGAAACTCTTTGGAATGTCTTGTTTTCCCCAGAGTGTCCTCCACTAATTGAAGCATGGAACTCCTTGAGGATGACAGGAAGCAACTTAGAACCCTTAGGGATTACCAATCTCCCCTTAAAATGTAACAGCCCATTTATGATGGTGAATCCTGCAACTGGTGGGTTGCCTTCTTTAGTGCTAAGAGTTAGATTTTTTAAAAAATCATTGTCTTCAATTTCCTTAAGCAGCTCAGGCCAATGCTGCCATTGAGGAACCCCCATCTCCATTAACTCGAGTGAGTCAGGCATCTTGGAAAGGGCATCAGCCACCTTGTTGCTAGCCCCTGTGCGGTATTGGATTTCAAAACTATATCCCATGAGTTTGGAAATCCATTTCTGGTAGTTAGAGCTCACAATTCTCTGTTCAAACAGAAATTTAAGACTTTGTTGGTCAATTTTGACAATGAAGTGTCTGCCTAACAAGTATGGTCGTCATTTGCCTACTGCAAATACTATAGCCATTAGTTCCTTCTCATAGATTGACTTCATCCTTGCTCGTGGCCCTAAGGAATGGCTGAAATAAGCTATTGGCCTCTGGTGTTGAAGCAAAACTGCCCCCAATCCAAAACCTGACGCATCAGTTTCCACAACAAATGACTGAGAGAAATCTGGCATGGCTAGTACAGGCACTTGAGTCATGGCCGCCTTGAGTGAATTGAAAGCTTGAGTGGCTGCTTCAGTCCAATTGTAATTGTCTTTCTTAAGTTGGTCTGTGAGTGGTAGGGCTAATTGAGCATACCCAGCCACGAACTTTCTGTAATAACCAGTAAGGCCTAGGAACCCTCTCAGTTCCTTAATATTCTTAGGAACTGGCCACACAAGCATGGCTTGTACCTTGCTGGGATCAGCTGCGACTCCTTGGCCTGATATTATATGCCCAAGGTAAGCAACCTCCTTCTGTCCAAATTCACATTTCTTTAGGTTGCAATACAATTGGTGAGAATGGAGCAGTTCTAATACCAGCTTCAATTGCTGCTTATGGGTGACTTGATCTGGGCTGTAAATCAGAATGTCGTCAAAGAAAACTAATACAAATTTTCTGAGAAAAGGTTTGAATACCTCATTCATTACAGATTGGAAGGTGGAGGGAGCATTGGTTAAGCCAAAAGGCATGACCAAAAACTCATAGTGGCCTTCATGGGTTCTGAATGCAGTTTTGTGCACATCTTCTTCTTTGACTCGGATTTGGTGATAGCCAGATTTCAAGTCCAATTTGGAGAAGTACTGTGTTCCATGCAGCTCATCCAGTAGCTCTTCTATTACTGGTATAGGAAATTTGTCCAATACAGTTGCTTTATTGAGCATCCTGTAATCAACACAGAATCTCCAAGACCCATCCCTCTTCTTCACTAGGATCACAGGGCTGGAAAAAGGACTCGTGCTGGTTCTGATAACTCCTGCTTGCAGCATTTCCTTAATGAGTCTCTCTATTTCATCTTTTTGGAAATGGGGATACCTATATGGTCTGACACTCACAGGGCCGTGTCCCTCTTTGAGAATGATTTGGTGCTCTTTGTGTAGCTTTGGAAGTAGCCCTTCAGGCATGTTGAACACATTAACATATTCGTCTAAAATGCTTTGTATGTAATCTGGAAGTTCCTGAACTACTTGGGGAGAGTCAACCTGATTGAGATCAACTAAGACGCCATTTCCTTCTTGCTTCAATGTCTTTATCATGGCTCTTAAAGATATCTTAGAGGTTCCAAGAGAAGGATCGCCTCGTAGAGTGACATTCTGATCTCCCAAAGTGAACTTCATAACCTGTATCTTCCAATTTGTATGAGTCATTCCCAGTGTTTCCAGCCATTGGATTCCAAGAATTATATCTGTGCTTCCCAAATTCAAGGGTAGAAAATCGTCCTCGATGGTAAGTTCTTGCAATTGAAGCTTGATTCCTTTACAAATTCCCTCTCCCCTGATTGAGCTTCCTGAACCCAGGGTCACTCCATACCCTTGGGTTTTAGTGATTGGAATGTTGAGTTTAGTTACCAATTGAAGCGAAATGAAATTGTGCGTAGCGCCTGGGTCGATCAGAGTGATAACCTTCTGTTCCCCTAAATAACCGATCAATTTCATTGTCTTTGGGGAAGTAAAACCTACTACGGAATTGAGAGATACTTTAATTTCTGGAGTCAGTTCAGTGATCTCGAGTTCGATTTCATCTGATTCCTCTTCATTTTCCTCATCATCTTCGACAATCATCACTCTCAAATCCTTCTTCGTACACTTGTGTCCTGGAGCCCATTTATCATCACACCGGTAGCATATCCCTCGCTCTCTCTTTTGTTGAAGTTCCGAATCAGTTAATCGTCGGATTTCGGCTACTGGTTTGTTGGTTGGAGGTGCGCCGCCTATATTGGCTTGGTTCGAGCTGGTCTGAGTAGATGGGTAGCAACCAGAGTTCTGGGTCTTATGAATTGCCATTGGGCTTCGATTTTGAAAGGACCGATTAGTAAGAGTCAGCTTCTCTTCCACCATTTGGGCCAGGTCCATGGCTCGACCCAAAGTGTGAGGGCCCAATATTCTAAGTTCCACCCTTATTTCTGCCTTCAGCCCGTTGATGAAGGTTCCCAAAGCTATCTCTTCGGAAACGTTTTCCAGAGGCGCTGACAGCTCGATAAATCTCCAGCGATATTCCTTCACCGTTCCCCTCTGCTCCAAAGACAACCACTGTTCGTACAACGTACCACCTTGGGTTGAACGAAATTGCCTGAGTATCATCAGTTTCATCTCTTCCCAAGTTGCGAAAACCCTTTTCTTGCTTTCCCATTGATACCAGAGGAGGACATCGCCTTCAAAGCTCACCACCGCAGCTTCTAACTTCTCCTCATTACTCATCCGGTGAAAGGTATAGTACCTTTCAGCTCTCATAATCCAGCCATCTAGATTATTGCCATCGAACAACAACATATCTAGTTTCCGAAAACGTAAGTCATGTCGGGGTCCTCCTTGGTTGCTGGTTTCTCCAGCCCCTCTCATGCTCCCTTGAAAGCCTACTCCCGTCGGACTCATCGCTAAAACTTCTGGTGCCTTTCCAGTGGTAGATGATGATTGTCTCTGAGAGTCTTCATGGAGCTTAAGTAATTGTTCGAACCTGAAGTTCAACTGCTGGGATAATGTAAGTATTTCTTCTTTTAGCCCTCCTACTTCCTTTCCCAATTTCTCTTGCGCTTCGTGCATGTGTTCTAACACTCCTTCCATTGCATCCACCCTCTGATTTGTGTTTTTAGCCATTTCCTCCCAATTTCGACTGCTCTGATATCAATTTGTAACAAATTGAATAAACTGTAATGCAACTTAATGAGAATCACAATTTTCCACAGAAAACTCAATTACTAATTAGAAAATTGATTAATAAAAATGTAAACAAAACCAGCCAAGCTTTCGAGAGGCTCGGTACTCTCCCTTACAAAGTTTGATTAAAAAATTTCTTCGTAGTACTCCTCTCACGTTCCCTTCGTTCTTATAAACATTCCACCAGCTTCTAACAGAATTCCTACGTGGAATTGGTTGTAACAAACTCCTGACAGCATCTCCCACAATCACACTACATTAAATGACTTTCTTACCCCTCCTAGAATAAGTGAAATGCACTTGAGGCCTTACACCCCCATTCTTTAAGTTGTAGCATCATAGTTACCAAAACTCTTGAAGGTCTTGATGTATCATTTAAGAGTTTGGTCATTAGCTCCCTTTCCTACTATCAGTTTTGTTCGAGGTATTTGGTTGTGAAAGGTTTCTGTGACTGGAATACTGTAGAAAATGTGTTCTTACGGACAACAAGGTTGAAAAGGGGCTTCACTGGATGAGGATAATAGAGAAAAAGAATTATTTTAAAAAACTTGATAATAATACTCGCAATGTCCAATTTGTTGTGTATATCATTATGTTTTTTTGTTTTCTATGTTGCTTTTACCAAGAATAGGTAAAGTGTTTCTTGTGCTTAGCTATCCTAAATATCCCATTAAATTGTGGTGAGCAGATTAAAATACACAGAACCTGTCCTGGGGAGCTCGATGATGTCGTTAAGCTACTGGAGAAGGCAACTGGTTCTGTGGTTATTGATCAAATTGGTAGAACCACAATTCTTTACAGGCCTAGTCTCACGAAATTGAAAGCGGAGGAGAAAAGGAAGAAAGTTCTAGAGGCTTTCAAGAGACGGAAACAGAAAATGAAACAAGCAGTGCTGGTAAAGAAACAATTAGGAGAACAAAGTGTATTTTCTAATGTTTTTTCCCCTGTTCATATATTTGAGAAATCTAATTTTGGTTCTTGTCTGATAGTCAGTTAAAAATTGCAGACCAATGGAAGTGGAGCAACAACATATGGCCGAGGTAGGTGGGGAAGCAGCAGGGTTTAAGTTACTTGAGATGGTGATATTATTCTGAGCCAAGTTGGTAAGCAGCACAACAGCTGTATATAGTTCATATAAGTATATCTAGGGGAGGCAAATTTAGCATGTTTGTGTCATGTTATCATGTATTCTCGATTGTCTTCATGTTTATGACTTTTTATCGGGTTGTCTATATGTATTTATAGTAGCAAACATCAACACCTTTAAGAACATAGGACATTTCGATGTGTACCATTTTGCCACCTCTTTATATAACATGGCATTTCCTTGTAAGTATTTGGATTTAGACTATAATTACTTTTTGGTTGCAGAGTGTTATTTTGAAGTGAGGATTAACTTGAGTTGAAGAAGCTAGTGGATGCCCAACTATTGTAGAGAGTAGAGAAGACGAAATAGGACGTATGTTATAGGAATTGCTCCACGTTGGTAAAAGATAATATTATGAAAAAGTTTATAAGAAAGATGAGTATTTCTACTTATTGGGTTAACTTTTTGAGATTAGAGTGCTTATGATTCTTATAAACTTTTACATGGTATTATAGCTTTAGTCGATCAATAGGCCAAATATTTTGGGTTTCGTTTTGAAAAAAAAAAAAAAAAGAATGGGCATTGTGAAAGGAAAAAAAAAAGTGACCTAATAGAATATAATGTAAGAAATAGGTTAAAAATACAAAATGATTGGCTTTGTAACAGATAAAGACCCACACTTTGAGGGAAAATATTAGAAGAATTGTCCCACATTGATAAAATATAATATTATGAAATAGTTTATAAGAAGAGTATTTCTACTCATTAAGTTAACCTTTTGAGATTAGAGTGCTTATGGTTCTTATAAACTTTCATAACGTATTCTACAAAATTTAGAACAAAACAAGGGTTTTTTTTTTTAGAAAATAAAATGAAGAGTTTAGTAGCTGCCTAGGAGAGGATCACAGAATACTAATGGCAGCGGTAAAAGAAAAAATAAGTGACATAATTGAACAAGGGCGTAGGGTGCTGTTTAATTGTCTTCATTTCTTTCTTATTTTTTATTGGAAGGATAGAATCTGGATAATGTAGGTATAGCTCGAAAAATCAGATCGCCCTAGTGTTTTTTTTACTACTATATGCCTTTGGAGAAATCTATTTCATTTTTGCCATCAAAAGACTCTTTGTGACAATGTCAAAAGACCCCGAGTAAATCCACCACAACATCAAATCTCTTTCGGACTTGTCATTTGTGATGAAAATGCCCATTTCAGATTGAAAAATTCTAAATATTTCAGCTAGAGATGTCTGAGTAATGAGTAATGTTATTGGTACTGCATGAATTGAGTGATGTCTAGCTCTTTTTTTTCTTTGCTAAGAATTTATTAATCAAATATAAAGTTAAGTTAACGAGAAGATGAAGTAATTGCGATATTACTTATTAACAGTGTTTAATTAAATTTTGCCATATAGATTGATGATAAAACATTTTTGTTCAAGTTTATAAATAGAGAAGTGTTAATAACAAATATCTTTGTATTCAATTTTCATTATTACACGTGTATCATGCAATGTGTCATAGTTATTTTAGAAATTGATTAAGTGATCCAATTTTAAGATAATATTGTTACATGAAATAACATAAAAAGTATGAATGTAAATTTATGTATTAGTAACTTCTATCTATCTATATATATATATATATATATTAATTTTGCTAATATTTTATTCTATTCAAAATATGGATGGCAACAGGAACTCGTAGCTCAATAGTACGTAGAAAATTTAAGATTTGAAATTTAATTATAAATATATAATAAGTATAATTATTTAAAAAAAAAAAAAAAAAGAGATAGTTGTCAATTTATGTTAAAATTATGAATAAGTATACTTTATTTTATAATAAGTTACAATTAAATGATTTAATTTCATGACATAATGTATTTTTATATATAAAGTTGCAAAAAATATATATTATTTTATGCTATAAAAGTACAACATATATTTTTTTCATAAGAGGTTAAAATAAAATCATTTAAATAAATTGATCATATATTCGTTATATATATGCGTGTGTGTTTGTATATACATATATATATTTATGTATATATCCGTTATATATATGTGTGTATATAACTATATATATATATGAATATGTATGTGTGTATGTATGTACATATACATACATATGTATATTTACATATATATGTAAATACATATGTGTGTGTATATACAGTGATAGACCAATATCAAAGGTTATATCAGCCCGAGTAACCTTTTATAGGATTTTTTTTTGTTGATATATAATCAAAAGAATTAGTTATATACAATAGAAATATTGTTGGTAATGTCACATCTATGAATTAGTGAAAAATTATATTCAGTGAAGGGCTCATGCCTGGTATAGCCTTTTTGAGGTTTTTTTTTTTTAATAAATATTATTAATATTTTTGTAAAGCACAATATATTATTTATCACTAAAATTCAATAAATAAACTTAGACTATAATATACTATTTTTTGGTATTATGTTGTGCACAACTCTGCTCATTTTCTGTTATGTAATTATGTTTTTTTGTCTGGTACTTGCTCCTGCTGCATCAAGTCAAAGTCTAGTATTTTTTTTTTTTTTAAATTTATTAAAGTTATCTATATTTTTTAAAAGAATATTAAATATTCAAAATATTTATACTTAAACTTACAATCAAATTAATAATTGTATGTTATATACTATAAAAAATTATAACTTTTAAACTTTTTATTGACAGATATCATATAATTATTAATTTGAGTGCCTATGTAAGTATAAATTTGTATATATTTAACATTTCTCTTTCTTCGTAACAGCTGACTATTAGTTCTTTAAATTTGTTGAATTTTATTTAATAATTAATGAATTTTATGAAGTATCAATGGAACAACTTAAATAAAATTTTTGTTTGTTTTTTAAGTTTATATATATATATATATATATATTTTTTTTTTTTTACTTTTTAAGTTTATATATTTTTTAACGTTAGTTATAAATTTTAATATTATAAATAATTTTTTTTAAATAATTTTTTTAATATATATTAGCTTTTCTAGAAAAAAAAATTCTTGAATATGATATATATACAAAATTATTAAAATATTGATTTTTAATATCTATAATAATGTAATAAGTCTTCAATTACATCATTATAAATATGAAAATTTGTTAAAGTTACATTAATTTAAAATAAAAATAATATATGTATTGTTTTTGTTATTTATTATAATAATTCATTATGAGTTACAATCTCATTTCTTCTTTGATTTATTTAAATTTAAATTAATTTAGATTAATTATTTTATCAATTCAATTTTTTAATTAAAAATAATCAAATATAATATGATGGATGAAAAATATGTGGTATTGCAATGCTAGTCAGCCCTATACCAAACTATAAATTTTTTTTCTCACTAAAATACCAAACTTGCACACTGTATTGCTTGGATGGTAGGTTTTTGACTTTTTTTTTGTTCATCTATTGTTGCACTTTATTTTATTTTTTTTGTTTGGTCAAAAGTTCGTTAATTTTTAAAATAATGGTTCTTAATAATTTTAATTTATAATTAAATAATTACTTTTTTTTTTATAAAAATAATAACAAATATTTGATTATATTTAGTAATTTTTAATAAAAAAATCAAAAATTATCTCTAAGTTATTTGATAATGGTTTTTTTTCCAAAGAAATTTAAAAATAAATATATATTTTTTTATAAATTTATAAATTTTAATAATTTTATTTCAATATTTATATATATAAAAATTATAAAATTTAATTTACTTTCTAGAAAAAATATTTAATTAAAATAAAAAAAAATTAGAAATTAAAAATAGGAATATGATTTAAAATTATTAATTTAAAAGATTTATAAATTATTTTATATTTTGATAATAATGTATTAAAAATATAAAAATATAAATAAAAAATTATTACCAATGTTAGTTAAAAAAAATTTAAAATTAAGAATTAAATTTGTAAACAAAGAAGCCCTAAATAGTACATCATTAGTGGGTCAAAGGTAATCGGCCTAATATTGTTTTTAAAATGTAGATATTATTTTTTCAATTAAACGGGGCCCTTTCTTTTTCTATTGAAAAGTAAACGGTCATTTGAAGATATTTTTTTTTTTATTTTATAACGTCATTTCAAGACACTTATTCAATGCGTTCACACAAGTTTTAATTTTAATTTTTTTAATAATATTAATTAAAATATTAAGTAAATTATTTTATTTATTTTTTAAATAAAATATTTAATGTAAATATAAAATTAACATTTTTATACTTTCAACTTAATTGTCAAAATAAATTCAAGATTGCAAGCAAATTTTTGAATCAATTATTATTATTGTATTTTTTAAAAAATAAAAACACGCACGTTTAAAAAATGATATGATAAGTATTGTTAGTTAAAATATTTGAATTTTGAAATTATTTTTAACATATATGAAAAAAAAAGTATATATATAATTGACAATATATGTTTTTATTTTAAAATATAAAGACATTTTTATTCATATTAATATTTTAAAGATCAATTTATTTATTATTAAATATATTTTATTTGCGTATATTATTTATTAAATTATTCTATCATATTTAGAATTTTTATTTGATATGTTAATTATTATATAATTAAAATTTTTATTAAATATTGTATTTATTTAATTATCATATTTATAATTTTTTTTTTGGATTTAATAATCAAGTTTTAAAAAGGTAACTATTTCCGACTACTTAAAATATAAAGTAATTTTATGCTAAGATATAACATAGATAGATGCACGTAATTGTATTATTTTTAAAGATAAATAGAAAATGAGTGGAATTTTTGAAATAAGTTATTTTTTTAAAATATATAAAGGATTTACCACTTTATAAAGCCTGCTCTATTATTTGTAATTGACCAAAAATAAATGTACCCCAAGTACAAAATTACTTAAAAATGCACTTGAATTGTGTTTATATTAAAAGTAATTTTTGACATAAACGACATTAAAAATGAGCTTTAATCTGTAATATAAAATGCGTTTTCTAAACCTATATAAAGTATTTATGATGAATTTTTTATTTAATTTTAAAACATTTTTTTTGCTGCCATAAATTTTGTTTTAAAATTTGCGGCTTGGAAACGAGGTGCAATTTATTTTGGTTACAAAGTAGTACAAAATTTGATGGTGAAGTTTCGTTGGCATCTAAAACAAGTGTCTTCAACTATAATAAAAATCAATGGAACTGTACAAATTCAGAGGATATTTTTATTTTTAAATAATAGTGATACATTCACCTACTAACACTTTAAATATATATATATATATATTATGAGAGCACGTTTATTGATAGATTATTTATCTTAATATTTTTAAGATAATATTATTTGTTATTTAAGATAAGTCATAAAACTATTGAAAATGTTTTCCATATTACCCATAATCTACAAATCTCCTTGATACAAAAACTTATTTTAACATAAATAAAGAAATAATAATAGTTCAAATTGTCGCTTTTAATAAAATTATACTTTTAATTCATATTTATAAGGTAATATAATATAAGTTAATTACTTTTTGTACAAAATAATAAACTTTTGCTACCCTATAAACTATAAAATAAATTTATGTTATTATTTACTATATTTATTGGTAGATTTATGTAATTCTTTTTATAAACGTAATAAATTTATACCGTCTTATAAAATAGACTTATGTTGCATTTTATTTATCTTTTTTAAAAATAATAAATTTATATTATTTTTAAATAGATATAAATTTAAAATATATTTTTGTTAAATATAACATACATTACCATAACTCATCCTAAAATAAACATATATGCTAGCAGCCCCAACTCCCAAGTTAGTCCATACTCACAAACGTTTTTTTTATTTTATTTTATTTTATTTTATTTTATTGATCATGCGCGTTGATTAACTTGAAACGACTAGTTTGGTTCATGACCAACTAGTAAGTTCCTCTTGTTTCTAACCAGAAGACATACAGCTGCACTCCTACGTGCGTTGTTTTTGTCAAACAAGTCCTGCTCTATAAATAAAAGAAATAAAAAAACAATAATTATCAGAAGGTAAAAACAACTCCCACCATATTAAATTAAATTCCTTTGTTTTCTTTGATTGGTTATTAATTCAACTACCATAATTGTCAAGTAAGACACACACATTAAGACACGTTTTTGATTGACAAGTGTCTTTTTCCTTGAAGATGCTAACATCCTACAATGATTTGTTAATAATATTTTGGCTATAAATGTTGACTTTATTAGTAAAAAGATGCAAATAGATTCAATTTATTTTTTTTATGTTGCGAAAAAATTAAAGACGTAAAGTATTTTTTGTTATAATGTAACTTTTTTATTCAAGTTTTTCTAAAATGAGACTTTGTTTTTTTTATTTTTGAGTGTTTTTAAAATTTAAGGTTGCATGATATTGTTTGAATATTTAAAAAATTAGAAATAAGAAAAAGTTTTTAAATGTAAGTTGTTCACCTAAAAAGTTAAACTGTTAATTACTTTTTAATTATCTGAACTAAAAACACTATATTTATAGAACTGTGTATATTCTTTCATTTTAAATTTTATTTCAGTTCTATGTTAAATCACTTTTTTATAATATTTTTACCATCAATGGATTCCTTATGCTTGAAAAAAATTATTAATTCAACTATTTTTTTTTTCCACCATTTCATTCTACACGCTTTCACTTCAACGTTTTTCAGGAGTTCAACTCTCCTGCCAGCTGCAAATATCTATAATTTCGTAAACGCCAGCCACATTGGACCGAACCCAACACGAAACCTCGATCTCGATCTCGATCAATCACCAATCTACATAAAGGCCAATATTTCTAATCAAAAATTACATAAAAGGTCAAAAGCCCAATACCAAATTTCATTTTTTGTGCGACTAGTGATTGTTTCAGTCTCTTGATTTTGATTTCGATTTCGATTTTCCAATCAGATCTCTGTTTTTTCTTGGAGGCACTGAACAGAGGCAGAAATAATGGGGATCCTCGGGACGATCTTGAAAAACCCAGATGATGTTTATCCACTTTTGAAGCTCAAGATGGCCGTTAGACACGCAGAGAAGCAGATTCCTCCAGAGCCTCATTGGGGTTTCTGTTATATCATGCTTCATAAGGTCTCTCGCAGTTTCGGTCTTGTTATTCAGCAGCTTGATACTGATCTTCGTGACGCCGTAAGTTAATGTGTTTTTTTTTTAATGTTCTGACTTCTGAGGATAATGGGTTTTGAGAAATATGGCACGGATTAGAGAGTGTTAGTTTATCTGGTACTTAAGTTTCTCTTTGATACCCAGTTTTTGAGTCTAAAGGATGTATAAATATGATGGAACTTATTTTGGAGTTTATTATATTGGTATATTTATTTAGTTCTGATGACTGCAGAATTGGATATGTATGCTTCATTTTGTTTGTGAGTAGGACGAGTAGGCATCTTGTTTGTTTTAAATGAAAGACTACACAAGTACAATAATTGACATTAGCAAGCAGAATTTTAAGTATAAGCTTTGCTCTCTCCTAGTAGTATGGTCTGTGGGAGGACTCTGACCGGATTACTGCATTTATTGGGTCTACTTTGGCAGCTTTTTCTTTTTCATCATAAAATCTTTCGCTGGGAAGAAACGATTGACTAAACACGTCCTTATATTTCTCTCTTTTCTCCATTCCTCCCTAATAAGATGTATAGCATAGATCCATTCTTATGGAGGAAAAGACGGTGAAAGTATGAAATGTATGGTGTTCTTAGTGGGTAGTGCACTGCCTGGCGACACTAGCCTGACATTCTTGCCCAATTGACTTTTAACTTTACTAAATGAGTTATGGCCATTTAGGGTCACATTTGTATTTGATGAACTTTCTGATCATGCTCTTTTGTGAGAATAAGAGTATCTGAGAGTGTCACTACCACTTTAAAGAGTTAATTTTGCATTAGGTCATGACTATTTGACGTGTCTGTTTGTAATTGCTTCACTTTTGTATTGAAAGTGCTTTTAAATGGACCCAAGTACTTTTCCATGGTGTTTGTCCATCTCAAAGTGAAGTTCTTTCAAAAATTTTGAGAAATATTATTAATTCTTTTCAGAGAAGCAAGTAATACTTAAGTTTGAGAGCGATATTTTAGTAATTATTTTGAGAGAAGTAATATTTATTACTTGTTAGTGCTTTCAAATTTGAGAAACACTATTAGTACTTTTAGCAGAAACAAGCAATACTTAATTCTGAGAGTAATTTAGGATGCATGCTCTTCCTAAGTATCACTTAATATGACGTATATCACTTTTATGCCAAACAATGATATCTTGAAGCCACTTTTGACCAAACTACTTCCCTTAAACAACCTATAGAAGATGCACATACAAACGGGCCCGACATTTAGCTGTTGTATAAAATGTTGGACTTAGTTGGAATTTGGAAATGGTGCCAATTAAAGCCTGGGTAATAGATAATGGCTGCAAGATATGCTTCTTCCACCAGTTGCCTCTGAAAAAGGGATCGGGTGAGCGGGGTGACAAGCCTTGTTATAACTACTAAGGATTCTATTGCCTAAATTTAAAGGATGGGGACTTAATTGTGAAATGAAAATGAAAGAAGATTTGTGGTCCAAATGGTCATTTGCAGTTTTTATTAACATGGTTTTCCACCCATATGAAAAATGGACAAGGAGCGGCAATTATGCATGGATGTTCAAGCATGAGATGAAATTTTTTTAAGATCAGATTCTCTTTCTTCTTGCTTGAACTCTGTTTTGCGTAATTCACGAATATTGTCATGCAGTATCTGGGGATGTACCTTCCTTTACTATTATTCTTCAATTTTTAGGAGAAAACGTGCATTATAACAACCTTGTTTATGGGGATAAAGAGAAAACTTGAAGTGTGTCGCAATGTATGCACTATTGATCGAAGAAGCTTGCTGGCAGGGTTCACCTGTTAGAAAGCTGTCATTTGATCCTTATTCTAAAATGGATATCACTACTCTTGATTAAAACAGATACCATGCTGCATGCATTTATATTGTGATATACAACTACTTATTTCTTTCATGCTATTACTGTTACTTGTTTTTTTTTGACAGGCTGGCTTACTTGATATTTGCTTGTACAAAAATGTGTTTTATCTTTCTTGCGGCATTCTCATTAAGAATTAAGTCTTGGCAACATGTTATATCCAATCCCCCAGTATTGACACTGTTTTTTCCTTTCTCTTGGGTGTTGCAGATTTGCATATTCTATCTGGTACTTCGAGCTCTTGACACTGTTGGTTTGTTTCTCTCTTTGGCCATACCTCTTATTTGGTTTTTTTTTTCCTTTGCTTTTCTTTATTCTGCGTCTAGTATATATAGGATGGTTTCAAATCATGCCACCCTCCCTCATGGCTCTCCTTTTCCTTTCTTCTTTTGGTGCAAAACATAAGTTTGAAGCACAAAACTTGCCTTCATTGGATTATTGGTTCATTATGTTCTTGACATGTCTACTCTTTTAGATAATCAATTCTTCATTCAAGTCTTTACCTAAGGTTTCAGGTGCTGATCCCATTGGGTACCTCATATCTCTCTGTAAAGTTGTAATTCGTAAAGCAATGGTTTTAACGTCAAATATGATTCTAGTTTTTGTGGATTACATTTATGAGACTATGACTTGCAACGTTATTATTGTGTCTTATTTTGACCTTTTTTCTACCACTTTTGACATTTCTATGTAATCTTTGAATGCTTATTCCTGGTGACATCATAAATGAATTCTACACAGAGGATGATACAAGTATATCTACTGACGTCAAAGTGCCTATCCTCAAAGCATTTCATCGACATATATATGATCAAGAATGGCACTTTTCATGTGAGTATTTTGATACCTCATTATATAAGTATATATTTTCCATATTCAATAAGATGGTGAACTGCACTGCTAAATTTGGTTTGAGATCTAAGGTAGTGTGGCACTTCATGTTTAAACTGTTGCTGACATTTGTGTCCTGCGTGTACTTATATGAGCTTCCTCTTGTCTTTAGGTGGTACAAAGGAGTATAAAGTTCTGATGGATCAGTTTCATCAAGTTTCTGCTGCTTTTTTGGAACTAGGGAAAAGGTTTATATCCTCTCATTTTCCCTTGTATATTTAATATTTTTGTCAGATTCCTTTTGCAATTAATTGAACAAACTTTTTACAAGTAGAATCAACTTATTCACTAATCATGTCTTGACAAGGACCCTGTTATGTGATTCAGCTTGTTGATCTTTGTTCTGCCTCTTACTGTAACGCAGGTTCATGGGTTTGTTGCTTATAGATCTATATATTTGTTTTCATAGTTTAGCTCGTAAGCAGTGCTTCTCATGAGTCAGACCCTAGCTGCAAGTAAATAATGCATTATATAACTTCCAATTACGAATCGTGTCAAATAGTGAGTTGTTATATCAAGCTTTTAATAAAAATATAATATTGGTGATCTCTCATTTTTTATAAGAAACATTAAGTTATATTAAAATAAGTAATAATTACAAAATACATAATGTATCAATAATCCACTTATGAAAAGAAGCACCAAACTATACCAATTAATAGTTAAATGCCCTGTCCAAAACAAAGCTTCATAACCCATCTAGATAAACAAGCTCCCCAATTAAACTTTTAAGAAATTGAGAATCTTTCAATTCTTTAGAAACTGATGTCCAAGCTAAAGCTAAAAATAAATCTTTATCCCACAAGAAAATGCTATCATTCTTACTGTAAAAAAAAATTATCTTGTTCCTCTTCATCCGTAAGATCCAGAGAATTGCTTCCACCCTGCAGTTCCACAACATTCTTGCCTTTGAACTTTACTACTTTTCCCATCAGCATAAAAGGTTTCCATAAATTATTGCTTGAACTCAAATTATTTAATCTAATTGCTGGTTATAAGTGTTGAGTCTTGTATCAACGAGGAAATACAAAAAATCACACCCTTCTTTATCATACAGCTCCATCAAAAAGTGATTATCATCTTTTAAATTATTGAAGCATCTACATTATAAATTTGGAAATTAGTGGTGTCTTTCTCTATTGGTTTTAGAAAGTTGATTGTGAAGTCTCCTACACTTTTTAGTAGATGTATATGGCTATATTTGCATAGCCTTGCATTGTTTAGCATACAATATAACTCATCTTGTTGTATCATGGTAATAGTAATGCATCTGTTGGTCACATTATTCGACAATACGATTCTCGGGAGTAAGGCCTCTCTGGTGTAAATAGTTTCATTGACCTCTTTTGTTTTGAACATTGATGGTGATGTGGAATACATAGGCACATTGATATGACCTCAAGAAGATCGAAAGTGGAGAAAATTTTCTACAACTAATAAAGTTCAGCATTGAAACATGTTTTATGTCTTATGATACTTTTCCATTTGTGTGATATATGCTTACCATACAAAATAACAGAAAAACTGTTGCGTGATAATTCAACAGCTCGCCATGGCAAACTGTTTTTGATGTGTGATCTTGCATGATCATTTTATATATCATTTTTGCAGTTATCAGGAGGCCATTGAAGATATTACCCAAAGAATGGGAGCAGGAATGGCAAAATTTATTTGCAAAGAGGTCAGTATAGAGGATAATGTTGCATATAGTCTGATGCTTTAATGTTCTGTACTATTCAATTTATGTTAACGTGATGCAATACTAAAAATTGATTAAATTCACTGGTGCACTTTGGACTAAAACATAATAAAGATACAAAGTTCTGTTTGTTGTACTACTTTTCACCTCAACTAAGGAAACCTCATGATCATTTCTGTATCTGAAGAGTAGAAGATGTATTATTTAGAAGGCCGAAGTGCCAATTTGCGCCTTCACCTTTTCACTTTCAAAGAATTTAGTTGATTTTATATTGTCTTAGAATTTTTGTTAATTTCCGTTTAGATTTCAACTGCTTGGGGTTTAAGTTTTTTTTCATGGGGGTGAAGTTTGGAATATCTATTTTAAGACCTCTCCACCATTGAGTTTGATTTTGATATTGACTATTGAATATTCCGCTTTCCACCAATGAGTATAGCTAAGACCTGGATTTTCATTATTGTGAATTGACACTTCTGGTTTCTCCCAATTGGTTCTTCTAAACCCTAGTCTGCTTCTAACAATCACTTTGACCAAACCAGCGTACATCTGCACCGGAGATTTTGTAGTCTCCACAAAGTTGAAATGTACACTCACGTGGTTCCTCCACCCTCCTGTATTGCAGGTAGAAACAGTTGATGACTATGATGAGTATTGCCACTATGTAGCAGGACTGGTTGGTCTTGGACTTTCCAAGCTTTTCCATGCCTCTGGTAAGGAAGCTTTGGCATCTGATTATCTTTCCAATTCAATGGGCTTATTTCTTCAGGTACAGCGACAACGTATTTCACAATTGTCTTGCGTTTCTAGTTTCAAATCTATGCCAGAAAGTTTAATTCTAATGTTCTGGTGTCTTTGCCTAAATACCAATAGAAAACAAATATCATACGAGATTATCTGGAGGATATTAATGAGATACCAAAGTCACGTATGTTTTGGCCGCGGCAGATTTGGAGTGAATATGTTATTAAACTTGAGGTACTTTTTTTCTTTCTTTAATATGTTCTCATATGATTCAATTTTTTGATATCAATGTTGTACAGCGTGCGGTTTATAAAAATTAAACTTCTAGCTACCACGGAGGTTAACTTTCTTTTTTTGTTTTATGGTATCCACTTCAGGACTTGAAGTATGAGGAAAACTCTGTCAAGGCGGTGCATTGTTTGAATGACATGGTCACTAATGCTTTAATACATGTAGAAGATTGCTTGAAGTACATGCATGATTTACAAGATCCAGCAATATTTCGATTTTGTGCCATTCCTCAGGTAGTGAATATTCTCATATTATTGTTCTCATATTTGTTAATCAAATTTTTATAGTATATACATTTGGTTCAAAGTTAATGTTAAGAGTTTTCTTGGTGTAAGTTTCAATATCAAATTCTCAGCCGACATTTACCTGCTTTTACCAGATCATGGCAATTGGCACATTAGCTTTGTGCTACAACAACATTGAAGTCTTCAGAGGTGTAGTGAAGATGAGGCGGGGTAAGATTTCAATACCTGGATGTGCGAATGTTGTGCGTTCACACATGGAATTTTCATTGCTTATATGTGTAAACTTCCACATGGTAATGCACATATCATCTGCTTGTTATATCACTTAATAATAAAATTTGAGTTGGAAAGTACTCTACCAGTATACAGAAGAACCTGTGCCCCATATTGTTATCTTTAATTTTGTTTGTTTCCTGTTATGATTTTTGTTGTCTTTACTTTCTTTCATCTTTTCATATTTGAAACTATATAGGCACATTTCTTTGCTGAATGGTGTTAATTATTTGTGCTGTTTTTAAGGTCTTACTGCAAAAATCATTGACCGAACAAAAACAATGGCTGATGTCTATGGTGCTTTCTTTGACTTCTCATGTTTGCTGAAATCTAAGGTATGTGATTTTCGAGAACATGATTCAAATCTCTCACACCCAGCTATAGTAGACACTATGACAATTTTGAATTCTAGCAGTCCCAGTCCATATTAATATAGAAAATGGGTAAACCAAGCAAGCTATATTCCTCTAGTTTAGTTTATTTTATCCAAATAAATTTGCTTCAAATGTCAAACGTTCCCCTACAAGTATGCCTTATTTTATCAAAATACCATTTACCTAGTTTCAGCTTATTGTATAATAATATTTTGGTTGTGGTTACTCCAGGTTGACATCGTTGACCCTAATGCGAAAAAGACATTGAGTAGGCTGGAAACAATACTGAAAACTTGCAGGGATTCAGGACTCCTGAACCAAAGGTAACCAGAGTTCCTCATTGTCTCTTCCTTCATTCCTTTAATTTTGATTATCTGACACATTGTTGCTGGTTTTCTCTAGGAAATCTTTCGTAGTCAAAAGTCAGCCAAGATACAATTCTGTGATGGTGAGTTTTTGCTAATTTAAGAAACCTGATTATTATTTTTAAAATTCATTTTACCAATTAATATTTTAATCTCAATGCAGATATTGTTCATTATACTGGCTATTGTTTTTGCGTATCTGTTGGCCAACCGATCAAGTAGTAATTATTGGCCCACCAAGTAACTTGCGTAACTTTCATCCATGAAGAATAAACAGTCAGTCCAAAAGGCGTAAACTCTTTTCATAAGAAAATGGTTTCTTCTTTTATTTGTGTAGGCTGGTAGTATTTGGGAACCTTCCTTATACACAAGTGGTGGTTTAAGAAGCATTATTTTCCTTGTTAGTGGAACAAAACAAATGTTTAAGTTATATATGAAGGTAGTATCAGCAAAAGAGGCGATTGTAATCTACCATAAGCACTCTCTTGTGTCTTCCAATCCATTGTAGCATGCATACCCATTAATAAACTTTTCTATTTGTTTTTTTCTATTTCTTTTCTTCAATTTGGATATTATGATGAACAATGCAATTACATGGTGCAACTAACTGTGGTTGTGCCACATGGTATTTGATGATTAAGTATTCTTTTCCGCATTTAATCGATAGACTCGGGGGAATGCGGTTGAGATTTGAGCCTAAGCGCTTTGACTTGGAGCACGGAACATTTATTTGCAAGATGGTGGGCGTTTGTTAATTTGATCATGTTAGGTTGGGGTGTACATAAGTTCGGTAGGTTTGTTATTAAGTCATTTTATATGATGATTTTATCTTGACAGTTTTAAAAAAATTAAAACTTTGGTCGACCTATAATCTCTTAAAAATCTAACATTCAAGTTGATCTATAATGTCAGGTTTGAGGGAGATTAGTTTGACAATTTTAAATTTATAATTTTACTTGAAAATTATTATTATTATTATAATAAAAAATATAATAGAAAGTAAAAACAATATTTTATCTCTAAACAATTTTTTTTAAAGCTATAATATAGATGTATCGTAGTTATAAAAACTATTATCTTTATTCATATTTAATGTCTGATAAATTTAAAGATATCTACGGGAATGATTTTTTATTATTGACACTTATTTATGTTTGATATTCTATTGCTCACCCTCATAAATTCAAAATCATGATTCTACACGTTACATATTTGTTTAAGGCTTTTACGGTGTATGTTTGTATAATATTAATTAATACTTCATTTTATTTATTTTTTATAACATTTATTATATAATATTTTTAAAAAAAATATTAATATATAAAAGTGTAGTTTTGTCAGTTTTTATTTTTGACAGACTTAAATCAAACCGATAATATTAATTTTGTAATATTTTGAATCTATTAGATCAACCAATCTAAAAAAAGAAGTCTCGAACCTAGACTCTGATCGGTCGGGACTTAAAAAGTTTGATTTAAGTATTTGCCATGCAAATGATTCTAAATTTTTGGCAGACAGTGGCTCATTCGTTTTGAGAGTAATCAAAACCTTTCAATTCTATCAACAACAAAAAAAAAAAAAAAAATTGCATGTTCATCAATAGTTCTGCCATCTATCATTGGATTGATTCAGTGTAGAGTGATCAAAGTCCTTAAGTCACTTTGATATTGAACTTTGCCCAAGTTTAGATTCCATTTTCTGGTCATGAAAATTTGGTGACCCCTAGGAGTATCAAAATAATGGAGTTCATTGGTGACTTTCTTATTTTCATTTTGATGGTAAAGGAGGAAATTAGGGATTACCTATTGAAAATATTAAGAAAATGGAAATTTAGGATAATTTATGTTCAATTATCAAGTTCACATGTTGCATCCTAACGAAAAAAAAAAAAAAACAGAAGGTGCACACGTTGCAGAAAGTGTGTAATGAATAATTCCTATTTGTTTTTCCCATTTTGTCATATGCGTTCGAACACGCGGACTAATAATACCTACGCTGTGCGTCACATTTTGACGAATGATTACATCTCATTGTCGAATATCATGTTAACTGTATGTAGGATCATGTGTTGTGATCAATTCACAATCGCTTGTGATTGTGGTTATCATAATGAATATGCCTTTATTTTAACAGTCAAATTGTACACCAATTTATGTCTTAATCTTTACAGAAATAAATAATAATACTAATAATATCCACATATTCCACCAAGTGAACCTTTGTTCTCAGTATTAGATGCTATTTTAAAGTTTGTTGTGGTGTCAGAATGTTATAGTAACGTTGAAATGTTGGGGCACTGCAAATGTCATGTAGTTTCATTAAGTTACGAGTAGTTACTCTTTCTTCCTTTTAAGTCATTATGCATATGCATATGTTACGTTTCAATGGGATAGTAACCTTTGCTTCTTATCAACCGAATCGGATTGAATACAAATTGGAGATCGAAGTTAGCTTTTAACAGAACCGCAACATTAAGATAACTTATAACCACCATATGAGAAGCAAATTGAAAGGCAATTGATTTTTTTTTTTTGGGGGGGGGGGGGGGGTTTAATAAATCCTATTATGCATAAATTACCAACTTATTTAACCAATTTCATGTTGACTCCTTCCATAATATATATATATATATATATATATATATATATATGCTCATTTACGTCAAGAAATAAAAAATATAATATAATATAAAGTTAAAACGAGGAAACTTATTAAGAAAAACTTCTATTTTATTTTTAAAGCTTGTCATCAAGCTTATTTATTTTTATTTTTACAAATTATTTTATAATGCAATGATATATAATTATTGTAAATAATAAAAAAAGTTAATTTGAGCTCTCACAAATAAATATGAGCATGCGTGCTTTGTTGAACATAATTATTTTCATAATTTTTATTAGGTTTGTTCAATGTATTTTTACAATAATGTATTGGATAAAATTTTAATATTTTAACAATTTTTTTGTTACAATATATAATAAGTTAAGAATTAAAAATATTATATATATATACAAGTGACATCTTATCCCAACTTACTTTGTTATTATCATAATAATATTTCATTAATTATTACTTTATCTAATAATAACGTCAATCAAGTGTAATTACTTATAATAATATAATAAAAATAATTATAACTATATTATTACCTTAGTATATATACACGTAATTAGTTTTTTTTTTTAAACTTTAACCGAGGCTACAATTCCGCCTAACCCACTGCCACCCATAATTTACGTTATAAAAAAAATAAACATATATTTTTTCTTCTTAATAGAGTTAAAAATGAAACTTTATACATAAAAGGTGAATATTCATAAACTCTATGTTCTTGTGTGTCAAATGAAGATTTGGAGAGAGATAATGTTTCAGGGAAAAAATAAACACACACCCACACAACAGTCGGCAAAGAACAAAGCAAAATCTCAAGACTATGACAGTAGTGTACTGGCAGTACATAAGACGGATGGTTTCTTCCTCAGAGAAAAAAATTGATATATGATTTAAATTTCTAACAAAACATTGCCGCAAATACAATCAATACAAACACGGAGATTTGGCATCTATCTATAACATAAATCATGAGGACCAAAACAAACAAATACAAAAGATCCTCCGCTTACCGCTTAGAAGCTCGACCCCAAATGACAGCTTAGAACACTTCAGCCACCTTACTTGCAAGTATACGTTCCCTTCTTTCGATGTATCCATATGGAAACCAACCTGCTTTACCCTTGCATTCACCTTCAGCCCATCCATTGTTAGTTACCTGTCATGATAAATAAACATTTTATAACTTTTATAAACATTTCAGGTTACCACAAGACATTTATATACGCAACGAGTGCCGCACAACTAAAGATGGACCATTACAATCGTTAAATATTTAGTAACTTCAAGAAATATACTTGTTCACGTGTTCAAGATGACAACAAAAAGTATTACCTGGCCTAGAAACTCCTAAGTTAACAAATCTTGAAATTCAGCTCGAAGATAAGCAACTCAAAAGGCAGGATGTAGAAAAATTGTCACAAGTGTCAACCTAGCTAGATTGATACTTATTCCAAACAATTCATGGCAGTCTTCATATGCTTTCTAAGAACCTAAAATGAAGTTTCAGAAAGTGTAATCACCTGGTGCTAAGGTAAACCAGATGATCAAGTCCACAGGAAGTCTGGCAATTTGTAATAAAACTAACCATGAACTATAGCCAGACTTCCCACCTAAATTGAACTCATTCTAGATACAAGTTTATATATCTAATATATTTCCTAGTATATAATGAAAAGAGCTTATCTAGCTTAAACCAGTAACTATTTATATAGATTAGTTAACATTGTATGCTAATCCAAATCTGTTCCACTTGTAAATTATAGCAACCCTGATTTCATCTGAGAAAGCAATTCATGCAATTATAGCAAAGTTAATTAAAGCTATAGACCTTTCGAACGACAACATAGTCACCAACTGACAAATTCAGCTCCACATCAGATTCAGCTTGATATGAATGCACAACCTGCGACAAAAATGAAATTAGGCAACATATGAAACCACTGAGGATTTTTAGGAGGAAGAAATTTGTCAATCGAAAATAGTCAACTAATAGTTTTTAGTTTCTAACCTCTCCTAAAAAGTAATTCATGCTATCTATCAGTCCATTGTGCGATTGAGAAGCAAATACACCATTATCTTCATAAGCTGGAGGTGAAGGCAAGCTGTCATCGACAGTGGGGGTAGGAGGTGCTTCAATTCGTTGTCTTTCTGAAAGCATCTACAATAACAAAGAAACATTGCACAGTCAATAAGCTTATGAAGGTTTCAATAGAAACTACATCTAATTATAGACACAACATTATGAACATTGAATAAGAGGGATACAATTCGTTAAACTATTGGTGAAAATAAAATGACATAATTGCACACCTCGCCTTCAAGCTGATCAAGAATTTGGAGGACTCTCTGATGATAGCTTCGCTCTGCTTCAACCTTAAACCATCCATAAGAGGAGATTATATGGAAAAAGTTTCAGGTATGACCACAACAGTTAAATTTTCATAAAAACATTCATGTGAAATTAACAACACTACCAAGGGAATTTGCAGTACCATGGCAATAAGTCGTTGGAGAGTCAACCTCTGTTGTTGAGCTTCAACAGCAGACATTGCTGCAGCAGCTTCCTTCCCTAATATTGCCGTGTTTGCCTTCAGGTCTTGCAGCTTTGCTTCTGCAGCTTCTAGTTTCATAGCATTCTCAGCATTGGACGGTGTTTCCCTAACTTTTGCCTGGCGCTTGGAAACTTCAATAGCCTGTCTAGGATCAAGAGAAATAGTAATTACAAGGCAACTGGAGAGCAGCCATCAATAAATTCATTTCATATGTAGTTCCGTATCATAGATCCATTAGCACTCCAGGACATCAAGCTTTATAAAGTAACAGCAAAAAAAAAGAAAAAGAATAGCCTTAATGAAGTATACCTGAGCTTCAGCCTCTTGACGAATTCGGTCATATCGTTGAGCAAGATGACGAGCATCCTCCAATGGGGCTCCCATAACCATTGCTCTAAGTGGCTCTGCTACCTAAAGTTTGAAGTACTCAGCAATCAATATTATATCATTCAAATTAATCAGACTCAAAGTACTGAAAAAACAAAGAAAAAAAATATCATTGCCTGATAGCAGGGATGCTAAGAAATAACATGAATGTGAATCTATGGAACCACCGGGAGGACAAACGATGCCAGTAATCAATATTTTTAAAAGGACAGAAAAAGACGCAGTCTTCTAGCATGAAAAGGTAACATATTAGAAGGTGCTGAACAGAAACATAATTACAAAATATTTTTACTTGTCAATACCAAGATATGTAACAACCCCACAAGACTTTTAGATGGAAGTAATATATCCTGTCCCATGCAAAACACACCCACAAAATATGTTTTACAGGCTAACATTTAGTTAAACCTGTGTGCCAAGAGCTTTCAAGAGGTTCCCACGCTCCTTCTCCACTTGAGCACGGGCTCGTCCATAACTTATTGCAGCTCTTGATAGTGTGCTACCACTAGTACATGTACTTTCAGCACCATATTTCCTACTGTCTTCTGATAGCTTAGTTCCTGTGAAACACGATAACAGAGAATGAGGCCAAGTTCTAGATAAAATTCAAAGATTGGTACATACAAATGCCAATGAAGCTACAGCATCTCACCGATTTCAACTTGTTTGGAACCCGTTACTATATATCCTTCTACACCTCGAACAATATCCCTTTGATAATGCTAATACACGAAAACAATTTTATACAAGTCAAACTTAATTATTAATTTTTTTTTTTTTTAATGAGATAAGATATAAGACAGAGAACAACTCGGCAACCTTTGCAGCACGTGTTGATATGTAAAGCTTCTCAAGCTTTTGATGCTTATGCAGATCTGCCTCCTCCGTGAATAAATTGTCTGAACCTCCATATCCACCAGCTCCAAACTGTTTAAGAACAGCCTACCAAAAGGAATAAACTTAATTTGGATACATTTCTTTGAAGCACTCAGAGCAAGTCATTTATTCACCCTGTTATGCTAGCAAACCCAATATCCGAAAACTGACACCATAATTTGTAGGAATATTTCAGTCAATTACATTGCATGGGAGAACAGTACACAATCAGCCTTATTTTTGGTTCAAATCCTCAAAACTTAAAAGATTGAAACAAAACCAGGAAGAAGAAATTGATAAAAAAGTGATGTTGTAGTTTTTTTTTTTTTTAAATTTTATTGGATCTGGTGAGGAGAATAAATTAGGGTTTAGAAAGAAGTACCTGTTGTTGTCTGGCGACCTGTTCGCGAAGCCTAGTAGCTTGCTTTCTGATAGCATCCATTTACAGCACAACGTCTTTCAAGTTTGAACAACCACCACTCCTCTCAACTTAAGACTCAGAGAGACACCGAGCGATCAAGAAAAATGAGTTGTGCACCAACTTTGCAATGAGTCGTTCGAGATATGGACCCTACTACCAGTTGTCTGTAGCTTTACAAACAAGGCTAACTCTTTTTTTTTTTTTTTTTTGATGAAAAGGCTAACACATTTTTTAAACAGACTAGAAGAAATCCTAGTTAACCATCCAAATTTTGTGAAAAGTACTTTTAAAAAAATATATTTAGGTATTTCACATAACATATTAAAAATAAATTTTAGTGATATTTTAATATTTATTTTAAAATAAAAATATATATTTAAAATTATTTTTCTAAAAAATAAGTACTATTTATTTTAAAATTATAAATAGTACTTTTAAACTTTTTAAAATTACTTCTTATAAAAATTATTAAATATTTTTAAAAAAAATTTAATTTATTTAAAACTACTTTAAAAAGAGAAGTAGATTTTAAAATGACCCATGAATTTATTTCTTATGGTTTGAACTCATATTTGAATAAGAAAATATGACCAGATCACTACTTGATATACTTACATTTGATACATAGTAATAAAAAATTTGTATAATTTTTATATAATTATATATTTAGTTGTAAAATTAAATTATATTATAAAATATAAAAATAATATAATTTTTTAAAAATTTATTATAATAAAAGTGTGAGTTTAATTTGGTATTGGATATCTAACTTAATACGTCTGATTTTTTAATTATAAAATTATGTATTTTAATTTTTTTTTATCTTAAATTAAATTTTTTTTTAAAAATATAATAAAAATATAAAAATAAATTTTATGATAAAAAATTATTTTATTAAATTATTTATAATTAATTTTATCAGCTTATCATAAAACGTACACAAAATATACTATTAATGTGTATATTTATGGTTCAAACTAGTCCTGCGAATTTTTAAAGAAATGTACATAGAATGTTATTCTACATTCAGTGGTATCATCAAATCAGATCTTCCTAGCTGTTTTGGTGTTCCAAAATTCGATACATTCTGCAATTTTCTCCAAATTACTAAATTAAAGAACTTGAAATTCTGATTTTTTTTAATTATAAAAAATAGCATGTAATTATCACTTGAATATTAAAAAAAATTAAAGCTAATAAAAATATACCTTCAACTAAAAACCTATCCGACGTAAAAGCAAACCATCTCAAAATTAATTGATTTAATTGTATAGTATAATTTCTTTCATACAAAAAATTTTATTTTTATCTTCATAAAAAAAAAACATATATTTATTTTTTTTATAACGTAAATAAATATATGTTATTTTAGTATTAAAAAAAAACAATTTTTTTTTTACCAAAGTAAAACTAATCCAAATATTATTATTATTACAAAACGAGATCTAAAACATATGAAGGATAAACATTTGGTACAAGTATTTCCTCTCATAAGGTATGAGTTAAGATTACAAAAATATAAATTCTATTGGGTTTAAAGAGAGTGCAGTTCATCTTCAAAAATGTATACAGTCCAACAATTTACTATATTTCAAAAGAGTAGTGCAATGTACCAGACTCATAATTTGTAGTACTTTTTAAATTAGGTGTGGGACCATGAAATCCACACTTCAAATGAGCCATAGACGTCTAATTTGGATTTGGGATGTCTAGCATTTTTCATTTTATAATAGAGCTAGCAAAATGAAATCAACCCTTTAAATACAATATAATGAAACCATAACAACATTTAGTTACAAAATCCAGTGAGTGAGAGAGAAAGCCTCATTTACTCTCATTAATATAAGTCTTAGGACAGTAAAAATGATTTAAAGATTCTCAACAAACTGAAAAACTGCCGATGTAGGTATGGCTGTTTTTCCTTTTGTTAGTAAACATTACAATTTTCAACTAAAAACAATTTACTTAGGCCGTCTCCGGTATGGGTACAAAATGTCATCCATAGTCTCTTTAATGTGGATGCACACCCTATTCACATTCTTTGCTACTCCTGAAGCCACAAGAGCTGCATTCCTTTTAAATCTGCGCATACACAAACTCAATGTTTTCGATTTTGAAATAATCAATATAAATACAAAGTCCATATCCAAATCCATGTATGGTAATTCATTAAAGCGAAATTTGCCTTGCCTGCTCAGGTATTCATCTCCTGTTGAATGTGCTGGTTTATAGCTTCGGGGCTGAGGAAAAGTACGGACATTTTCTGTGAAAAAACAGGGAATCGTAAACAAGATACAGAAGAATAAATACTAAAACATACACTGACTTTAAGAATTAAAAGTAAATACTGAAAGCTGCCTTGGCCACTAAAGTCATTTCAAGCAGAAGCAAGTGCTTCCACCAAAAAAAGAATCCTACTTCAATTAAGATTTTTCTTTTCCTTGGTTTCCTATACTATTTTACTCAAGTTATTAATAACATGCAAAATATACAGTTTTATGAATAATATATGAAATTTTACAGGTCTTACAGAATGTGCTTGGACTTTTTGAAATAGTGGAATATTATTATAATATTTAAAATATAAGTTTCTTAATCAATGACGCAACTGATAATTATTGAGCCTGTTTTTAAACTCAATATCTCAACTCTCGCAAACCATTTATAACCACACAAAATCAAAAAGTTAAGCTTCCCAACAAAAGTTCCATTTTGTTCTAAAGGAAATGAAGCACATGCTGAAATATCACAGAAGTTCAAGGTCATTTAACAATCAGTCAGTCACAGTATCATCAATAGAGAAACATAAAAAAGAAGAATACTCGTTCAAAATGCAAAATCAAAAGAAAGATTAATCAGAATGAAATCAAAATAGGTGTTTGACAAATAAAAGTTGCGACTAAAAAGAATGGGAAGAGTTCCAGTACCTTCACTTTTATTAACATGAGCATGAGCAGGGGCAGAAACATGATCAGCAGGCCTTTTATCCAACAAAACCTGTGTTAGAAGCTGTCAGCATAAATTCAGTGGAATCGATGAGCTAAATATATGAATGAGCATCTAAAACGTCATTATTTACAAGAAAATCCACAAATAATATTTAAAAGTATTCTTAAGTATAGTAAAAACTTTCTGCACCGAAATCACAGCCTTGGAACCAGTCAATTCGACATCTTTAAGACAGTTTATATACAGAGGTACAGCATATCACACTTAAACTCACCTCACTAAGATCAAAAAGGGGGAGAGAGAGAGACATCCAGTCACAAATAAGATCCAAACAAAATTTAGAAAAGAGAGAAAAAAAAATCATACATTTATTAAAGAATTCAGATATTTCACCAGAAATGTTTCAAGTCAGCATTTATATATTTGTTGAAAGTTGCATACATCGAAACAAATGAAAACACAAATACAAGGATTCTTCACCTCTAGACCAACACAAAATGGTAAATCTGCTTGTTTATTCTCTGGATCATTGGAAGAATTCTTTTTGTCCAAATACACTGAGTAACCTACGCACGCATACTTGAAATCTGTAAGGCTCCGGCCCTCTTTAGAAGCTTCCAATTCAGTTTCTCCAACAATGTAGCTGGGTACTGGTCATAGGCCCCACAAATGAACACAAACCTTTAGAACCTTAATTAAATAAATAAATGATCAGAAGATATTAGGTATCTGAATTTGGATGTACACATATAAAATACAAAAAACTTTTTTGTTTTTTCCCAATAATAAACAAAAGTTCATTTCAAGGGAAAGATAATAGGTACAGATATAGACTGGAAATCAAACAAATAAATCTGGTATATAAAATCTAAACAGGAAAAGATGATAAGATGATAGACCAACAATCTATGCATAAATCAACAACAGCAATGCCCTCAACAGTTTATTGAAAAGTCGAAAGAAAATAGCATTAAATCCCCTCAAAAAGTTGGGAAGTCAAGAAGCATAATACAAAGAAATATATCCTCTGCCAAATCATCTCTTGTTAAGACTGAAATTCACCCACAAAAATTAGGTTTCCCAAAGCCCTAAAATCCTTTGCGAATAAGTTCACAACCTAAACCATATTACCCAAGGTCCAAGGACAACAACCAAATCCACAAGATATTAGACCTTTGTTTCAGAACCATGTCATTAGTGCCAAGTTCTCTTTGAGCCAAAATCCACACAAATAAGTTGCAGGTTTCCAAATGACGGGTTTGGAGGAAAGTAAAATGAAAACAAATCAAACAAGAAAAGTAAATTGCAAGTAAAGGACTCCGAGGACTTCAGAACTGAAGAAAAATCAAGTGGCAAACTGATCCCTGATTTGCACAGGTTCACAAAATATATCCTCAACTGTAGGCATATGATACACAATTACTTTACGACGCATGTTAGAAATTGTAGCTAATGCAGAGCTTAAGGGGAAAAATGATGATAAACTAAAGCAAGGGAACTGCAAATCAACAGCGTTAAAAATGTAGTTTTAAGATCTAAATATATTATTTGAGTTTCATCCTTCTTGTTTAACATCTCCTGTTATTTTCTCTCCATAAACTAGAAAAATGGAGCCACAGCACGCTAATGATCCACAGAACACTGAACTAAATGTTCAAAAGCAATGTCTACTATATTGTAAATTTTTCTTCCCTCCCTCCCTTACTTTGTTTTCTTTTGCTCAGATCAATGAGTGCTAGGACTGCATAAAAAAGACATAAACTTAACACAGCAAACTTTAAAAATCTCTAACAATTGATTATTTGGGAACAGAAGAACAAAGTTCAAATCATCCCAAACAAAAACACCATATATATTTATCTTATACGTAGATTTTCTCAATATCCAAAGAAGGCAATACAAATAAAAATAAGAAACAAAAAAATGTAAATCTTTTTTTATTCCCTCATGTTTTTCTTCAATTGATTAGGCAATCAAGCAGAAATGAACCACCAAATGGATAATCAACAGAGACAACTGGGAAATGTGAATTAAAGAAGAAAACGAACCTTGTGGGAGTGTTCTGGACAAACCAACACAAGTAGGGTGCTTGGATTTGGATTTCTGAAGAGAAGAGTAGTAAAGACACCCTTTACACGATTTCCCAGCATATCCACCACTCCGACTAGGACCAGCATTAGGGTTTCGATCTTGGGTTTCTCGGTCGGAGTCCTCTTTGTCCATCTCCATAATTTCGCTAAAAGCTACCAAATTTGATTGAATTTGTATAGCATGCGATTCTTACCACCAGACATACAAAATTTGATCGCTCTATAAACTACTACGTTTCAGGTTTGCCCTCCTTTTTCGTATTGATATTTGGTTCACGAGAAAAATATCGATGGAATCTATAAAATAATAATAAATATTAAAGTAAATAAGTATATTTTAGGTTTTTTTTTTATTTTTATTTTTTATAATAATTACACTGTTACACCCCCTGGAACTTCAACTTCATATCTTCTATTGCTAAATGGACACTATTATACACTTTATTTTTTTCGGAATGTATCGTGAATTTCAAAAAAATTTAGGGATAGATTTATAGGATTTAAAAATTAAAAAATTTATGTGTAAAATTTTAAAAATTTGAAGATTAAATTATAAAATTTTAAATTTTAAAAATTAAATATGAATTTAATTAAAATTTAAAAATTAATAATATTATTTAACCAAAATTTTTTTATTTTTCAAGAGCATATGTTATGTTTTCCATATGCCATATAAATATGTTTTTTTTTTGGTAACATAAAAAATATGTTTTTTTAGAAATTATAAAAAAAATAATTAAATAATCAGGTTATATGAATTGGAAAGTAAATTTTAAGCAAATATCATCTCCTTAAAAAATAAACAATTTAATTGTATAATATAATTGTTTGCATTTTTAATTACTACACACATTATACATATCTTTTAGTTATAAAGTAATATATATATATATATATATATATATATTACACATATTTAAAAATATGGTACATGTATATTTTTTTATAATGTAAAAATTTATTTTTAAGGAATTAAAAATTAAATTATATGAATACTTAAATTATATAAAAATTAGAAGGAAAATAAAATAACTTACATTTTCCTCTGAGTAGTTTATGCCTAATTTAAAAGTTGTTTATTTTAAGTTATATTTAATTATATTATAATTAAAAGTTGACCACATAATGAAAAAAAATTATTGTTTTTATTTATTTCTTCGAAATTTAACTTAATTATTCAAGTTACTGTAGTTTTTTTTTTTTAAATAACAGTAATACTAAAATAAAATAAAAAAGAGTACCGAACTTATTCAATGCTATTTTAGATGTAATAGTGTTTTTCTCGATAAATAACTACCCAATATCTTATTAGTATTTCTTCTCTCTATCGTAGAAGAATACTATTATTATTATTATTATTATTAATGTGTGTAGTTGGGTTGGTTTATTAGATTAAGAAATTGTATATTTTAACCTATTTTGGACATTGGTTTCCTAGCACGGCACACAGTGATCTGTTACATTTGAAGCAATATATATATATATATATATATATTAGTCTTTTTCGAGAAAAAAAAAATGGTGTTTGAATTTTGGAATATGAGCTTAGCTACACGGCTACTCACGGCCGGATAGAATAGTTATTTTATATTAAAACGTAAGAAATTATGAAGTAATACAAATATCTATATAACACACGTTACAATTACAAAATTATTGTACATATCTCTTTCCTTGACAACCATTATTTATAAACCAAACATATATATATATATATATATATATATATATATATATATATATATATATACAGAATAAGCACTTTGTGATCTTCAAGGGCAATAAGATTGATGTATAATTAATTTAGGAGAAATCTTCGGTGGAGATTAATTTAAGGCATTTTGGTAATGATCAATACATTATTTATTAGCTAGGGTTTATTTGGGGAACCAATATGATGATGAGTACTGAACAAGCTTTTTGGTAGGGAAGGCAAAATAGGGGGCTGAAGAGGAATAGATTGCTTTGTAGTGATGTTTAAAGGTAAAGTTTGTTCAGGGAATTTAGGTAAACTAGGAGGCTTTATTGGTTTTTTTATAGGAGGCCATATTGGTCTCAATGTAATTGGGATATACATTTGATAGGGTTGAAGTTTATCACTTGCATAAATATTAGATAACTTTGTTTGCAAAACTCGATGACGACCTGCTTGGCTTATTTCAATTCTTAACAAGGCAAAAGTAGCAAACAAGGTTAAGATAATACAATTCCTTAAAGCCATGCATATATATCAATCTCATACAATAAAAGAAGGATCAATTAGGGTTTTTTTTTAATTGCATGTGTGGGTGGGGTGTTATAGCCAACTTTGGTCCATGTATATATAGCTGGAAAAAAACCCATTTCTGGCTTTTGGGATTTTCTACAAGTTAGTTAACATTTAGCTCTACTAATTAAGTATAGCTTAATACTGTTCTTTTTGTAATTACATTACTCCCCTCGATGCATTTATGACTAGAGTTTAATTGACATTTGATGCATTTGTGATTAGTGTCTATAAATAAAGTTATTCAACGTAAGTTTGAGATTGCAACTATTAATTTTATTTATCTTTTTATTTTAAAAATTAATAAAAATAATAACTTAAAAATTTGTTACCACAAAAATAGCATCTTTATATTCGACTTATATATTTTTGGTATTAATAAAAGTATGACATATCATTTTACATTGAAATCTCATTCAAATTAAACTATAATTATTTAATTATCTTCAATTAACTCTATCCAATTGAACTAGTTTAATGTTATTAAATTATATTTTATTATTATAAATTTTAAAAGTGTTATTTTTTATAATTTTTCTAAAGTTTTTAAGTTAAAAATAAATAAATATAATTCAAGCTTTTGATATATTTATTTAGAAATGAATATTTTACACCACATATATTTAATTATAAATAAATATTTGTTATAAATTTATATGATAATTTTTATGTGATAGAACCTAAATATTATTACACAGTTAATATATTTTCAAATATTTAAAATATATTAAGTATTACAATTTCTGGTAGCGTAGTTTTCCCCCTTTTCCTAAAAAAAACGTGGTTTGGTTTTCCCTATTTATTATTAATATTAGTTAAATATGAATATTTGACGTCTGAGATATCGGTATGGCCAATAATTTTATTGCATTTAAAAAATAATTTATACTAACGCCTACTTAATGACTCAAGGTTGGTGTGAGTCTGTATGTAATGCAAATTGATAACTAATAATTTTTTAAAAATAAAAAAAAAAATATCTTATTTTTTCAATATTTACATTTTATATAAACATTGTTAATATATTGTTTTATAGTTTACCAAGTTTGTAAACATGTACGTTTTCCTGATCAAATTAATGATTATCTACAAAAACATCTTCATTGTATAAAAGAAAAAACAAAATAAAGTACCATCATGACATGAAAGTTTTCTATTATACTAGGAAAAATACTTCTCTCTCTCGATGTATACATATACGAACGAAAATATGAGATTTTAATTTTATGAAAAATATTGAAGATAATATCAATATTTGATAAATATTGTAAATTTTTTGAAATGTTTTATAAAATTTAAGCAAATATTAAAATAAATAATAATACATTTGTTTAACTAATTTTTTCATTAAAATAACATATCTATGGCATATATAACACATATAATTGACATATAATAATAGCAAAATATAAGTTTATTATTTATTTGATAAAATATAAATATAAGTTATATAACACAATTTTAATACATTAGTTATATGCAATACAAATATACATAAATATTTAATTAAAATAATTTTATTTGACTGACTCAAATTTTGGAAGCATCAAATCAATCAAGATACAATAATTACAATATGATATTAAGTAATAATAATTTTACTTGTAATTATTAATGTAATATATGCATAAATTAATTAATATCTTCCAACTGTATTTCCGTACAAAATTTTTTTTAGATTAATCTAATTTTTATAATACTAAGAATATTCTTTCTATAATAAATGTAAGATATTGTTCATATTGAAAGTCATTATAATTGGATTATTATCAAAAATTCTAATTACAAACAAACAAAATCATACTTTCACACAGTAAGTTGTTACAATTTTTTTTTTTATACATTTTTATTGATATATTTACAAATATTATTGAAAGTTTTAATGACATTTCAAAAAATAATAAAACAAAAATATTGAAATTGATATTTCAATATTTTTACTAATATTTTGAATGAAATTGACTTATACTCTATATCAATATCTATACTTTAATTTAAAAAAAAATATCTAGAGGTTTTCGATTTTTTCATCAATGATCTTATTATTGGAAGAATTTTTGATATGCCATAACAAAATTTATAATTTTAGGAAAAAGTTTGGAGGAGCATTTTTTTCTCTAAAAACCATCCAAGTATTCTTTTTTTTTTTTTTTTTTTTTAAAGACAAACATCAAAGTGTTTTTTGATATGCCATAAAAAAATTTATAATTTTAGGAAGTTTGGAGTAGCATTTTTTTTTTTTTGTCTAAAAACCATCCAAGTATTCATTTTTTTCAAAGACAAACATCAAAGTGGTTTTTTAGAAGTATTTTGTTAGGTTAAATATTTAATTGTCGCTAAAATAATAACAATTCTATAAGTGCATGTTTGATAAATATTTTAATTTTAAATTTTATAAATTTTTAAATCAAGTATGTTTCATAATTTATTTTTAATTTATATTTTTAAAATTTGGTTAAATTTTGAAATTAAAAGAAAGTCGGGCCGAATAAAGCCAAAATCTAGATAAAGTTGTACAAATTTAATTAGGTACATATTGTGAATTTTAGTTAGAGCCCGAACATTCCATAACTTGGTTTTGTATTGCAGATTTAAGCAAAATGCAACTTAAACCTCACAGTAGAAACAAAAGAACCATAGGTATAAGGAGATAAGCTCAACAGGCTTTAGAAATTGTACCAAACTATCAATCACCGTGCAAATTTGAAACGATAATTCAATAACATAGAAGTGTCAGGACAATCTCAACCCGCTTTAATTTTTTTATTAAACTCATTTTATATTCGCAAACTATAAAATAAAATTAGCATAATTTTTATATAAAACTTAAAATTGCTAACTGTAAAATTTTTTAGAAATTTGAAATATATAATTTTTTAATTTTATATAAAATTAATTATTATTTTTTAAATTAATACTAATTATATTTTAAAAATGAATAAATGATAAATATAAAGATTTATAATGGTATATGAAAGTATAACTTTCTATAATAAAAAAAAAAAAAAAAACTCAAAATTAAACGCTATAAAATTTATTTGAAGCTAAACTTGTGAAACTTTCTAATAGTATATGATATGATTCATAATATTTTGAAAATTAATACAGTTTATATTTTAAAAATAAGTCAAAAATATTATACTAACTTTATAAAGATATATGAAATGATTAATAATATTTTATGAATTAGTACTATATATATTTGAAAAATGAATCAAAAATATTTTACTAAATATGAACAATTTTTAATAAAATGAGCATAACTCATTATAAAAAACTCAAAATCATAAACTACAATTTTTTTTTTTTTTTTTTATAAATTAATTCATTTTATATTTCAATAAAATTTAAACAATATTCAATAAAATGAGCATAATTATTCTAAAAAAAAAAAATTTTTAAAATGTAATATTTCTCATAAAATATACTCTTTAATATTTTCAATGATATATAAATTCAATTATGAATTAATAAAATTTAAATTTTAAAACCATGTCAATAATCATATCTTTAACCTCAATCATGTTAGGTATATTTTTTAAGTTAATATTTATCTTAAAATTTTATATTTATTAAAACATTATAATATAAATTTAATTATATCTTATTTTATTTTTTTAAAAAAAATTAATTGTTATTTTTTATTTTAACTAATAATAGTATTTTTGTCAATTTTGTAATAATAATTAATATTTATATTATGATAAATTCTTCATTCTCTCTATTATTTGTTGATTTTTTAATTTAACATATTTTCGTCATATGAGCTCGTGAGTTACTAACGACTCAAATAAGTTACTTATTTAAGTTCGTAAATTAAGTAAACTGAACTTCTTTAACTCGTAAGCACAATGAGTTAATTTTAAATGAAATTAAGTTAAGTAGTCTCAATTTATTTGACGTCTACCATATCATAACTAGCATAGCTCGTCTACTAGTCACGAACCTATGATCCATCACAACCAAACTAATTAACTGTTGTCGTCGGAACAAAAAGAAAATTGCTCCACATACAATCCAATTTAGCACCTCATAGTTTGTCAAATTCCATTTCTAAAACTATCTAGAAACTACAAGACCAAGAAAAAGCATACCAAGAAATAACTCTGCTGACACAGCCAGACATATCAATACCTCCTGGGATTGCGGTCCACAAATCTGCCAGAAGGGCACTCGTAGGCAAGGTGTCCACGTCCACCACAATTATGACAAATCATTTTATAATAATTTTTTATTCTTAATTTTTAATTTTTTTTTCCAAATAATATTTTAATTATATATAAAAAAATTATTATTAAAATATAGAATAATTTATAAAGTTTAAAAAATATAATTTTTTAATTTTTTTTATCAAATATTTTTTTCTCTAATTACTTGATTTAAGCTCTACCATAATATTGGTCGGGTGATTTCGGCTGTTGAGGATTGGACTATGAAAAGATGGGGAAGGCAAAATTATTAAGAAGAAAGAAAATAATTGGTGAAACTGTAACTTGCTTTAGATAATCACCATTATTAATAATTTCAGGAGATGCATGTCTTCATTTAAATAGGTGGTTATATTCATGCATGTTTTGATTTGACAATCACCATAATTACATTGGTCTACATAATGTCAAATTCAAACAATTTATATTATATTAAAAAAAAAAAAAAAAAAAAAACTGTTGAATACATATCATTTATAACAGTAATGACCACATAATGAAAAAAAATTATTGTTTTTATTTATTTCTTCAAAATTTAACTTAATTATTCAAGTTATTGTAGCTTTTTTTTTTTTATAACAGTAATACTAAATCACAATAAAATAAAATAAAATAAAATAAAGAGAGTACCGAACTTATTCAATACTATTTTAGATGTAATAGTGTTTTTCTCGATAAATAATTACCCAATATTTTATTAGTATTCGATTAAAAAAAATCTTATTAGTATTTCTTCTCTCTATCGTAGAATATTATTATTATTATTATTATTAACGTGTGTAGTTGGGTTGGTTTAGTAGATTAACAAGTTGTATATTTTAACCTATTTTGGACATTGATTTCTTAGCACGGCACACACTGATCTGTTAAATTTGAAGCAATATATATATATATATATATATTATACTTTTTTGAAAAGAAAAAAAATTGTATTTGGATTTTGGAATATGTGCTTAGCTAGATATATACACGGCTGAGTAGAATAGTTATTTTATATTAAAACGTAAGAAATTATAAAGTAATACAAATATCTATATAACACACGTTATAATTACATAATTATTGTACATTATCTCTTTCCTTGACAACCATTATTTATAAAGAAAACATATATATATATATATATATATATATATATATATATATATATATATATATAAGCACTTTGTGATCTTCAAGGGCAATAGGATTGATGTATAATTAATTTAGGAGAAATCTTCGTTGGAGATTAATTTAAGGCATTTTGGTAATGATCAATACATTATTTATTAGCTAGGGTTTATTTGGGGAACCAATATGATGATGAGTACTGAACAAGCTTTTTGGTAGGGAAGGCAAAATAGGGGGCTGAAGAGGAATAGATTGCTTTGTAGTGATGTTTAAAGGTAAAGTTCGTTCAGGGAAGTTAGGTAAACTAGGAGGCTTTATTGGTCTTTTTATAGGAGGCCACCATATTGGTCTCAATGTAATTGGGACAAAAATTTGATAGGGTTGAAGTTTATCAGTTGCATAAATATTAGATAACTTTGTTTGCAAAACTGGATGACGACCTGCTTGGCTTATTTCAATTCTCAATAAGGCAAAAGTAGCAAACAAGGTTAAGATAATACAATTCCTTAAAGCCATGCATATATATCAATCTCATACAATAAAAGAAGGATCAATTAGGGTTTTTTTTTAATTGCATGTGTGGGTGGGGTGTTATAGCCAACTTTGGTCCATGTATATATAGCTGGAAAAAAACCCATTTCTGGCTTTTGGGATTTTCTACAAGTTAGTTAACATTTAGCTCTACTAATTAAGTATAGCTTAATACTGTTCTTTTTGTAATTACATTACTCCCCTTGATGCATTTATGACTAGAGTTTAATTGACATTTGATGCATTTGTGACTAGTGTCTATAAATAAAATTATTTAACATAGGTTTGAGATTGCAACTATTAATTTTATTTTAAAAAATAATAAAAATAGTAACTTAAAAATTTGTTACCACAAAAATAACATCATTATATCCGGTTTATATATTTTTATTATTAATAAAAGTATGACATATCATTTTACATTGAAATGTCATTTAAATTAAACTATAATTATTTAATCCTCCTCAATTAACTCTATCCAATTGAACTAATTTAATGTTATTAAATGTTATTTTATTATTATAAATTTTAAAAATGTTATTTTTTATAAATTTTCAAAAGTTTTTAAGTTATGCAATGGGTTCCTAACAAAGTTTAAAAATAAATAAATATAATTCAAGCTTTTGATATATTTATTTAGAAATGAATATTTTACACCACATATATTTAATTATAAATAAATATTTGTTATAAATTTATATAATAATTTTTATTTGATAGAACCTAAATATTATTACACAGTTAATATATTTTCAAATATTTACTTATAATTAAAATATACTAAGTATTACAATTTCTAGTAGTGTACGTAGTTTTCCCCATTTTCCTAAAAAACGTGGTTTAGTTTTCCCTATTTATTATTAATATTAGTTAAATATGATTATTTGACGTCTAAGATATCCGTATGGCCAATAATTTTATTGCATTTAAAAAATTAATTTATACTAACGCCTATTCCAAGTTTGTAAACATGTACGTTTTCCTGATCAAATTAATGATTATCTACAAAAACATCTTCATTGTATAAAAGAAAAAACAAAATAAAGTACCATCATGACATAAAAGTTTTCTATTATACTAGGAAAAATACTTTTCTCTCGATGTAAACATATATGAACGAAAATATGAGATTTTAATTTTGTGAAAAATATTGAAGATAATATCAATGTTGATAAGTCTTTGATAAATATTTATGAAAATTGTAAAAGATGTTGTAAAATTTTTGAAAATTTAAGCAAATATTAAAATAAATAATAATACATTTATTTATCTAATTTTTTCATTAAAATAATATATATACGTCATATATAACACATGTAATTGACATATAATAACAGTAAAATATAAGTTTATTATTTATTTAGCAAAATATAAATATAAGTAATATAACACAACTTTAATACATTAGTTATATGCAATACATATATACATAAATATTTAATTAAAATAACTTTATTTAATTGATTCAAATTTGGGACTTGTGGAAGCATCAAATCAATCGAGATACAATAATCACACTATGATATTAAGTAATAATAATTTTACTTGTAATTATTAATATAATATATGCATAAATTAGTTGATATCTTCCAATAGTATTTCCGTACAAAGAAAATTTTGAATTAATCTAATTTTTATAATACTAAGACAATTCCTTCTAAAATGAATGTTGATATTCTCCATGTTGAAAGTCATTATAATTGGATTATTATCAAAAATTCTAATTACAAACAAACAAACAAAATCATACTTTTACATGATAAATTGTTACAATTTTTTTATACATTTTTATTGATATATTTACCAATATTATTGAAAATTTTAATGACATTTTAAGAAATAACAAAACAAAAGCATTGAAATTGATATTTTAATATTTTTACTAATATTTTGAACGAAATTGATTTATACTCCATATCAATATCTATACTTTAATTTTATAAAAATATCTAGAGGTTTTCGATTTTTTCATCAATGATCCTATTATTGGAACAATTTTTGATATGCCATAACAAAATTTATAATTTTAGGAAAAAGTTTGGAGTAGCATTTTTTTTTTCTCTAAAAACCATATCCAAGTATTCATTTTTTTCAAAGACAAACATCAAAGTGTTTTTTTAGAAGTATTTTGTTAGGTTGAATATTTAATTGTTGCTAAAATAATAACAATTCTATAAGTGCATGTTTGATAAATATTTTAATTTTAAATTTTATAAATTTTTAAATCAAGTATATATGTTTCATAATTTATTTTTAATTTATATTTTTAAAATTTGGTTAAATTTTGAAATTAAAAGAAAGTCGGGGCGAACAAAGTCAAAGTCTAGATAAAATTGTACAAATTTAATTACGTACATATTGTAAATTTTAGTTAGAGCACAAACATTCCGTAACTTGGTTTTGTATTGCAGAATTAAGCAAAATGCAACTTAAACCTCACAGTAGAAACAAAAGGTCCATAAGGATAAGGAGACGAGCTCAACAGGCTTTAGAAATTGTACCAAACTATCAATCACCGTGCAAATTAGAAACGATAATTCAATAACATAGAAGTGTCAGGACTATCTCAACCCGCTTTAGCTCTTTTAATTTTTTTTATTAAACTCATTTTATAATCGCAAATCATAAAATAAAATTAGCATAATTTTTATATAAAACTTAAAATTGCTAACCGTAAATTTTTTTAGAAATTTGACATATATAATTTTTTAATTAATACTAATTATATTTTAAAAATGAATAAATGATAAATATAAAAATTATGGTATATGAAAGTATAACTTTCTATAAAAAAAAAAAAAAAAAAAAAAAAAAAAAACTCAAAATTAAACACTATAAAATTTATTTGAAACTAAACTTGTGAAACTTTCTAATAGTATATGGTATGATTCATAATATTTTGAGAATTAATACGGTTTATATTTCAAAAATATTTTAATGAATTTAAATTTTTTTTAGTAAAATGAGTATAATTTTTTATAGAATACTCAAAATCATAAACAGTAAAATATATTAGAAATTAACTTATTCAACTTTCTAATAATACATTAAATTATTCATAATATTTTGTAATTTAGTATTGCTTATATTTCAAAAATGAGTCAAAAATATTATACTAACTTTATAAAGATATATGAAATGATTAATATTTTATGAATTAGTATAATTTATATTTAAAAAATGGATCAAAAATGTTTTACTAAATATAAATAATTTTTAATAAAATGAGCATAACTCATTATAGTAAACTCGAAATTATAAACTATAAATTTTTTTTTTAAAACTAGACTTTTAATGATATATGAAATAAATTATAATGTTTTGTAAATTAATACATTTTATATTTCAAAAATATTCAATAAAATTTAAACAATATTCAGTAAAACGAGCATAACTATTCTAGAAAACAAAATTTTAAAATGTAATATTTCTCATAAAATATATTCTTTAATATTTTTAATGATATATAAATTCAATTATAAATTTATAAAATTTAAATTTTAAAACCATGTCAATAATCATATTCCTCAATCATGTTGGGTATATTTTTTAAGTTACTATTTATCTTAAAATTTTATATTTATTAAAACATTATAATATAAATTTAATTTTATCTTATTTATTTTTAAAAAAAATTAATTGTCAATTTTGTAGTAATAATTAATATTTATATTACGATAAATTCTTCATTCTCTCTCTTGTTTGTTGATTTTTTAATTCAACATATTTTCGTCATATGAGCTCACGACTCAAATAAGCTCTTATTTAAGTTCCTAAGTTAAGTAAACTGAGCTTCTTTAGCTCGTAAGCGCAATGAGTTAAATTTAAATAAACTAAGTTAAGTAGTCTCAATTTATTTGACGTCTCCATAATTACCATGTCATAACTAGCATAGCTCGTCTACTAGTCACGAACCTATGATCCATCACAACCAAACTAATTAACTGTTGTCGTCGGAACAAAAAGAAAATTGCTCCACATACAATCCAATTTAGCTCCTCATAGTTTGTCAAATTCCATCTCTAAATCTATCTAGAAACTACAAGACCAAGAAAAAGCATACTAAGAAATAACCGTGCTGAGTGACACAGCCAGACATATCAATACCTCCTGGGATAGCGGTCCACAAATCTGCCAGAAGGGCACTCATAGGCAAGGTGTCCACGTCCACCACAATTATGACAAATCATTAAGGGTCCCATGCAATCCCTGCTCATATGCCCCAGCTGTTGGCAGTTTCTACATACAATATCTCGGTAACCACCACCGCTGCGAACTCCACCTCCCCGCTCCCCAAGAAGGTCGGATTTTGGGCACCGTCTAGCAACGTGCCCAGATACATTGCACAAGTTGCAGATGGGATCATTTGGACAGTCACGTGCCAGATGACCGGTTTTCCTACAATTGTTACATGCCTTTTCATTTGTACAGTCAGCCGCAATATGACCCTGCTTGTAGCAGTTGTTGCACAACCTTAAGTCCCCAGGTGGTAGTGCGGGAGCCGTGCACTCTCTAGCACGATGTCCAGCCTTACCACAGGTGTGGCAGATGCCCTCATTTGGGCAGTTGCTGGCCATGTGGCCAGGTTCTCTGCAGTTCCAACACAACGACTTTGTGGTACATTCTGAAGCAATGTGCCTAGTCAAAGTAATCGAAATATATATTGTTTATATATAAGCGAGTAAAATGCAACTGTGCAAGGAATAAGGTTATCAAAAGAACCATAATTACAATATCATTTCTTACTACAAAGAAGAAATAACGAATCATCAATTGTGTAACAACAAAGACAAGATACTAGTCACATTCCACAAAGAGATTTACAACTCCTTTGCTTGAGAACGCAATAATCAGAAGCATGGTAATTTTAAAAAGTTAAAAAAATAATTAATCCCCTATATTTAATTATATTGTTTTTTTTACAGTATCAATATATCTTGAATAAACTGATTACTCATCAAGCAGGACCCAATAGAGTCCAGCACCGGCTGAAAAGACCCTACTGTTACATGAATTGAAGGCCATAGTGATCATTGCTACATGCTAAAGTATGGATTCTAATGTGAAAAGGGTTGAAGATGTAACATTTGGGTGGAGACCAGTGATAATGATGATGCCATTATGCAATCAATGACGAAGTAGAAGATGAAATAGCTGATCATGGAGTTGATATTGTCACAGCAGTCACAAGCAAAACACTCAAGAGTTTATGATACTTTTCATTGTACACATTAAAACATACACAGCTAGAATACTTTGATACAGAGAGTTTCAAGACACCATTTCCTTCAAAAAAGAATCAACAAGACAGGGAATCTTTAACCTACTGGCATGCCATGTAAAATAGATCCGACGAAAAAAACCTCACGAAAAATCAGTTTAACATATGCAGAAGTTTCCATAACATTACTTTGCATAACTTCAAAGCTACTTTACTTACCCAGGAAGACCACAATTGTGACAAATTGCCACATTGGGGCATTCTCTAGCATAATGGCCCGGCCGCTTGCAGTTCTTGCACAGATTGTCTCGGCTGGAATAAAGTGAAGCTGAGTTAATGTTAAGCAATTCTAACAAGGTCACAAATTCTTGAAACATGGCTAAAGTTGAGTGTCTTTTCAATGGTGATTAGAGGGGGAGACAATTATGAAGTAGATTGTCCATTAAAATAGTCCCCTCATGAGATAGCACAATGCAGGTTGGGTCCAACGGTGGTTACGCAACTTCCAATATTCCAGTACAATACTGTGAGGTTGAAACCAATTTTGATTGAAATTCTTGTCTAGTCACACACATAGAGATAGAGTGACAGAAGGATGAACATGCAAATTCTAATTACCCAAAGAAAAAACTTCTCAAATCAGTTCCTCCACTCTCAACAGAAAAATAACCTGCTTGAAATTTTAAATAAGATGCAACGAATACACAAGCCAATAGAAAATTTTCTGAGCTGTACCAAGTCCCCTTCGAGAAAAATCAAAGACATAATCACGAGAAATAATGCACCAATACAGTGTTTTTTTTTTTGTTTTAAGCAGAGGATGGATTTCATTCAAAACATAAAGAGAAGCACCAATTCAGTATTGATAGCATAAAACTTATATATACTAACTACACTTGTAAAGCAATTACAAATTGATTATCATAAGACCTACAAGAAAAGTTTAGCGAGTAAAATAGATACACTAGCGTCAACATAACTCATATTGTTTACATGCCTACGAGAGATTCTTGCATACAATGTGGCATTGACACGTGGAGGAATGAGTTTATAATAGCCACTTATTTACATAAAAATGAAAAAAGTGTAAGAAGTGGGGACAAAAGCAACAACTATTACTAACAGCTAATAGGGGCATAATTTAAGTAGTATATAAGATTTTCTCCTTTTGGACCGGCCTCCAATAAAAGAAAGCAAGAAAGTGTTCTAAAAAAAGTTTTCAAGAGTAATTATAGACATTCTATATAAGAGTGGATGCCAGATTTATTTACTTTAGTAAGCCACGTGTTAGTTAGGCATGGAAAATAATAAAAGAAAGTACTAATTAAGAAAACCTGAAGCCCCGACTCTCATCCCTTCTGTAAGGTGCACCACGATAGGAGAAGCGATCAGAACGAATCTTCCGATCCAGAGGGCTCCTACTCCTGCTCCGACTTCGACTTCTGCTGTTCGAGCTCATATTATCCTTATCAACACCAACCACCACTGATCTGCAAAAACACTACCTCTACCTCTACCACCACCAACACCACACGACCACTGCTCTCCTCCCTGTCCACATACAATCACACACCCAATATCATGCCCATGATTCAAAATCATATCCTTTACTTCCCGTTCATAGAAGAAAACACCAAAACTCAGAAATGAAACAAACTTTTGAACAAGCATTCCATCTCATAACAACAATACCATTCTACTCATCACCCACGTACCAATTACCCACTCAAGAAATTTAAGCATCCTTCAAAATCAGTCAACATCCGGTACAGACCAAGCCTACAATAATGTACATAGATTGTGCACAAACCCAATCTCCGGACAGAAACATCTAAGCAGTTTAGAATCATCAAAAAATAGGTCAGAGTCAGATCAAAACAAATAGAATGAGCAGAAGAAAGTGAGTAGGTCTTCCTCATATATTATCGAAAAGGATCAGAGACATTTCAAGAAAATTAGACAATAAGTAGAGAAAAACTTGTTATTCATGATTCATGACAAGCTAGGAAATCCCTACGATTATAAAAATTTGCAGCCATGACAAATACCACTCCATTCCATCCCATCCCATCTTCACTGTTACATTAAGCAATACTGCAGTAGTCCATTAAAAAAATGAAGATCAGCAGTAAACAATTTGGTGCCCCCCAGTGAGCTTCAACGTTCAACTCTTTATTGAGCCCTTCTACACCCATAAACGAAATAATATTCCTAAACTGCATGCATAAAGAAAATGAGTGAAATGAATTATGCATGGTATGTATTATAAATTGCTTTGTCTTGCAATCTTCTAAATAGTCCATATTTGAGGGGATGAACTTCCCTCCCTGACATGCTTCTTAGTTCTTAGCATATCTATCTTCAACCACACTATCAACCTTGAGGTGTAGACTAGGATGGGATGTCCATGGTAAAAACAACTAGTTAATTTTAGAAATCCATCCCATCTTGTTCTACTTACTTTTGTGTTGAGTTGGGCTGGTATTGGAATGGGAGGGATATCTCATTTATCCCAAATTGACCAAAAGGGGGCAAATAAATAAGAAAAAAGGAAACATCACTATTTATAATATGAAAGGTTAATAAAAATAAAAAATATGATGATGTGGGACCCATCATGTCCAAATCTATATGGCATGAGATAGAATGGGATAATGACAACTTCAAATCACAAGCCGATTAGGACATTTAATGATGATAGGATACAACCCAATTTACATATATAGCCATAACTGAATAATCCAAGGGCAGGAATGCAGGATCTCCCCAAATAAAAGTATCCATAATTCAGAACTTATCACTCCGCCCACCCTTCAAGATGATTCTCAAATTGATACATACAGTTACTATACCCAAACTTTAAAAAGGGGGCATGGGGAAATCGAAAACAAAGAAAGAAAAAAAAAATAAGACGATCAAGGGAAGTCAGTAAATTTTCAACAGTAGGGTTAACTAGCAACTTTCAGGCGAACGGAAACTAAGAAAGATCACACGTTAATATATCCTAAATATTCAATAGGTTAGCATGTCATCTAATACATGAACCGATTAACTCTGCCAGACCAAAAGTAAGGTTGCAAGAAAAATGTTTATGGAAAGTTATTATTCATAGCATAGGTTAGAATCATTTCCTCCAATAACAATACATGATATATGTACAACCACAAGCATTTGTATAATGTAAACAGAAAATAAAAACAAAATATTAATCCAAGGTATAAACTCAAATCTGATAAAATCGAATATCCGAATATCATCTTCATTAGCTCCCTCTTTAATTTTTAAGATAGATAAACCCATTAAAGACCCTTAAGCAATAATCAAAGAAGAAAACATAATAACGTAAACAAACAATCGAATTATTCAAGCCGCAAAGCAAAAAAAATGATAATATATATATATTGAAACCAATGAACTTTATACATAGAAATTCGAAACGAAAATGAATATAAATTTAGCCCTAACGCTAGAATAGTGTGAAAGTAGAATGAAAACTGAAACATATAAGAGGAACGAACCTCAGTCGCAGAACTTGGATTGTATTGTATTGGTGTCTGCAGAGAAGGATTTTTAACGCAAATAAAGATGGCAGAGAGAGGTGACCCTTGTATGATTGTATCGACCGGCGACACACATCAACAGCACAGCACTGGCTTTTGGATTCCACGGCCAGACTTGGTTCGGCGTTCCTGCTTATAAAGGTTGGAGTTGGATTAGGCCCAGTGACTAAGCTTTGCAGAGTAGAGTCCATCTTTGATGGGCTTATATCCGGACAATATCTAAACTTTGGGTTAGTTGTTGGGCCTTCATTTATGCTTATAACCGATGTGAATTTTTATTTTTAAACAACCAAAAAAATTACTTGGAAAAAGTGGATTTGATGGGTTTTTTGAGTTTTTCTAAAAATTGGCTCAATATCTTAGATTTAAGCTAATTACATGAGTTAAGTAAAATATATACACATATTAGCCTGTTAATTTGAAGAAAAATCTTATATAACATGATTAGTAATGCTAATTTTATACTTCTCAATTTTTTCCATTCATTTTTATAAAAATAAAAGGGTTAACATTTCATACCATGTGTTAATATCCATGTTATATGAAAGAGTCTAGTGGTACATTTTTTTTTTGTCCAAACATCAAAATTATGTTATTATTTTCATGCTGTAAACTAAAAAGAGTATCAATATAATTTTATGTATTAAGTAAAGTATAAGTTATTTGTTGAATTTAAAGTTAGAGATGCGTAATAATTAAATAATTGTGAGATTATTTATTAACAGAGGTGCAATTAGATTGTGCCATGTGAATTAGAGTATATAAATCCCGTTTTTTCCCTTTATATATAAAGTGAATTAAATTTAAATTTAATTAAAATAATTAAATAACCAAAGAATATATATAGTAGGTAGGTAGGTAATATTAGAAGTAATAATGTTTGATAAGCACCGCGAGCAAAAGGCCTTCTTCTTCTTCTTCTATTTCATCACTAAATACTAAAGAAAGGAAAGGGGAAAGAAAAAAAGTGCATCTGAAGCTCACACTTGTTCAATATTCTCCTCTATACTATATACCTTGAGGATGGAGATAAGTATTTATTTTTCCTTTGGTTGTGATCTTTTGTCTCACTTTACTATTATTTTGGAATCCACTTTGCCTCTTGCTGATCATCTATAAAACACTTACTTTTCCTTTATACAACATCGAGTATATTCCAACATTTTATTCGCTAAGGCTGTGTTTAGTTATTTAATGTCCAAATATACATGTACAACAGATTGTGATGGTCAATACGTACAAATTTTTTTTTTTTCTCAAACTGAAAGGCAATACAATATTGTTTTAAATTACCAATGCGAAATTAATGAACATCAACTTGCACATTCCCTATCCTTCACATGATCCTTGTCAAAGACTAAAACATATTATAATCATTCTTTAGTAAACTATTTTTTTTTAAAGGTTATTTCTTTTGTTACTTACGTACTAGCTAGTTTTTCCTTCCAACACATTCAGAGCAACTAAGTAATTATAAAGATACTCTTTTTAATTTATAAAGAACCACCCTATTTCCTTGAGTACGTAGAATAATAAAAGGAAAGAGGAAATATGTACGTATGAAACTTTTAACATAAGATGCCTCTTTGAACTGCATGCGCATGGTCAAAGTCTCAAAGACATTTTAAAGCTTGAGTATAAACACTGATTCAAAATAGGCCTATAGCAAAACTCCAACAATGGTGTTTTGAATCAAGATCTTTGTGCCTAACTTTGGTGGGTAAATAATTTAAATACAAGAAAATTTATTTTCCTTACCAACTTTATATATTTTTAGGAAAATAATATTGAAAAATTATAAAAAATAATACCCTTAAAATTTATAATAACAAAAATATCACCATAATAATATTGAATTTTCAACAATAAACATGTAATATTGAACAGGTCTAGATTGCCAAAATTTAATTTGAAGGACATTCAGCTTGACATTGCCGAAATTTAATTTGAAGGGCATTCAATTTGACAGATATTAAAAAAAACGATGTAACAATTTATTTTTTAATTGTGAAAAATATATAATTTGAACATAATGGATACTATTTTTATTATTATAAATTTTAGGTGATACTATTTTTGTTATTTTCAGAACAATATTTTTATCCGCCTTTTAAAACTTATAACCACAAAAATATCATCTCTTATATCATGCTTATATATTTTTACTAAAAAAATCTACATCTCACAAAACTTGTTGGAAGTATATTAGATTGAACCAATCAATTAGATCCTTTAATATTAAACTTTGGTGAGTTTAATCTATTGAATTATTGGGGTGTTACTTTTACTTTTATAAATTTTAAGAAATTTATTTTGTGTAAGTTTTATATATTTTTTCTGATTCACAATATAATTTATTAATGAGATTAACTTATTACAAAAAATACAAAAAAAAAAATTTGTCGAAAGTACATTTATGATTATAAAACTACATTTTAAGCTTCTACTATTGTTTATAAGAACAAATTTTCTTAAAATTAGTTTTAATTAAAATTAGCAATAGAACTCGATATGAAGGGCAAGTATCAAAACTAGCTTAAAGAGAAGGCAGTATAGGAAGAAAAAAGAGAGGCAAACTCTAGCATAATTTGATATTAAAATTACACTCAAATTAATAATTATATAACAAGCATTAATATTACTTTAAAAAATTTAACATTATGTATATTAATTAATTTAAGTGCAAAATTATATATATTAAAATGCATAATCCAAATAAATTTATATATATTGTGTAAACTGTTAAAAAATAAAAATTTAAAATGTTAAATTATTTTAACACATATAATACTATAATTAATAAAAATAAAAGTATTTTGATTTTTGTTTTTAACATTCATATTCCTAGAACGTGTAATTCAGTAGTCTCACACTTTGATCACAACACAACATGTGAGCTTTACTGACACACTTCCCAATTCAGTGTCGGCGCTAATATGCACTATACAATTATTTATTTATTTTTTTATTTTTATACATGTATTAAAAATTGTGTGAGTAGAGTTTAAGTTAGAAATAGACTTAAATTCTCTCTTGCATTCAATCTCGTATATGTAACTATCTCTCTTATTATATTCATAATTTTTATATAGAAAAAATTCTCACTTTACACGCCCCACCCTCACACCACTTCCCTCCACTCGCTCACTATCTTCTCTTCCCCGTGACACTTTCAACAAAAAATAAAAAACCGTATAAACCCCAGCAACCCACCCACCCAAAATTATCAAACCTCACAAGTCTTAACTACTATAAAACAGAACAAACCAACCCAAACCATTTGATCCCCAAAATTAAGAAAAAACTAAGCAAAATGAACCTCTATTTGGTTCCTCTTGTTGTTGTTATAGTATTCCCAAATTGTGCAAGTAGCCATAACTACGAGGACGCATTATCAAAAGCAATACTATTCTTTGAAGGGCAACGTTCTGGGTATTTACCACAAGATCAAAGACAATCATGGAGAGCCAATTCAGGACTAAGTGATGGTTGGACTTATAACACCGACTTAACTGGTGGGTACTACGACGCTGGTGATAATGTCAAGTTTGGTTTCCCAATGGCTTTTACTACTACAATGCTGGCTTGGAGTGTTATTGAATTTGGTCATTTCATGCCTCCAACTCATCTTAGAAATTCTCTTTTTGCCATCCGTTGGTCTTCTGATTACTTGCTCAAAACTGTTTCTCAGCCTAATCGTATTTTTGTTCAGGTAAATTTTTTTTTTATTAATTATTGACACACATTTCGTTTTCAAAAATAAAATTTAACTTTTTTATTTATTTAAATAGTTGGTTGAGAGTGGGTTGAGAGTGTATGTATAAATTTTGTTAGTGGGTAAGAGTTGAGGCTGTTTGTTTTAATTTATTATTGTGGCTTTGGTCTAACTAATCCGTGAATCGGGTAGAGTTAAACAAATGCACTTTGTGGACTTCCTTTAGTGCACTTCTCTACTGGGTTGGTTGTCTGGTATTGATCCATTGGCCCCCACAAAGTTTAGTATTCGATGTTTCCAAGTGTTAATGTTTCTAAAATTTGGGGTCAAGGTTATGTCTATCATCGTAACATAACATGTAAAATAGTGATAAAATTTTGATAAACTAATTAAAATTATCCAAATTTGAAATAGTTGAAATTTTTATTTTGGAGTTTAAGATTTATGTTACTAATTAATATTAACAACGGGTACAACAATTTCAAGCCAATATGAACAATAATTCTCTGGAAAAAAAATTATGGACTCCGACAGCAACTTATTGACTAGTTAAATTGAATTGAAAATGTCAATATTCATTCTCTTGAAAAGAAAAGAAAAAAAATCTTCATTCTTTTCAAGTGCGTGCTTGATCTAATTGAATGTTTAATTGGAGATTATACATACACTCATTCATTCTATAATAACCAACACTATAGAAGTGCCTATAAAAATTGATTTTTTTTTCTCTTTCTTTCTTGTGAAACTCAGAAAATTGGATTGCTGTGAACCTTATCTTATAAGGTAAAGAATAAGATAAACAATATTAAGGACACTTTTTTGTCTAAAAGTCCGTGAATTATATATATGGGTCCAGAATTCTACGCACCTCAATTATATGCTTCTTAGATAAAGACATAAATCGTCCTCACCAATACATAGAACAAATCGTTTTCTAAAAATAATTTTTTATTTTATTTTATTTTAAATTTCCCCGTGGCAATTAGGTTGGAGATCCACATGCAGACCATAATTGTTGGGAAAGACCAGAAGATATGGACACAGCAAGGACTGTATATGCCGTAGACGCACCAAATCCGGCTTCGGATGTTGCCGGTGAGACGGCAGCGGCTCTAGCAGCAGCATCAATGGCATTCAAGTCCTCAGATCCTGGTTACTCAGAAACGTTGTTAAGAAATGCTGTTAAGGCCTTTGAGTTTGCAGATACATATAGAGGCGCCTATAGTGACAATTCCAATATTAGAGATGGTGTTTGCCCTTTTTACTGTGACTTTAGTGGTTATCAGGTAAGTAATTAGTATTTATATTAATTTGTAAACACTTAAACAACAAAATGCATGTATGTAAGTTTATATATTATACTAATGTTGATTGTGTGTAAATAATGCAAGGATGAATTGCTTTGGGGAGCAGCTTGGCTAAGGAGGGCAACAGGGGATGCTTCATTCTTGGATTACATACAAACAAATGGAAAAACTCTTGGAGCTGAGGACAGTTTTAATGAATTTGGTTGGGATAACAAGCATGCTGGCCTTAATGTTCTTGTCTCTAAGGTCCTTTTTTATTTAGCTTCATGCATCCTGAAAATAATTAATGGTTTACAAAATTAGTAATAACTAATTAATTAATAATTTTTGTATGAAATTAAGTGGTGCATATTTATTTATGATGAATTAAAGTTTGGATTATATATAGGAAGTCCTAGAAAGCAACATGTTGAATCTAGAATCGTACAAGGCTTCAGCAGATAGCTTCATGTGTAGTTTAATACCAGAATCATCTTCCTCTCACATAGAGTACACACCTGGTGGCCTCATTTACAAGCCTGGGGGTAGCAATTTGCAACATGTGACTTCAATTACATTTCTTTTGTTGGTTTATGCCAATTACTTATCAACAACTTCCCAAACCCTAAATTGTGGTAACATACAAGTGACTCCAAGCTGGCTGAGACGAGAAGCTAAGAAGCAAGTTGATTATATATTAGGGGATAATCCAATGGGTTTATCATACATGGTTGGGTACGGTGATCGTTATCCACAAAAAATCCACCACCGTGGATCATCGCTGCCTTCGATCAAAGATCATCCTCAGTTCATTGCTTGTAAGGAAGGTTCAATTTACTTTAACTCCTCAAATTCTAATCCAAATGTGTTAGTTGGAGCTTTGGTTGGAGGACCCGGTGAAGATGATGTTTATCAAGATGATAGAGTTGATTTTAGAAAATCTGAGCCTACAACTTATATTAATGCGCCTTTTGTTGGGGTACTTGCGTATTTTGTTGCTAATGATCCTAATTAATTAATACTTATTTAGTCACATCTCAAAATACAACAAAGTCATCAATGCATTTTTGTATATATATATATATATATATATAACCATTATACTTTGACCATATATATATATATATATAAGAGCAAAGAGTGAAGAGGCTTTGTTATTTGTTGGATTACAACCGTCACAACAACTATTTGTGACCTCAAGAGGCCAGGGAATAATGAGCAGCTTTTGCTTACTATATATATATGTAATATGTATTAATTGTGTAAGATTCATGATGTGGGTTTGCTTTTGATAGTGAAGCTCTATCTATCTATTCAATGAAAATTCTAATGCATATATTATGAAAGAAAATGATCTAATACATATATAGGGTTGAATTTTAGTATATTATCTTAAAGTACTTATATAATTTCAGTTCTATTTAATAATTTATTTCAGTTACACATTAAAAATGCCATAATATAAAATACTCATCATAATTCAATTAATCTATCTCTAATGACAAATATTAATTATCTAATCCCTGTGTAATCTTTAATTGTGGAAGGTTGTCTACTAGCCTAACAAGCAAGGATTAAATTATATCTCTCAACCTCCAATTAAATATCCAGTCTTGCAAATTGGGCATTGCTATTAACTCTCACAGTTACAGCTTCATTAATATACTGGACAACGGAACTACATGTGCATCCCAATAATATCTACTAACTAAACAGTAAAGTCACAGAGAAATAACTCAGGCATTCATGTCTAATGACAAAACAACAAAAGTATTACCTTCAAAATAAAAAATAAAAATAAATAATATATCATTTTTTTAAAAGTTTATCAAATTAAACGTAATTCATTTTATTAAGTGCTATTTTTTATTATTATAAATTTTAGGTTGTTATTTTTGATAATTTTCTAAAGAAAATTTACATCTTGAAAATGCAGATAGAAAAAGAAACGTAGGCATATATATTTTCAGAGAATTGCTATTTTCGGAGAAAAACAGAAAGAAAGAAAGAAGAAGACTAATGCTAGAGCTCAAAGTGTATGAAAATGGAAACTTTGATCTGGGCTAACCTATTTTCTACTTCTACATCTCCATATGAACTTCCAAAACTCTGCTTTGTGCTCATCTAGATATTAAAAAAAAAAAAAAAAAAACAGAGTAACAGAGGTTTAGTTTTGCTAAACATGTACTGTTTGGGATCTACTGAGGTTTGTACTTAACTATTGGTGATTATTAAATGAACGAGCTCCGTTAATTATATTAAAAAAAGAAAAAAAAAGTTTTGGTAAACATGTTTATATTCTTAAAATTTGGCTTAGTTTGAGTCAGGAATATTCATTACGGATGCATATATAATATAATGGTTTCGAAATCCAAATCCAAAAAGAAATAACGAAATAGGTTTGCATTGCTCATAAATTGATTCCTAACTCAATACAAAAGATAGGAATAACAAATTAGGTAAAACAAAATCATAAGCTAATTATGCTCTGATCCTCCTGTCTGTCTTTTCTTTTTTCCAAAACGTTTTAACATTAACAGAATAACTAATTAAGAAACATATTATCTTCTCAAATACAAAAGTAGTAGAATCCCAAAAAATTTCCACCAAATAAAGTTGGGAAAGTGCTTCTTTGATGGCGGTGCTGAAGACCCTACTGATCTGAAACACAAAATATATTAATTACTTCTTTCTTCTTATTTTTGTTTTCCTTAAAATGAAGCAAAATATAATATAATATAATATATGTTCGTAATGAAACATACCCAGATGTCCCATAAACACATTTTCCATAACCTGCAAAGCATGATATGAGCAATCCCAAATCAGTAAAAGACTTTTATGAAGCAAACTTCAGAGTTCCAAGCAACTAAAACTTAATTAGTAATTGTTAATAACTAGTTTAGTTACAACTTTTCTATAGCCTTTCTTAGTTTTCAAGGTGACCCTTATCCAATTTGGACAGACAAGAGTGTCTTGAAAGTTTTCAAATCAAAGCTCTTAGTACAACATTCAAACGTACCAATTAGCTCTTAGTAGAACAATATTGGAACGTAAAAATTTGATTTAGAAGAAAAAATACTCGCATAGCTAGCCTCATAACTTTGACTAAAGTCAACTTGAGTTCCTTCATTTTGGTCCTATAATTTTACAAAATTTATAATAAGTCCTTTTTGGAGATACAAGAAAAAGTGATATGCATTTTAAGACTATTTTAAGTCATATTAACCCATTTTATCACCAAAATGTAAAAAAAGAAAAATTAATTTTAGGGTTACTTTTTCAACAAGCATTGAAGGGTCAATAAAAGAAGCAACAAAAAAATGCATTTTGTGACCAAATTTTATAAAGATTGTAGTTGTACGTACTATGGATAGACAACCACAAAAACATGACAAATGGGAGAGTGACACATGTCATTTGCATTATGTGTCAAGTAATTGAAATAAATAACATGAATTAATGAAAAAAGAAAACTTACTGGGATTTGTTTTAGTAAGAGTGGCAGTTCCACCAAAATTGCAAGCAATATCAGAATTGCCATTCTGTTGATAGTAACTATTGAAAGCAAAAGAAGCATGAGAAACAAGAGTATCTGGTTCAAAACAAGGCCCACCATCTTGAATTGAATGGCAATCAGCCATTCCAAGCCCACAAGCCCAATCTAATGCATTTTGCAAATCAGATTGTGAGACCCCAGAAAGAGCCACACACCATGTTGTGCCATCAAGGAATGTTGTGTTTCCTTCTGGTGGTGACATTGTTGTTATTGGTATTACACCTTCTGCCTTCTCTTCCACTGCTCCAACTTCACTTGCCAAAACTAGCAAGTTTTGTTAAAAAAACAATATATATATATATATTAGGTAGTGATTTTAGCCAAAAGTGATTTTAGAAAGAAAAAAAATATTTTCTTCATAAAACCTACATACATACTTATGTCACTAAGCAGAAAACGTAACTTTTTAGACTTAAAATTACTTATAACATTTATTTGATTTGATCCGGAAACAATTTTCTTTTACATTATCTCAAAAGAGAAACGAAAAGAAAAACCCTTAAAACCACAATACCTCTCTCCTCAAAAAGGGACTAATTTAAGGATTGTTTCTCTCCCTAAAACAAAATATATCATGTAAATAAACAATTTTTTCAACATATTATAAATCTGAATAAATATTAACATAAATGGGAAGCAAGAAAAAAAAAAATTTGACCCACAAATGTAAAACATTTAATAAACAACAGTTAAGAACATGAAGAACAAGAACAACATATAATAATAGTCATCACATTCCAGAGAAAAAGAAAACCATAAGATCACACCAAAGAAGAAAAGAAAAGAAAAAACAAAAACAAAAACAAAAGGACATACCCAGATAGCATTCTATCAAAAACAGGCTCTGCAAAACCCATAAGTTCATTTTCATGGTAGATTACCCTTTCCTTTTATTTAAATGAGAAAACTAAAATAAGCACTTCTAAACTTGTTCTAAGTAAGAACACAAACCCTTTTAACTCGTTAAGAGTGTGAAGTAATGTGTTAATGTCTTATAAATGAAAAAGGTTTTGGCAGAATCTGCAATTCCTTCAAGAGAAATAATCTTCTTTTTCACTTTTTTTGTTTAGTTGTCAGAAGCTAAGTACTTGCTTTCTCAGTTTGTACAAGACCGGATTTTAGGCTAAGCTAGAATATAATATTAAAAAAAAAAAAACTATCGAGCTTCATTGACAAGGTGGTATATAGAATATAAGACTATTTCAGCAAACAATAGAACAAAGGTCGTATAGAGAGAAAACAAATGCATGCAGAGTATATATGAAATAACAAAGTACTAAATTGTAACACATTACTAAATTGTTATTTTATACAAAGTACTAAATTGTAACATATTACTAAATTGTTATTTTATACAAAGCTATGAAATAACAAAAATAGATAACCTGCTTGGTTATGACTATAGCTCTTAGAAGAATTTAAAAGAATTTATAGATGTTTTAGTGTGAATAACTTCGGATTCAATAAGTTTTAAGACTAGTGTAACAAAAAGTGAAACATGACGAATATCTGAGAATCTTAAAGGAGTCTAGCTCCCCCCCTAGTAATAGAATAAATTTGTTGAGGAACTAAATTACAAATTTGAAATTGAAAGCTTCCACGAAACATAACTTGGAAAAATGTATAGTGAATTTAAGCATCTTACATTATGCGAAATATGTTCTTCCTCGTATAATTCTCAAGAAATATTTGTAATCATGCATTTTAAAAACTATACCCCAACTTTAAATCTTTATAAGTTACAAAAACTAACCATTTTGATTATTTGATGTTTTTAAATGAACAAATAGTTAGTTCCTGATATTCATGGCCTCTAACAATTCCAATTATAGGCCGAGTTCTATGCAACAATTAACCCACAAATGAGAGGTGCTGGTCACCTAACGGAAACAAATGTGGATCCTACTAGTTATCTCATGTTTGAACTTGAAAGGCTTCAATATCCTTAAGTCTAAGGGTTACTGCTCTCTTGTGTGCATCTAGTCCCTCAATTTCAGCCATGGTTGCCACATAGGGGCCAAGCGTTCTCAAACCTTCCTCTGTCAAAGACTGCACCGTCATGTACTTAAGGAAGGAGTCTAGAGACACACCACCATACATTCGTGCATAACCGTATGTTGGAAGGACATGGTTTGTCCCACTAGCATAATCTCCCACACTCTCGGGTGTCCATGGCCCTAAAAACACAGAACCTGCAAGAATAATGAAGAAAAATCAAGTCTCTATGTTTTTTAACGTAAGTAGTGCAAGAGCAATGCTAATCACACACAAATAATGATGTATCACATGGCATCATAATAATCTAGAAAAATGAATAACTTATCCATTTTCCTAGATCACGGAGCCACGTAAAGTGAGTGTAAAGCACTATGATTAGTATAAGTGCAAAAGTGAGTGTAATTCGCGTAGCATTCCTCGATGGGATAATGGGCTGTGATGTGAGGATGTTGAATAATTGTTTATTTCAAATGGGTATATTAATAGTCCTTTTATCTGACTCAGATATTTTAGAATGAAACATTCAAAAGATAAATGATAGCCGATAGAATATAAAGCATACAAAAAGGATGAGCCAACAATGGTTTGTTTAAACTTTCAACATTAAAAGTTTGTAAAGAGAAGAAGAGGAGGGGGGTCACTGATAAAAAATAATATTATAACGGAATTTTTATGGTTATTGTAAAAGAAACACTAATATTTCAAAGGAATGACAAGCATGATAAGAGTCTGCTTGGAGAATAAAGATGATATTTTCAAAGAGAGTACCTGCATTCTCAATGAAATCCTCCCACTTTTCTGCATCCTTAACATTGATTATCAGATGTTCGGGGGAATACAAGTTTGAAAATGAGACAGCCTGCAAATCCGTCAATGAGTTAGCTTCAAAAGCAACATGCAGGACTTTTAAAACAGTACAGGAGTATAATTCCAGTACCACGTAAATCTAAAACAACTTCACAGTTCTATAAAAAAAAAAATTAGAGGGTTTTTTAATCTCTAGTTCTTAGAACTCAATTTTCTTATGAAATTTCTCAATATTGCTTGCAGCGCCAATATCCTAATAGCATATTTTCTTATTCTCAAACCTCGATCAAATATATGCCAAAACTACTCAGTGATGAACTGATTGCAAATTGCATATAGATTCCTCCACAAGATGACATCATATTTAATTGCAGAAACTCCATACGCACAAGCTTATATAAACACACAAGGATTTGATTTAGTGATCTATTAAGCCATGCACTGATCTAAATACAGTCATATACAAACATTAGATCAGATCATATTACAAGGACAAACCTCAACCATATCATGGACAAACACAGTAAAGCTATGGCTCAGGGATTTTGAGGCAAACTCTCCCCTTGGAAGGCTTTGGCATTGTTTACTGAGTTCCTCTTCTATAGCATTAAAATCCACACCATCGCCAGATATTACGAGAACAACCTGACTATCTGGGCCATGTTCAGCCTGGAAATACGCGTTTGTTGTCAGAAGAGAATAAGAAATAGGAAAATATTTTCAGCATATACATAGATCGCTATGTTCGTGATCAAATTATTTAGTCTATCTACTCATCACACGTGAGTAAACATATAAAATTTCTGGTTATACAGATAATTCAAATGGAATATTCTCTCTCTCTTCCTTTTTTATCCTTGTCCGCCCCCCCCAAATCTACACCAATATGCCAATATTATATTACTAAAGGTGCACGTCTATGATAAATTTTTCGGTAAATGGTGAAATAATAGTGCTCGATGCATGGCTGCATTTGTGATAAAAAAAATTATAGTATATGAATGTGCAAATAAATATGAATGACTTCTTAAAAGAAAGAAAGAAAAAATGTCCAAGTAAATGTTCACTAGCAGTGCAGTATAGATGCATGTCACTTCAGTAAATTAACCATGTTATCAACATAATAAGGAACAACAAAATGGAAAGAAAGTCGCTGTTCCATTTACATGAAAATTACTAAAGAGTTCATACAGACCAACTTAGAGCGCTATCTTCCTAAACGTTGACAAAAATATTAAATATTCAAAAAGCCATGCAAACGAAAAGAACTATTAGGATAAACAGGGCAAATAACCATGTACCTGAGAAAGTAGGTCTGCAGCTATATGAACAGGACTAGCATGCTTATCAGCAATGACTAGAACTTCTGAGGGACCCGCTGGCATGTCAATTGCAACCATAGCTTCACTGTTCTATTGATATAATGAAAACATGAGCAAAAATGTAGAGTCAAACCAGAAATTCATTAGCTTTCTATTGGTCTCAATATGAACTGATAGAAGGCCTCCAATGAAAGCAATTTAGAGTAACAAGTACACCTACTTGAAGGATCATTTTTGCAGCTGTGACATATTGATTTCCAGGACCAAAAATTTTCTCAACCTGCACATTTTGAAATTCTAAATAAAAAAATAAAAACAAATTTAAAAAATAATTTAAGTTACAAAAGGCAAACTTTTAGTCCTGGAGTAAAATTAAAACATGACATCCGTTAAGCTTTTAATTAGATATACCAATCTGTGAAGGCTATTCATTGTTTATAACTTTTTGGGACCTATACAAAGAACTTTGACAATAATGCCCTCCAAATATATATAATTCAAGGGACGATTCAAAACAAATGCTTCAATGTTTCAATTCAAAAGAAGTTTATTGTCCTAAGCATATATAGCAAGCTAGTAAACCATGACCTCTCATGTAAACAGAATAATTTTTTGCATGATCAAACAGATTAACTAATGTTTAAGAAAGTGGCGATCACATGTACTGCAAGCTAAACCCACAAAATTAAGAATAACACCAGAGAAAAAAATAACAGCGATATCTTCCAGTGTTGCATCAAAAGAGATACATTTTTTTAAAAGAAATAATAAACTTAATTGGTAAGTGGTACCTTCGGGCATGATTCTGTACCCCAGGCCATAGCAGAAACCGCCTATAAAGATAAAAGTTTTCATAATAAGTTTTACATAGAAACATAATGATGCATTTACTAAAAAAAAATTATATTTCAAACCTGAGCTCCTCCAGCCTTAAGAATGTGAGTCACACCCGCCTTCTTAGCACAATACAGTACTTCCTATAAAAAAGAAGATCAGCTGCCTATTGGTATTTGTGCTCCAGATAAGTATTAAAAGAAAAACAAAAGACAAAGGACCTTGCATATGCTGCCATCTTGACTTGGGGGGGTTGCAAGCACAACAGTTTTACATCCAGCAATCTGTGCAGGCTAGCAAACAGAGCAAAACAAATATCAAAAAAATGCTTTGACCAAAAAATTGAAATTGCATTAAAAACAAATAGCATGAATAGTGGTCAATGCAACTACGGCATTAAAACAATTGAATGCATCTATAAACTTACAATTGATAGCATCAGAGCTGTTGAAGGTAGAACTGCTGTTCCCCCTGGAACATAAAGACCAACAGATGCAATGCTTCTTGCCACTCGCTTGCATTTGACACCCTAATATTACAAATTACTTAGCAAATCATGTAGAAAGAAAAGAACCAAGGAGATGGAACGGACTTACTTTCATGTTCTCTACAGTTTTCTCAACTGATTTCTGTGCTGCATGAAATGCATATATATTGTCGTACGCCACATCAAATGCTTCTCTAGTAGTAGGATCAATCTACACCATATCAAGGATTATAATTTGCAGCATTAGTTAAACTCATTTATTTAAACAAAACATAAGTAACATTGTAGTATTCAACAAACTATATATACCTCCGGATCAGGAAGCTCGGAGACAGGTATTACTGTCTTATCCAATTCAACTTTGTCAAATTTCAAAGTATAACTACATGGAAACAAAAATGTGAAAGATCAAATACCAATGAAGAAAAAAGGAATGTGATACAACAAATAACAAGGAGAAAAAAATATATCAACAATATTTAAAAGGAAATGAAAAAATACCCAACTCTCTAATAGCAGCATCACCTCGTTTACGTACATCATCAACAATGGGGCCGACCTGCCAGAGCCATAACAACTAAAATTGATCAATATCAAAGTAAGGGGTAGTACCCAGAAGCCAGAACCCTACAGGTACACCGAAACAAGAAACCACCACAGCAACAACATTTAAAAATAGGAAATTGCGTTTGCTTAAACTACTATTACTATTACTATTATAATATATGCCCCCAAATTCCTTTACATTTTTTTTTTAAATGTTTGTTAGGAAATGTCACTTTAAGGATGTGATTATCAAACTCGTAGAGTACATTGTTATTTAAGCAAAACCGGAGAGATTTATCTGTAATTTTCCGAACAAACTAATCCACAACAACAGTAACAATGAAAGCAAAAACCTTTAAGAGAAAACAAAAGGAAAGCTCACCGTGCCAAAAATGGAAGAGAAATCTATACGGGGACGAGCCTTGAGGCTCTGAACCTCAGTAGAAGTAAGTTCAGACAACCTGTAAGACTTCATTGCACAACTTATCCCCTTCCAACAATTCAACCCTAAACACATCAATCAACATTCTTCAAATATATAAATAAAAAGAAATGGTACATACGTGGACATTTGAAATAATTTAAATAAATAAAAAAATGAAGGAAAAGTATACCACGCGAAAAGCAAAGAGATCGACTAGATATTCTGGGAGCTACTTTGATTGAAAGCTGTTGTGGAATAAAAGATGAAGTTTTGTTAAAATAGCTGGTTGTTCGGTTGAAAGACAAAAGCTGACTGTCCATTAAGACCCACCTTTATAAGTCAGAAAAGTTAGAAAAATGAATTGCTTAACACAGAGCAAAGCAATGATAAGAACTGAAGATTAATCTTTTCTATACCTGAAATTGGGACGTGAGAATTATTCCAACGAAGAGGTAAAGGACAAAGAGACGAAGGCTGGAGCTTGCTGCCAATTCTAAATGGACGGGCTGATGAAAAAGAAGAAGACTAGTAAAATCGATGGGCTAAGGGCAATGTAGGTCAATGGGCTGGGAAGTCTCCAAGGCCCAGTTCGGAATTCGAGACCGACGTCGTTTACTAGGGTTTGTCGTTGATTTCCAATCAAAACGCAACCTTAGCATCTAAACCTGACTGGAAGAGAGAGAGAGAGACAAGGAGGAGAAATGAACAGAGTGTCGTCAGCGGCGTACCTAGCTCGGAGAGCTGCTCAGAAGGAGAGGGTTCGGATCCTTCCACTTTCCTCCAATTTCGTTGATTATCGTATTAGTCTATCTACGGGAAATACATTTTTCTGATTTTATTTTTAAATTAAAATTTTGAGGCTTCAGATTTGCGAGAGAGGTTCGAGGCCAACAAGCACGTGGTTCGTCTTCTATAACCCTTTCTCAACATTTTCTTCTTCTTCTTCTTCTTGTTTTTTTTTTTTTTTTTAAATTAAAATTTGGTTTGTTTGATTTGCTTATGTTAAAAGTGCTTTTAGTTAAAAGCGATTGCAAAGAGCGAGTGCTTTTCGAGTCTTGAAAGCACATTTGGCTAACTTTTCTGTGTTTGCTCATAAGTGCTTTTACAGCCTCTCAAAAAGCTTTTCCCTCATTTATCTCTGCATTTTGGTGGGAGAAAATGATCTTTATTCATAAGATTAGTTCATGTACAAAACTTGATTGTTACTTTAAAGAGCAGTTTAGCTCTTCGAGACCTTTTCATAGCCAAGACCGTTAGCTGCTAGTTTTCTGACATAAAAAAGTTGAAGCTATTCCAGGTGATCTTTCTTTCTTCACTGTAAAATGCAACAAATGTCAGCTAATATTGATGTTTGAGGAGCAGCCCATATGATTTGGATTCTCTAGAATCCACGTGGCAATAGAATCATGGGTTATTATGAGGAGCAGATGACCTGTCATGACATCAACCGTTGGCATAGAGACTGAAATCTCATCAAATCTGAAATTAAACAAGAACCATTAGTGACTAAGAAGCAATAACGAGCACAAATAATAGAGTTTACTCACAGCCTCATATTTTACTTTTCCCAGGATTCTTTAAGCATCTATAATTTGGACTCTTCGTATAAGTGAGTGACCCATTTGTCTTCTACTTATCAGATGAAATAATACAAGCATTTGTTTTTTTATTTTTCCAACTCCATAATATCATTTTATTTACGAGGTGAGGGAAAAAAGAGGAAATTATCTCACTTGGACACGAGTTTGCAGCTAATTCACTATGACATGTCCAAAATAAAGTCTGAACCCATCGGTATTTGTTAGAAGTTATTGCAAAATTAACACTTTTAAAAATTTAAATTATTAAAAAAAGTGTCAATTATATTTTTATCAAAAATAATAATTTGTGTTATAACACAATTTTTCAAACTAAATACAAACGAATTAAATTTGGGTCCAATTTAAATCAGCTTAAATAACACGAAAAAATTAGGATTGAGATAAGGTTAATTCGATAATACGAAAATAAAAAATAATTATAATTATAATTATAATTATATATTATTACTATTATTATTTTTACAAGTTAAATATGTTAATTTATGTTATAAAAAATTTGCTAAATTTTTCTTATTAATAATATGCAAATGTATTATATTATCATTAATTACAATTATATGAAGTTTAAGTCTAAAATTTTCATTTATTTTAATTTTAGGTAGTGGTTCATTGAGTTATTTTGTAATATAATTATGATTTTAAAATTTTTAATTTTGAATTTTGTAAAAAATTGTAACAAAATTTTCATTTGTATATTTAATATTATTATAATGCATTAAATTTGATTTAAATATTTTATTATTCTAATTATATTAAAAATTATAAAAAAATTTATAATATTTTTAATTAATATCAAATTAAATAAGGTAAAAAAAGTTTAATTAATATATGTAAATAAAAATTTGGGCTAATTCGAATTAGTTTAGACCAGCTCAAATCTTTTTAGTTTAGGTTAGAGTTAACAGTTCATAACACGAATTAAATTCGGTTCAACCTGAACTAACCCAGCATATACGAATTGCCACTCATAATTTTTATACATCCATCACTCCTTCACAAGTATTAGCTTTATGTACAATGTAGGTCAAATACTTGCTATTTCAACAACTGAAGTTGTTGAGCCTCGAACACAGAATCTTCAGCTTTGATATCATGTTAGAAGTTGTTAGTCACTAATTATTTCAAAAGTTTAAGCTATTATGAAAATGACCAATATTGCTTTTATATATTTATCATTATGTATAAAAGTATAGTTGGTGTTCCTCCAAACATCATAAATTTTTAGGAAAGTTGGTTTTTCAGCAACTTCTAACATAGTATAAGAGTTAGAGGTTCTGTGTTAAAGGCCTAACAACCTTAATTATTGATTGCAAGTGTTTGATTTATATGGTGTATAAAACTAACACTTGTAAATGAGTGCTTAAATTTTTTAGAGAGCTGATGACCAACAAGTTCTAATATTATTTTACGCAGTATTTTTTGTAAAACACTATGATGTCATATTATTTAATATTTACCGGATGATAAGAAAATCCCATGTCTGAAGTTGAATTATCATCCACGTGTTCAAACATGATTGGCTGAAATACAAGGGCCTCAAATAAAACATCTTTTGGAATGATGATGATAATAGATTGGGCAATTATAAATAGAGAGAATGAAGTGGCATTTGTGGTGAAGAGGCATCAGAGTGGTTTGTAGAGAGGAGATAAGATAACGAGTATTTGTTAGGCAAACAGAAGAAGAAGAAGAAGGAGAAGAATGGCATCGGCATCAGCAAGTCTACTAAAGGCCTCACCAGTTGTTGATAAGTCTGAATGGGTGAAGGGTCAGAGTATTCGGCAACCTTGTGTCTCAGTAGTCAGATGCCACCCAATTGCCTCTTCTGCTCTTACTGTCCGTGCTAGCTCTTATGCAGATGAGCTTGTCAAAACAGCCGTATGTGTTTTTTTATATGTTATTATTATTATTATTATTAATTGAAATTTATGATGAAAAATGAAAGAGTTGATTAAATGTTAATTTAAAATATGCAGAAAACTGTTGCTTCACCAGGACGTGGAATATTAGCAATGGATGAGTCAAATGCAACATGTGGAAAGCGGTTGGCGTCAATTGGACTAGAGAACACTGAGGCTAATCGTCAAGCATACAGAACTCTTCTTGTTTCCGCACCAGGACTCGGCCAATACATCTCTGGGGCTATCCTTTTTGAGGAGACTCTTTACCAATCCACCACTGATGGTAAAAAGATTGTCGATGTTCTTATTGAACAAAACATTGTTCCTGGTATCAAAGTTGACAAGGTTAGCTACCATCAACTAACTTATATATGCTAGTTTTGTTCTCTAAGAGTTTGAAAAAGAGGTACAAAATTAATTCTCTTTCTTTTTCTTCTTCCTGAGTTTGTTTGATTATGCTTATATTAAAAGTAGTTTATATGAAATCTAGTTTAAGAAAAAGTACTTCTAGTATGAAACACATAATCTATTCTCCAAAGAACAAATTACATTTTGTGAGTTGAATAAGTTATTGTGTGTTTGAAAAGGAGGGTGAAAGCTGTATTTGTTGCTTTTTGCTGAGATTATTGTCATATCATGTAGCTTATTTATTTGTGGTTTTGTTTGAAAGCGATTGTCGTCGAAGAAAGAAGTGCTTTTAGATGACAAGAATCTGAAAATGTGTTTTTTATTCTAAAAACCTCTTTAGGTAAACATTTTATATTAGGTTCATAAGTATTTTTCTATGAAAAGTGCTTTTTACAATACTAAAAAACAAAAGCAAACAAAACCTTAAATGATATATATCACATGTGTCAGTGTTTTCGAGGAACAAGAAACATGACCCTTATGAAGTTATTTGGTTTAATGTGTGCATTATATAATAGTAGAGCTTGATGTAGGAAATATATATATATTTATATGGAGTTTTTCGATAACAGGGTTTGGTGCCACTACCTGGCTCCAACAATGAATCATGGTGCCAAGGTCTTGATGGACTTGCTTCTCGCACGGCTGCTTACTACCAACAAGGTGCTCGTTTTGCCAAATGGTATTAATTCAAACCTTCTAATTATCTCTTTATTAATTAATGCATTTAAATTGACATTAAAGTGATTAATTAATATAGTTGATGATGTATTAATTAGGCGTACCGTTGTGAGCATCCCAAATGGCCCATCTGCTCTAGCTGTCAAAGAAGCTGCCTGGGGTCTTGCTCGCTATGCTTCCATTTCCCAAGTAAGCATCCAAATTTCAATTGTCTTTTGACTACAAGTCACTTCTTTTCTAAGTGAAAAAGCATAGGGTATGTTCCTAATTAATGATTATCTTTGTGTGCTCTGTTTGTTGTGTAGGACAATGGGTTGGTCCCAATTGTGGAGCCAGAAATATTGCTTGATGGTGAACATGGAATTGATAGGACTTTTGAAGTTGCCCAAAAAGTTTGGGCTGAAGTTTTCTACTACCTTGCTGAGAACAATGTCTTCTTTGAGGGTATTCTGCTCAAGCCAAGCATGGTTACTCCTGGTGCTGAGTGCAAGGAAAGGGCCACTCCAGAACAAGTTGCTGACTACACCCTCAAGCTCCTCCACCGAAGAATTCCCCCGGCTGTCCCCGGCATCATGGCAAGTATCACTATGACCTAGTCCTATATAAACCTTCACTATTCTTTATCATGAATTCAATTCTATTATGTATCCTTAAATAACTAGCATGACAACACTGATTAATATTACATAGAGTAAAATACCTAGACATATTTTGTTGTGTTTGAGCAGTTTTTATCTGGTGGGCAATCAGAGGTTGAAGCAACCTACAACTTGAATGCCATGAACCAAGGTTCAAACCCATGGCATGTGTCTTTCTCATATGCTAGAGCCCTTCAAAACACTTGCCTTAAGACATGGGGAGGTCAACCAGAGAATGTTAAGGCAGCTCAAGAGACATTACTTATCCGTGCCAAGGCCAACTCCCTTGCACAGCTAGGCAAATACACCGGTGAGGGTGAGTCTGAGGAAGCCAAGAAAGGAATGTTTGTAAAGGGTTACGTTTACTAAGCTAGGAGTGGAGGAATGGGACTAAATTATGTCTCCAAAATTTCCAATGCTTTATAGGCATTAAGAACTATTTTTGTGACTACATGCATGTTGTACTGTTAGCTACTTATGAACTTCTTGATGATGAATTAGCTTAGTGGGTATTTATGAATTCAAATACCTAGATGTTTGCATTTAAATTATGAAATTGAGGTATATGTTGGTATTTCGTAAAGTAATTTGAGGTTTAAATAGCAATTTTTTTAAATTTTAGTCTAATTTGTCTCAGAATTGTGGGTACATAGCCCATACCATACAAGTAGTACACAAATTATACATTAAAAAAGAAAAAACGTAACAAAATATAAATATAATAAAGTTGATCATTAAAAAAATTCAATAAATTAATACTGTCATTGTCTTTTCATTTCATGCTAACCAAACATAAATTTCATTCCATTTTCGCCTAAAGAATGTGGACAAGTTAAGCTGAAGAAGATTATGTTGGGCAACATTATAAATTACATGAATACATCAATTGTTGGACTTCTGAGGGACCCGCTGGCATGTAAACATAAAATATAAAGATTAATCTAAAAATTTAAACCTTCTTATTTATTACATAACTTAATTAAAATGAGTATGTAGAGAATCGAGAGGCAACCATAGTAGCTGTTGGTCTTCATACTGTGTCATTGGTTTAAAATTTTCACTTTTATGGTTTTTTATTTTTAGTTTAAAAAAAATTGATAAAAAAAGTAAATGTATAATTATTTAAACCAAGAACTCGAGATACTGAAGATGTCAAGAGGCCTAGTAGTAAATTTTGGTCCATTTACTTGAGTAATTTTAATTATGTGTTTGTTAAAGACTATTCAAATGCGTGCATTATTTATAAGAAAACAAATGCGTACATGAATTTTAAAATATAAAGTTATTTACAAGGATGTTAAAATTATATATTGAGATAATTCAAAAATATTCTTAATTAATTAAATAATGTCATGTCTTTTCAAACTAATAATGTGACGAAACAGTAATTAAGTGACTGTGTTTTGATCCATTAACTAATTATGTGAATTAATAAAATTACTTCAACAAATTTTTTTCACTATAAATATATGCATGTAATTTAGCATTCTACCTCAAACCCAAATAATAGAGTCTCATTCAACTCGACTTAAAATTAATATGAAATGTGAGTTAAGTTTATATTTAAATATATATATATATATATTTAGAGAGAGAGAGAGAGATAGAGAGAATTTTATAATATTAATCTTTAATTTGTTGCATTGCTTAATTTTTTAAAGAACGACTCAAATTAAAAAAAAAAATTAAAGCTACCCGATTAATGGATAAGAACGAAAAGACCCAAGGCCCGTTAATGTGCATAGCATTTTTGCCATTTAGTAGGATATGAATCGAGCTATTTGCCTAAATAGCATACATTTAGTTAAAAAATTAAATTTTTCAAAACTAGCAATAATATGATCAAAACTGTGAGTTTTGATTACATTAAAATTAAATAAATTACAAAAATATCCTTAGTTATATAATATGTAATATCAATATGTAAATTGGTTTACATAGTATGTAAATCAGTTTACATAGTATGTAAAATAATTTACATAGTATGTAAATCAGTTTACATACTATGTAAACCATTACTTATTTGTATGTAAATTTATTTACATAGTATGTAAACTGATTTACATACTATGTAAATCGATTTACATACTATGTAAACCATTACTTATTGTATGTAAATCTATTTACATAGTATGTAAATTGATTTACATACTATGTAAATCAATTTACATACTATCTAAAATGATTTACATAAACTGACATACATTTTCCATCTTAGTGAAATTCATAGGTAAGCTGAAATTGCAAGAATGGAAGTAACTATGATCAGAAAAATGAATTCAAAAACAGAGCAATTCAAGAACGAGTAAAGAAAAACAATTCAGAGTGGATCCATCTGCAGAAAAAATTTGGCAAGATTTTTTAAACCAACTGCCTTTAACCTTGAAATCAAAATGTTTATCCTTGGCATGATTAGAAGCTAAAGAGACATCTAATTCAGTCCTTAATTGAATAAGAGAAGATTCTTGGTGCTGAATAAGAGATCTTTATCGTCTGTGCTATCTCCTCTGTATACTAACCATCTCCTATGAGCACTCAATATCTGATTGAATAAAAAAAAAATTTAAAAGATTTGAAATTAAACAAACGAAGAAGAAGAAGAAGAAGAAGAAACCTTTTGCTGGAAAGTGAGGATGGGAGTATCGGAAGCATCAAGAAGAATGTGACGATCACGAATGCTGAAGATGGTTCCTTTTATCTTAAACAAAGTGTTGCCGTTTGTATCTATGACGATAAAGCTACCTTCTTTCAAGGTTAATAATTTCTTTGTTATCACGAGATTCAACTCGTATGGAGAGCAATACTGTGTCCCTACCACCACCGTTTGGCTTGTAGGCATAGATGGACAGCTTGCTTCTGCTGCATAATACATTTTTTTTTTCGATTCAACTTTTCAGATAATAAACGATTCGATATACCGATCGGACATTCATAGAAAATTTCAGATAAACAGTGTATTGGCGAAAAGGAGAGTGTATTGATCGGAGAAGAAGGCGCTATGAAACAATAAGGACAAAAGGGTAAAAAATGCATACTGGAAACGACATCGTCAAGCGATTTCTGGAAAAAATTTAATTTGATCGAATAAGTTGCTATATTGAGTCAATAAATCGATAAGAATCTGTTTCGGCGCTCATTTGCTTTCCAGCCCTAATTCGTTCAATGATATCTTTAACACAACACAAAAATATCAAATTTGGTGCAATTTTTAGCATCAACATAATATCACTTCTTGCATCAAATTTAGTATAATATTATTCATCACATTAAATTACAAAATATTAATCATTTATATTTTTTTAATTATAAAATTAATATATAATACAAAATTATAATAAATTAAAATTAAATATATCATCAAAATTATTAAAAAAAAATACAACATAAAATAAAAAATATAATATAAATTAAAAAAATAATTTATTAATCAGTTAAATCATTTTTAAATTTTTTAAAATTATTGAAATATCTATTAATATATACTTTTAATTATATTTTTTAATTGAATATAATGTTTAGTTTATATAATAAATACAATATTTTAGTTTGTAAATTTTTAATTTTTTTTTAAATATAATTTTTTAAAATTTATTACTATTAATTAATTAATATTAATATATAATTTTAATTAGTTAAAAATAATAATTATTATGAAATTAATTAAAAAATATTTTTTTAGTATAATATTTAGTGTAAAATGGTGCTATGGGCTTTTTGTTGATTATTGGGATCGGTTTGAGCTTTCCTATTTAATTTTAAAAAACCTATTGGCCCGCCGAATTTACATATATCAATGTAAATTGTGAACCCACTAATTTGCTGTTTTCAAACGCCGTGTTGATGGTTGGATAAACTCTTCGAAATTAGGTTTCCGACATCGTGAAGGTACTCTTTTCTCAAACCCATGTACTCTCAAAAATTTACCTTGACCCTCTTATAAACATTCTTAGTCCAAGGATTTAGGGTTTACTCAGAAGTTTGAGATGTTTCTTTCTCTATATTTTTTAGGGAATAAATTTACTTTTGTTTGTGTAATCTAAAACATACGTAGCTCTCTTCAATTCGTTTCATGTCTATTGTCCCTTAATTATTCGTTTCGTTCTCTTTGTACTGTATAACTTCGATTATTTGTAATTTATAGGTTGTGTAATGGTGAAGAAAAAAAAAGAAATTGAAATAGCCTGTTGCCATTTTAACGCTGGGAGTAAAATGTTATTCGTGAAGATCATCTCGAAAATTTTGGATTTTTAATTGTATTTCTGCATTATTTGTTTTGGTTTGCTTAAACCTTATATGTTTAAGATTTAAGCCTTTCTTGACAATTAGTAATTATTCAATGGTCAACATCGAGTCCTATTTAGCTTGTTGATTTTTATGAACTGATCTTAACGATGTACATCAACTTCAATAAAAAAATAGATTTTTGTATTTGATATTTTGTTAGCTTTATATTCTGCCAAGGAATTTTAGCAATTTTCATCTAATTCTTCTTTTTGTTATTCGTATTTTATTTCTAAGGTCAGTTTTCTGAAATTGCTTAGTTCCTTCTTTAAATAAGAACATGAATCTTTACTTGGCACATTACTCAAATTAGGCTCTTGCATTCTCTCCTTGCTTTTGGAAGGTCTTTTGGTACGTACTGAATTTTGAAACAAATAGAAGCTCAATGTAGTATGATAAACGTCCTTTTAGTTCTATATGTAAATGGCTGTCAGGATCAATGACTTTTGGAAAAAATACTTTACTTTTAGAAATATTGAGATGCAGTTACATGGAAATGTTTTGGTTCACTGATCTTGGTATAACATCATCCAAATTGTATGAGGCTAATTATTGTTATGAAGCATAAGGTTTAAATATTTAAAGAATAAATTGATGTGTTGTTTTGTTGGACATTAGCACAAATGTGCATATGAAAGAAAATTGATTTCTCTTCCATTGTCTCACTATTACTGTTTATCCATTTTCTAATTAGTGTTACCTTGTAACTAAAATGTCATTAATCAGTAAACAAATCAAATAGTTCTTGACTTAACGAACTCACTAGCAGCACTGCCCATAATATCCTAATTGGTTTTCATGTGCTTGCTTTTAGAGCCAATGGTTACAGTGTTTAGGTTATTTATAGCTTGCATATGATATTTAACTGCTACATTGTTACTTATTTTCTGCAACTATACTATCTTCCCATGTTCTTGCTAGATGATATTGTATTTAGCTTTTTAAAGCTTTCTTATGTACTAGTGCACTGAAACGATGGTGTTCTGATAGTGTGTTCATTTGCATTTTCCAATAAACAATGTTAGTTACTTCTCTTCTACAATCATTTTGTAGGTGATGGATTTCAAAGATGAAATGATGGAAAGCTCTGGTTCTTCTCTTCTTCTTGATTCCTCAGCACCTAGTCAGAGTGGTGAAATGCTTTCAGAAGAAGACAGGGCTTGGATGGACTCCTTTCTCATAAATGAGTATGAAATCTCCAACGGTAGCTGGATTTCTCTGAGTGATGCCTTGCTAGACATCTTGAGCTCCCAGACTCAATCAGTAGGCTCATCTTTGTATGTAAATGATGGTTTTGCAGAAGAAAGTGACAATCAGATTCAGATATCTACATCTAGCAATGAGGCAGAAACTGAATCATTTCCCAAGACAACATTAGCATTCTCATCAGGAACTCCCAATACTTCCTTTCCTATGAACAAAGAAGTAGCAACAGATGAATCGAAACCGGAAGATAATATTACCAATTTGCCTTTTTTGAGAAGTCCATTTCTGCCAAGTTACAGTGAAGACCAGAAAGAGACCGAAGCTTATGTTATAGGACCTGAGAATTCTTCAGTGTATGAGGTGGAGCAGTCAACTGGTGATATATTCAAAATCTGGGATTTGGTTACTCCTGGAGAGGAGGATGATCTTGGTAAGCAGTTGAACAGGGCCCTTGAAGAACGTTCCATTCAAGTTCCACCAATATCACAAAATGTTGACGATTTTGGTATGTGGAAAGATATGAAAGAAGACTCAATTGATGATGTAATTGCTGGAATTGCTGACCTGTCTTTAATTAAAAATTCTACTTAAAAGGTCATTATTGTAAATATAGGAATTTAGTCTCTTTGGACAAGTATATGTATATTGTTTCTGAAAAATGTTAACTTGCTCTTTACGTGGACATAGCCCAGGTTTTGCATATCAAGTGGAGATTGGAGTATCATATGTGGTCAGTTATTATTTCAAGTTATGACAGCATAACATTTTAAAGGTGCTACAAAATTCAATCACCAGTCTTGGAAATTGTATTGACTTCATCCTGTAATTAGTTTATTAAGGATTGATGTACAAGTTGCCAACATGCTGGAAATTTGGTTTGTTTGATTTGCTTATGTTAAAAGTGATTTTAGTTGAAAGCGATTTCAAAGAGGGGGTGCTTTTTGAGTCTTGGAAGCACATTTGGCCAACTTTTCTGTGTTTGTTCATTAGTGCTTTTACAGCCTCTCAAAAAGCTTTTCCCTCATTTATCTCTGCATTTTGGTGGGAGAAAATGATCTTTATTCATAAGATTAGTTCATGTACAAAACTTGATTGTGACTTTAAAGAGCAGTTTAGCTCCTCGAGACCTTTGCATAGCCAAGTCCGTTAGCTGCTAGTTTTCTGGCTGGAAAAAGTTGAAGCTGTTTCAGGTGATCTTTCTTTCTTCACAGTAAAATGCAACAAATGTTAGCTAATATTGATGTTTGAGGAGCAGCCCATATGATTTGTGTTCTCTAGAATCCACGTGGCAATAGAATCATGGGTTATTATGAGGAGCAGATGACCTGTCATGACATCAACCGTTGCATAGAGACCGTCAGACCGAAATCTCATCAAATCTGACATTAAACTAGAACCATTAGTGACTAAGAAGCAATAACAAGCACAAATAAGAGAGTCTACTCACAGCCTCATATTTTACTTTTCCACAGGATTCTTTTAAGTGATGACCCATTTGTCTTCTACTATCAGATGAAATAATGAGAAATTTTTTATCCCAGCTCCATAATTTCATATTATTTACCAGGTGAGGACCATAATTTTTTATTTTTATCACACGTGGACATGAGTTTACTACTAAATCACAATGACTTGTCTAAAAAAACGTCTGAACCTCATTTGTCATCTACGCAGTAATTTTTTTTTTTTGGGGTCAAAAAACCATATTGTCATATTATTTAATATTTACCAGATGGCAAACAAAATCCCATGTCTGAAGTTGAATTATCATCCACATGTTGAAACGTGATTGGCTGAAATACAGGGGCCTCAAATAAGACATCTTTTGGAATGATGATAATAGATTGGGCAATTATAAAAACAGAGAATAAAGTGGCATTTGTGGTGAAGAGGCATTAGAGTGGTTTGTAGAGAGGAGATAAGATAACGAGTATTTGTTAGGCAGCAGGGAGCAGCAAAACAGAAGAAGAAGAATGGCATCGGCAAGTCTACTAAAGACCTCACCAGTTTTTGAAAAGTCTGAATGGGTGAAGGGTCAGAGTATTCGGCAACCTTGTGTCTCAGTAGTCAGATGCCACCCAATTGCCCCTTCTGCTCTTACTGTCCGTGCTAGCTCCTATGCAGATGAGCTTGTCAAAACAGCCGTATGTGTTTCTTTTATTTTATTATTATAATTATTATTAATAATTGAAATTTATACAAGGTTAAAAAAAATGAAAGAGTTAATTTAAAATATGCAGAAAACTGTTGCTTCACCAGGACGTGGAATATTAGCGATGGACGAGTCAAATGCAACCTGTGGAAAGCGGTTGGCGTCAATTGGACTAGAGAACACTGAGGCTAATCGTCAAGCATACAGAACTCTTCTTGTTTCAGCACCAGGACTCGGCCAATACATCTCTGGTGCCATCCTTTTTGAAGAGACTCTTTACCAATCCACCACTGATGGTAAAAAGATTGTCGATGTTCTTATTGAACAAAACATTGTTCCTGGTATCAAAGTTGACAAGGTTAGCTACCATCAACTAACTTATATATGCTAGTATTGTTCTCTAAGAGTTTGAAAAAGAGGTTCAAAATTAATTCTCTTCTTTTTCTTCTTCATCTAGTTTAAGAAAATGTACTTCTAGTAGGAAACACATTATTTATTATCCAAAGAACAAAGTACATTATTTTATGTTTGAATAAGTTATTGTCAGTTTGAAAAGGAAGGTGAAAGCTGTATTTGTAGCTTTTTGCCGAGATTATTGTCATATCATGTAGCTTCTTTATTTGTGGTTTTTTTTAAAAGTGATTGTCGTGGAAGAAAGAAGTACTTTCAGATGACAAGAATCACAAAATGTGTTTTTGATTTCTAAAATCCGCTGGTAAACATTTTATATTAGGTTCAGAAGCATTTTTCTATCAAAAGTGTTTTCTACAATACTTAAAAACAAAAGCTTAAATGATATATATCACGTCTTAATGTTTTCAAGGAATAAGAAACATGACCCTCATGAAGTTATTTGGTTTAACCCTTGTGAAATTATTTGGTTTAATGTGTGCATTATAAATTTGTAAATAGTATAGCTTAATGTAGGAAACATAATTTTATATAGTGTTTTCTAATAACAGGGTTTGGTGCCACTACCTGGCTCCAACAATGAATCATGGTGCCAAGGTCTTGATGGACTTGCTTCTCGCACAGCTGCTTACTACCAACAAGGTGCTCGTTTTGCCAAATGGTATTAATTCAAACCTTCTAATTATCTCTTTATTAATTAATGCATTTAAATTGACATTAAAGTGATTAATTAATATAATTGATGATGTATTAATTAGGCGTACCGTTGTGAGCATCCCAAATGGCCCATCTGCTCTAGCTGTCAAAGAAGCTGCCTGGGGACTTGCTCGCTATGCTTCCATTTCCCAAGTAAGCATCCAAATTTCAATTGTCTTTTGACTACAAGTCACTTCTTTTCTAAGTGAAAATGCATAGGGTATGTTCCTAATTGATGATTATCTTTGTGTGCTCTGTTTGTTCTGTAGGACAATGGGTTGGTCCCAATTGTGGAGCCAGAAATATTGCTTGATGGTGAACATGGAATTGATAGGACTTTTGAAGTTGCCCAAAAAGTTTGGGCTGAAGTTTTCTACTACCTTGCTGAGAACAATGTCTTCTTTGAGGGTATTCTCCTCAAGCCAAGCATGGTTACTCCTGGTGCTGAGTGCAAAGAAAGGGCCGCTCCAGAACAAGTTGCTGACTACACCCTCAAGCTCCTCCACCGAAGAATTCCCCCGGCTGTCCCCGGCATCATGGCAAGTATCACTATGACCTAGTCCTATATAAAACTTCACTATTCTTTATCATGAATTCAATTCTATTATGTATCCTTAAATAACTAGCATGACAACACATGATTAATATTACATAGAGTAAAATACCTAGACATATTTTGTTGTGTTTGAGCAGTTTTTATCTGGTGGGCAATCAGAGGTTGAAGCAACTTACAACTTGAATGCCATGAACCAAGGTCCAAACCCATGGCATGTGTCTTTCTCATATGCTAGAGCCCTTCAAAACACTTGCCTTAAGACATGGGGAGGCCAACCAGAGAATGTCAAGGCAGCTCAAGAGGTATTACTTATCCGTGCCAAGGCCAACTCACTTGCACAACAAGGCAAATACACCGGTGAGGGTGAGTCTGAGGAAGCCAAGAAAGGAATGTTTGTAAAGGGTTACGTTTACTAAGCTATCAGTGGAGGAATGGGACCAAATTATGCATGTCTCTAAAAATTGGAATGCTTTATAGGCATCAAAAACTATTTTTGTGACTACATGCATGTTGTACCGTTAGCTACTTATAAACTTCTTGATGATGAATTAGCTTAGTGTGTATTTATGAATTCAAATACCTAAATATGCTTGCATTTAAATTATTAAATTGAGGTATATGTGGGTATTTTATTATAGTAATTTGGGTTTTAAATATCACATTTTTTAAAATTTAGTTAAAAGTGTCTCAAAATTGTATGTTAGCATGTGTTGTTATTTATACTATATACGTAACCCGTAAAATAAAAAGAAACATAAATATATGTAATTTTTTCTCCTAAGATGATTAAAATTATGTTATATAATTAAACAAATAATAAATTTGATCAATAATTTAATAATATCATTGTCCACGTGCTAACCAAACATAAATTTCATTTGCCTAGAGAATGTACAGAAGGCAAGCTAAGAAGGAGATGATGTTGGGCAACTTTGTATGAATACATCAATTGTTGTGACATCATTATTGGTAGTTAGCCCAACCTACTTAAAATATATATATATAAATATATCTTAACAAATAGTTATCGATAAACTATATAAAAAATTTCATCTGTATAATAATATATTAGATATTTTTGCAGAATTAAAATTTCAATATATCTATAAATACTTAAATTGAATGAGTTAGTTCAATAAATAAGTTAAACTATATATAAATGAGCCGGTGGCAACCACAAAAATGAAGTATGATAGGTGATGATTAAATGAGCCGAAGACTTGGTCACTTTATGCTTCTTGTGACATCATTATTGGTAGTTAGCCCAACCGACCCAATTATAAATGAACATAATGTCTTTTTTATTATTATTTATTAAGAAATGAATAAGTTGATGTCAATGTTTGGCTTTTGGGAATTTTCTACGGTCTACTCAATTCATGTTGGTTTTACTTTTCTTTTCTTTTCTTAGTTTATTATATTTTGTGGGGCAAAAAATAATAATCGTCAAGGGCATAATAAACAAGAGGAGACACAAAATAAAAGTATCTTTTACATAACAGTAAATTTATTTAGTTATTGCTAAGATATTGGAGTTTAAAATGTTGCTATTATGAATTGACTAACTGTGTGTTTTTTTTTTTTTTTTTGTGGTAAGTTTTGGTTTGCAAGCAATTTGAAAACGAGATTTTTGCTCTTTTTACATGTAAAAAAATTCACGGGATAGTCGGGTTAGTCAACATATCTTCGATTTTTTTTTGGCCTTGTGGCTTGCAATCATAGCACCTTTGAGAGATATAAATTAACTTTATTTAGTTATGATCTTTTTGAGAAGAAGAAAAAATTATAAATTTTGCCAATTGGATGAAGATGACTTTATTTAAACTTAACTTATTCAAAAGGATATTATAATTTCATCTATAATTTTGTTTTATTTTTGAGAAAATTAAACTTCTAAATTATTAAAATGTATTACTTTATAAATGATATTTTAAAATTTTAAATTATGTTTTATGTTTTTAACCTGGTTGCAAATTGTTTGTCCCTTGCTTGGGGTGCAAATTTGCAGTAATAGATGGAGGAAATTTTTTTTTTTTTTTATTTGCTTTTATCTTTTTTATTGGATTAATAGATTAAATGTTATTTCATAATTTAATACTTAACTAAGGTTTGTACATTAATTATAAAAAATTGTACAAAATAATATGTATCGACACATCTATTTTTTTTTTTAGAACAATTTTGATATTTAAAAAAGAAATATTCCAAAAATAACTAGCCTTCTAAGTTCTATGTTTTACTTTTTAAAATTAAAATTTTTAAAATGTCAAAATTTTTATCAAAAAAATATAATATGTACTAGATATATGATCTAAATATGACTTTTTAAACTTATTTAATAGTATTTTTATTATACTTAATTATAAAATTATTATACTAATTTATAAAATTATAATATCATTTATGCACTATACCTTTTTTTATCTTAAAAAAACAACAAAAATAACATTCCTTAAAACTTATAATTACAAAAATAATACATTTTATGTTCAAATCATATATTTTTACAATTAAAAAAATTGACTTTTACATCATTTTTTTTTAACGCCCATCCAATTAAATATCGTTCAAATTAAATTGTGTTAATTTAGACCCATTTAATGTTAAACGTTTAATATTGAACGTCTAATGTTATTAGGGTGCTAGTTTTATTATTATACATTTTAGGAATATTTTTTTTTAGAAATTTTCCTTTTATCTTTTATTTAATACACACTTCCCAAATATTCATATAATAAAGGAAATTTCGTCTATTTTTGAACTACCTATCGAATACATAATATACATCATTTGGAAAAAAAAAACTGTAATATTTATAATTTTGATGTGCTTAAACTTTAAAAAACTAAAGCATTAAAAAGTTTTGGATGAAATTAGTTCATATAGAAAACATAACATATTAATCTACAAATGAGAAATGTTGTAAACTTGGCCTGTACGAAGCAAGTCACACCTCACTATGATTTTGAAAATTGAAGAAACTATGAATTCCAAATACAATATGAATTAAAAAAAAAAACATGAATATGAGATTTAACAAATAAACTGTATGCAATATTGAGTCAGCTAGTATTCCTCCTGGACTCAAACCTTGTTTAATTGTTGAAGGGCACTTGGTTATGTAGTTTTTGAGAAATAATCGTTTTAGTTAATAGCCTACAATTGAAGTTTTTAATCACATAATTTTTAAAAGAAAAAAAAATACACTTTAATTTTATTAAAATACACTAGTTTGAAAGTTTTGAATCTTGGAACTTTTGAGATTAAAGTTCATTTTTTTTTTTTTTAAATTATGAAATTAAAGCTTTTTAATTAAAATTACAAAATTAAAATACTCATTTCATAAAATTATGAATTTTATTCTATCATTTAATTAAAAAATTCAAAATAAAGTTAAAAAAGAGTAACTTTATTCACCATCAATGAAACAAGAAAATTTTCTTCTTCTTTTTTATTTTATTTTTTATTTTTTAGATAAAGAATTTTATTTCATTAAAAGAGAATTACAATAAACATTACAAACCATATTTTCAAACACATCAAAAATTTACATTAAATTTTAAGATTAGCTATAAGCAAGTTACTCAAAATTTCTGTGTAAAAAAATATATAAGCTTTTTAAGTTTGCTCCACTTTTTAAATCATGAAAATGCTTAAACATGTCAACTCAACCTAAGATGTAGCTTTAGAATGAAGGAAGCAACCTTTTTTTTTTGACAACCCTGACTTTAACAAAATTAAAACTCTTTGACAACAAACAATTTTAGACATCTAAGATGTAGCTTTGGAATGAAGGAAGCAACATTTTTTTGACAACCTTGACTTTAACAAAATTAAAACTATTTAAAAACAAACAATTTTAGATATAAAATAACTCACATCTAAAAGATACAACAAAAATATAACATACATAACACATAGTAAGGGTGTAAAACAAATTCAATCAATATAATCTGGTCCGTTAATTTTCAACTGATTCAATTCGATGATCAAATTAAATTGAAATTTTTTCACCTTGTTAAATTTGAATTGAATAACGGATTTCACCATATATCATCCGATTCGATTGAATTTTTTTAAAATATATTTATATTTATATATATAACATATTTTCATTGGTCATTTTTATTTTTATTATATATTACAATATATCTTAATAATATCAATAGAACCTTAACAGGCTAAATAACAAATTTAATTTATTATTTGAATAGATTGTTAGTTTTGTTTAAATAAATATTGTAATTGGTATTTTGTTATTTTTTATGTAGGTTTGAGTAATACTTTAATATTATTATTTGTTATTTTTTTAAATTTATTTTTCAAAAATGTTATGTTATGTGAAAAATTAAGTTTTTTATTCAAAATTGTTAAAAAAGAAGAAGAGCAAAATAAATTTATTGATCAGATTAATTAAATTCAATTAATCCAATCCGAAGAGTTTTTGGATCATATCATATTTAAAATATGATTGGATCAGATTGAAGAATAATCGAATGCAGATTAAGATTCTTTAATATGATCAAAATATCGGATTATATAGGATGTGAATAAAATCAATAGTTTTAATCCAATGCACACCCTTACACATGCAGATTAAGATTTTTCAATACGATCAAAATGTCAGATTATATAAGATGCGAATAAAATCAATAGTTTTAATTCAATGCACACCTCTACATAATTGAACAATTTTAAGTATGAAATAACATATATTTAAAATATTCTTCATAAATTTAAACATATTACAACCACCAACAGAACACAACATACAGTAATATTTATTTAAATACAACGGAGGATGAAAAATTGAAAAATACGCCAGAAGCCACACCAACCATTGCTAGAGAAGATGAACAAGCCAGCTACTGAGAAGATCCACAGTACAAAAAATCCCATCAAACGGCACAAGTTGTCATAAAAGACCAACACCCCCAGCAGAAATAAACTTGGCCAGCAACGAGGCGATATACCAGACATGCAGAGAGGAACGAAGTTGGGAAAGTTTCAACTTAAATGCATTGTTTTGAAACATGAAAATTTCTTAGGTGAATATACTGTTTGTTATTGATTAAATTTATTTAAATACTAAAAAAATGTTAAATTTATGTTAATAAGATTAAAAAGATGGTGGAAATAATTCTTTGCTTTTTTTCACTGACAAAGCACTCTTATTTATTCTTCCAATCACGTGATCTTTCTTTTTAACTTTATTTTATTTACTGTAAACCACAATCCCTTTAAGATCCCAACCGTTGTTTACCAAAATGACAAACATTTTCAACCTCAACTCCCCACAACCTAAATCGAGCGGTTAATGTAATCCACGTGGCGGAATATCAAGCCATCGTCGCAACCGATGACCTTTTTCACGTGACTTACGCCAATATTTACGTACAGAAAACGAAAGGGTAAAATGGTAATACATCTGATTTCCTTGTAGCTCATTAACTACCTCGAGCTTTAGATGTTATATGGTCTTTCTAACTTTGTTCACATCACACCCACCAGATTTACAGAGGACCGTTTACTCCATTCCAATTTAGGGAAAGATAAAGAGAGATAGGTTTTCTTTGGTGGTTACAGACTTAGAACCAACTTTATTTTTGTACTTTCTCTATTTTTTGGTTCGAGTTAGAGATCGTGGGTTGTAAAAATCGCCGATGTTGTACTGTTGTATCGAAGCTCCTTACGCTTTCGGTTTTTTTTCCCAGTAAATTCTCTAAGATCTTTCACGCTCATTCGATTCCTAAGAAAATGTTATTGATCTGTAAGTTTTCTTCATTTTGGCTTTTAAACTACGTTTTGAAGATTTTGTTTGTTCTACTTGAGTGAGACTTAAGCTGATTGCTAGTTTTTTGGTAAAAATATCATAGCAATTTGCAAAATTGCTGGTCTTAGTTGGTAGTTCTTCTGCCATATTTTGTTAATTATTCTTTATATTCCGAATTTTCAGACTGTGGTAGGAAAATAACGTTATGCTTAATTGGAAAGTTTGAAGAGCTAGTGCTTGGCTCTGTTTGATTTTCGATTCATGCAAAGTTAGCTTAGGAGGTTAATATAACTTGGCTTTTGAAGGTGTAATTTGAAAATTTACAAAATGTACATTTGTTTAAATTTGACTTAGTTAGATTGTTAGAAGCCTTCTTAAAAAATTAGTTAGAAGCCGTGTTTTTTTTTTTTTATTCTTTGAACTACTTAGCCGTTGATGAAACGTTAAATTGCAAGGTTTGAATGCTTAATTATTAGGTATTATTAATTATGGAAAATCGTAATAAATCAATGAGAGTTATAGGTGTTTGTTTCGCAGTTGTAGAGGACGAGCTACATCGAAGAACACAAAAGCCAGGGCTGTGAAGCTTTAAGACTGTCATTGAAGCGACGACGTGTTTCGGTATAAAATTTGTCGGCAGCTCTAACGAATGGTTTACTGTCTGAGCTACAATACCCAATGAAATATCTAACGGCTTTGTGAGAACTGAGAATGACAGACAAATTGAAGGTAAAATTCTTCTGGATTTTGTTTGCATCTCAATAATATTAGCATTTGATGGTAAAAAATAAATAAATAAATAAATAAAACCAGTGTTTGTGTGTTCATGAGAGAGATGAAAGGAATCGTGTGGTGGGACCATGCTTTGAAAAGTCTCAAGAGAAATTCTCTTGCTTTGTCTTCAAGCATAGAGGGTGGCCACTACGTGAAGTTTTCTGTTCTGACGCTCCGGTTGGTCCTTGTTGAAGTAAGGGTTAATAGAAAAGGAAAAATAAAAAAAGGGGCCCATTATTTTTTTTTTTTATCATACGCGATGAAGCTTGAAATTAAAGACAAATGAGGGAAGCAGAAGTGGTTAATCGTAACAATCAGTACTTAATTTAAAGTTTTGTGTTCTATATTTTTTGGGTGGTTGTTTGATTACATCCTGGATTAGTTTATGGTAGATTTAAAACGTGATTAGCACCTTGCTTTGAATTACTATTTTAAATATTTTTTTTATTTAATTTATGGGTTTTTTTGGATTAAAGTCATTGTTTGCCTTTGCTTGATGATGTGAGCATTTATCATTCTTGTGTATTTCCTGTGCTTTTTCTTGGTGGTTGGATAATACTCATTATAGCTTCTTACAGATGTTGTGGAATTGAAGGACACGGTTTATTTCAGCATGTGGAGCAAAAGCTGCCAAACATTTAAACAATCTTTAACTTTAGGAAAGCGGGATTGACTGTTAGTAGACTCTTTGAATTGAGCATTGGATCCTTGCAATGGTTTTATCTGATTAATGGAATTCTATGGAGCAAGGCAGCAGCTTGAAGCCTTGAATTAAAAAAGTCCATTATGTGCTTGTTTTTCACATTGTGAAATTTGTGTTCTTATTGTAACTAGACTGGAAGGAGAACATTTGACAGAACATAGAATGGGAGCAATTGGTGGAGAAGAATTGAGTAAGTGGGACAAGATGCAAGGCCAAAGAGGTCGTGAGGAGAAGATTCTTGTTTTAGTGAGGTTGAGGCCTCTGAGTGAGAAGGAGATTGCATCCAGTGAAGTGGCAGACTGGGAATGCATCAATGACACGACCATCTTATACCGAAACACCCTAAGGGAGGGTTCTACATTTCCAAGCGCCTATACATTTGGTGAGCAAATGTCTATTGTTTTCTGATGCTTATTATCCAGGATTTAGAAATGTAAGGAGCTTCTAGTCAATACTGACTTATATCATTAAAAACTTGATGGGAGGAGGGGGAAGCCAAACTTTTATGACAATAATTTGCCAACGTCAAATCTTCTGTTTGGTTTTTATTATTATAATATTGTCATGCTTTATATTCTTTTTGAGAAATGGAGTCACCCTGGTGGTTTTATTTTTTTGAAATATTTCTTACTGTCAGCTACTAGTTATGTATCTTTTCATCTTATCTGGGCTTATACTTAGAAGCGCTAGACATGTGAGACAATTTAGTACTTGTCTATTTGGTTGTACCAAAGTGGGTTCATTATTTTCCTAATTTCATTTTAGATCTTTGACACAAAGTATTTGAAGAATGGCAATAGCTTCAAGTCATTTTCATAATAAGCTCATAATTTACTTTTTTGTTTTGTTATAGACAGAGTATATCGAGGTGACTGTTCAACAAGGCAGGTGTATGAAGAAGAAGCTAAGGAGATAGCTTTATCAGTGGTTGATGGCATCAATTGTACGTGGATACCAGTTTCTTTGCTGTTTTCTGATTCTTTGATTCTAATTTCGAATGAAACGAAATATGTAAATCTTTTTTAATTTTTCAGCAAGTATATTTGCATATGGACAAACGAGCAGCGGGAAAACTTACACCATGAATGGCATAACTGAGTATGCAGTAGCAGATATATTTGACTACATACATAGGGTAAAAGTTATTTACTTGCTCTTGGATTGACTTCATTTAATTCTTTCAGCTACCCTGTATTTCATGCTGTTAAACTTTTTAATGAATAATTGGTGTCATTTCTTTCCCTGGCAGCATGAGGAAAGAGCATTTGTTGTAAAGTTTTCAGCAATTGAGATATACAATGAAGCCATAAGAGACCTCCTTAGCACTGATAATACATCACTTAGGCTGAGGGATGATCCTGAGGTGCATTTAATTTCATTTTTCCTCTCTTTTTTGCTATTTCTCTTTCTTTTGAGCTTTACATTTCAATTTATGTGGTGTGTGAATTCTTCAAACTTTTCAGCGGGGGACCATTGTGGAGAAACTCACTGAGGAAACTCTTAGAGATTGGAACCACTTACAAGAGCTCCTTTCCATATGTGAAGGTAAAGTATGTTTGGATGGTCTCTCTTTCCATATCATGGTGCACCTTTATGTATTTCAGTGTATTATTTCAGCGCAAAGACAGATAGGAGAGACCTCACTGAATGAGAAAAGCTCCAGATCACATCAAATTATTAGACTGGTACCCTGATAAATTTACCTCACCTTTGACTAGATGGCCATTTTCAAAAGGTGTCTTCAATGTTGCAGAGTTCTTATTTTCAAATATCACTCATGCAGGGAATAGAAAGTTCTGCTCGTGAATTCTTAGGCAAGGGCAATTCCACCACCCTATCAGCCGGTGTGGTAAAGATCAACTTTCTTTTAGATTTGGGTTCAGAGGACAGAATCTGTTGTTTATTGAGTTTCTTTTGGCTCTGATTTTTTTATAAAAAAAAGTTTTTTAATGGTTTATATCTCAAGAAACTGGAAATAGTAATGCCAATTGAAGCTATTGCTGCTGCTTTGCAGAATTTTGTTGATTTGGCTGGAAGTGAGCGTGCATCTCAGGCGTTATCAGCTGGGACAAGATTAAAAGAAGGTTGCCACATCAATCGTAGTTTACTCACCCTGGGGACTGTTATTCGCAAACTAAGGTTGACCCCTAGTGTTACCTCTTAAGTGCTTGATTTAATCATGATTGAAGAGAGATGTGTATGAAGAGGGTGTTGGCTATTGAATCGAAACGCTGTATGTTCACATCAAGTGGATATGAAAATAAATGATGCTCCATTTACTTCCATTGATTTTAGGATACATGCTTGTGCAGAGTCTGCAAATATTGATTAAAATATTAGTTTGTTTTACTGCACTTAATTTCCGTGCCTTTCTCTGCAAATATTGCTTGAACCTTGCCTTTACGTTATTTATGACTTCATAATATTGTTGGAGTTTGAATGCAGTAAGGGACGGCATGGACACATTAACTACAGAGATTCTAAGTTGACAAGGATACTGCAGCCTTGCTTGGGTGGCAATGCTAGAACTGCCATCATTTGCACTTTGAGCCCTGCAAGAGGCCATGTTGAGCAAACTAGAAACACACTTTTGTTTGCTTGTTGTGCAAAAGAAGTGACTACAAAAGCACAGGTCAATGTAGTCATGTCTGACAAGGCCTTGGTTAAGCATTTGCAGAAAGAACTAGCTAGGTTGGAGAGTGAACTGAAAACTCCTGGCCCTCCATCTTCAAATTGTGATTATGTTGCATTACTCAGAAAGAAAGATCTTCAGATTGAAAAGGTTATAATGACATATCTTAATTCATGTCTAAACACCAAACTATATAAGTTGACGCACTGTTTTGCTGGAGTTTAACAGGCATGAAATTTTTTACTAATTATCATGATCCTTATATGCAGATGGAAAAGGAAATCAAAGAGCTAACTAAGCAGCGGGATCTGGCTCAATCTCGGACGGGGGATTTATTAAAGATGATAGGAAGTGATCAAGATTCAAAAAAAGTATGGGTTTCACACTAAAGCCAGTGGCTTTGGTTACTTTTTTAAAATGGTGCTCTTGATTATTGTTTTCTTCTTGTTCAGGCTGCAGATAGTCAGGAATGGGATACGTTTAAAGATGAAGATTCTGTATCAGAGGCATCAAGTGTGGCTAATAATCCTTGTCTGAATTGTGATGATGGAGACAGTGAAAGTACTCCTATGGAATCTCCACTAGTGGAGAACACTGAAGACTATCTGTCCGATGGTACCTCTTCACAATTTTCAGCTGGAAAGAAATTTGTTATGTCAAATTCAGGACAGATCAGAGAGGAAAGTTCTGTTGAATACGCACAAAATTCTGATGGTTACTGTAAGGAAGTTCGGTGCATTGAACTGGAAGAGTTGAGTCGGGATCAAAACAGAGAATCAGCTGCTGGGGATGTAGGAATTTTGTCATTTGGATTGTCTGGGAACACAGAAGAAACTGGTGAAGATATGACGTCAACCCCTGTGAATGCAAATGGAGAGGTAAGTCAGATGCAAAATGGTTTTGCATATGGAAGATTGGAGCAAAGACTACATGTTGTTCAGAGGACTATTGATTCTATAGCTACTCCTTACCCTGATGAATCATCTCCACAAGTTCCTGAGAGATTTAATTTAAGTAGAAGCTGGAGTTGCAGAGCTAATCTGATGACTGGCTCATATTCTCCTGATAAATCTAATGGAACCCCTCCAATTGGTTTTGAGAAAGGCTTTCCTGGAAGACCAGAGGGTTTTGGTAGGAAATTCCCGCAGTTAACTTTTGGTTCTAACACAATGAGATTGTCCAGAAATGATTCTCAATCTTCTCTAGGGAGTGCCTCAATGGATGAACTAAGGTCTCAGAGTGGTAAAGCTGGGGATGAGGATATTACTAGCGTCCATACTTTTGTTACAGGACTGAAGGAAATGGCCAAACTTGAGTATGAAAAGCAGCTTGTTGATGGTCTGGTAAGAAATCAGCATATCGACCTTCCATAATATTGGAAGATATATGTGAACACATGCATGTCTTGATTCTATAACATGGTATTTTTTTAGACCATTTTAATACTCATTCTGTTAATTTATAATAACTCACAAAAATGATAAGTTCCTAAAACTGAATTATATCCCTCATTGTTACCATTTTTGTTATTTATACCTTGGAAGTTTATCTTATTTGTGTTAAAAGATGGAATGTTCATGAATTTTGAAATATGTGTATGCAGCTATATTTATTGCGAATCATAAGATATTCAATTTCATGAATGATGGTTTTTTCATGGTGTGAAGAGTATGGTTGTGAGTTGAAAGGAATATAGAAATTTAAAGTTAGTTACGTTACCATGTCTGTTTTGCTTCTTTTGATGTGGCTCAATTGCTATGGTCCTAGGTACTTGAGACAGGATCAATGGCTGATAAATTAGGAAAGAGTGTGAAAGACGTTGGTATAGATTCAATGCTGGAAGCTCCTTCTGATTGGCCTCTGGAATTTGAAAGGCAGCAGAAGGCAATATTTGAACTTTGGCAAGCTTGCAATGTGTCGGTGGTCCACAGAACCTACTTCTTCCTGCTCTTCAAAGGTGACCCTGCGGATTTCATTTACATGGAGGTAGAGCTTAGAAGACTTACCTTCCTCAAGGAGACATTCTCTCATGGAAACCTGCGTATTGAGGATAGTCAAACTCCCACACATGCTTCAAGGTTCTCTATTATCCCCCCCTCCCTATGTGGTTCTTTTACAGTAAATATCAACAAAACAATTGTTTTAATGCAGTTAGTCCTTTTCTTTTAATTTAGTCAATTTGGTTCAAAAATTAGTTAAATTGACTGAAAATTTTGATAATTTTTAACCGTGACTAGCAATTTGTTAAGTTCTGTATTTGGAGATTTTGTATAAAATTGACTAATAATTTGAAATACTAAATTGACTAAAATAAAAGATAAAAGGCCAACAATTTGAGAAGTTTACCATATTGACTAGATCAAAAGGTAAGCGACTCCACCCCAAAGGTAAGGGACTAAAATAGCCATCTCCTCGATTCATAAAAATGTTAATTGTACCTAAAATTTTGTTGAAAGTACCTTCTTTCTATGGGAAGCGTTTTATGTTTATTGCATAAATAAGGTGTCATCTCGTCTGTTGTCAATTTCCACGATGCATTTCTTTAATGAATATGAAGTTAACCCCAAATACCCTATGTTCATTTGGCAACCAGCATTAAAGCTCTACACCGCGAGAAAGTGGTGCTGAGCAAGTTGATGCAGAAGCGGTTTTCTGAAACCGAGAGAAAGAAACTCTTTCAGAAATGGGGTATTGCGTTGACCTCCAAACGTAGGAGGTTACAACTGGCCAACCTTTTATGGAGTGATACGAAGGACATGAGCCACATCAATGAAAGTGCTGCTGTAATTGCCAAACTGGTCAGGTTTGTCGAGCAGGGACACACCTTGAAGGAGATGTTTGGGCTTAGTTTTACACCTCTTCAGGCAAGACGAAGATCATTTGGCTGGAAAAGTAGCTTGGCATCACTATTGTAGTTCTGTTTGTTAGGCATACATACAAAAGTTTATAGTTGCAATAGAAGGATGTAAGGCGTAGCGGTAGTAGACAAAGCACATTATATTTTGTTATTGTGGTTTTATGGGTTTGCCTAATTATCATTAAATATATGATTTTCTATGGGTGTGCACTTGCACGAACACTGCTCTCTTTTTTAGGTTGCTAAATATGAATGCACTTTTCATGAAATTCAGACTATACATACAGCTAGTCTCTCTTTTATAGAAGCATAGTTTTTTAAGTTACAATATCATCAAATTCTAAAAGCATGGTTTTATTTAAATGTTGTAGAGGATCACCGATTTAAATATCCATAATATAATATACACAATGTATGGTATATATTTTACCTTTAACATGGATGGATATATGATTAGAAGACATGATATTTTATATTTTTACTAATTTTTTAATTATTACTTCAATAGAAACTTGATAATTTCGTAAAATTAATTTGTTTGATATTTTTGTAATTAAGGTGTCACGGACACGTGTCCATTAGTATTGCTCACTCACGTGGCACTACATATTATATATGTCTAATTTTTACAAACAATTTTTACAAATAAAAATACATATTTGATCGAATAAGGAGAGACAAGTATCCCTTTTAAACATTATATAAATCTGTTCCTGATTTCCTTTGTGTGTTTTTCTATTTAGTAAAAAAAAAAAAATTTATTAACAAAGTCTTACATGGTTAAAATGTGATATAAAATAAAGGATTAATTATTTTCTTGATCCTAAATTTTAACTAAATTTACATTTAAATTCTTAAATTTTTAAAATTTTACACATAAGTTTCTAAATTTTGAATTCTATAATTTAGTTCCTAAATTTTACACATAAGTCCTTTCTTAAGTACCAAAATACATATTTTTAAATCAAAATTTTAGAACTTATTTATAAATTTTGAAAAATTTTAAAACTAAATTGTAGAATTTAAAAGTTTGAGAACTTAAATATAAATTTAGTTCAAATTTAAGAATCAATGATAAAATTTTATCTAAAATAAAAGTACATAAGTACCATCATATCTCTACAAATTGGCTACTAATTTTTTTTTAATGTGTGCGTAAATTCTACTTATTTTTACTATTATTACCTATTCTTTTTTTTTTTCCTTTTACAAAAGCCTGTCAGACTACCGAGTGACCACCCCAACTAGTCGAGCCAAATGAGAACAATGTCTACGACTACGATAACTAGAGAGCCCTTAGACTATTAATTAAGTTCTGATCACATGGTCATGATTCCTCCACCAGGCTTAAGTTCCTGTCTACTTAAAACTCATGGAGACAGAGGTACGAGCCTATAGGATAGATCATGTTCAAGTAAGGTCGTTAAATATTGATTACGTTCGCCGGGAGTTGAACACGGGTACTGTGGAAGGTACTTTTCCTAACAGTTGGACTACAAACACAAGTTGCCTTGCATTTTAAAATGGTAGAGTATCTTTTTCTAAATGTTTTTTTTTTCTTTCTAATTTATGACTTTTAAAAATATATTATTTACAGTATCTAAGAATCTAATCCAACAAACTTAAATCTAAACCAACAGGCTATCATTCCTTACTTCTTTGTGTGTATTTATCTTTTTATTTTAAAACAAAATTATTAACAAGTCCCACGTGGCAAAATGTGATGTAAAATGATAGTATGTGAGTATTATTGTACCTCCAAAATTTCTCTTTTTATTCAAAATTAATAAGTCAAATATTAATAAAATTCCACGTCGATAAAATAAAATGTGATGTAATCTTTAAAAGTCAACTAATTTTTAAAAATATGTGCATAAATTCTATTTGTTTTTGCTCTTCTCCTGCATCTTTCGAAAGCATATTTATTTTTTTATTAAAATTAAAAACTTGATCTATAATTCTAAGGGGGCAGTCTAGGTGATAGAACCGTTTAATTGTTGTGCAAAGTTCGTAATTTTATTGGACATCGGGACACTAGTTTGAGGCTCATAATTCTTGTGGTAGATACACAACTTCTTAATGGTAAGTCTCATCCCATAGGAGATAAATTATGGTGATATAAGTGTGTGAGAGTAGTTTTATTCTTTAAATTTTGATAACGCCTTTTCAAAAAGAAAAAAAAAAAAAAAAAACTTGATCTATATGGAAAAGAAATTTGCTGTAACCTGTAAGGGTCAAATTATTATTTACAAACTTGTAGAGACAATTTACTATTTTGACAAACTATAGGGAAAACGTAAATTTCCAAGGAAACTCTTGTTTTAAGCAGAGAAAACCAGAAAAGGTAACGTAAACGTAAACCCATTACGGAACGACGTCGTTTAGTAGGGTTTGTCGTTGATTTCCAATCAAAATGCAGCCTTAGCATCTAAACCAGACTGGAAGAGAGAGAGAGAGAGAGGAAAAATGAGTGGAGTGTCTTCAGCGGCGTACCTAGCTCGGAGAGCTGCTCAGAAGGAGAGGGTTCGGATCCTCTACCGCCGATCCCTCAAAGACACTCTCAACTGGGCCGTCCATCGCCACCTCTTCTACAAAGATGTAATCTTTTTCTCTCCCTCTTCCTCCAATTTCGTTGATCATCGTATTAGCCTATCTACCGGATATACATTTTCTGATTTTATTTTAAAATTAAAATTTTCAGGCTTCAGATTTGCGAGAGAGGTTCGAGGCCAACAAACACGTGGTTCGTCTTCCCTAACCGGCTAACCCTTTCTCAGCATTTTCCTCAATTTTTTTTTAATTTCTCTACGTAATTTGCAAAAAAATCATTTTTAGTCTGTAAATTTTATTTTTATTATTATGATTAGTGTCTTAAGAATAGTGGATTCTTTAAAAAAAAATCTGAAATAAGTTGAAATGTGGAAGAAAACCTAGTTAGGTTTGTGAATATGAAAGAGTAACGTATGGATCATTTAAGCAAGCTTTATTGTGATTGGTTAAAGTCGGCTATTTTTTCAACCAATGGTAATTCGAAAAGTATCGACATATTTTATTATCTGATTGAAATCTTTACTCTGATGTTGACGGAAGCAAAATGAACTTACCTTACTACTGCCTGTGTTTGATAAGTTTGAGAATTTGTGGTATTTTTTTTTTGTTAGTCAAACCAATTAGATCAGCTTAAAGGAGCTTTACTTATGTTTCAAATCTTGTACTAAATGTTTACTAGGACTCTATTTTATCAAATACTCTATAAAACACAAATAATTAACTACCGTATAAAAAAGCAAAGAAGTCTAGAGAAATTCTGAGGCAGAAACATTGTAGAGGGAAGAGGACAGACAGATCAACCAACAAAGCATTGTAAGGTTTATTGAACTTGTCTCTATTAGTTATTGCCAAAAAACAGTGGAAGCATTATAAAGGGAGTATAGCTACTTTGGAAAAGGAAATGATAAAAATGATTGTCAAAGCATTATAAAAGGATGAAGTCTGATGGGGTGTGCTGTTGATCTGCTGCCGCTGGAGACCTAATGAAGGGCATTAGCAGGAAATAAAAATTATGATTTAATACCTTACGTTTAGTTTTAGTGTAAAATGTCTCTGTGCATTCTGTCACACTAGATTGAAAGTCATATATGACCATTGCCCTGATAGAAACAATATTAATATACATGACAATTTAGAGTATTTTATGTATTGATTTTTTTTCCTAATGTCTTCTAATTTAAGTGGTTTACATTATTTTCTATCCAAAAAAAAAAAAGTGGTTTACATTATTTGAGTATTTGCTAAATTGCATTATTACTGTATATACAGGAAGACCCTGATACAATTGATAGACTGATCGATGATGCTGAAGCAGCTTATAATAAGTGGCGACACCCAGATCCATATATTGGTATGATTGATGATAGAACCTTGTTTAATGAAAATATGCTTTATCCTGCAATTAATTGTATTGTAGATAAAGTATTTGTCTTCCTTGAAACTGCCTTTCCTTTCAATTGGTGAAACTAGCTTAAATTTATTTTAAGATGTTATGATCCTTTCAGGCTTTATTGTTTGGGTGTCACATTATATCCATCCTCTCCCAGTTTTTTGTCCTTAGTTTATAGTTTCTGACATTAGCATCAGCGTTCCTCAACTGCTTTGACACACTAGTAATAAATTCTGTTTATGTCCTATTCCTATTAACATTCAATATGATTTAATCTGTCTAAATAAAGTCTTCTAGGTCTGTTATCGTTTATCATTTTAAGAAAAGATCTTTTGATTTCAATGGAATTTTTGGTATATTTGTACCTCCTCAGCAAGTAATGAGTGAAAAAATAAATAAATATATAAGAGAGCATAACTATGCATTTTGGGTTAACATTGGAATATACTTTGTTCTTGACAATGTTTGTAATTTTGATTTCCTAATGCTCTGATGATAAACTCTAATAATACCAACTAATGAAATACATTGAAAGAAGTTGAAAGTATGCATCTTGTAGATTGAGAAAATGCTCAGTTCTGAATTATGTGTTACTTACACACTTAAAAAAGCCTTTCCTCTAAAGTTTGGTATTGCGGGCATTTGATATTATTAGCTTTTGCATGATGCTCAACTATTTTTAAAGAGAATATACAATTAAATGAACATTTCATTGAATGTTCATTAAATTATCTGTTTTATTCTATCATGGATATGTTATTTACTAAACTGCTTATCATGTACAGTTCCTTGGGCTCCTGGGGGTAGCAAGTTTACTCGTAACCCAACTCCACCAGCAGGGGTAATTTCTTATAATGATCCATTATTTTGGTGTATATTTAGCTCGTTAATCTTTCTACTTTATGTCTTGGGGACATTAGATGAAATCATATGTACCCCCCTTTTGATTTGCTTGTTCGAATATTTTATTACTTTGTTCCATGTCTCGAGAAGTCTGTAGTTATGCATTCTTTTAAAAGCTACCCTACTTTATTTTATTTGGTATTTTGCCATTCTGTGCAACTCATTTTACTTTCACTTTTTGTTTTTGCTGGAGTTATTGTATCTTTCCCCCATTCTGAGGGAAAATAGCATATTGGTTGCTACTGATAATTAAACCCACAAGAGTTTCTTGATTACTAAAAAATTACCAGGCTGGTGTTATCCTTTATTTTGGGTCTCTATATCTACTGATAATAATAAGCTGTCCTGCTTGATCCAATGTATTGAATTGACAATCTTCTGTGCCTTATGGTTTGTTTCGCAGGCACCAATTGTTGCATAGCATGCAAGTCAAAGTTTTTCATTTTTTCTCACCATTCTGACTTATTTCTTTGCTATGTTATTGGCTATACAGATTGAGATAGTGTATAACTATGGCCGAGAAGATAATGACTGAAACCTGCATACTTCTTTGTGGTTATAAATAAAGGTAGGCTTGAACTGTGTCTGTGCTTTGATTATTTGCTCCATTTTTCGAATTGTGTTCTATAAGTTGTCTATTCATATGACCGCTTTATTTGCGTGAATGACATTTACTGAGTTACTTGATAGAATGGAACGGATGGTTAAAATTGAAAAAGAGTTCATTCCGTTGCATGCACCTACAGTCTCATTTTCCTTGTACACATATCATGTTTTCTTTGTATTTTTAATCTTTTTGTCTCAATAAGCACCTTTTATTTTGATGGTATTCTGTTATTGTTGCTAATGCAGATTATGACGAACCATGATTGTGTTGAAGATAATGTGAAAGGCTAGCATCTCTGATGGGTTTCTTATGAATTTTTGTTGCTTGAATTTTGTGGTTTGACATGCTGAATTGCTCCTTTTCATATGTATTTGGCATTTTATTTGATCAAATGAAATAGTAATGCAGGAAATTTGAATAATTTAGCATAAATGCTTTGATTAGACAACTTGTGTTCGTTTTTACATGCATTTTGTTTTGTCTTCAAACTTATGATATATTAACACCAAATGAAGGTCGAGCCTGACCTTTATATATGGCATTCTCGAAAAGTTTGTGGATTGCATACATTGTTGACAATTAGAAATAATCATTAGGTTGTGCAGAATTAGGTGAAAGTTGAAATAGTATTTGCAGTTTGCATTTGAAATGTTAAATTGAGCTCAAAATTTTAGGTGAAAAGAGAATGCTGAAAATGATCTGGGTCATTTTTGGCATTTTCTTCATGAAGTACCATCATGTACTGTCTACAGGTTATCTTCCCTCCCATGATTGGTTGTGGCTATGTTTGGATAGGTTAGAGTAGTTAACCTTACACGGTCAAACTACATACCTAGTTTCATCTTATGTGGGATCAACTGATTTACCAACCTTTTTGTTGTTTAAATTAATTGTTTCTTTCTTTCTTTCTTATGGTGGTTTGGCTCATGCCATTCACATCCGATCGAGATGGGATTATTATAACTTCCCTAAACTGTTGATATTATTTTGTCTACTAAGCGCTGGTTTTTAGCTACTACTTTCGAACAAGTTGTTGGACAAAATGTATTTCCAAATGAAAAACTCTGACGGACATGGCCTTTTCTTGTTGTGGCAAATTGTCAGTCGATAATAAACTGTAACTTGTCCAAAAGTATTATTTCAATTAGTTAGGGATGGTGTAATACTAATAAATTGCGTAACTCACAGTTGAACAAGTACTTTTAACATAAGTAACCAATTGTAGTAATAGGTCTCACGGTTTTTTTTTTCTTTTTTTCAAGGCCAAACGCAGAAACAGTTTGACCTCTGAAATCGAATCCAAACGTGACACACTAATAAAGAGAGGCGAAATCCATGCTCGTCATCTCAGCTGAGACATTGTGGGCTAAAACTTGGTGTTACATGGAGCTTAAACTGAATGGGTTACGTACGCAAACCACCAAAAGGCACGAGGAAAGCAGCTTATATGTAATGTTAAATAATTGATAATAATTTGATATATAGAACTATCATGGATACAACTAATAACAACGTTAAACAAAATTGGAAAATAACGAAAGGAAGGAGATTATCGTAGCCCAAACAAGTGCAGTGCTACCTACGTCAGTCTTCTTTTTTGCTTGCTACAATGACAATCATTTTCACCTGAAAATATGAGAAAACACGGTGCAGCTTTAATGGGTCATGCTATTTATAAGGCCTAAAAGAAAGACAGAAATGGAAAGGTGATAATCTTCAAAAGGTATTGAATCCACCCATTTAAGCCTGAGATTATTTGCTCGTGATCCTGTTATCTTATCATAAATACGAAAAACTAATAAAGGAAGCAAATGTCTATTGCCAGTTTGCCCCATTCTAAATTCAAAACCAACACACAATTCATATAAAGCCTCATCCTTGGTCATCAAACTTGTATAGGTTTCTCACTTGTTAATTGTTTAATCATCCACATAATTTGCTTCTAAGAATGGACGATGAATCATCAAAGAGAGATGATACGATCCTGCGTACCATCTTGTTACCTATTTCTCTGTGTCTTATTGCCATGTTTATTCTGTTATTAATTGTTCATTGTGAATTCCAAGTGGCTACTGAAGCAAGGCCAAGAGATGAAGATGTCATCAGTAGCTGGAGCTTTCATGTTGGAGTTGTAACTATGCTTTTTGGATTCGTGTTTGTTGCTCTTGGCCTTCCTATACTTGTAAAGTTGTTTCTCAATTTGTCAAAACAGATTCGAAAGAAAGACGGAACAGGAAACCACCAAGGTAAATAGATTTACAGCTGACAGTTTCATTTTGTTAGCAGTTTTACTATCACATGATAATTATGAATATTCTTGGGTTACTAACAAGAACAAACTCTGTATTTGGTTGTTCATAGCATATGAGCTTTTCACTTCTCTTTCTTAAAATCTTAACAAAACCATATTAATAATGAACCAGCAGGAGAGAGGACAGTTCGTGCAGCTATCGGTAGAATCTTCACAACTATGATCACAATGCTTATGCTAGTATGGGAAACTTACACAGGATTTAGGATTGCAACTGAGCCTAGAAGCGACCACAGACATTTACCACTAGCTCTCCCGTTTGGGATTGTCACCATTGTGTTTGGTTCGGTTTATTTCATTATTGGACTCGCCATACTTGCAGACCTAGCACTATATTTGATGGGGAAGTTGCAGCAAAATGTGAAGACAAGAATCATCTTCTTCAAAGATAGCAGAACTGATGTCAAAAGTTTTGTTTGAAATAATAACTATAAGATAACTAGCTCCTTTAAGACTTAAGGCACTCAAAATTTTAATTTTTTTTTTTCCTTCTGTATATTTCAAGGCATGTGAGTGGACTGGATTGTGGTTTTGGTGTCTTCATGTTATGCGTGCACTTTCTACCAATTTACTACTTCTATCTTTTCACGTTCTACCCATATAGTCCTAAAAAATTTAACTCTACCAATTCAGTCCCATATTTTTACACATTTGATCAATTTAGCTCATAACCTTATCAAAATTTAAACTACTTTCCACTAATTTAGTCCAAAATAAGATGGACCAAAGTTGAAAGATGAATAATTAAACTGATCCATTAAAAAATTGAACTAGACAGGTGGGAGTTGACAATGGACTAAATTGATCACATTAAAAGGTTCACTACTACTACTATCACCACTGGTGGGAGTTGGAAGGACCAAATATTGGCATCTGTAAGAATATTGCAATATCACAGAATAAAGTGATCTGGTAAAGTCCAAAGAGGCAGTCCATGTCACTCAACTTGATTTCCTATTTTACTCTCATCAAAGAAAGAACCAACGTAGATAAAGGTATTTGAAGTAGAAATGACTAGCTTTTAGCAAAATTGTTGTAACACTCGACTAGAAATCGATAAAGTTGTTACCAACCTTGTTGACCTGAATAACCAAATCAAACCAGTTTACCTACTACTACCACAACAACATCCAATGCATGCTCAGATAGCTTGATTATCTGGCTTGAACTTTTCCCAAAAAGCTGAGTCTGCTAAGATGATTTGATCCAACAGAAACCATCTCTTCACCAATACTGATTCAAAAAGACCTCAATTTGACTCCGAACACTTCTTCGTTTCTCTCCTTTAGGCTTTATCTAATCCCTAAATACAAACTTGAATCTACCGTTTGCAGTTCTAACTCGATCCACTATTGCTGATCATTGCCTCACATTGTTCATTACAGCAAAACACCTAAGCAGTAAGCAATGCATCTCCTCTAGCTTATAAAATCCTCCCAAGTAAGACAAATCCCCACATAATATTTTTGTCAAGCGCATCAAAGATAGAGACGTAGAGCAAGATCAAGAGCAATTTAACGCAGTTAGGTAAAATTACTTGAATTTGCAACAAAAAAGCACTTTTGATTTATCAAACTCAAAACCCACAACTTTCATGGTACACACTAAGTCACTAATGAAGATAAATACTCGATCTACTAAATTGCTAAATTTAATGCATTACATACTTCTACTAACCAAACACAAAGCTCAGTGGAATCTGGCAGAAAACAAAAAGGGAGACTTTTAAGGTTTTTCAAATACACTCGAACCCAATGTAAGAAAAGCCCCCTCCCCCAATGATATAAAATTGATAAGTTTCTCTTCTTAAGCAGCCAAACAAAGAAACTTAAACAAGCATTGAACTGAGCTCCTAATATTATAAACTTAAAGTGAAATGAACATACACATTCTGATCATGAGCCATAAAAACCCATAAATAATCCACCTCCTTTAAAACAGAGAAATCATCAAAAACATGGAGCCGAACTAATACACAGAAATCAGATGAGCTTGAAAGGAAGAGGCCAAGGAGTGGACCTGGGAACCTCAACTTTGTCCTTGATGCGCTCAATCTTCTTATCCTTCTTGGGCCTCGCGTTACCATAAGAGCCTTTAAACCTCTTGCCTTTCTTAGTCTTCTTGTCCCCTCGACCGCACAGAATGGGTACTCCCATCCCATTCGCAGTCACTGTTACTGACGACGACGACGAAGATGTTGAAAACGCAGCTCGATCCCATATCAGTACCCGTCTACCTACTGCGCCGCACCACTGAATCATCGCCATATTACTGGCTCTGCAGTCTGCTCTACTCGATCGAACTCTGTTTAGAAAAAGAGCCGACCTCCTTGTATTATATTTATAGGACCGGACTAGCCAAATTTTTAGAGGCTTTTCTTTTTGTTCAAAACATTGTCGAATGTTTACTTAAATAGTTTAAATAAATATTATAATTTTTTTAAATTAGCAATTTAATCTACAAAATTTATAATTTTATATATATAAAAAGAATGTAATTTACCAAAATGCTCTTTACACTCCATTTATAAATGCTTTAATCTCATCAAAATTTGGATGACTTTAGTAGAGTTTCGTTAACTCTTTTGGCGACTTCACTAAATTTTTAATAACTCTGCCGACGATCATACTGAAGTTCCAACAACCCTCGTGGGAAGGGTATGAAATATATTACATACAATACCAGATAAATATATAATATATCATATATAATGACAGAGAAGTATATAATATGATACATAAAACATGTTATATACAACGAATATAATATGTAACATGACAGAATATAATATATTACATATAATGATAAAAATGTATGCAATATGTTATATACAAGACAGAAGTATATGTAAACGACAGTGGTATATGTAACATGACAGAAGTGTACATAGCAATGATTTTTTTTGTGCCGATTTACAAATTAATATCAAAGATATATAAATTAAAATGTATAGTTTTTACTTTTTAGATCCAAAGAGCTCATAAATTAAGTAAAAAAAAATTTAAAAATAGTGGACTAAAAGTGAACAAATACAAAATTATAGAGAAAATGAAAAAATATATATATATATATAATTCAAACATTAAAAAAAAGAAAAACGAAAAACCCAAAAGAAACCTAAGATGCAAAATATAACGTCTGAGATTAAAGAGTTGAGGACAAACTCCAATAGACAAAGCCCACCAAGTTAATACAAGGAACCAAATATTTGCGTCCAGAGAATGAATTAATCTTGCTTTTGTTAACATTTATTTAACAAAAATAATAATCTAGATACTAGATATATGATACATCAGTACTTTGTATAAAATTTTAAATTATATTTAATATTTTTTTAATAAAATTATCTTTAAATTTTAAGTTATTGGTATTAGTTTTTCTTTTAAGATCTATATTACATTAAATAAGAGCATTAAATATAATAATAGAATAAGAATTATATCTAATAAGAACTATAATCATATGATAATTACTATATCTAATAAAAATATAATTATATGATGTCTAATCTAATAATAACTCTGATATTATCACATCTAATAAAGACTTTAAATATTATTTTATTTTTACAATAAATTTAGAAGTATAAAAAAATTAATTTTGTATTCATTTTAAATATATTATAAAAATTGAATTAAAAAAAAATTAAAATAAGTGAAATAATTAACGTACAATAAACTTATTTTTAACTATTAAGAATAATTGTGCTAAATTGGTAGGAGATTTTTTTAGAAAAAAATTATGCCTTTTAATTTTATTTATTTTGAATTAAGCTGAGATTTATTTTTAATATACAATAATATGAATATTGTTTGATTGAAATTGGAACTTGAACAAAGGTGAGAGTTTATAATAATATCACTTACTATTGTGGGATCTGATATCTGATGTAATTGTGTGAAAATTTTGTGGTTTGATTTTATATCACTAAAATTTGTCATGCAAAATTTCATTTAGTTTTAAGGTGCTACATAATTACCGATAAAGCAGTATGTGTCCAAAAGTCTTTTTCTTATTTATTAAATAAAACGAATATTTTAGCGTAATTTAAATATATAATTTAAAATAAAAGAGACATTGCCAAATTACTAAACAAATATTATGACTTTAATATTCGTTATTGATATGTGGATCATATAGATATTTATGATTCAATTTAATTTTTTTTTTTTTTTTTTCATTTTTCTTAATACATTATTTAATATGGTATATTACATACTTTAAATTGATGAATAAAAATATAAATAAAAGAAAATTATAAATTTGTTGAAAAATATTTATTACTTATTTATAATTAATATATATTCAATTTTTTTATTAATATTATAATTGATAAATAAAAAAATACTTTTGTAACAAAAAATTAATATTATTAACTTGATATAATCTAAAATTATAAAAGAATAATATTATAAATTTTTCTAAATAAATAATTATAAAAATTTAGAAAGTATTTTTGGAATATGTGACTTTTTTAGTACTAAAATTATAATTTTAAAATAATTAATTTTAGATCGATCTAATTTGATTTGATTCATGAATTGATCAGTCTTAATTTGATGTGATCCAATCCGTTGATCTTATACGTGGATCATGATTCGACTCAATTCGAAAATGATATATTTTGATTCAATTTAGAATAGATCATATGGAATAAATATCCATAAAGTTTCAAACTGGGGGATTTTTTAACAATCTTGCTTCAGTTATATAAAAGTGACTAAATTATTCAAATTACGTAAACAAAATGAGTTAAAGAGCAGAGTACAATTTGTAAAAAAAATATATGCAAATACTTAATGATTCAAAAGCAATTATATAATTACATGTAGAATGTATACACCTTTATGTTGGTTAGAATAACAAGCTTGTGTAAAGAATTCTTTAGAGGTAAGGTCCAAAGGCATTCCTTTCTTTACAAAGGCTTACTTTGCTACCAAGCTTGGAACCCCCAAAGGCCATATATATAAGTTGGTGTTTGTATTATTAAGAACCATATATATTGCTAATTTTCTTGTAATTAATTAACAAATATAAACCATGACAAGTTATTATCAATCTTCTGATTCTGACAATTATGAAACTCATACAAGAGCAAGGCTGTTTGGGCGTCAAAGGCCTATACATACAATTCTTGGAGGAGGCAAAGGTTTGTAAGAATTTTAATCATACTAATCATTTTTTATTTTTATCTATGAAATTAGAAGATTCAACTAAATGATCTTGCAAATTAAATTTTTGAAAGAAAAAAAAGAACCCTTATACTAGTACAAGTGCACAATCTCGATCATCAACTTTAATACTTTATTTAATGTAACGTTAATTTACTAACTTTATATTGAGAGGTTCTAAAGGTTTTCCAAAATCCTAAGTTTTGATATTTGGCCTAAATTGTTAGTAATAATAATAATAATAATATTTTCTTCCTCTTGTTGGTTTTTATGAACTCAAAATTATGGAGGGTATGTATGATTAGGTTGAGGATTGAAAATTGAATAGAAATGAGAAATTAATTAGAAATTGCGGAATTGCAGTTGCAGAAGTAATGTTATGGAGGGAACCAAAGATATCAGCAGCACTATTGATTGGGATGACAGTGATATGGTTTCTATTTGAGGTTGTTGAGTACAACTTTGTGACTCTTCTTTGTCACATCTCCATCACCACTATGCTTGTTGTTTTCATTTGGTACACAACCGCTGAAACATTTGGATGGTACGGTATATAATAAACTTACATTTTTTTTATTTTTTTTTTCATTAATTAAATATTTTCTCTAAGGCCCTTTTCCTTTTCCCTTTCCCTTTCCCTTACATTAATTTAACAATTATAGGCTCTATTTTCCTATTTTTCATGCTTTGTATTTATCTTTCCCTTTTATTAATTTAGGTTTAATTCTTTTACACAGGACTCCACCAAAACTACCCGAAATTATATTACATGAATATGCTTTCAAAGATGTTGCTTTAACCTTTCACAGAAGATTCAATATGTGCTTGCCAAAGCTTCTTGACATTGCATGCGGAAGAGATGTACCACTTTTCTTCTTGGTATATCAAATTAACTTAAATTGCTTTTTCTCCATATATATATATATATATATTAATTACCTTAATATCCCTATTATACACATACATAATTAACTTTCTATTTACTTTTCAGGCACTTATTTCTCTCTATATCTTGTCAGTGGTAGGAAACTATTTCAGCTTTCTGAATTTCGTTTATCTGGGTAAGTTTTTTTTTTTTTTTTTTTTTTATATAATTTTAACTGCCAAATTGATAATTAATTAGAACTTTTAAGTATTGAACTCATTAGCTACTTTATTATGGGTATTTTATTTATTTATTATTACCACATTTTTAATTAACTAGGACTTTGAAGTATTCTTAAGAAATTTTTTTTTTTTTTTTTTACTTTTTTTAATTACTAAATATTTAATTAATTAGGACTTTGAAATTGAACTAACTAGCTAATTTGCTGGTGTTGGTTTTTTTTTTCTTTTGTTGCGTAATATGAAAAAATATAAATAGGGTTTGTCTGCATGGAAACGCTGCCCTTTTTGTATGAAAAATTTGAAGATGATGTAGATCGACTTGGTTGCAAGGTAATGAGAGAGATAAAGAAATCATACAGGAGGTTTGATTCCAATTTCCTCAACAAAATTCCAAGGGGACCTGTTAAAGACAAGAAAGTCAGATGATATTAGTTAAATCGTCACCAAATTCACTCATCTATATATACGTTGTGTGCATGAAAGTTAAAGAATGTATATACATACATGTTTTATATATATTTATATAATTTCGTTGGTTGTATGAGTGAGCGGATTAATTAATTAATTAATTAAAGCATAAAAATGTTGGTTAGTTAATTAAACTAAAGGTAAACAAATAAATTCTAACACCAAGGATTGATGAACTGTTTTAAATTTCTAATGATGAAATACTCAAATACATATATAATTACTCTTGGCAGGGGTGTTCGCATCATCCATCTAATAATAAATATACTAAAATTTTAGTACAACTTGCATTTAATATTGTCAATTCATACAAAATATCTAGTTTATAATTATATTCCTCCTCTGTCATTGGGCCAAGGAATTAAAATAGGGGACATCTTATAAAGGAGATGAAAGCATCTTCATAACTTGTCAATCTGTGATCAATCGCATGAACACACCCTCTCTTTTTTCTTTTTTTTTTAAATGAAACCTATTTGATGCTTTTCTGCTGAAGAAAAAAAGTTATTGAACTTGCTCATAGTTTATTTTGAATCTACAAGTTAGATGCCCGATAGCTAAACAATTTATATAGGATTTTAATTAAATACCAATCTCCTAAAATAGCATTATTGAGTAATAAAGCATTAAAAAAAAAAAAAGAACCAAAGTAGCCAGATCGTTTTATCTACGCACTACAGCAGCACTTTCAAACTTTCCAACTCCACCCACAAGAAATCAGATTCACTGAATAAAATGTAATTTTAAGACCTACAATTCCATATTTTTATGATATGACACCCAAGATCAATACAAAGCCCTGCTCTGTATTCACCCCGTGTTCTGATCCACATAAAGAAAGTTTAAATACTAGATGTTAAGGTTACAATAGAATCAACCCCTTAAGGAGTATTTTTTCCCTGAAAAAGGCTCAAACTTTGGCTCTTCCTTTTTCTCAGGCTGCTCTTGTTTAGTCTCTTTCTGGGCTTGCTGCTAAATTACACAAACAATTACAAGCTAAATTAATTCATCATCATTGATGTTTTTAATAATTAAAAAAAAATGAAAAGAATACTGTGATTTTTGGGGTCAGGACTTAATGGCTGGTAATAAAAGTTCAAAGATACCTGCTGTGCTTCCTTTGGTGTGCGGTTTACATTTGGCCCAAAGACAAGTTTTCCTTGAGATGACTGATTGGCTGTAGTTTGGGAAGTAGACCCAGCAGAAGCCTGTGTTTTACCATTGGAAAGAGCAGGCTGCTTATCTTTGGAACCCGAGGACAAAACTGGCTGAGGCTGACATGTCAATGGTTTCCCATCCAAGCGTCTTCCTGATCCAGTAAAGGGATTGAATTTTGGTTCGCTCTCAGCAGCAGCCTCTTCAACTGCATGATAAACAAGTCAAACTCATGTACTTAAACAAACAGTGAAATCTGAAATCTGACATGAATTTACATTTAATAATGTAATGTTGCAGTCAGATTATAATGCTCTACATTACAAATGTCAATAAGACAGAAAGTGTAATACACACAATATGATACCCAACATTCCCGCCAGCTAAAAGATGAGGGTGGTTTTAATAAAGGTAGGTTACGAATCAGATACTAGGGGCACACAAATATAATATAATTCTTTATTATTCACACTTCTAAAGTTCCACCAATTAAAATATAAGGTTTTAAAAAAGCTCCTACATTCAAATATATACGTAGGGGAATAAAAGTACTTCAAAAAACTTAGGCAGATATCATGCAATGCAAGATTCTCCCAAATGACTGGTACTCTGAGTGGGTAGATGCACGTCCTTCAATTGCAAAGTAAAAAATATAAATCAAGGCATATCGTGTTTACAATCAACAAAATAGAACTAATCTCTCATACGCTCAGCAACAGGAAAGAACACTTGAACAAGGCTGAAAAGCACATGATGACATGAAGTTCTCAGGATCCATGACTGAATACCAATTAATTTATATATGAAAACAGTACAAGAATAAAGATTGTACCTTCAGCAGTAGCTTTGTTTAAAGGAACACGAGCAGACGGCTTTTCAGGTTCCTTGTAGTCCAATGGAGGTGCAAAATCCACCTCACAGTCTGTCTCAATGATACTTATGGCATTGGAAGGTTTGGTTTCTATTATATCTATATAATATTTCTTGTTGTTATATGCCACCATAATGCTATCCCCAGTGGTCAAGCAGGAAAAGTTCCTTAGTGTTGTCTCTAAGCTGCAACACAAAAACATGTTAAATAATACTTTAGTAACAACAGTTGCTAATCTATAGTTCTACACCACAAATATTAAGGAAGCTTAATGGAACAATTAAAATACTTGCTTTGGGGCTGCATAAAAGGACAAAAAATTACAGAGTATGACGAAGTTTCCTTTTTCTGACTAACTTCCTAAATACCTACTCCCACTGAAAGGAATTCCCACTCTTTCCCAGCAAAGGAAAACTTTGTATTACTAGGAGATTTGCGTAGAAATTACAGATTCACAAATTGAGTTGTCAACAAGCTATTTTATGTTATTTAAAATAGATATGCTTACTTGGAAAATAGTTTGTTTACATCTTAAATTTATGTAAGTTTTCATATGTCTGATTTCCTAGGAAAACATATATATGCCTTTTTTAAACTAGCAGCAAACTCAATACATCACAAATCCTTCAAAAATGAATAACAACCTGGCACATATGAAACTACAAAAGATATAAGAGTAAAATAATTTAAGAAAAATCCTAAAAAGCTTTAAGGATCCCAAATGTATCTATAATTCCTTAACCCACACAAATAAAAGGGAAACATGACACAAATAGCTCTTCAGTCATGGGTGAGAGAGTAATAACATCAGAATCACAAAAAAAAAATTATAGGAAACATAACAGTAACATCAAAATCAAGTTAGTTTTTTGAGGAAACAATTATTTGGCCCAAGAAAATTATAATAATAGAAATCACCAACTCACATAGCTTTTGGATTCGAAATATCCAAAAAGTCTGTTGTGTGAGGTTGCAATTTAACATATTTTCCCTTTGGAAGAGTCACATTCTTCACTTTCACAATGTCTCCCTCTTGTAAGAGCATATTCTCCATCATCTATGACACAATAATTCAAAAGGCAAACAGCATAAATCTAATGACCATAGGCATCATCTTTGAGGCTTAAACAAACATGTAGCAAATAACCCTAGGCATATAAGTATAAAACATTAAACAAAAAGTTCCTACCCAATAAGGCATATAAATCATGCCTTCTTCTGCAATGAATTCTAAAACCCCACAGTGAGAGACCCGCTCTACGGCATCATTCCGAAGCTCAAACAACATTGGATAATCAATATGAAGAGATGCTGCAAGATTATATTCATTTATATTAGCATTTATATTATTTTTATCTGTGTCAGTGTGTGCACATGCAATAGAAGAAGAAAAGATTCTTATGGTTAAGGCCTAAACTAGAGAAACTCACCAAGGCGGTCAAGGGCTGAAGGAGGCATTATAACTGAAAAAAAAAAAAAACCAAAACAGTCAGTGGTGGAAGCAAGGATATTATCTATCAGTAAAAAGTTATAGGATCAGAAGGGTTACTTTTATCGCCACTTTCAATTTGTGGCTGCAATACAGAAAAAATAAATGTTAATAATAAAGGACAAGCTGAGAAGAATCATATGAAAGTAAGCCTCAACATAGCACACCTAGAAGCATCACTACATGAAGTAAATTAGAACATCTTAATTGACACAGCGGCAAAGAACATCATAATGGCTACCAATATAACTTTGGTCATAATATGTATTCACCTTATGCCACTCAAAAAAGGAGGGAAAGGAGGAAGTCAGGATGTATGCACAATATCATAAGAAAGATGGCCTTTGAAAACAATAATGCCTGAGCATGATTTTGGAACCAGACTCCATAAATCAGAACAAGTTTGCACTTGGAAGAAAATGAAAGAAGATAACCTTTTCAATAAAAGATGCTGGATAACACCGGTATGATTGCTCAAATGAAGCCCCATGATAACCATATCCATCAAAATACTGCAATGTCAAACAAATTTAATGAACATGGAGATATTGGTGATGCCATGATGGTTGTGGTAATTATCGTTAACAGATGAAAACACCTGACACTATTAAGTATCAAACATCTTCAATCATGAGAACCGGCCACTTAAATTACGCTGGTAAACTTAGATATGACTAGGTTCCTCCACCCTTCCTTTTAACATTTTGTTCATCGAAAGGATATATGAGATAAGCTCTTCAAAAAGACATTAGAAAATTAAAATTATTTATCAGCCCCAAATCACTAATAATATCCATTAATGCAATTTGAATTATTATTTTTCCATTCTTAAAAACCACTAGAACAATGAAATGAATAAATAAAATAAAGTACTTTATCTCTAGGATTTAAGTATTTTAATATTAAACAAGTGATCAGATGAAACTACTGTTACATCATATGAGAAAAAATTTACAGAATTTAAACTAGACCCAAGATCTAACTAAAACAAGCAAAAAAAAAATTATGCTTAACAAGAAACCACAAAGCAGCTTGTTATAATGGATAACTTTCAACACAAGAGTAATACATGAATAGTGGTTATAGATAACATAGTCCAACTCCCAACCGTATCATCTCAATAACAGCTTAGCTTCAATGATCAGTGACATAATGATTTCATAAAGCAGCTTGTGGTAATGGATAACTTTGAACTCTTATATTAGGATACTCTAATATCAGAATGTTGACAAAGCAGAAAGACTAATAGCATCAGCAATGTTAAGCCTAAAGAGCAATACATACTTGATTAGCACTTAAAGACCATGTTGGAAAACATACCATTTTATAACGCGTACAAAGTGGTCACACCAGATTATCAACCTTCTGAAGCTTGCTACAAGATAAGGAAATTTTAATACAGCTCAAATAAATAACAAAAATTGATAACTAATGGTAAAAACCATAACTCTATCACTAAGCAATACCCATAAAATAAATAAAACCAAATTAATTCAGAAACACAAAAATACGAAGAAATTTGCCGCAACTATAAAGCTTCTAAGAATTCGTTGATCATCGAAGTACAACATAAGAAAATTTATTTCTAAAAGATACTGTAAGATAAAATCAAAGCATTCTCTTAGCTCTTCAATACTCTCAGCATAAACTCAAAGTAAAACAAAATATATTGAACAATTTCATCAGTAACATTTAGCTAACATAATCAGATAAACAAATATCGTACAATTTGATCAGTTTTATGACTTAAAAAGTGCAGAAAGCAGAACATATACGTTCAATTCAACAAGAATTTTCCGTTTAAAATTCCGCAGCAGGATAAGGAGAAAGTAAGAAAAATAAAAATCTAACTATTTTTCCTTTGATCCCCTCAAATTTTCTCGGCAACCAAAAAACCAACAATATTACGAGTCTACGACTAAATAAAACGAGCAAAAACATAATTTTAAGGATAAAATATAAATAAATAAATAAAAATCGATTAGATCTAAAATTGAATTTATGATATGATTATAATACCGAAAATTGGAGGAAAAAATAAAAGTAGATAAGAAGTGTTCTGGAAATTTCCGAGTAAACGTATAGAAATTGGGATAATAAATAGTGAGAACTGATGAAGGAAGGAATAAGAGAGAGAGAGAGCGATCAGGTTTTGGAGGCAAAGTCCAGCAAAGGTGCTCTCTGCTTAGCATGCAAGCAATAAGCAGCGATGGATAGTCGAGGTGATTTAGGCGAGACCCAAGGGTACTCTTGGGCTTGGAATTGGGCTTTACCTTCTCGTACCCATGAATCCTACCACCTTAGGCCCAATTTTTTTAATAGAGGTCCAAGTTTCTTAAAAATGTTTTTTCATTTTTTCAATAAACGATTTAAATGTAGAATTGGTGCGTAATTTTGACCTTCTTAGAGTCACTCTACATATATCCATGTATATGAATTCGATTACAAATTTTAAATTTTTTAAAAAACTTATAAATAAATATAAAAAGCATAAACTTTTAAGATGTTTTTTAATTAAAAAATTATTAAAAATCTATTAAATTTTAAAGTATTTTAATATTAACAATTTTTTTTTGAATACTTCTAAATTTTTAAAGTTTTTACAAAATTGTAATTAAATATCACTAAGTTTTTATATTTTTAAAGACTTCTATAAAATTATAATTGAATATTTTTAAACTTTTAAGGGTATTTAAAAATCATAATTCAATACACTAGAATTATAAAACTTCATAAAAATTATTATAAGTTTCAATTGAATATACTCTTGTAAATAGTAATAAAAATTTATTTGTAATGAGATCAAAGAAAAAAGAAAAAAAATCATTATTATTTCATGTATGTACTAAAATAATAATGAATTGGAATTAAACCATTTATATAATTAAATATCATTTTTAAAAATAATGTTGAAAATAAAAAATAAAATAAAATATTAATGGTACAGATAATTTAAGAATGTACATTATAAATTTGAAAAAGAAAACAATACAAATGAATTGTAGGGAAGCAATCAATACTAAAAGTCGACAAAATTTAAACAATTCGTTAAACCTGTAGAAATGAACCCTATCCATCTAAATTAAGTTGAATTTAAAATATATTTTTACTACAATGAGTTATAACTTATAACTTGGCTAACTAATCCGGCCGAAAATGGGTTGATTTTTTTTTCCATAAAACTTAACTAGACTTAAATATTTATTAATTAATTCTTAAAAAAATATACTTCTTATGAGATTTGAATCTAAATTAGGCATGAAATAACTTAGTATTCATAACAATTTATTAAATGTTAAATTTGTTATCTTAATGTATAAGAATATATTTATAAATTATGTAATATGTAAGGAAAAATTAATTTTTTTTTAGTCTCGCATCGATTAAAGAATAAACTCTCTCTTTAACTTACTTATATAAAAAAAAATTCATTGTATATATTCTTATAATTCCTTTAACGACCCCATTTAAAACTTGTGTTTGCTTGAACTATAAGTTTTTTTTTTTTTTAAATAGACATTAAATTTATAATTAAAAAATAAATTATTTTAAAATTTTTAAAATTTAGGCCAAACTACCAATTCAACCCGAAGGTTTTTAGTTTGGGTTGGTTTGGTTTAAAGTGTTTATTGACCGGTTTCAACCTGTATGATTTTAAATCCAAAATATTTGAATTGATTTTAATATTCCCTCAACCCAATCCAACTCAACCATTGTCCACCTGTAATCAATACAAATTGTTTTAAAATTTGTGGATCCCTTATTTTCTTTCATCTACGTCTTTTGAAAATAAACATAAAAAACAAAAAGGACTCTCTTTTCACCCTTTTTTTTCTTTGTTAGTAAAATGTTAAGATAATATTTAAATAAAAAAATATCAAAATAATTAATCAAGTTATTTGAATATAACTTACACGTTCAATAAGTTTATTTTAACATTATTTAAATATCCGATAGTTTTATTTAAACATATTTTATTTATCTGCACTTAATTTGCTATATATTTTCCCATTTGTGAAAATAAATTGTAAAAGTTATAAAGTTGTTGATATATTTATTTAATTTTTATTTTATTTTTTAGCATTTAAAATGTCTAATTTTTTTTTTATTTTACAAGTTATTAAAACGAATAATAATTAAATAAATATATACATGCTTAATAATTAATATCTCGCATCGAAGAGAAATAAGGAATGTATTTAATTATTAGTAATTTTTTATTGTATTTTTCTTTAAGTATTTTAGTGATTTAAAATAATAGGATATGTATTTTAAAATATACGTAGGATTTAAGTAGGATCACACTAAATTTTATTTATTTTTGCTGAAATAAAGATATTATTATTAATGTTATTTTCGCTACAAAGAAGGGTATTATTTTTTGAAAAAAAAAAAAAAAAAGGGTAGTAGGTTTTTTTAAAGCAGAAGGGTACTCCCCCTTTCAAAACCAGAGAAAGGTTGAAGGTTGCGAAGCTCTAAAATCTCTGTAAACATAACTCTGAGATCCGGACGCCGTTGCTCTAGATCCACGTTAAACCATGACTTCAACTTTTAGCGGCGATGAAACGGCTCCATTCTTCGGCTTCCTCGGTGCAGCAACGGCGCTCGTATTTTCTTGTAAGTTGTAACCAAACCCAAACTTTCATGTGAATTTTGATTCCATGTATACACACATATTCGAAGACGTGGATGCATGTTAATCCGTGATCCATATTCATACAATTGTGGCATTTGGGATTTGTTTGGTTTCGGAGAAAAAACGTTTCTTTGGAAAATTAAAAAAAAAAAAGAGTTCGAACTTGAGTTCTAGGGATTTTTTTTTTTTAAATTCTATTTAGGGGTTGATCTTAATTGGTACATAAATTGTTTTTATTCCTAATTGGTGCATAAATTGTAGTGTTGAGAAATAAAATCTGTGCTTGACTGACCTCGATGCATATTTCTTTGTTGTTGTTGAGGTAAACGTTAAGTAGTGGAAAATGGAAATTGAGTGTCTTGTAAGATATGTGGAATTTTATTTTCACTTAGTTGTTTGAATTATCGAAAACAGATCAGAGGTTTGATGTTGTGGTTATTGTATCTGATTCGAATTTGTGTATTATCCATAATTAGAAGCTTGAAGCCTAGAAAGAATCTCAAGGTTATATAACTATTTGCCTTGGATAATGGCAATTGGTTAACAACCCCAGAGCAAATTTTGCTAATATTTGCTTCTTTTTGTATTTTTGATTACTTTGGCTTGGATCTTAGTCTTACGGGAACTTCAATTGTTTCTTATCCAAACTCCTGAAAACAGGTCAATTTATGCAGAAGAGGCTAATAGATCCATGTCACTTGATGTCTTAAGTTTTGATACCCTGCTTCACACACCCCCTTTACTTCAACGCTTTGGGGATGTGGCTTGTGGGGAAATTGTGCCATCCTTTGTGACAATCTTATTTTTGGATTTTCTACATAGGTATGGGAGCTGCCTATGGCACAGCTAAGAGTGGCGTAGGTGTGGCTTCTATGGGTGTGATGAGGCCTGAGTTGGTGATGAAGTCCATTGTTCCAGTTGTTATGGCTGGAGTTTTGGGTATATATGGCCTTATCATTGCTGTTATCATCAGTACTGGTATTAACCCTAAGGCCAAACCCTATTATCTTTTTGATGGATATGCACATCTATCTTCTGGTCTCGCTTGTGGTCTAGCTGGGCTTTCAGCTGGAATGGCAATTGGTATAGTTGGTGATGCTGGTGTTAGGTATATTTTTTTTCCTTCAAGAATATGGCCTCAAGTATCTTTTATTCACATTGTTTGTTATGTGGATAATTTTGCTTAACCTGTTCAAACATAGCTGATCTAGTAACCTAAGACCAAAGTTCCTTTTTCTCTTTGTCAATAAAGTTGAACCTTTTATAGAATATATTGTAGTTGAGCATATATTAAAGAATTGGTGCTCTCTTGAGACAAATTTATATCATCTTTGTCTGTCCTTGTTTGTAGTGAGGATGACTTTGGTTTGTGGTAGCATTTTAAAAAGACTACTTGTAGTTGTGTTGTAGAAAACTCAGATGCTCTGTGGTATTCTATGATTAAACCATACTTTTAATATTTGAACTTTTAAGTGTTGTGAGTTGCAAAATAAAATTTAGTGTTGCATAAGTTAGTAGCTGATTTGATGTGACAGTTCTAACGACTTAAGTAACATGGTTGTTGTGTTAATAGTTATTTATAGTGAGGGCAACAAATGTTAAATATATAAAATTTTTGTTTCTAAAAGCTACCCTCTTACACCTTTAAAAAACTGTTTGGTAACCATTTCATTTGTCATAAAGCTAATAGAAAATGTGTTTTCCAAATGCCTAAAAAGTAAAAAAGAATTTTTTTTATTTTTTTTTATGTTTATGCATATAATTGTCCTAAACAATATTCTTATGCATATAATTGTCCTAAATGTAATTTGTTTTTGCCCTTGTGATCATTGCCTTCAATCTTGCAGAGCTAATGCACAGCAGCCAAAACTTTTTGTCGGAATGATCCTCATTCTTATCTTTGCCGAAGCTCTTGCTCTTTATGGACTGATTGTTGGCATTATATTGTCGTCTAGATCTGGACAGTCCAGAGCAGAATGAGAAAGGCTAGTACAGCCACATATTCTTTAATATCGTGTTATGTTCCTTCCGGTTAGAATTTATTTATGCTGTTCTCAGATTGCAATAATTGGACAGTGCTTTCTTGAAGATTATATTTGTCGAACTGACTTGATTTTTAGTAAATTCGTGATGTTTTCTGTAAAATTAGGATTGGCTTTGTTGACCAAATAAAAGCTCTTGAAGCTATACCAATGGTTTGGTTTTTATCTCAGTTTATTATTGGTGAGCATATCAAAGTGATATTGAATTTATTATTCTGGAAATATTTCATGTATGATCTTCCTAGCGGACTGGTTCTTCTTTCAGGAACTGATTGAACTTCATTTTCAAGGTCATCCTTAAAAGCCTAAAATAATGGTTTATCCTTAAAAGCATGTGGAATAATAGGTTATGCATTGATAAATCATACCTTTTGAAATAATACGTTTATACAAAATACTTAAATCGTTATTCTTCTTTTTTTACATTTCTTTTGGTTGCTGTATTACAAAAACGCTACAAAAAAAAAAACCCACTTGTACTCATCATAATTTTGATTCCGGTCAAATTTTTGGTTATAAGATGCGTTTTCAATTTGTATTACGTCGAAAGCCCAAAAGTTTAGGAATCCAAATCCAAAGTGAATGCGGGTACTATTGACTTAATATAGCAACCTTTTCACCGATTATTTTATTTTTTTTACTACTCGCTGCACGTTGTCGTTTTTTATGGATAAAGTTTACATTTTCATCTTCAATTGGAATTTTTATTTTAGGTTGGTTGGTTGTAATAGAATTGGTTGGTTGTAATAGAATAAAAAATGTAATTAATTTTGTATGTTATAATATTTGATAATATTAAATATATGTAATATAATTAATTATTAAAAAAAAAAAAAAAAAAAGGAAAAGTCATTACATATTGTAATAGAAGGAAAAGCCATTCATTACACCTCTGCCTTTTCTCTATTCGTGCCCAGCTCAGACAGTTTCTTCCTTCGTCTCTATTTGTGCCCAGAACTCCTTCTCTCTCACTCGCATTGATCAAGTTCCTCAGGTGAGAACCCATCTTCATATTTTCAGTCAAATTAGTGATTTTTGTTTTGGGTTTTGTGCGCTTGATTTTTTTATGAGGCAAGATGTCATTCTCTCTCCTCTATCGTTCTCTCTGAAACTTCTGGAACGACGAAGGACCCATCTTGTTCTCAGCATTTGCAATTCGTCTAATCTATCCCTCTCGCAGTTCAGAGCCACATGTAAGTCTCTCCTCTTCTACACTTCCTCTTCCTTTTTTCTATCTACAGTGATTGGGTATTGGAAAAAGTTCGGAGAAAATTTACTTAGAAAGCTTTTCAGAACTGATTATTTGGAGTTTTCAAGGTCTTGTGAAGATCTGTCTTTCATTTTGTATACTTCCTTATAAGCTTTGCATATTTTGGTTCGAATACATTGATTTTGTATTTTGGCTTTTTCGATTTATATTATTATCTTGCTGCATTCTAGGCTATATTTGGAATTTTTTTTTTTGAATTGTTTTTTAAATTGGTGATTTAGTGCAAGAATTTGAAAAGGGAATAATTGAATTGAGTAGATCAAATGCTTGGCCAGCTAGAGAGGAGTTGAGCTTATACATATACCTTTGTGAGAATAACTTGTATTAGAAGCTCTTTTACAGCTTCAAATAGTAGAAGCAAACATATTCTAAAGCTGTTTGTTTGCATTTTGGTTTTTCTGATACCTGATGTCTCATAAAAGGTGGCTAATTTATTTATGATTCCTAAATTCCTTCAATTCAACATTGTGAAATATAAATGGTCTGAATCTAAGCTTGTTTGGGATGAAACCACGGAAAGATATTACATTCAAAAGTTGACATGTGCTTTAGTCTGCAGTTTGCATAATGTTTGACTTGTGTTCAAACATTATTTTTCTTTTTTTCTGAATTATTGAGATTTTAAAGCTTTTTGTTGATTTGGACTTGAAATAATTATTTGGAGTAGAACTTTCTTAAGATAATATTAAGCACAGAAGCAACTACAACAAATTTTGGTCCGCGATATGCACCTGATGATCCTACACTTCCAAAGCCTTGGAAAAGTTTGATTAATGGAACTGTAGGTGTGCAGCAGAGTACCCTTGGGACCCAAATGGCTCACCACTAGCAAAGCTCACAAATGGCTCAAACTGGACAACAACTGAGCTCTCAGTTGAGGTAGCCAACCATCAATCAATTTCCCCAGCCAACCATCAATCAATTTCCCCAGCAACTCGAGCAACAAATGCCACAAAATCAAGGCTCACAAATGGCAAAACCACCAGCTCATCAATTTGCTCACCAGCAACTACAATACATGACTTATCAGCAGAGCATGCATCTCCACGGACAGCAAAGTTCACAGCCACCAACTCAGCATAATGTGCAAGGGCAATCATTTGCAAACCAGCATGAGTATAAGGTAGTTTTCGCCAAGAGGGAAGAAGAAGATTTTCAGACAACTAATATTACTAACTATAAAAAACTACAACTCATGTAATATCATTAGTATTAATATTATTACATTGCATATATTAATTGTAAGAATATTTATCTAAAAAGAGTAATAAAATATAAGTTTATGAATTTGATAAATAACCATTATATGATATTATTAAAATTTTGATTTTATTATAATTATAAATTTTAATTTCTTAATTAATAAGTTTAAAATTTTATATAATAATTATTTAAAATAATTATTTAATTTTAAAGAATATATTTTATTTGATTTAGGAAATAATAGTAAAATAAGAATTGAATATGGGGGTATTAATGTAATATTACTGTATTTTTCATTCCATTACAGTTGTCAAACCAAACACTGTAATACTGATTCCTTTTTTAATTACAGTGGCTAAATCAAACACTATAATAGTAATACTGTTTCCTTTACATTACATTCCATTACGATTACATTACATTCAGTGAACCAAACGTGAACTTAGTTTCATCTTCTTCTCTAAACCCTTCTATCACAAAAGGGTTCTCCGTATACTGCAAGACTAAAAAAGCACAAAACTAGTTTTATTCCTTTCATCACAAGTTCACTCTCAATTCTCAAGATCTTGTAAATAACTAGAAAATAGTAAAATCAACAGGATGATTAAAACTAAAAATATAAATTAAATCTAGGTGAATTACATAATGTACAATAAGGTATACGAAGAACATATCCAACAGAACAAAAATTAATCAACAAAATCAAAAGACCAATTTTAAACCATGTACATATTATAACATAGCAAAAACCTATGGCAATATAAGATTTTAACATGTCTCGATAGAAAATTAATGACATAACACCCACCCAGGACGATGATCCACAAGATTAACATACAGGTGAACAAAACGAAAAAATATGCATATAGTTCACCACCTTCTTTAATTTGTATTTAATTCTCATCCTTTACTTTGAAGATAGAGTTGTCTTTGATTCATTGGTTTTGAACTTTTTGGTTATTGATAAGGAGGGAAACTCTTGGCTGATGATAATACCAAGCTCTTTGTTATCTCTATGCTTCTCAAAATTCTTTTACGATATTTATTTTTACCAACAAGTGAAGTTTTGGTTTGTAAGTTTTGAACTCATCTCTTCCTTTCTCTTTTTTCTCCTTATAATTTTTTTAATATGTAGAGATTTAATGCAAATGAATTAGATTTCTTGTTATATTATTTTTATTATGTAAATATATTTACATAGTATATAAATAGTTTACATACCTGTTTAAACAGTATAAATTATGTTTACATAGTATGTAAACAGTTTATATACATGTTTACTTACTATGTAAACAGTTTATATACATGTTAAATAAGTATGTATGTAACACAATTTACATGCCATTGTATGTAATTATTATACAGTTAATGATATTTTTATAATTTATCTAATTTTAATATAATCAAAATTCACAATTTTAGTCCTATTAGTGCTAGTTTTAGAAAATATAATTTTAAAGCAAAATACAAGTTATTTAGGCTAATAACTCGGAATGTGTTGCATTTTCTCTCCATTTTTGTTTTTCCAGATTTTGAGAAGAGTAAGATAAGTACTAGTTAATATTTTTTAAAACTAATAAAAAATGTTTAAAATTATACATTTTGATTATATAAAAATTATTAAAACATCATTTAAGGTTAACAAATAAATACACTACAGTTCTAACGATTGTGCCAACTTTAAACTTGGAGACCACGATGAAGCCGAGGAACACTAGAAGAAGCCACTCCAGCAACCCAACCACCAAAATCAAAGGTAGACGAACAAATCAGACGATAAGAATGATCAAACAACATGGTGAAACCTAGTCGCCGGCCAAAAAACCCTAATGTGTTTTTGAAATCCTAAAAAGGCCAAAAATGGATAGAGGTTTCAAAATGTATAGAGTCGGATCCCTGCACTTCAAGGCTGTGAATTAACATCTCTAATATGTTCATAATATAAAATTGTCTTATCTATTTTAAATGTCTTCTCATTCTATCTCATCTTATTTAAATTTAAATTTTATTTTGCCTAGCTTTAAAAACAATGTTTCATTATTATTTTTTTTTTTTTGAACTTTCATATTATAAATAATTATTTTTTAATTTTTTTTATTTTTATATTTTTATTTATCTTATTTAATTTTATTTAAAATAAATAATGTATTATATTTAATACCCTTATATTTTATAAAAAATTAAGGTCGGTAGATAAAGTAAAATAATTGATTAAAATTCATGAATTAAAAAAGATATCTTATCTCAATTTATAACACCCTTTTATGCTAGCCCTTGAGTGTCTGTTGTTTTATATGTTTGTCATATAGTGCAATCTGTCAAGTATTATAAATTTAAATTCGTCGAGCTGATAATTGTGAAAATTAGTGAAATCACCGGTTGTTTCATTAAAGCAATAGCCACGTGATTGACCTGCTATCATGCAGGTTGATTGGTTGATAAACATTGTGTTTATTTAGATGAAAAAAATATATATATTATTAAAATTAAAAGAACCGATTTTTTTTTTTTTAATAGACCTCTCATTGATCAAATTTTTAAAATACATTAAGTAATGAATTTAAACTTAAGATTCATGTAAATTATAAAAATAATACATCAAAATAAACACTACATTTTCATCAGAAATATCGCAAATGAAATCACTCAATAGTAGTAAAACATTAGCATTCAAAACAAACTCGCTCAATCAACAACCTCCAACATCAGTAAAATTTTACTAAATTGATGCAAAAAGTTATACTTAAAACAATAACTCAATAACCTGTTGATATCCTTTAAAATTTGATCACCTATATAACTCATAATTTTTTGAAACATTTCTACAAACAAGTTGACCACACAAAAATAAACACTCTACAATTACAAACAACAATTGAAATTAAACAATAACAGCACTACCAGAGGCGTGAGTGTGTTTTTCTCTTCTTTAATAAAAAAAAAGGAGCCTTTAGAGCTCCTTTATAAAAAAAAAAAAAAAAAAAAAAACAATAACAGCACTACCTACAAGCTTTTAAACAAACAAAAGTTGTAGAACAAAATCACAACCACAATAGACCACACATAGCAGAAAAACCAAACTTGGCCTTATTTTAAAACAATAAACAAAACACGAAAAAAACAGGGCAAAATTGAGTGAATGTATTTTTATTTCTCTCATTTTTTTATTTATCTAAGTATATGTCATAATATTTAGATTAAGTTAATATTAAAAGTGTTATTTTCTTGTATAAAAATAATATTATATATATTTTTTAATTTTTTTGATAAAATGTTATAAGTGATCATGTTTAATATATGGGAGTTAAAGTGATTAATTTTTATAGAAAAAAGTGAACTTAAAATGTTAATTGTAATTGTATTTTATATCACTTAACCATAATTTATAGTATTATATGTATAAAATAATGTATTAGTTATTAATTAAATATAAAATTATAAATGTGAGATAATAAAATAATTGTGTAATTTGTATTAACAAAAAAAAATCAATTAAAATATATAATGTGTATTAATATGTAGATTAAAAATATTTATATTTGTAATTTATCGATATACACATGCAAATTAAGAAAAGATTCTCATATTTATAATGGCGAGCATGTAAAAGAGAATGACATATCAATGCATGAATTATACGTCATCTAGTGCGAAAGTGTGAAGACCCATTATTACATATAAAATATGGGATCCAAAGCACTAGCAAAATCCCAGAAAAAGTAATTGTTTATTTTATTTTTATCTACTTTAGTTATATATTACAGTTTCTGAATATATATGCTCGTTACATAATGTCTATTATATCTAATGAAATCAGAAATAAATGGGAAACATTGTATGATTACATTATATATCTGAAATTTAACCCTTCATTTTTGCTAGGAAACTTCCCATTTGAAAATTAAAAAATGAATAACTTTTGTTCAGGATAAAATAGAAAGAGAAATAATATATTTTTAAAAATAATCTCAGGAAAAAAGCAATATCATAATATGCAATAGCTCCATCCAATTTGATGTATACACTTATAAAATAAGGGAAAATGCGTAGTGAATCTAGTGAATAACTCATCCACGTGGGATAGATCACGGGTAGTGTAGATGAATTAGAAGAGTTATGAGGAAACCAGAAAAAGTTAGGTCATTGTTTCAAAACATATTGATTATTGAGAATGGAAGTGAACAAAGATAATAATTAACCAGAAAAAGTTACGTCATTGTCATTGTCATTCAGTGCTGACATCGGGTCCCATCGAAAACAGACCACGCGGCAAATCGACACCGATCAATCATTACCCTTCGAGTTTTTTTTTTAATAACCATTTTTATCACGTCAAATATAATTTAATTTATCTTATTTTATATAATTAATTCATAATATATATATATATATATATATATATATAAAAGTGTGTGAGAATAGAGAATTATTATCTCCACTGGGTTCGAATTTGCAATTTTTTTAAACCGAAAGTAAGGCATATACTGGGGTCTAGATTCCTTTGTTTGTAAAAAGATATACATTTTATTACTTTTATTTTTATGTGATATATTCTAGTTTCTTATCGTATAAAAAAGTTTTCATACCTTTAATTTAATAAAGAGGTATAAAAGTTGGTTGGATTATTTTATTTATAACATTTGATAATTTATATTATAAATGATATTATTTGTTATTTTAATTTTAAAAAAATAAATTAATTAAAAATAAAATATATATTATTAATAGTTTTTAATTAAAATATTATTTTAATATAAAAATAATTTAATTTATTTTTAATCAGCCTCTTAAAAAATAATATTTAAATTAAAATAATATATTTTATTCTTAATTGACTTATTTTTTTATAATTTAGAAATCAAATAATATTAATTATAATCTAAATATCACTATGACATTTAATAAAATTCTCTCCAAGTGAATAGTATCCACCTATTTCTTTCTTTCTTTTTTTACAGCCATTCTGAAGTGTTTTCTCCTCTTTTTAACAAGCTCCATCTACTTTGCACTTATGTTTCTTCTCTAAAATTATTCATTTAACTCCATTGTTCTATTATGAAATTTTCAGATCTTCCTATTTTGTTATAATGAGAAACCAAATATCAAGCAAAAAAAAATTGAGGTAAAGGAGAAAATTTTGGTTGAGGATTTAGGCTAGAGTGAAACATGGGAGGAAAGTTGGGGGTGTTTTCGCGTGAATAAGGATGATTTGATTGATTTAAAGAATATATATTTATTTATTTATTTATTTATTTATTTAAAGAAGTTCAGAGTTAATTAAGCAAGCAAGCAATAGCCAAAAAAAAAAAAAAAAAAAGTAAAAATTAGGGGATGGTATTCATTTTTATACCTTGTTCTCAAGTGTTCAAGAGATACTTTCAAAATATTTAAGTTTTTAATTTAGTACATTTTTAGCTAAAAATTAATCATATGCATATCGCATGATAAAAAATGAAGGATAATTCAGTCATTTTTTTCATTATTTTTTTAGTTTCATGTCACATTGATCCTATAATTTGATGACTAATTTAGTCTTATAATTTAAAAAAATTGTCAATAAATTTTAAATTTTAAAATTAATATTTTTTAGGAGTAAAATAGAAAATCATTAAAATAAAATAAAATAATAAAAAAAACTCTTTATCTTCTTTCACACTAAATTTTTAATTATCTATTTTTTACTTTTGTTATTTCAGTTCTATAAATAAAATTTAGTATTTTATTTATTTTATAGGCCAAATGAATTGAATACAATATTAGTTTATTTTTTAATTATTTTTTGGTTTTTAATTTTATTATTCTTCTAAAATTTTAACGCTAATTCGTCTATTATTTATTCCTCATATTCTACATAAATTTAGAATTTGAGTCAACAATATTTGGTTTTCTTAAATAAAATTTTATCTAAATTTTTTTAAACAAAAAAAGTTCACTCAAAAACGAAAAAAGAAAAAGAAAAAATAATTGATCCCAGTAAAATAGGAGAGAAAACAAAGATATAGAGTTTTTATTTTTATTTAATTTTTAATTTTTTAATATTTTTAAATTGCATGACTAAATTAGCTCATTTTTAAAGTTATAGAATCAATGTATCACTTAATTAAAGTTATAGGATCAATATAACATAAATAATAAAAAATTAAAATGATCAAATTATCTTTTATTTTTTGTTATATAACATGTGTAGTTAATTTTTAGTTAAAAATATATCAATTTGAGAACTTTGATATTTTTAAGATAAAATTTGATAAGTTTAATAATAATAGGTACTAAAAAAAATAGTGAGAAAATTATTATTGTATTCCTCTTAATTTACATGTGATGAAGTGATGTTAAACTTACGTATAACTTTAAAAAAAACGAGAATTTAATGTATCAATTACTTATACTATAGCTGCTTTTTGGAGTTTTTAATATTCTTATGTAACTAATTAATACAACTGCGTCTTTGTGGGGATGATTATACATTTTTATTCTTCATTTAAAGCCAAGCTTTGCAAAAGCTTGTCGGATTCCGCTGCTCCTTTCATCTCTCTCTCTCAGTTCTTCCTCATTTAAAGCCATTTCATTGTTTGTAATATCATCTTATTTATTTTTATTTTTTTACTCTTAATTATGAGTGGCTTATGCTTATTCGCCTCAATTTTGTGAGGAATAACTTGAATATTATCAATGTTTTTTTTAACGGGAACATGAATCATCAACTTTTGTTTGATCATGAGTTTGAGTTCATGTTCACAAAGTTCACCCAGTCTCCCAAATATTTCAACTCAAGAACTAGTATTTTTGTAATATCTATATATTTTTTTTATAAAATATCATAAATTATTTATATTATTAAAAAGTTTAGATTTAGTCCTTATATTATTTTAAAAGTTTCATCTTAATCATTTTTGAATAATAAATGCAAAAAATAATGATATTAAAATGGTACTAAATTTGATAACATGATACAAAAGGAATTGAACCGAAATTTTTAAAACAATATAGTTATTAAATCTAAACTTTTTAATAATATGATCAATTTATGATACTTTATGTAAAACATAAATATTACAAAAGTAATAACCTCAAATTTTATTATCTATTAACTGAGAGATCACGAAGAGAAAACCAATTAATTGTACTTTGTCGACAACTGTTGTTGGATGTAAACTTACATACTATTTCAAAAATATGTATATAAAGCTTACATATTATTTTAAAAATATATATATAATGCTTACATGTTCTTCTAAAAATATATATGTAAATAGTACATACTCTTTCAAAAAAAATGTAAGCCTTACTTATTCTCAACAAGAGTAATCGGAGCTGCAACAAAATTGTCCAAGACAAGTTCGTCAGAGATTTACAAAGTCGTCAATACGTCATCAAAAGTGCAACAAGGTCACCGGCTATTGTTGCTAAGTCGTATTTATTTAATTTGTTAATAAGAGAACATGGATAGTTATATATATATATATATATATAAAAGCGTGTGTGAGGGAGAGATATGTTAAAATTGTAAATTATATAAGTTCCTTTATTTATGTCAAATGAATTTTTAGTTATTTTATTTTTATAAAGAATATTTAGGTTTTTATTTATATAAATAAGACACTTTAGTTATTTTTTAAATAGTTAAAAAATTAAAAGAAATTTTTTTTTCTCTCGTTATTATCCTCTTATATTAAACGCAAGAAAAGCAATAGTTTCGCTACTTAATTATATTTTATTTTTGTGAGGAATAAAAAGAAAACATATGATTCATTCTAAAGGTAAAAAAGATTTTTTTTCAAGTAATATAAATTATGAGTATATTTAAAAATAAAAATAAAAAAAGATGCTTAAATGTTCACAGAGTTATGATCCACAAGTAAATATAGACTGCAACAATACTAAATTATTCTTAAAAAAAAAAAAAAAAAAAGGAGCATGAAATATATTTTCTGGACCGTAAAAGCTAAAAGCATATCCGGAGTTTTTATTATACTTGATTCGTGAACATTTTTTTTTATGTCAGGAGTCTTTAACCAGTCCAAAAAAAAAAAAAAAAAAGAAAGAAATTCTATCCACACATGATGGGAGAGAAATCCATCCTTATCATTTTTTTTCCAAGCCATTTTTTGTATTTTTGTTCACGTGATACCACTCTTAAAGTATGTGGAAAAAAAATCACACTTAAAAATTTTCTATTTAGTATTACCCAATTAAGAAGTCAAATTATGATAAACAAAAAGTCAAATTAAATTTTTTAAAAGTCTAATTTATATAAACAGTCAAATTTTAATTAAATTAATTAAATTCATACATAAATTTTTAAATTTTAAAAAACATGATTTGCTCTCAAATTCTTAAAATCTAAGGGCCTGTTTGGTCATGTAATTTAAAAATAATTTTTTGTGTTTAAAAAAAAAATTAGTTTTAAAAATAATTTAGTATGTTTGACCATATTTTTAAGTTGTAATTTTAAAAAATTATGTGAATTAAAAAAAAAAATGATAACAACACTTGCATGTTTTCAATGTTTTAAAAAACTTATGAAAATACATTAACCAAATTTTTTGAAAGGCAGAAATCGTCAATTAACATACATAACTCTTTTTTTTCTTGTGGTTTCCTGCTATTATTACGATGTCTTAATCATTTTTTTGACAACCTTTTTACTGTGCTAATTAATCTTTTTTTTTTTGCTTCCTTTCAATAAGAAATATATATATATATATATATATATATATATATCTTTTGTTTTATTTTAAAAAATTATTAATTTTAAAAATATTTATCATTTTTTATTTTTTATAATCACTTATAAATGTTTAAATTATTCTAAAAATAAATTGGAGGAAGAAAGTGAGATGTTAAATTTAAATAAAAATATTTTAATAGCAAAACTATTTTTTAAGAATAATTTGGGCAAACATATCGACAATTATGAAGGGCATTTTTGTAAACACTATAAATTTAAATATTTAAATTATTGAATTTTTTTTAAATTTAATAATAAAAAGTTTATTATAAAAATATGTTTTAAAAATAATTTAGACAAACAACAAGACAATCATGTTTTCTATTTTTAACTTTTAAAAAAATATTTTTAAAATGTTGGCCAAACACTTTGTAGTTTTCAAAAATTATTGAAAATTGTTTTCAAATTATGATTTAAAAACAGTTTTTAAAAATTATTTTCTAATCATGTGACCAAACAAGCCCTAAATTTTTAAATCATATGATTTAGTTTCCAAACTTTTAAAACTTTATATATAGATCTTAAAAATTTGATTCATAAATATGTATTTTAATAGTGAAGTTAAGTTTTACTTATAAACTTTTAAAAATTAAAGATTAAATTATAAGATTTAAAAATTTAATCATTTTTATGTGAAATTATATAAATTTAGAAATAATTTTGTAGAATTTAAAATTTTATAAACTTATGTATAATTTTATTTAAAGTTTAGAGACTATTAAGTGAAATTAATTAAAAATATGTGTCTTTTACGTGAATTATTTTAATTAATTAATTAATAATATATTTAAAAAATAAGAAATTATTTATAAAAATAAAATAATATTTAAAATTTTAGAATGTAGTAATAATTTTATTATTAAAGTTATTATTGAACGTAATATTTATTATATTTATAATTTTTATTAAATGTTATTATATATTTTTAAATTAATTATAAAAATAAAATAATATTTAAAGTTATTGAATATGATAACTATATTATTAAAATATTTATTATTTTATTAATATGTTAAAAAAAGTTATTTAATATAAATAAATATTAACATATTAAAATAGGAGAATAATTTGTTTATTTAATTTTTTATAGATATAATAGATTAAGAATTTTACAGTTGATTAAATTTATACTAATTTAATTATATTTTGATAGGTGATGAAATTATTTATTTATTTTATAAAATTATTTTGATATGTGTTATAGTTTGATTAATGTGAATAAAGAAGTTAGTATAATTTATTTGTTGTTTGTATTTTTTAGGGGTGGTAATTTTTAATACGATACGATAGTACGATCCGAATACGACATGATATAAAATTTTTTTTTAGTAAAAATTGATTAATAATTTTTTTATGTTCTTAAAGATTTTGCTATTTTTTACTATTATAAATAATATAAAAAAAATTCAAGTAAATTTTTTAATGTATCAACCAACATGAAAATATGATACAAATAATACGAATAAATACGACACAAATATAAATAAATATGATATAAACACGTTCAATACGATACGATTAACACTCCTAGTATTTTTATATGAATAAAAAGAACCGGGAAGACAGAAATTTTTTATGAATGGCTATAGCTGGGCCCACAATCACGGTCCAACCAATCAAGCTGAAAGGGCTAAACCTCCCAAACTCCTATATAAACGAGGGTTCTTCGTTCATGCAAATCTCGCCAGCTTCACCATCCTTAAACGTCTTCTTTGAATCCAATTCTCTCTTTATCTCTCCCTTTGTCCCTCGTCAAAATATTCCCTCATTTTCTTTGCTGTTTTCTCGCTATATCCCGCAAAATCTCCGATCCATTCTCCAACTTTTTCCTGATTCTCTATTCACAAAACCATTTCAATTCAGGCCTTTCCACGCTCCTCTCGTTCCCTCACAAAACCAATAATCCTTTTCTGCCATCGTTTCCATTAACTTCCCGCAAAATTTTCAATTTTTTTCTTGCTCTGCATGTTGGTTTCAGTTTTCGTTTACTAAATTCCATTGGCCTAACATTTTCTTATCAACCAAACAGACCCATAAAGCTCAAACCATTCATCTTTTGGTTGTTAGGCGTGGGGATTTCGAAGTTCTCTGACAGGAAGAGAGAGGTTTGTACAGTTTCCATAGATCCATTTACTGCTTCTTTTGAGGGGGTAGCCGAGGCTTTGGCCTCGGCGGGTTCTAAAGCCCCCATCTTCACAAACGAAACACAACCATAGAAATAATTAGTCCTTTTGTACCGAATTCTTAATATCAAAACCCAAGCCCTAAAATTTCTTCTTTCTCTTCATTCATTCATATTTTTATTACCCGTTGAAGAGACCATGCCGGCCTTGGCTTGTTGCGTAGACGCTGCTATGGCTACTCCTGGCTACGCTTTTTCGGCCGCTGCCGATACCTCTCTTTTTACGCCAGTCCCGATCTCCGGCATACCATCGGTTAATACTAGCACCACCGCCGTCGAGACTTCCCCTTGGTCTTCTTCTCTATCTTCCGCTCTTTATAAAGTCGATGGGTGGGGAGCACCGTATTTTTCCGTTAACTCGTCCGGCAACATCTCCGTCAAACCTCATGGAGATTCTACTCTGCCTCACCAGGAGATTGACTTGCTCAAGATTGTTAAGAAAGTCTCAGATCCGAAATATTCTGGCGGACTTGGCATGCAACTACCCCTTATTGTTCGATTTCCAGATGTGTTGAGGAACCGCCTTGAGTCTCTTCAATCAGCCTTTGAATTTGCGGTTCAGTCCCATGGTTATGAGAATCATTATCAAGGTGTTTATCCAGTGAAATGTAACCAGGACCGTTTTGTTGTTGAGGACATTGTAAGATTTGGATCCCCCTTTCGGTTTGGATTGGAAGCTGGTTCAAAACCGGAGCTTTTGTTAGCTATGAGCTGTTTGTGTAAAGGTAACTCAGAATCTCTCTTGATTTGTAATGGATTTAAAGACGTTGAGTACATTTCACTGGCTTTGGTAGCTAGAAAGCTTGCTTTGAATACTGTGATTGTTATTGAGCAAGAAGAAGAGCTTGATTTGGTAATTGAATTGAGCAAAAAATTGTCTGTTCGGCCTGTTATTGGTCTTCGTGCAAAGCTGAGAACTAAGCACTCAGGCCATTTTGGGTCGACTTCAGGCGAAAAGGGAAAATTTGGTCTGACCACTACGCAGATTTTGCGAGTGGTGAGAAAGCTTGAGCAAATTGGTATGCTTGATTCACTTCAATTGCTGCATTTTCATATCGGCTCTCAAATCCCCACCACTGCTTTGCTTGCTGATGGGGTGTCTGAGGCTATGCAGGTCTATTGCGAATTGGTCCGTCTTGGTGCCCAAATGCAGGTTATTGATATTGGAGGTGGTTTGGGTATTGATTATGATGGATCAAAGTCTAGTGACTCTGAGATTTCTGTGAGTTATGGACTCGAAGAGTATGCATCTGCTGTTGTTCGTGCAATTCAGTGTGTTTGTGACCGTAGGTCTGTGAAACACCCTATTGTTTGCAGTGAAAGTGGAAGAGCTATTGTATCTCACCATTCCATTCTGATATTTGAAGCTGTGTCGGCCAGTAATTATGGTGCCCCTGCTATGTCTGCACTTGGGTTGCAGTACTTTGTTGAGGGGCTCTCGGAGGAAGCTCGTGCTGATTACCGTAATCTATCGGCTGCTGCTATTAGAGGTGAGTCTGAGGCTTGTTTGTTTTATGCTGATCAGTTGAAGCAACGTTTTGTTGATCAATTCAAGGAAGGTTCTCTAGGCATTGAACAATTAGCTGCCGTTGATGGGTTCTGTGAGTTTGTTTTGAAAGTGATCGGAGCTTCGGATCCAGTCCGAACTTACCATGTTAATCTCTCGGTTTTCACTTCAATTCCTGATTTTTGGGGAATTGGGCAACTTTTTCCTATTGTTCCCATTCATCGACTTGATCAAAGGCCAGCAGCAAGGGGAATTCTATCTGATTTGACTTGTGACAGTGATGGGAAGATCAACAAATTCATTGGTGGGGATTCTAGCTTGCCACTGCATGAACTGGAAGGCAACGGCAGTAGTGGAGGGTACTACTTGGGAATGTTCTTGGGCGGGGCTTATGAGGAAGCACTTGGTGGAGTTCACAATCTATTTGGTGGCCCGAGTGTAGTTCGGGTGCTGCAGAGTGACGGTCCTCATAGCTTTGCAGTGACTCGAGCCATGCCAGGGCCTTCTTGCAATGATGTACTCCGGGTGATGCAGCATGAGCCTGAGCTCATGTTTGAGACCCTAAAGCACAGGGCAGAGGAGTGTAGTGGGCAGGAGGAGGATGGCATGGCAAATGCAGGACTTGCTAGCAGCTTGGCTAGATCATTCCAGAACATGCCTTATCTTGTGTCGTCTTCGTGCTCTTTGACTGCTTTCAATAATGGTGGTTTTTACTACTGCAATGAGGATGATGATTACAATTCTGCTGCCGTTTCTGCTACTGGTGAGGATGAGCAGTGGTCCTATTGCTTAGCTTGAGGATTTGGTTTTTTCTGTTTGAATATTCTCATTTCCCTTTAGAATGAACGGTGTGTGGTTACTTTGTTGTTGCCTTAGGGTTTGTCGTTGGTCAATTTTATGAATCTTAATTATCTTTGTTAATGTCCTTTTAATTTTCATGCAGAGTAAAGGATGTAAACAACATGACCTAATGTGGTTTGTGTTTTCTGATAAAGATTAAAGAGTGGAATTGATGGGTCACCGAATCTAAGCCTTTGTAAATTCGGGATCTTTTGAATTCCCTTTTTATCATCTCTATGTTTCTTGGTAAAACTTTTATTCAGATTTTAAGTCTTTTATCATAAAAATCCCTTGCTGGGTTGTTCTCTTTAGGATTATCCTTTTGATCTAAAATTTATATAAAGTTGTTTGTCCATGCTTTTGTAGTAACAAGAAAATGGTATTGATTTACTTTAGTATTTATTTTGAATTGTTTGCTAATGAATGGATCAGCATACTTTGTAGTTGTAGGGACTTTATTAGTTTAATTTATCTTTTTGACTTGTTTCCTATGTGAATATGATTATATTAAATTAAATTATTTATTTATTTATTTATAAAAGGAGTAATATGCTTATGTGAACAAAGGAATGAACAATCAATCAAAGCTAAATAAGAAATAGTTTAGGTGAAGGAGTAATGTTATAAATTTAAGTCTACGTAAAATTGGAACGTGAGTTGTTTGTTATAAATTTAATATGGATGAATTACATTATAACAAAACCATTTCCTGTGTAAACTTCTCAACCTTAAAATTGTTTTTTATTTTTGACTAGTTATTAATCTAGTTTTGACCGATGCTGGAGAATTATTACTTCTCTTCTATGATATTTGTTGGAAAAGGGCACATTTTGTTGACCACAATATGTTCTATTTGTGGTCAACATTGGGTTTAGGATGTATTAATTTACTGATATTATTATTATTATAAGATTTGAGAGCCTCAAAGAAAGAATACCGCAGCCCTTAACACAACACATACACATACACATGTTAAGAAATACAATACAATTTTTAGATTCAATTGTGTACCTAAAATAATGATACCTAAGGATGGATAGGTTTTAATAAGTTATGTTTAAAGCTGATTATTTTCTCATAACACAATAATATTTTTTTTGGTCTATTCCAACTTTATCTTTGTCTACTCACGATCATTGACTGCTCTCAGTCTTTATTAATCGATTGATGTCCGATCAAACTTCGCCTATGACAACTCTACTTCTTCTTTCAACTTTCATATACGAAAAGTCACAGCATACTTTAATTAAATAAAATTCAAAGGGTAAAGTAGACTTTACCATACGTAATATACTTCGTCTGATTAAGAACAATTTATTATATGCAAGGCATTTGCTCGTTTAAGATGTGTATTTCGAATTCATCAAAAATATTTCTGACAAATTATTTAAAATTTATAATAATAAAATTAATATATTTATTTTATATTAAAATATATATGAATTAATATTAAAAAAATTATTTTTATTATTTTGAGTTTTGATATTAGTTATTTTGTAATAAAATAATGTAATTGTAATAAATATAATGACATGATAAATTAACTGAATACTTTGTGAGTATTACTTCAGAAGAAGAAAATCGGTTACTTGTATAGTGTTTATATTTTCAAATTTTGTTAAAATCTAAGGAGGTATGTACGTGTATACACAAGGATATCATTTATAATTTAGCTAGCAAATAGCAGAATAACATGCGCAATGAATTAATATTAAAAATGGACACGATTACAACATGCAAAAAGAGGGTTCCTCGAATAAAATAAGGATGAACAAGTTGTTAATGACGTATTCAACTTTTTTTTTAATAATAATAAAAAATACATTAACATATACGAGTGAGATTCAAACTTAAATTCTTGATAAAGATTGAAAGTTTTAATACTTGAATCACAATAATTCTACCGTACATAATTTATAGCCATGGGTATAACGTTGTATTCAACTTCATTTCTTAGAAAATGAAACAATAATTCTACCGTACATAATTTATATATAATGACTCGATTATTCACAATAATTTTTTTTTATATAAAAATATTTTACTAGAATTGAGGTAATAGGTATTATTGATATTTCTTGTTTGGATGATCGACTTGACTCAAATTAAAGTATCAACTTTGAGAGAATAATGAGCTGCGGTGAGAGCCATGTAGTCATCAAACTTCCAACTGCATGCATCGAAGTCCTAAAAAACAACAACATCATTTGCATTTAAAAAATTTGAATTTTCAACAGATGGTAAATACCCCAATAGATGATCCTACATGATCATTTACAACATGAGCAATTTGATTTTGATTTATTTTATTTTATTTTACTTAAGCTACTAGAATCTACAATTTTGGGACCTTTATTTATGAAACAACTATATATAGTTTTTTACTTTCCTTGGAATAAAGGTCTTTTTTTTATATACTTGCCCATAAGCTTAGATTCGTAAGAAGATGCAGAAAAGGACTGATATATTAGTGTCAGTGTTATTACTATATTTAGCTTTTACAAAAATGGTTTGTTTTAATACAATGAGTTGCTAATTCTATCTTGGTAAACAGAATCTCACTTTTTGAATTAAGAAATTTGAATTCTTCACCCTATCTTACAATAATAAAAATCTACCGATTAAAAAATGACTTACATGTTTTTATTTATTTTTTCAAGTAAAATTTATTGTTTTGTATACAGTGGATTTATGCCTTTTGAAACCGATAATACAAAATTTTATCATATTTATCTCGAATCAATAATTTTAATTTTATTTAATTATTCTCCTTTCATAATTATTAATCCCTTATATACATACATACATATACATACATACATACATATAATTCAAATTGACAAAATGATCAAAACTAGTGAACATAAGGATCAACTTTTGCCTTGCTTTTGGGGGGAACAATTGGATCCTTTTTTCTCACAAGGAGGATATACCTTCACCTTTTGTATCTTATTGGTGTAATTTGTTTTCTTGTCAAACTTATTGGTGTCTTTTGGAGAATTTCTTTTATGTATTATTGTGGGTATTGAAAGGATGAGATCATATAAATGTAACCAATCAAAGTAACGAAAATTAATATGAATATGAGATTTAAACTAATTCACGACATAAGTTGAAATAAAGGAATTTTAGAATTACCAATATATTATTATAATATAGGCATGGCTTTTTCAATTACAACTATTCGCCAATTATGTTATTTTAAAACAACTTATTGTAAAATAAACATAATTTTAACTATATTATATTATCAAAGTTTTCAACTAAAACTTTATTTTATTTTGGGTTATGACCGATTCAAAGGGGTAGTCGTACTACTACTAATCTGGGGCACAACCAGGGGAGGGGAGTTGAAATCTATTTTTTTTTTTTTTTTATACAAAATAGTATTTTTATTAAAATATTAAAAAATAAATAAATACATTATAATGTGTAATTATTAGAAGTTATAGTGGAGTCTACTCAGTCTAACACTAAATTTTACATGTTATATTATAATAAAAATATAAAATTATTACCTAAAAATATAAATTTAATACATTATAATTAATATATAACGAAAATTATAATAAGTTAATAAGTATTAATATTATACATGTATAAAATAAATTTACTAGCTCAATCAAATATTACAAAATTTATAACTATTAAAACTAAAAATAAAAATTAATATATAAAAATGTTAAAAATAAAATGTAATTTAAAATTTTAAGGTTTAGACTATATTTAAAGAATTGATAAACAATATAATACTGATTAATAAAAATGAATCAAAAATCAAGGACAAAGAAATATTAAAATTTTGGTTGAAATAAAACTTTGATATTATGAATTATAAAATCTTAAAAACTTTAGAATGAAACTTATGGTATGCTCTCTTTTTTTTAGTTTTTATAATGTTGAGTTTAAAATTAAATATTTGAATTTTTTTAGATTATTACATATTAATTTAAGAAGTATTTTTATATAACATATTATTATAATTTTATTTATATTACTAATAATTATATACTTTACTTACAATTTATATCATTTTTATTAATATATTTGTTAAATATTGTTAATATGTATATTAGATATAATGTATTAGTATAAATAAAATATTTGTTTAATATTAAAAATACATTTATAATTAATTTATAATAAAAAAAATTAGTTAGCCCTCAGTATGCTCCACCATGCTGCTACTTCAATTATGCAAATGTGCAGTTTACACTTTACAGACAAGTTTTATTTTTGAAAATTATTATATCGTAGAATTCAAATATCTCTTCTTATGTTATGAATTTCTCAAGTCTCATATTTACATTATGTGTTTATTCTTTGAAAAAAGTGTTTGTTTGAAGAACTTATCGATGAGAACAATATTTTAGAAAAAAGTGAATAATTTAAAAAAGCAAGGGTAGTCGTATACTAGGGAAGGCCTTTTATGGGTGCGTGCGAAAGTCATATTTCATTTCAAAAAAGCTTCCGGGGAAAAAATAGAAATAATTTTTTTATTTTATCTTTTTATAATCACTTAATACATAAAATAAATTCAAATAATATAATTTAATTAATTTTATATAAATAAATAATTTTATGTTTATTTCATCATCCCATATATTTAATTTTTAAATTATTTAAAAAATGTTATTGTGGACCAAAACAAATCAAATTTTGACTTTGAGTGCTGCCTAACTATCTCACATTCAAGGCGTCTAATGACTAATCGTTTTTGGAGGTGAGAATTGGTGCAGGCTGCAGTGAGCTGATTTAAAATGATTTAATTTTAATTTAAAGTAAATTTAATTTGAACTAATAAAAATGAGCATTTAAATAAATACAAATAAATTGATCCAAATTACTATTCTAATTTTTTTTATTGGATGTTTCTTTTATATACACACACTAAAGCTCAATTAGTAAGTAAGACATATTTTCAAGCTCTTCTAAAATTTATATATTTATTTAAAATAAACGATAATTATACATCGTAACAGTAAATTATTCTTTTTTTTTTTTTTTTGCATATCTTTAATCAAATCATAAAATAAAAGTACTACAAGCTTGTAACAATAGAAAATAAAATATAAAAAAAATTCTTAATTTAAAAATATTATTCAAGAAATAGTTAAAATTGAGAGAGGCTAATTAGCTAGACAAAAAACAAGACATAAGAAGTGAGATATGATAGTTAGACAACATAAATGGTAGGATATAGGGCACGAATATGCCATGATTGAGAGAGAAAGAAAGGGAGTGATAACTAGTAATATAAGAATGAGTTTGGGTACTTTGGGAGTAAAAAAATTAGAAAAGGTATAAGAATGAGTTTGGGTACTTTGGAGACTGGCTCAGAGTTAGTGCCAACCAAATTGCCCCGCTGAACAAATTCTGGCTTCTCACAACCGAATCTGAACTCACACCAACCTTGGAGGTGCACAACATGGGAACCCGAAACCCTGCCTTACGGGCGAAGCATGCAATCAACTTGCAGTCCCAATCCGAAGAATCACATTCAGTGACCCAGAAGGAATCATTCTCAATGAAAATGGCAAGACTTCACAGAGAAGTACAGGACTTGTTACAACTGACTAGTGATCTGGATCTCATTCATTTCGCCGCAGCCTATGAGGAGTGGTACTCAGCTGGAGCCACCACTGACAGTGACATTAACTTACGATGCAAATTACTAGCTCATGCTATTGGATATCGACTTGACTTTAATATCCAGGAATCACCACTCAGGCTCACCACAACAAGAATTTTCCAACTTGCTGAGTATGCCATCCATGGGGTAAGTTTCAATGCATCGGATCATCTGTCCGAAATCACCTTTGCACTATTCCAATACCAAATGGCAAACCATAGACATGCAAGGTCTCCTTCAGGAAGGCTGCTCAAAACTCCAACAACCAACATGGCATCTCCGAGACATTCCAAACGCAAGGCAACTGCGGCTCCACTTTCGCCTTGCAAAAAGAAAGTTTTTTTACAACATCCGGACATCAACCTAGGTTCTGATTCTGTATTGTGTTTAAATGATTATTTTCACTCTGGTATGGAAACTGTGCAGGACAAAGGTTCGGGTACAAAAGGAGACTACTTGATCATGCCAGATAGTAACTTCACCCCCACTCCCACGTGGGCTCAAGCTGACAATTTGAAGGATAGTAATACTGAAGGCGGGGAGGCGGCCTCAAACTTGCCCCCCACGCAACCATGAAAATCCTTAGCTGGAATGGCCGAGGACTGGTCCGGCCTCGAGCCAAGCGCGAACTGCGCTTTCTGATTAAAAAACAAAAACCGGACATACTTTGGTTAATGGAAACGAAGGCCCAGGACAATCAGGTTTCTCAGATACAAACTACCCTCGTAGGTTTTCCCAATAGTCTCATCCTACCTGCTTCAGGATTACGTGGAGGCTACTGTTTGTTATGGACTGGCAATGTAAATTTAAATATCAGCTTTGTGGGTAGTTCTTTTGTAATAGCAGATTTAAATTCTGCCTTTGGGTCCAATGAAATAACACATATCATATTTGCCTATATCCCTCCTTACTACAGTGTTAAAAAACAAGTCTGGCAGGAGATTTCGGATAGGATCCCTCTGTTGAACAATTCTTGGTGTCTAATTGGAGATCTAAATGACATCACTCAAGACACTGAGAAATGTGGAGGTATACCTTTCCACATCCAACCAATGAATGAATTAATTCAATTTATGGAGGCACAAGAGGCAGTAGACTTGGGTAGTGTGGGACATAAGTTCACTTGGAACAACAAACGACAACAGGATCAACGAATACTCCAAAAATTGGACAGAGTCATCTCGTCGGTCAACTGGTTGAATTCGTTCCCAAAGGCCCTGATAACTAATTTACCAACCTACACTTCAGACCATAATCCTATTATACTCAACCTTTGTGGTGCACACGAACCATATCTACGTCGACCATTCCGCTTTTATGAAATGTGGACTCGCGACTCCAGCTGTGAATCTCTTATCAGCCATTCTTGGGCAACACTTACAGGCAAGTATTCTAATGTCACGGTCGCACTCAAACTGTTGGCTAATAATTTAAGCAAGTGGAACAAACACCAATTTGGATTCATTCCTGACAAAATAAAAAATCTGGAAACCCAACTTTTGGCCATGCAACAAGGACCGCTTGAGAAGGAAACACCAGAGCAGGAACAACTGGTATGTAAGTTACTGGAAGAACAATACTCAAGATGGGACTCTTTATGGAAGCAAAAGTCTCGAGAACTTTGGATTCAAGAGGGCGATCGGAATACTAAATTCTTTCATACATCTACTCTACTGAGGAGGAAAACGAACTTTATTCCTTGTCTCAAGTTGAACACCGGTCGAACAACCTGGCAAAGGAAAGAAATTGGTAATGAATTTATTACACACCTCACTAGTTCTTTCACTTCGGATCTACCCATATTACCGGATGAATTAAGCAACTTCTTCTCAAAGGTGGTTACAACCGAAGAAAACTCCAGCCTTACAGAGATTCCCTCACTTTCTGAGATCAAGAAAGCACTGTGGGAAATGGGGGACTATAAATCACCTGGCCCGGATGGTTTTCCTGCTGGTTTTTATAAGACTTACTGGCACATAGTAGGAGCAACTATTGTTAAGGAAATACAACAATTCTTCCTAACTGGCGCCATGAAAGATGGCTGGAACCACACTTTCATCATCTTAATCCCAAAAATCTCAGGCTCCATGGAATGCAAGGACTTCAGACCCATAAGTCTGTGCAATGTTACCTACAAGATCATTTCTAGGCTGTTAGTGAATAGACTTCGGGCAATCCTACAAAAACATATTTCCCCCTTTCAATCAGCATTTCTCCCGGGGAGATGGATTGCAGAAAATACAATTCTAGCCCAGGAGGTTGCCCACACTATCTCCAAGAAATCAAAGGGAAAAGGTGGTCTAATGTGTATAAAGGTAGACATGGAAAAAGCATACGACAGGGTTGAATGGAACTTCCTCATGAAAATTATGGAACTTTGGGGCTTCTCCGCAAAGTTTAGACGATTAATTCTGCAGTGCATTTCAACCTCTTCAATCTCACTCTTGCTAAATGGCTCTCCTTTTGGCAGATTTCAACCTTCAAGGGGACTCAGACAAGGGGATCCTTTATCCCCCTATCTTTTCCTTATTATCTCAGAATGTCTTTCCAGGATGATTATGAAGGCAGAACACGCAGGAACCATCCATGGCATCAAAATTTCAAGAAGAGCCCCTCCCATCTCTCACTTAATGTATGCTGATGATGTAGTCATTTTTCTGCGAGGTAATCTTTCAAATACAAATAGCATCAAAGACATACTGAAAACATATGGTACTTGGTCTGGACAAAAAGTGAACCTTCAAAAATCGGTAATATTTTTTTCCAAAAACACACACCCTACCCTCCAATCTACCATATGCAATGAACTCCAAATCCAGCGAGCTGAAGGAAGCATCAAGTATCTAGGGAATTCCCTCCCACTCAACCGCTCAAAAAAAGATAACTTCCATGGCCTGCTAAAGAATCTCAAAAACAAACTACAAGGTTGGAAATCCAAACTACTTTCCCAAGCAGGTAAAGCCACTCTAATCCGTTCGGTTCTACAAAATGTGCCCACTTACACCATAAGCACCTTTAAACTCCCTTCAAGCATTTGGGCAGAGGCGGACTCTTTAATCAGGAAATTCTGGTGGAACAAAGACCTAAACGTGAAACACTACTTCTCTCCAATAAGCTGGCAACAACTTTGCTTACCCAAAGAGATAGGTGGATTGGGGTTTCGACAATTAAAAGAATTCAATCAAGCAATGCTCTCAAAATTAGCATGGGAAGTCTTCAAGGCCCCAAATAAACTCTGGGTCAAAATACTCAGTGCAAAGTATATCAAAGACCAGGAATTTTCAACAGTAATCCCTCGCAATTCTGACTCCCACATCTGGAAAGGCATCCTATGGGGTAAAGAATTAATCCTCCAAGGTAGCTATTGGAAACTAGGACATGGACAATCCATAAATATATGGTCACAACCTTGGATCCCTGGTTTACCACAACAAAAACTCCCGCCTGGGCTGGAACAACATTTCCAAGAAACCATCTCTACTCCTGCTGACCTATGCCATTGGTATCCTAATCTACAATGGAATTTGTCAACAATTCAACACCTCTTCCCAGCATACGTGGCAAACTTTATACAGGCAATCCCTCCCCCAACACCAGGTACCCCTGACATTCTAACTTGGTTTGGTACAGGTACATGTAACTACTCAGTCAAGGATGCATACTATACTCTACAAAAAAACAAAGGCACTCATGACTGCAAGAGTTTCTGGCATTTACTCTGGAAAGCGAAAATACATGAGAGACACAAAATTTTCCTCTGGAAAATATTAAAAAATGCCCTTAGCACAAAACAACGGATCGCCAATTTCATACCAATGGCAGACTTAAGCTGCACTCTCTGCCACAAAGAAACAGAAGATGTGGAACACCTATTCATCAGATGTGAAATTTTAAAGTCTTGGTGGAAACATTGGAACTGGAATATTTTATGGGAATTCACTCAATCACTGGATATTTTCTCGTACATCAGATTCATACTACAACCTCCACAGAGGCTCCTCCCGGCCAACATTTCCACGGACATGTTCACACTAACTGCAGTCATTATGCTTGAACAAATATGGTTTTCCAGAAACCAAATCATCTTTAATGCAGGATCCCTCAACGGACCTCGAGCCATCAGTTCCATAATCAGACGAGTTGAAGAATTCCAAATCTGCCTTCTCCCCCAAAAACAAATCAACAATCCGAATTTGCAGGACACGACCGTCATTCCCATTCCAAACCATTGGCAACCACCTCCTTCTGGTGCGGTGAAATATAATTTTGATGCAGCATGGTATCATGGAAAGGCAACAATTGGATTTGTTATTTCTGACAAGAATGGCAACATAGTTGAAACATGGACGGAACAAAGGTACACTGCCAGCGTGGATGTTGCAGAAACATTAGCTTTGGAAGCAGCGCTTACCCATGCATTATCAATAAAAAACAAAGCTATCTACATTGAAGGAGATGCAAAATTTGTAATCCAAGCTCTAATGGAAGACATAAAGGACTCAATTTCCACTACAGCCGAGTCAATCATCCAGAAATTACGGCAGCAGCTACAGTTCTTCTCTATGATTTCAATTCGATGGATCCCTCGTCATCTGAATAATCGAGCTCACAATCTGGTAACATCAAAGCTAGGAGCTACATCTACATCAACTATTCCTCAGAATCCAGAAAGATTCACTTCCCCCCCCACCCTTCTCCCCTCGACCCATACTTAGGCTTCTGCCTATCCCCTCTAGCAAAAAAAAAAAAAAAAAATTAGAAAAATAAGTTGTTTTAGTTTAACCTTTATATATATATATATATATAAAAAATTTTTAAAGATTAATTTTATTTTATTTTTTTAAAAATGTATGGGTTGGATAGAACAAAATTATATTTTTTAAGTTATTTGATTTTATACAAAATTAAACTAAATATAATTTGATTCATGTTATTTGAATTTGAGTTTGATTTATTCGATCAAATGTTATCACAAATTATCATCCTAATTTATTTGTATAGGTTTGGTATATTAGTGGTACCCATGTTATTATTTTAATATATATTTTTATTTATAATATTAAAGAGTGTCAATTTAGTACTAAAGTTCACCTATTGGTATCCCTTTTGTCAAAAATAATAATTCAAAATTTTATTAAAAAAGATAAGGATAATTTTGGCATTTTAAATTACTTTCTTTAAAAAAAAAAAAAACTATAATTTTTTAACTACTAGAAATAGAAATAGACTAGAAGAAAAATGATTTTTTAAAGAAGTTTGCATAATTTTATAAAATAAATAAAATAATTATTTTGTTTAAATAAGAATAAAATTTTACCGGAAGTAGTTAGTATTCTTTTAAATAAATACATAATAATATTTTCCAATTTTTGCTACCTTACAATTGCCTTTGTTGATCTATTTTTATTTTTTTATGTTAACAATTAAAAAAAATTCACCCAATTTTTCTTAAAAATATTTGTTATTAACAATTAAAAACAAATATCTTACAAGTATATAAATATTGTAATTATTTAATTTTTTTTAAAAATTATTAATTATCATATAATGCAATAGTATATGATATATGTGGTATTGAGAAAATTGAGTTTGAATCCATAAATGTATATGCATATTAGTGTGTAAATATTATTTTAAAATAAAAATTTTATCACTCATCTTTTTTCAAGAAAATAATTTTAAATATCAAAATTAATCTTCTTTTTTTAATCAAAATTTTAAATTACTATTTTTTTTTTTTGACATAAAGTGTATTAATAGGTGAACTTTAATTTAATTAGATTGACACCTTTTATTATTAAAGAGAATAAATAATAAAATAAGAATATAGATATTATATGTTGGATGACACGTGGATTAATTGTATAATTCTCGTATGATTTTGAAGGAAAAAAAAAAAAAAAACAAGCCCAATAGCCCAGAGGCTATTTTTGGGGAAGTGGCAAGTAGAAAAAGCCCATAAGAGAAAAAGGCCAACAAGTTTATGTCCGTCAACGACACAGTTTCCTTATAAGGTGTGACTAGAACTAGGATTACACAACAGAAGTGAAGATAGATTTCAAAAAACACCATAACCAGAAAAAAATGGAAATGACTCTGAAGAATGGGTTGAAGATGCCACTAATGGGTTTGGGTGTTTGGCGTATGGAAGGAAAGGAAATTAGGGACCTTGTCACCAATGCTATCCAGATTGGTTATCGCCATTTCGATTGTGCTGGTACTTCTTCGTTTTCTTTCTCTCTCTTTTTGGTATCTTTACCATTTCGTTTTTTGGTATTTTTTTAGTTTTGAGAATTGAGTGTTGACCTTTTTAATTCCATTTAATTTTGTTTTGGTAAATTTTGATATGAATTTGTTTGAATGCTTCATTTGAGACTCTGAGTATTTAGGTTTGTTTACTAATCAGAAAAGAAAATGAAAATAAATAGATTTTTTTTTTTGTTATTTATTTTTTAAAAAAGAACCTACAAATTTAGAGCTTCATTCTCTTTTTCAAATTTACAAAATATAATTAAAATTTTATTTTTTATTTTATAGTTTTCATTATTATTTTTAAAAATAATATTTAAGTGAATTAATAATTTTATTTCAAATTTTTATAATTATTTAATAAATATAAACGAAATGAAAGAATTTTACATTGCCTTTCCTTTTCGATCTTCTTAATTGTTCAATTACTTTGACAAGATTAGAGTTCCCCTTTGAAACTTGATTCCTCCAACTAGAAGGCTTTATCTTTCTGCTGGGTTTTGTCATTTGTGAGACAGAGAGAGAAGAGACAGGGAGACCGACCAATAATTTTTTCAATTGGAGAACACTAATTTTGATCAAGTGGGGAAATAATTGACAATTCAAACAATAATTTAATTGCACAAGTCTTAATAATTCTATTACCATTGTATTATTATCAATAATATGAAGGGAACTTGAAACCAAACAATCATTTATGATCTCCCATCAAATTTGTATAACAAAATGATGACAAGAAATAAAATCAGTATAATATGTACCCATGCCAACAGTGTTTATAATTATTTAAAATAAAAGCTAACATAACCGAAGTTAACGCATAAATAAATTTTAGAAAGAAAAAAAGGAAAATTTGAAAGGTGGGATTAACTCTATGACGCGAATCGAATGACACGACTCTTATGACCCCCAAGCTACGAGGCTTGGTAACCACAAGAAATACGGCCCAAGACCCGACACCAATATTAGCATGCAAATCCTACGAGAAAACCTAGACTTTTGGTTGCAAGAACTCACCTTAATACATGGATATCACCTATCACGAATCAAGACGAGGTGAAACGCCACAAAGGGTCGCAAATTCCTTTGATAAGTTTCTTGATAGAACAAGAGAAGCTCTTGGCTCTCAATTTTGAAAATTCATTCAAAATATTTTCATTGATTAATAATCTGATTGTCCCATTTTGGGCAGCTGCTACAATATATTTATAGTTACAAATGAAACCTAAAAATGTGAAAGAAATTTTAGCCATTGAATTGTGATCCAATGGCCCAAAATTACAACAAATTTTAATTGTGCCGCGGCGGGAAAATATTCATGCTGCGGCGCGCACCGTTCTGTTTGCCTCACGCATAGTCGGGCTGCGGTGCACAAAACTTCATGCCGCGGCGCGCACATTGGGGGTCTACGCACAGGTCTGGCATGTCAGGCGCGCTTGTCCGTGTCAGCGCACAGGCTGGGCGTGTCAGCGCGCGCACGTCTGCTTGTGTCTTCGTCATTCAGCAGCGCGCATGCTTCTTCGTCCCAAAACAGAATGCCCCTCGCTGCGGCGCCACATTCTCATGCCGCAGCGCGCATGTTTTCCTTAGCCCCAAAACAAATTAACCTGTGCTGCGGCACGCATGCTTGGCAAGTCCTTCGTCCAAAACAGAAACCCCTGAGCCGCGGCGCTAGAAACTCATGCAGTCGCACAGCCCCAAATTTTGGAATTGCCAATCAGACTTGTCTTCACCAAATCCCATGTGCTTGCAAGCTTGTTTGGGATGTTGCATGCCCTTTTGTGCTTTCTTTTGACCCCTTTCATGGCACGATCCTAAGCTCGTGTCGTGCCTTCTTTTTGGCGCGATTTGGTTCGCATCAGTCCCTCCTTTTTCAAAAGAATTCGACCTCGAATTCGAACCTTCATCATGGGATAAATTTTGTAGCCCATCTTTATTTTGCCTTTCATCATAAGAATCCTGCAAGAAAGAAAAGTTAGAAAATAAACATTGTTTTGTCTTTTTCTTTTCTTTCTCTTCCCTTGAGTGTCCATCCTTCTTGAGCTCTTCTTCTTTCCCTTTTCCCTTTTTCTCCTTAACTTCTTTTAAGAGTTTGTTGTACACTTGTTCCGGAGTTAAAGGCAAAAGTATAATCTTCTTTCCTTCCTTCTCGATGGAATACTGATTCTTGTACCTATCATAGGTGACCCCCCTATCATATTGCCAGTGACGTAACTATGTGTGGACTGCACTGGGTTTGAGCCCGGGCAACCTTTTCAAATTTTTTTTAATTAATATTAATAATATAAATATAATTTAATATATTATATTATAATTATATATTCTTCTTTAAAAATAAAAATAAAAATATTAAATATTTATATTTTAATTTACACTCATATTAATAGTTATGTATTATATATTACTAAAAATTATAATTTTTAAACTTTTGATCGATAAATATTATTTAATTATTAATTTAAGTGTATATTTAAGTATAAATTTATATGTATTTAGCACTCTTTTTTTATAATAATTCACCTTTATTTCATTAAATATGTTTTTTTTTCCTTCTTTAAATTATTAATTAGAGTTCTTATATTATCCTATTATTGTTATATTAGAACGTGAAATTTATTTTAAATTTTTATACTTATCAATTACTATTAATAGGTGAAAAAATGATTAAGTGTATAAATTATTTATTGATTCTTTAATTCTTTAGTTATTTTAATTTTTTGTTTATTTGTTGTTAGGCCTATTTAAATTTGTATACTTTAATTTACATTAAATACTTTTTTTTTAGGTTATAATAGATAAGCCACACAAAAACTCTGAATCATTTAAAACTCTTCATTTATTTTTTAAGAAAATAGATGACCAACAATCAATAAAAAATATTTCTATTGAGGCTACCAACTAAAAAAGTAAGTGATTCAAAGAACCACTTGTTGAAGTTTGCAGAATCTGAATTGATAATCAATGAATTTTATGCTCTAAAGTATCATCGGGCACAACTTAAATAGTTTTTTTTTTTTTGAAATTTATATTATTTTTTCAATGTTAGCTATAAATCTTGATATTATAAATAAAAAAAATTAAAAATTTTATTTTAATATAAATCAGTCCTTCTAAAAAAATATTTCTAGTTACGTCCCTGCATATTGCCATGGCCGCCCTAGCAAAATATGCTTAGCTTGCATAGGAATTACATCGCATATCACCTCATCCTTATACCTTCCAATGGAAAAGGTTACGAGTACTTGTTCAACCTTCGCTTTTCCATTGTCATTCAACCATTGCAACTTGTAGGGTTGAGGATGTTTGTTTGTAGACAATCCTAGCTTTTCAACTAAAGTCATGCTAGCAATATTGGTACAACTTCCACCATCAATGATCAATTGGCACATCTTATCACTCACATGACATCTTGTATGAAAAGTATTTACTTTTTGGGAATCTATGTCAAATTCTTTGAAATGATCCATTGGTGCTCGCCTTACCACAAGCAACTCCCTCGAGACAGGATTTATTTCCTCGTCACTATCTTCCTCTAGTGGCGGCATTTCCTCTCCTTCACTGTCATCATCAGTTGCCACTTCCCCATTAGCTTGTATGATCATTGCCTTCTTATTCGGACATTGGGGGTGCTACGTGGCCCTTTCTAAGACAACGATAACAATTAACATCACGGTATCGAGTAGGGATCTCAACTTTTTCTTTATCCTTTCTAGCCTCCATCTCTTTGCCCTTGTTGTTCTCAAAGTTGGGCTTGGAGCTAGCTTCCCCTTACTTCTTCCAATTGGACTTCCATGGCGGAGTAGGATTCGGTGTTGATGTCTGAAAAGTGGTCTCTGTTGGTATGATATGACTACTCCTCTTCTTCAATTGCCTTTCTACTTTAATTGCCATTTGCACCATGTCCTCTAACTCCACATAGTGATGCAATTCTACAATGTTGGCAATGTTGTAGTTCAACCCACTTATGAACCGAGCCATGGTGGCCTCCATATCTTCTTCCACATTTGCTCTTACCATTGTCATCTCCATTTCCTTGAAATATTCATCAACCGATCGATGACCTTGATTAAGCCTTTATAGCCTCTGATAGAGCTCCTGGTAGTAATGACTTGGGACAAACCGCTTCCGCATTATAGCCTTCATCTCACCCCAACTATCAGTTGGCCTCTCTCCACTTCTCTTCCTTAAGACCACTAATTGATCCCACCAATTTAATGCGTAATCGCTAAACTCGATTACCGCTAACTTCACATTCTCCTCGGAATAATTGTGACAATCAAAGACGTGCTCAACCTTTTTTTCCCATTCTAAGTACAATTCCGGATCATTCTTTCCTTGGAATGTCGGCATCTTAATCTTGATGTTGCCCAAATTTCGATCCACCCCGTCAAAGGGCCGAGGTGGGGATCTCCACATGCCTTCCCGACTATTCCTACCTCCTCTATGCCCATTCCTTCCTCCATAGGGCATCCTCCTTTCTTCATATTCATACTCTTCATCAAAATTCTCCTCTTCTAACTCCTCCTCTACCAAGGGCCTCCTATTAGGTCTCCTAACTTCTGGAGTCTCTTGGGGTGCTCTTTGTTGTAAGGTGGCAATCGTAGCTGCTTGTCGTCCTACCCGCTCATCAATATTTACCATGACAACATTCATTCGTTCCATGGATTGTTGCAGAGCCCTCAACAAAAAGGCGGTATCCGGTCTCTCCTCCGAACTATTATTGTCAAACATTATTACCACAACAAGTGCAGAGCAGAGAATATTCCAAATAATGCGAACAGAAAATTAGTTTAACCAATTAAATTGAAAATTCACTCATTTACCTCACGTGTTTAATCGTTCAGATTGATTGCTCAAGCACTCCTCGTTCTTTAGCGAACCAAATCTTTGCAATTTTCAACCCAAAGTAGAATTCCTTACTCACTCGAAGTGTAGTCGCAATATTCAATTCAAGACACAATAAGGAACTAACTCAAAGTGTTAAGAAATTCTAATTTAATGAAAAGGAATAAATTGTTTCAAACAAATTTAAACTCGAGAGAATTAAACGACAAGTTCGTAAAAATTCTTGGAAATACGAACAAGCTTTCAGAAAAAATTTTAATATGAAAACCTTCCCAAAACAACCCAAAAATTCAGAAATAACAAAACACAATCTGAAACTTTCAACAATAACCAAAAGATTGCAGGAACAAAAAGAAACAACAGGAAACAACAACAACAAATCAGAAATGATTCCAGGAACACAAATCAATCAGAAAATTGAATGAACAAGTTGGAAATTTCAGGAATTTGAAGAACAAACTGAAATTTTAGAAATAACACAGATTTTGAAAAGAACACATACATTTTTTTTTATAAACGAAAATGACAAATAAAGGGATAGGAATCTAGAGTTACAACCTAGAGCTCTGATACCAAATGACGCGAATCGAACGACACGACTCCTATAACCCTCAAGCTACGAGGCTTGGTAACCACAAGAAATACGGCCCAAGACCCGACACCAATATTAGCATGCAAATCCTACGAGAAAATCCAGACTCTTGGTTGCAAGAACTCACTTTAACGCATGGATATCACCCACCACGAATCAAGACGAGGCGAAACGCCACAAAGGGTCGCAAATTCCTTTGATAAGTTTCTTGATAGAACAAGAGAAGCTCTTGGCTCTCAATTTTGAAAATCCATTCAAAATATTTTCATTGATTAATAATCTGATTGTCCCCTTTTGGGCAGCTGCTACAATATATTTATAGTTACAAATGAAACCTAAAAATGTGAAAGAAATCCTAGCCATTGAATTGTGATCCAATGACCCAAAATTACAACAAATTTAAATTGTGCCGCAGTGGGAAAATATTCATGCCGCGGTGCGCACCGTTCTGTTTGCCTCACGCATAGCCGGGCCGCGGTACACAAAACTTCATGCTGCGGAGCGCACATTGGGGGTCTGCGCACAGGTCTGGCGTGTCAGGCGCGCTTGTCCGTGTCAGCGCACAGGTTAGGCGTGTCAGCGCGCGCACGTCTGCTTGTGTCTTCGTCATGCCGCGGCGCATAGATTCTCATGCCGCGGTGCGCATGCTTCTTCGTCCCAAAACAGAATGTCCCTCGCTGCGGCACCACATTCTCATGCCGTAGCGCGCATGTTTTTCTTAGCCCCAAAACAGATTGGCCTGTGCCGCGGCACACATGCTTGGCAAGTCCTTCGTCCAAAACAAAAACCCCTGGGCCGCAGTGCCATAAACTCATGCCGCGGTGCAGCCCCAAATTTTGGAATTGTCAATCAGACTTGTCTTCACCAAATCCCATGTGCTTGCAAGCTTGTTTGGGATGTTGCATGCTCTTTTGCGCTTCCTTTTGACCCCTCTCATGGCACGATCCTAAGCTTATGTCGTGCCTTCTTTTTAGCGCGATTTGGTTCGAATCACTCTACCTACTAGTTGTTCAAGTTCTCACTAGTGGAAGCTAATTCAACATTGGCAAGTTCTCAGCAATAGTTGGCGTTGAATTGAAAATGTTTTAATTTACTTTTCTATAATCAAAAGAAGACGTGTCAAAACAAAATTATTCCTAGTGTAGTAATTTGCTGAATTTTGACTTGCATAAGACATCAAGATTATAGTTAACAACATGTCTCTCTCATTCCAGCCGACTACCAGAATGAAGCAGAAGTTGGGGAGGCATTTAAAGAAGCATTTCAGACTGGGCTTGTTAAAAGAGAGGATCTCTTCATTACCACCAAGGCCAGTTTGATTTCCATATTAGAATATTTTCAAATGCTTTGACTAATATTTTTCATTGTTGATTGTTATGACTATGAATCTCTTTTCATCCTGAGTACAGCTTTGGAATTCAGATCACGGACATGTTGTTGAGGCCTGTAAAGACAGTCTGAACAAGCTTCAGTTAGAATATCTGGATTTGTACCTCGTCCATTTTCCCGTCGCCACAAAGCATACTGGTTGCCCCCTATTCTTTTTCTTCATTTATATACCTTAGTCTGCATATGCTAATTTGTGCTGTACAATTTGGATCCACAAAGCATACTGGTTGAGCTGACTTAATCATCCATAATGTTGAATATCTGTCCTGTCGATCTTTCTATATACATGAAGGTGTTGGTACAACTGACAGTGCTTTAGATGATGATGGGGTACTAGAGATAGACACAACTGTATCCTTGGAAACTACTTGGCGTGCTATGGAACATCTGGTTTCCATGGGACTAGTTCGCAGCATTGGAATCAGGTGAGCCAACACTGTGATTTCTACATACATTCTGATCCATTGCTATGCACATGTATATATATATATATAGCAAAAACATGCATTTTGTTGGGATATGTTATTTAACCTATCTTTCCTGATAAAAGTTAAAATACCTCTTCTGTTTGCAGCAATTATGACATCTTCTTAACAAGGGATTGCTTAGCTTACTCAAAAATCAAGCCTGCTGTGAATCAGATAGAAACTCACCCATACTTCCAACGTGATTCTCTTGTTAAGTTCTGTCAGAAGCATGGGATTGCTGTCACAGCCCACACTCCCCTGGGAGGTGCTGCGGCCAATACTGAGTGGTTTGGTACAGTGTCATGTTTGAATGATCCAGCTCTCAAGGTATATGGTACTCTTCCTTCAATGGAATTCATTAGCTTTTAACGTTCCTGCTCAATAGGCAAGGGTTATCTCTTTATGATTGCTAAATAAGGGTCCTTTTGCTTGTGGTTCTGTATAAGGTGCTTTCTAAGCCATGAAAGCACTTTAATAGTAAAAACTTGTTTCATTCATAAACGCTTTTACGGTATCTAAATAACATAAACAAGCCTTCTATGTTTCAGGGTCTTGCCGAGAAATACGGAAAGACTGTAGCCCAGGTTGTTCTCCGATGGGGTATTCAAAGAGGCACAATTGTCATTCCAAAGACGTCAAAACCTGAGAGGTTGAAAGAAAATTTTCAAGTATTTGACTTTGAATTGACAAAGGAGGACATGAAGCTGATTAAAAGTTTGGACAGAAAGTACAGGACAAACCAACCTGCCAAGTTTTGGGGCGTAGATCTCTTTGCATAAGCATGCCCTTTAGTTATGTTCATGGGTTTGCTTTGCTTTACTCCTTCCTTATGTGGGAAATAATAAGTGTGGAAGCTGTAAAGACATTCTTAAGGACACAATTTTCTTTCACTGTAGTTGTGGATTTATACTGGCATTTGGTGAAAGATTGGTTTATAAATAACTTCTTAAGGACTCTGGCTCAGTAACATGAGCGTTTGGTCTTATATTTCATTAAAATATACAGAGGGTCCTTAAATTTATCATATATATAGCCTTGAATGTTGTAGTGGTTTTCAAATGACTTAATTGTTTTCGCTCTTTAGATTTACACTACGTTTTCATAAATGTTTTATCATCTTCTTCTTTTCTTTCCTTCTTTTTTTTTTTTTTTTTTTTTGCATTAGTGGGTTCTACTTAGTTGTCTTTTTCTTGGGTTCATGTGCGGGTTGTAATTTTATTAGAAAAAAAATGTTACGCAGGTCTTTTGCTCTAGTAAAAAGTGGTGTTTAAATTTTTACTTTACAAAATGTGTTCATTGATCATTTTGTTTATAAAAAAAGGGCCATAAAAAGATTTTTTATATTTATGATTAATATTTTATTATTAAAATATTTTAAGCTAAAATATTGAAGATAACAAAATTGTTATTTCGTGAATATTAAAAAATAATAAAAATTTCGTGAATATCTAATAATCCAACATCTTTAATGCCTACTAACTCATTTGTTCTCTAGACCTAAACAAAAATCTCAAAAATTCTATTAACCTATCATTCGTGAACTGCTTCTACTCATTTCTAATAGTAAAATAGATAATCGAAAGAAAAGAAAAGAAACAAAACTTGTTTAATATTTGTAAGAAGAATTGAATTTTTAAAAGATGACAAAAACTTTCAAAAAAGATATTGAAGAAAAAAATTAATATATTACAACATGATAATTAAACATGAAATAAATTGCTTGTTTAACTATCTAAATAGGAAAAAATTAATGTCATTTAATGGATCATTTTTTGATAAAATCCAATAAAATAAACAATTTAATTACATTTGAACCATCATCAATTTCTCTTAAAAAATACAAAAACAATAAGTGACTCACATTTATTAGTTCCTAACTAACAACCTAAAATAGTTTGTAAAAAAATATCACATACCATTGAGTAACTAAAAAAATTGCCTCCCAAGATCTTTTATAATTGCCGAAATTGACATTTTAGCATCAATCCCACAAAAGTCATTTCCATGTTTTATTCCATTGTTATTAAAAAAAAAAAAACTAAGCAAAGATGGAGAGAAAGGAGATGACGAATGTAGAGTTTTCGTATGAGATGTAAATGAATGTAGAAATAGAAATCAACAAATTTTTACAGAAAAAAAAGAGTGTGAACGAGAATGATTGTAAAAATTAGGATAAAAAAGAATTTTAATAGATTTTGGGACTTCCGAATGGGTAGGGATTATAATTTAGATGAAATGACTATTTTGTTGTCTTTTGTTTAATCACATGTAGATTTTAATAATAAAATAATGTTAAAAAATACTAATCACTTTTTTTACAAACAAAAGGACTAAATAACACATTTTCTAAACTAAGAACTAAATAACACATTTTTATATAAATAAAATGATTAATGTGACTATTCACTCATTTTATTATTATTATTATTATTATATTATGAAATGCGGGTTGTAAGGCTTTAAAATAGCATCTTATAAATTAATTTTCGTTCGGAAAAAATATTAAAAATATTATCTAATTTATTTTTAATATCTTTATTGCATTCTAAAAATAAATTTTTTAATTTAAAATGAAAAGAAGTCATGATATATTGTTTCTAATTTAAAATTCACGTATAAAAAAATTGAAAACTCATACGATGCGTGTTCGGTTTTGGTCCATGTAAGTTTAATTTTTTTAAAAAAATAAAAAAAAAATGTCACATATAAAATTTATAATTACAAAAATATGATCTTTTATTGAACCATACATTTTCAATGTAAAAAAAAAAAAAAAGAATTTGGCACAATTTACATTTAATATTGTTTAAATTAAATTACAATTACTTTTATCTATTTAATATTGAATGTTATCTATTGGACCATATTTAATATTATTGTGTTTTTTTTTTGTTTTGTTATTATATGTTATGAATGTTATTTTTTCTGTCGCAACTCGCCAACAAGCAATACCTGTAATGCCATCTTAAGAACTATTGAAAATAGGGTGTAACAAAGAAATGTAACATGTTAATTTTAAAGGTTTGCCCATCTCATTTAAGCAACCTACGTTATACCAACCTCGCCAATTATTGAATTGAAATAGAAGGCCAAGTATGTACTTTTCTGCATCAAACTCAGAGAACAACCATCTTGAATATGAAAATATGAACATTGTATTACATAGATGAATCAATTTGGCGTAAAATCAACCAAAAATAACTTAAAATAGTCATGAAAGCAAGAGACAATTTGAATGATACAAGAGCAGGCCATCTGAGGCTCTCTAAATTCATTACCAGCCCATCTCTGTGAGTGAGATCCGACTCACAAGAGAACCAGGAAAAATTTTCCACACTTTCCACATCTTTTTCTTTTGTTTGGAAAAGCCTGATGACATTTTTCTCCAAAAATTTACTTTACTTTTTCCCTTCCCTCCAATCTCAGATGCCAACAGATCCTCAGGTATCCATCTTTAGCAAGCTACTGATTCAACTCGGATTTTGCAGTTGTGCCACAATTCTGCTGCTGTTGCGACAAGAATACATGAGGATTCGCAGAAAACTGTGAAGCCATGCACTTAGAAGGGTGAGATTCCCCGCTAAACTCAGCTATAGCAAGCTTTAAACGTTGGACCTCTGCTGTTAAGGCTTCGTTAAGAGCTGCCATATTCCATCACAAGTAGGAAAATTAGTGTGAAGGACTTGTAGTTTAACATACAACAAGAAACAAATAAATAGTATGACAGATAATTAGAAGTGCGAAGCACACAATTAAAAGATCACACAACTCTTCCCCGAAAAAGTCAACACTAAACCTGTGTATACACATTAGCACTTCATTTCATCTTGAAGTCAAAAAATACTTAATGAATGATAAAACAAGTCAATAAGCATGGGAATGAATTATCCATGAAACATTTCTATATGACAGTGTCTGTGGCACACTATTTCATCAACTTATTAAATTTAAACGGGAATAAATAAATAATAAATAAAATACCATCTCGGATTTGTGCCTGTTGTTGCATGGCTTGAAGGCGAAACTTGAGCTCGTTATTCTGATTAGTAAGACCAATAGAATCTCTCTGGCATTGACATAAATGAGATGAAGATATTACAAAGAATCTGATGATATGGAAAAACAATTGTACCTGAAATCAATATCTCATTGGTTCAAAATCTCAACCTGTAATAATGTAAGCTGTGCAGACAATGTGGTTGCTTCTGTCTGAAGAGTTTGAACCTTGTGCTCCAACTCTGAAATATACATCATCTTCCTTTCTTTGGACCGAGCAGCTGATTGACGATTTGCCAATATCCTAAACCAAGAAGACTGATCCATTATTGACAGACAAAGCAGTATTTTTTTTATTAAAGAATTCAGTTGATTATGTCAAAAAACTAGCAGAATAAAACTCAAACTGCAATACCTTTTCGCACGCTTTGGATCAGCCAATGCAATCTCAGCAAGTTTCTCATTAGTCATAATTTTCTTTAGTTCAGTGCCATTAAACTCACCGTTGCCAAACTCCATACCAAAGGCATTTGAATTGTCATCAATGGAGTTGTTAGGTGAAAGCTGTCCAGAACAAGTTCCCGGTGAAGGTGGTAGTTTAGGCGATTCATCACCGAAATGCAATTTGCCCATGAAACTATCCATTGAAACACTTCTATAATGACGACCAGACAGAGTAACATCTCCATCAGCCCTCCTCTTGATCCCTTCCCTTTTCTCAGTCAAGGAACTCAACTCCATTTTTTGCACAAGTCTTCCTTTTTCATTCATACTACTGTCTGCTTCATTCTCACTACTATCACCTTCATTTGTCTTAGTCCCACTTGCTCTACTATCCAAATCCTCATGATTCTCATTACCATTCTTATTATCATCAATCCCGGAATAGTTCAAAGCATCAATACCATCCAAATTCATATACGCAGAAAACAAATCATCCACTACTTCCCCTTGAGATTTTCTGTCCCGAATTCCTTCCACATTGTTATCACCACCACCTCTTTCCCAACCCAATTCTCTCTTAACCAACTGAACTGCCTTCGTTGCATTATAATTCTCTGAACCTGAAATTGCCCCTTCCAATTCCAAACTATTTGAACCACTCAAAGGTAAAAAGTGAGGAAAAACTTGTTGTTGTTGATGAGTTAAAGAAGAGAACCCAAATGGGATATCACTAATAGACCTTCTATGTGCTTTTCGAGGAGGCAAGTTCTCACTACGCTTATTAAACGATGAAGATGGTAACAAAGACTGTGAATTAGCATCTCTATCTTCCATAGAGACATCAGAAGACACTTGGTCTGAAATTGAGGTTGATGGGGTCTCACCAAATGGTGAAGGGCTTAAAGGAGGTAGATAATCAAGGGAGAAAAACGATGATTGAGACAAGGATCTTGAATGGGTTGGTCCATGGCTATAATTTTGTGAACCCATTTGCTGGTTAATAGCCCTAGATGTCGGGATCTGAGAATATGGTGAAATTGGTGGTATACCAACTCGTTTGCTACTGCTCTCTCTATCTCCACTAAAGTTATTTCTTGAACGAAATTGAGATTGGTTAATTGGGGGTATAGCTAGTTGATCCATAACAAATGATGATTGTTTCACAGTTGATGAAGAAGTTCCAAATGATGATTGAAGTCTTTGATTCATATCACTGCGAACTTCTTCATTGTCACCCATTTCAGTACTAACAATACATCAACTATGTCTGTATAGTTTATCAAATGCTCAAAGCCAATAAAATATGACACAGGCCAAAGTTGAAAACTTTAAAATACACAGACAAAGTAGATCCAATTACAAAATAAATATTTATACTTTATGAAGTTACTCCTCATTCCAAAACAAACCCATGAATTTCCTAAAGATGATCGAGCAGAACAAACAGTACCTCACAACTGTTTTGCCATTTTTAGCAGGAAGCTAGGCAGCAGTTGTGGATAAAGTTGATCTAGAAAAGTGCTAAGCAGACAGCAGTGCACCAGAATTTGCTAACTTTCCTTTTACACTGTTTTGGACTGGGACGAAGGAAGACAAACATATGAGTAGCAATCTCTACAACACGGATTTCATGGCTATTATTAATGCTAATAACAAAGACGTGTAGATTTAATAATGAATCTCATTTTGTATTTTGGCTTGCATTTCAATTTCATTCCGACTTCATTTCTCTTTCCAAGCCACGTCTTGCAGCAGCTTTATTTATTAAATTATATTATATTATAATTAATTAATATTTTAATAAAACACTATATAACATAATTATATTAAATTAATTATATATTTTTTATTAAAATAATTTATATTTAAAATAATTTTTAATTATAAAATTTATTAAATTAATATTTAATTTATTTTTATATTTTATAACATTATCAAAAATAAAAAAATATTATTTTTAAATTAAAATAAAAAAATTAAAACATGTAATTTTATGATTGAAAATTTAGATAGATTAAATTGTTTGTCTAATATGATTTAGATTCATACTTTTTGGTTGTATAAAATTTTATACAACTTTATTACTTTTGTACTGTACGATACGATTTAATGTTACAGTCACATAGAAAATTGTATATAAATTATACACTCAATGTATTTAGTACGATGTAACAAACACCGTTAGAGTTCATATTTTTTTTTAGTGTGTATACCAATAATAAAAATATTATTATATGCATCAAGTAATCTGTAAATTATTGATTAGATAAAAGTTGAGATTTTGGCTAAATAAATAATTGTAAAATTTTTTACTAACAATAATCAATTAAATTATGCTATATAAATTAAGATTAAATATAACATCCCTCTTTCTACTATCCAAATCCATTCATTTTCATCCCTATACAAATATTATTTTCATTTTAATCCTTATAATATTAAAACCTCAACCTTTTAAGTCTAAAATTTAATTTTTTTTTATATTTAATGAAATTTAGCATTAGTTAAATATTATTAAATTGACTTATTTAAAATTTAAGGGTAAAATAGTATTTACATTTTAAAAAATATATTTTTTATTATTAAAAATTTCAAAAAAATCTTTAAAAGCTAAATATATTTATACTCAAATCTCCTTATAAAATATGAATATATTAGAAGCATAAATTCTTAAAATTATTCTCAAGATATATTATTTCATTCTAGAAAAAAAAAATATTGACTTAAAATTAAAAAAATTAAAAAAAAATGATAAAAACGTTGAATGTATTTATATTTAATAAATTTATTTATTTTTTAATTAAATTTAATTATTTACTTAATAACCAATAAATTAATGCCTTAACAATGAACATATGCAAAAAGACATGCAAATACATTAACAAGGAAATCGAATAAAGAATGCATAGATTTATAAATGAAATCACTCGGCCCCTTTGTCAGCTGGACAACGTACATGTAATTCATAACAATTATTTTATAATGGTAAATCACAGTAAACGAAATTTATGATATATTCTCTTGTCAAAATGTTTTATGTCAAAATAATGTAGCACTAAGTAATCGATAGATTCAAAACACAATAATAGCAACAAAAAAAAATTAAAAACACAAATATTATCATTTGTTGTCCAATTTCATTGAGTGCATCTAACTCCTACCATTTTATTTTATTATTATTATTGATTTTTAAATTAATATTATTTTCCTACGATGAAATGATATATTTTTTAGAATAATAGTTTTACAAGTTCTTTTTAATTTTTATTATTTTTTGAAAATTTTAATAACATATTCATATTTTATAATGAAATTTTGGTAAAAAAAAAAAAAAATTTGTAGAGATATATTTGTTAAAAATGTAAATATTATTTATCCTTAAATTCTAAATAAGTGAAGTTAATAATATTTGATTAATGTTAGGCTCTGTTAACTTTAACAAAACAAAAAAATTAGGATTTGTACTTAAAAGGTTTTGAAGTTTTAATTGTATAATAACTAAAATGTAAGTAACATCTATATAGGGAAAAAAATGAATGAATTTGGATAATATAGAAGAGATAATGCATTTAATCTTATGAATTATAATAAGCATAAAATTGTAATAAAAAAATTATTCTAAAATTAACGGTGTTATTGAAAAAGGAGTCCTATTTTATTTTTATGTCACAAATATCTTACAATTGGTATTATATTTTCTTGTTGATACTATTATGTAACTTATTATTGGTATAAATGTATTTTAATTTTATGCATGTATATGTAAAATATATGCAAACTTTTATATTTTATTTTTAATTAATATTTAATACAATTTTTTTCTTAAAATGTTAGTTTATATACACAATTGTGGTATTATTAATTGCAAAATTTATAATGTATATTTATTTTAGAGTTGTTGACAAAATAAAAATTAATTAATAAAAACATTTTAATTAATACATATAATTATTCATCTGATAAAATAAGTTTTTTCTTTTCTTTTGGATTAAATGATATTATTAGTGAAGGATATTGAAACCAAATGAGCTAATATGCTATTTCCTTGAAAATGCGAAGAAATAAAGTTTAAAATAAAATATTAGGAGTGGACGTTTTGTTTTTTTAAAAAATATCATTTAATTTAAGTTTAGGTCTAAATCAAATTTATTATTAACTTTTTTGAAGTTTGTTGTTCTGATAAGTCTAAAATATTACAAAATTGATATTGTTTGTTTGATTGTGAGTCTGCCAAAAATAAAAATCAATAAAATTGAACCGACTTACACATTTATATATTAATATTTTTTAAAAAATATTATATAATAAATGTTATAAAAATAAATAAAATAAAGTATTAATTAATATTATAGAAATATGTAACATAAAAGCCCTAAACAAATATGCAGTGTGTGAAATCATGATTTTGAATTTATAAGAATGAGCACTAGAGCATTAAATAAAAAGAAATGTCAATAATAAGATATCATTTTTATATAGCACATATTGATAATTTTAAATTTATCAAGTATTAGATACGAGCAAGGATAATAGTTCTTATAATTGGTAGTATTACACCTGTATATTATAGTTTTAAAAAAAGTGTTTGTATTGTTAAATTATTATTTGTAATTTTTATTGTATTTTTTATTATGATAATAATTTTTAAATAAAATTATAGTTTCAAAACTGCTAAATTAACATATCTCAAACGAACATTATAGATCGATTTAAAGGTTGGATCTTTAAGAATTATAGATCGAATAATATTTTGAATTTTTCAAAACTAATAAGATAAAATTGATTTATAAAATAACTTAGACCACCTACCAAATTTATGTCCACCCTATAAAATATCATACTTAATATATGTTATTTAAAATAGTGAATAAACACACTCCATGATCTCAAAATTTTAATAATTATAGAAAGTAATAATATTATTGTAATTATTTTTATTTTTATTATAATAAAAATATATAAAATATTTATTATTTTATTATTATTACTAATCATATTTTAATTTTAATAATATTATTTTAGAATAAATAATTATTAATAAATATTATTATGGTAATAATAATTTAAATTTTAAAAATATGACTTTTTTAAAAAAATAAATATTTTAGTTTATGACTTTAAATCTCACTTTTAATATTTATTTAAAGTAATAATATTATTATAATTATTTTTATTATTATTATATTAAAATTGTATAATTATAATTTTATTTTTATAATTAATTACAACCTTTTGCTAATATGTTGTTTGAGAATTTTTTGGAATTAAAATATTGTATTGGGGCACTCATATTTAATTTTCATTTTATCATAATTGTTTTTTAATTACAAGTCTTAAAACGATGAGCTTCTTTGTCGTCACATTCAAAAAGACATTTTTGAGGCTTCATAAACCCTAGTGGCTATTGGCAATTAGCCGACCAGTTGGTACTATATTCTTAACAAAACCAAAACTCAGGCTTAGCGAGTTCGGATAAAGAGCTCTCTAACGAGTCGACTCGGTCATGGACGACGGTATGTCGCAAACTGAGCGAGTCGAGGACATTGAGGTATCGACGGGCCTACCATCGCCGGAACAGTCTCTGCCTCATCAGCAGCTGACACCAGAGGAGCTGATGGCCAAAGCCATAGCTCCTGTAAAGCGGGAGTTTCTTCGCCATCTGTCTGCTAGGCCTTCGTCTACCAATCCCAGTAACGACGCCGTTTCAAATGAGAATGATAAGTCTACTGAACCAAGCTCCACCACTTTGGTTAAGGAGAAGAAGTCCAAACGCCAACTCAAACGTGAACGCCTTCAGGTACTTTCTCACTTCTACGCAATATATTTTTCTCAGATTCTACACTGGATTTTTATATTTTGATATGAATGAACTAAGTGAACTCAACGTGTCTTTTGATGAATAAATAACGTGTTTCTTTGTTATTATTATATGTAAATGGATGGATTATATTTATTTTTAGGACTAAAAGTTGGAATTTGGGTTTTTTTTTTTCTTCCTTTTTCCCGAAGTTATTTCTGCCTAAAAAAATGAAAATTTCTTTGATGGTTTGGAAGTTTAAGATGGTAGATTATTATTGTAAAATGATCGAAATATTGTGATTTCATAAACTGAATTTGTTGGGGTAAGACACTTATTAATATGGCAAATTTTGAATCTAATGTGATACTAGGAAGACATTGAGTTAATTACTGTAGCAGATAACAATTTATGGTTCATGGTTCAGTAATGTTTGTTATTCCATTGTTACGACTTTATATATAATCATCTTTCACACCGTTTACTCTGGTTTGCACTTGAACATTCAAAATTTAAATTTTAAAACCCATATGAATGATCAATTGATCCGAAAGAAGTGCTTTCCACACGTTGCAGCAACAGAAATCTGCTTTAAATATCTGCCCTGAGGTATCAAAAACAGGAGATGTTTCTGCATGTCCTTACAATGACAAGTGCCGTCACAGCCACAATGTGGAAGCTTTTAAGGCTCAGGTAATTTAATGCAAAACCTAGTCTTTAGATTAGTTGATTTTTTATTTTATTTTATTATTATTATTATTATTTGATTTTTTTGGGGGGGGGGGGAGGGGAGGGGAGGGGGGGGGGGGTTGTTTTATGTTGACTGGAATGTTATTTCAGTCAATTACTTCTAAAGTTAGACGTCCTTAATTGCAGAAACCAGAAGATTTAGAGGGAGAATGCCCTTTTGTCACTGCCTATGAGGCATGTCCATACGGTTTGGCATGCAGATTTTTGGGTACACATCGAAATGTTTCTGTTGGAGGAGCTAATATTCTCATAAAAAACACAGAAATGAATGGATTGAACAAAACCACTCAAAAACTTTTGTGGAAAAATAAAATGAGCTTCCCAAAAGCAGATGCTCAACTTAAGTCTCTTGGACTCCAGGTATTAATAGATATTATCACTTATTTTTCCATATGTTGCTGTTTTCTGTGCATATTTATTGGCTTATGAGCCTGGCTGGCACCTGTTGGTTTTAATTCGTTGCCTCTGCATGTAGCCATAATTGTTTCTGTTACAAGGAGCACTGTAATTCAGTGGGGAATGATGTCATATAGGTATCCGTACCATTGATTTGTTTTCCTGGTATTGTGTTTCTCACAAGTTACCCTCCGTTGCTAGCATATTCATAATTTCATTTGCGCAGTTTTTGGTGGTAATTTACAATTTTTAATGATTTACAATGACTTGTATTAATGGAGGGGGGAAAAATCAGCTAATATTTGTGTCAAAAAAGGGAATAGAAAATAAGAATAACTTTGTAATAGAGATTTTTAAGAAACTTTTAGACAGGCAAACAAAATTGTAAGTACAACCAGATAGTGTGTTTTTAATGGTCATTATTGAAGCAAAATATTGGTTAAATACACAATTGATCTGTTTATTACATTGATAAGGTATTTTAGAGTTTCATTGATTTGTTTCAAGTTGTAAAGAAGAATCAACATTGTAGTTTTCTAGAAGTATTAGTATAACTTAATACTTTTGCAATCTAAATTTTCATGGTTAGTTATTTCTTATCTTCATTGTGGTTTGTTGATAATTATTTTATTTTCATATTCAGTGTATAATTATTTTATTTTCATAATAAGTGTATTAGCTCTTACCATGACTACTTTGTTGGTTTTAATATATAGTGACTTATTATGTTGCAGGTTCATGCCAAATCTAAAACAAAATTACTGGAAGATGAGAAGGATGACAAAGACATTTCCAATCGTTGTCATGTTACCAAGGGAAATGGCTGTGCAGATTTGACGAGTGATCCAGATGCTAAAATGGAAATGGCTGCCGAAGAAGCCAATGGCAATGTCATTGATGAAAAACCTCGACCATTAAAGAAACCAAAAAGTGAATTTGAAGAACGTTTCCCTGATGAAGAAAAAGATACAGGTTTTGGATTTTTAAAGATTCTCATTTTTTATTTTTTCGTCTCTCAATTTTTTTAGAGGCACTTCTAAGTAGTAAGTAATACTTTCTGAATAATACTATCAGGTGCAAGTTCAATGGAGAACATTGCAAGTAGAAACTGCACGCAATCTGAAACAGAAACCACTGATAATATGATACTTCCAGAAACCGATAGATGCTTGAAGTTACACCCACGCGAAAAAAAGATTATTGACTTTAGAGAGAAATTATATCTTGCTCCTCTAACCACAGTTGGGAATCTTCCTTTTCGAAGGGTTTGCAAAGTTTTAGGGGCAGACATAACTTGTGGTGAAATGGCTATGTGTACAAATCTTTTGCAGGTTTGTCTCTAGTTGCACTGGCTAAATTCCTGAAGTTATCCGTGCTTACTGTCTTAGCTGATTGGAAATATTCACGATACCAATGGAGACATATATTAACAATACAGAACAGAAATATCAATACATGTATGCATCTAAAAACATGTGCTAGGGTGTCTTATACACCATCCAGTGAGCCAAAAATGGGGGAAAATCTCTAGGTACTGTCAATCTACCCATTCTTGATGTAGAAGGTGGGAGGGTAATTAAGACCAATGGATTTTAGAATAGGTATAAGACAACTTTGGAGCTCTTGAATTTTTATTGGTTTTCATAAACTCAACATGGACTTGGGTGAAATCTCATATGTAGTTTAATGGAGATTTCGTTGATTTTAAGGATAATTGCATTTTTTTGACAAAGAAAATCTCTAGGTACTGTCAATCTACCATTCTTGAATTGAAGGGTTTTTTTTTTTTTTTGGAGGGGTGGTTGGGGAGGGTCATTAAGACCAATAGATGTAGAATAGTTACAATAGTCCTTTGGAGCTCTTGAATTTTTATTGGCTTTCATAAACTCCACATGGACTTTGGTGAAAACCCATAGGCTGTTCGAAGCATTGGCGGATGCATATGTGTTCTAGAGAGCATGTGCTCCTCATTTGATCGAAGGTGTAAATTTGCACTTAAAATTTTAGATATTTTATAAAAATTATATTATATTTAACATGTAGTACACCTCTCAATTAAAATTTTAAGTCTATATTTTAAGTCTATATTTTAAGTATAAAATATTTTAAACTTATGTATAACTTGCTTATTTTTAATTAAAATTGTAATAAATCCCACATTATAATACTTATATTTGTTCAAAAAAAATTCATTGTCAAGTTTTTAGCTCCATTGTTTAATTTTTTTTTTTTTTAATTTCTTAGTATTTTGTTAGAAATTTGCGTTATTAATTATTTACAACTTTACAAGTGCCCCCTCCAAGTTTGAGTCTAGATCTGCCAATGGTTGGAAGTGCTTTTCTTAGCGACACTAAACTAGATTTTGGTAAAAATAATATCTCATCTTTTAACATTTTCATTTGTGTTGCATTTTTATATTTATTTATAGCCTACACTACTCGTATGGCTGTTTGCCTTTCTGTAACATTTATAATTGCAACATTTTTGTTGGGGGTAGGGTCAAGCATCAGAATGGGCACTGTTGAGACGTCATTCATCTGAGGATTTGTTTGGTGTACAAATATGTGGGGCATATCCAGACACGGTGACACGAGCTGTGGAACTTATAGATCAGGAATGTACCGTGGATTTCATCGATATAAACATGGGTTGCCCCATTGATATTGTTGTGAACAAGGGTTCTGGATCAGCCCTTTTAACAAAGCCAATGCGGATGAAAAGTATTGTGGAAGCAGCTTCTGGCACAGTGGACATATCTATTACTGTTAAGGTACTATCATTACACCACACCCAGACAAACAATTCAAGTTATGCACAAATAGTTTTGTTGGTTGCAGATATTAGCTGGAAGGGGTCTCAGTTGACCCATGGTTTTGAAACAATAACATATTTTTGATGCTTGATGTGCTTGCCTCAGTTTTCCTTTTTTGCTTCAGATGTCAACTTCATCATAGACTTTGGTGATTATTATACTACTTTTCATGCCTGATAGGTTCGGACAGCATACTATGAAGGGAAAAACCGCATTGATTCAATTATTGGTGACATGGGAAACTGGGGAGCCAGTGCTGTGACAATACATGGTCGATCAAGGCAGCAACGCTATAGCAAGCTGGCAGATTGGGAGTACGTATACCAGTGTGCCAGAAAGGCCCCCGATTCTTTGCAAGTCCTGGGAAATGGTGATATATTTTCCTATTTAGATTGGAACACGCACAAGTTTGACTGTTCTCAGCTATCAACTTGTATGATTGCTCGAGGAGCACTAATAAAGGTCTGTGTAATAAGTCTAATGACGTATTGGTTATTCTCTGACTCCAATACTTTTCCTTCCCCCCCCTCTCTCTCCTGTTTCAATTATCTTATTTTCCTTGAGTGCACATGTCTGAATTCTGTATAAAAGCATGAGACACGTTTCTTATTATCTTTCTTTTGCCTTATTGCTTTAAAGATTATGGAGCTGTCATTTCTGCTTTTCAGCCTTGGATATTTACTGAAATTAAGGAGCAGAGACACTGGGACATCAGTTCTGGAGAGCGGTTAAATATATTGAAGGATTTTGTACGATTTGGTCTCGAACATTGGGGTTCTGACAATAAAGGTTTGTCTTACTAATCAAACAGCCTCAATTCTGATGCCGTTTAGGGGTTGGGCATCATGTTTTAATTTGATCTTGATTATCATCAACATTGTTCATGAAAGAGAGAAGGAAATAAACGTAAATGTTCAGTGCTTTGTAGTTCTATGTTTCTTTTTGTCACTATTAGAAATTTTCAATTCTGGTGTTGCATCTCCAGGAGTTGAGACAACTAGGCGTTTCCTGTTGGAATGGCTTAGCTATGCATATAGGTACATACCTGTCGGTCTTCTTGATGTCATCCCGCAACGACTGAACTGGCGTTCACCGTCATATAATGGTCGAGATGACCTTGAGACACTCATGGCATCTGATTCTGCTGCTGATTGGGTAAACCACTGGCTTCTTGTTTTAGTTTTGTGAAGACATCATTATCCCAGCTGTTAAACACAGTGGCTTGACAATTTACCCTTTTGATTGTGCAGATTAGAATCTCAGAAATGTTGCTCGGGAAGGTTCCAGATGGTTTCACATTCGCACCAAAGCATAAATCTAATGCATACGACCGAGCAGAAAATGGTTGATGGGTGGAGCGCGGTTGATGTTGTCAGATTGATTTCTTCATCTGACGTGATCTTTTCTTCCAGATGTTAGTACCGAAGCTGGGATTATGGCATTTGTGCCTTGTTCACTTGAGGAAAATGAGTGCAGCCTTTAAAACAAATAGGCTGCTGCTCATTATGCCTTTTAGTTACTTTCTCAAAGTAATAATTCAATGAATGCATGTTATACTTTATCCTAGTTTCGAAAGATGTTGATTTATAAACCTTGTGAGGATAAATGCGAAAACTCAATAAACTTCTGGCGGTGGAAAGGAGAGTATTATGCATGTAATTTCCAACAATGATTACTAATTTGCGAGTAAAATTCACAATTTAGCCTTTGAAGTTCCTTTTAGCGTCTAATTTATTTTGTTCTTTAAAGTTTGTTTGTTTATCAAGTGGAGGTATTTCTTTGTTTTTAGCCTCAAGGTCTTTAGTTCTTGGTTTTGCTTAGACGAATATAATATGATTTGAGGTGTCTATCGGTGTTATTAGTCGGATAAGGCAAGTGTATGGATCAATATTATCGGCACTTAGATAGTCGACCTTTTTTTTCCCTCTCTTCTTTGATAAACGCTTGGTCAATTTAAGTGATCAAATAGAATAATTATCTGCTCTTTCCATCCTCGTACTTGACAAATGTAAAAAAATATAAATTTATATTCATATTAATAATATTTTAATATGTTTAAATTATTTTGAAAAGTAGATAAGTGATTTAAATTTTTTTTGTTGTTGATAATTTTACTATAGTTATGATACAGATGTAAAAATAAGTACGAATTTATGTGAATATTGTACTTTCCACTATCCTAAAATTACACAAACTACCATAAAATTAGCTCTGTTTGCGATATTTGAAAGTAAAACAAACTAGACTGTCACTCTCGAACAAGTTCTTTCCCGTAAAATATTAATTTCTTGCCTTAGCTTTAAGCCGATTTGGACAAGAGAAGTAATGATGAAGAATTTGAAAAGGTGAGAAATATAGGCATTTTATCTTGAGGAACCCCAAAAAATAAGCGATAACTAAATTTTGGTCAAATTCTCACCAAATTTGACATCGTTTCAACTCTGCCAATATACTATACCATAGATGGTATCTTTTTATTGTTTTTTATTTCATTTTTAAATGTTCATTCTCACTGGTGTAGTGGAATTTAAACTACATACCAATTCACGCAAGTGATTTTGCAACGAAACTAGGCTTTATAGAATTGCTTTCCAATAAGTCTTATACCAAAATCACTTACATTCACGTAAGTGATTTTGCAACGAAAATAGGCTTTATAGAATTGCTTTCCAATAAGTCCTATTTCCATTACCATTGTCAATTAGACTAGCTACCAAGTGGCCTTCAACTAGCATCAGATTCTGTAGTTGATGGTCTGAAATTTGTGACTCCCAATGTTTTTGAATCTTTAGATTGTGATCTGTCCTGATATGTTTCATGTCTTGCCCTTTAGTTGTTAGCCCTTTGTCTTCTAAGTAAAGGATTTTTATTGTCATTGGCTGAAAATCAAATTATAAGAATATGAAACTGGCCTCAGCTTTATTATCTATTTGCCTTGGCTTGACAATGATTGCTTGCATAATGTTTTAGAAAAAGTGTTTTCAAGAAGTTTTAAGCCTTTTTTTTTTTTCCTTTTCTTTTCTATTTAGTTCTGTCATTTTAATCCGATTCTTTTTTACAAGATCTGAAAAAAGTAGAAGCAAACAAATTCAAAATTCGATAACAATCCAACCATAACCTTAACAATATCGTTTCAAAAGTCGATAACAAGTCCATCAGCAATTTTATCATAAATACTTTTTCAGAAATGTAAAAGCAATTTTATCATTAATACTTTCAGGCTCAAAAAGCAATTTTAACTGAAACCACATTTGATTTAAACCATTACTTTTAACATAATCACAATAAACATATTCTAAAACCTTACACAAATAATCTAATTCCATGTTAGCGATGCACTTTTATCATATGTAATAATATATTAAGCAGATTATATTCTTAGCCTCTCTTTGGATGAATAAAAAGCACAACGAACATAACAAGCAAACTAGTTAGAAATATCAGAAGAGTTGGATCACATACTCATGCTTTTGTGATAAAGACCATGTTGAGGAAATTCATAGAAGTTGATAACCCGTTGTATACAATCGAAGGACTATGAAATATAAAAAATCCAAACAACAATTATTTGAGGCAAAAAAAAAAAAAAAAGATTGTGTAAGCCTAAGATTTTGGAATTCCATATGTGGACATCACTCATCAAATCCTCACATAGTTTGATGATAACCAAAGTCAGCACCATTTTTGAATCCAAAAAACCCATCTATAGTTTAACAACGTTGTTCTCCTCCTCATCTATTTGAATTCTGTTTGCTTGAATCCAACCACCATCAATAGATTCTAAGCTACCAGTCAAACCATCATCTACAGAATCACCAAGACGTTTTACTTTAATCTCTCTAGGCTCCACAGGGTACTTCCCAGAAAAGCAGGCATAACAATAACTTGGAGATTTATTACCCAACAATTTTGTCAAGCTATCAAATGGAAGGAATGCAAGTGAATCTGACCCAATAAACTCCCTAATTTCCTCCACACTCATCCTATTAGAAATCAATTCCTCTGAACTTGGTGTGTCTACTCCATAATAACAAGAAGCAATAATTGGCGGACTCGCAATTCTCATATGAACTTCTTTAGCACCAGCTTCCTTCAATAGCCTAACAATTTTTGAAGAAGTAGTTCCTCTAACAATTGAGTCATCAACAACCACAACCCTTTTACCTTCTAATACTGCTCTAACAGGAGCAAGTTTCAGCTTAACACCAAAGTCTCTAATTCTCTGTGATGGTTCAATGAAAGTCCTACCAACATAGTGAGACCTAATCAAACCTTGTTGAAAAGGCACACCGGCTTTTGCAGCATAGCCAAGAGCAGCTACTACACCAGAATCAGGTACTGCTATTACAACATCACATTCCACAGGAGCTTCAGTAGCCAAAATCTCACCAAATACGTGGCGTGATTCATATACAGATCTCCCAAATACTACAGAATTGGGAAGAGCAAAATATATATGCTCAAATATGCATTGCTTTGGTTCAGGGTGTGACATTAAACAAAGTGATTGAATCCCATCTTTATCTACCACAACAACTTCACCAGGATAAACTTCTCTCTCATATGTAGCTTCAATCAAATCAAGAGCACAAGTCTCAGAAGCAAATACAATCGCACCATTACTCCTCCTTCCCATAACCAGAGGACGAAACCCGTGTGGGTCTCGAACAGCAACAAGCTTATCCTTGACTAAAAATACCATCGAGTAAGCACCTGAAATCTGCTCACAAGCATCTACAATCCTCAATAAAAAAGGCCTATGTTTAGACATCGCAATAAGGTGTAAAACAACCTCTGTATCAGAACTAGTATTGAATATTGAACCACTATCTTCAAGTTTTGATCTAAGGGCTCTATAATTAACTAAATTACCATTATGGGCAACCCCAACAGAACCAAACCTGTAGCTTGCAACAAAAGGCTGGACATTCTTGAGCATAGAAGCCCCTGCAGTTGAATACCTAACATGACCAATTGCAGAATCTCCAGGCAATTGGTCAAGTTTAGACTCATTAAACACATCAGCAACTAGTCCAACACCAGTTACCGATTGTAGTACATCGTTATGAACTGAGACAATCCCAGCTCCTTCTTGACCACGATGTTGAAGAGCATGGAGAGCCAAATAACAAAGGCGAGAAGATTCTGGGTCACCATAAATACCAACAACACCACACTCCTCTCTGGGCTTATCATCGTCATCATCAAAGTAACTAACAAAAGGGCCATCTGGGTTCACTTTTTTTGCAGATATAAGGTCTGAAATAGGGGTTTTCGCAGAGACGGTGAAGGAGGTTCTCTGGGTATGAGTAAAGGTGGACGCTTTACAAGGAAGGAGGGGCTTTAGGAGGGTTTTGGGGCAGAGAGAGAGAGAGGATTGAGATGGGTTTAGGCGGAAAGGTGTGTGTTTGGAAAGAGATGAAGAGAGAGGCGTGGCCATGGAAGAGAAGAAGAGAAGCTTTGGTTGAGAAGAAGAAGAGAGAGAGAGAGAGATGAGGAAGTCAGTGATGGGCGGGCAATTGGGAAAAGAGGTTTTTGGAGGTAGTGTTGAAGCTAGGTTTTTCGATTTTGAGAGAAGGAAATAACAGCCACAGAAACATATATAGTATTACTGGTCTGTGATATTGGTTTCCTCACGGTATTTTGATAAAAAGATTCTTCAATTTCGCAGTGGATTCTACTTTCTATGGTCAACTGCGTGCGGTGTGGGTTCTCAATCTCAGTTGCACCCTTTTCGTTTTTTTTCCTCTCTCTTCTTTATTATCAATTTTTGGACTCACAGGAAAAGGAAAATATCTATTCAACAGTTGTAATAATAAAATCCGCTCTTTCGTATTTTCTTACCCAATTTTTTTTTAATTGTGTAATATTTTTTTAATTAAAAAATTTACTCTTTTATATTTTGAAAGAAAAAACAAGAGGGAATAATATATTTTTTTTAAGAATTTTTTTTATATAATATGTTATATTTTTTTTATAAATTTAGATCGTTAATATTGTCCACATTTCTAATATTAATTTCTATTTTTTAAAAATTAATGATTAAAATTTATCTGTTTTATCACATGACATATATAACAATTGTATATAAGACTTTTTTTTTTTTTTTTTAAATTCTTGCATATAATATAATGTATATTTTTTTATAAATTTACATAATTAATATTATCCACGTATCTAATATTAATTTTCATTTTCTAACTTCCTCTTCCTTTGTTAATATTTTAAAGATTTTTTTTTTTTTTAGACAAAACAACTTCTAAAATATTCAAGCTTCGCTTCATTATGCATAAAAGTTTTTGGATTTTTTTTCTATACATAAGGGTACTCAGACTTAAATATTTCATTGCTTCCTTTGCATATTCATACCCAAAAAATTTACTGGAAAAATATACTTTGTAGGCTTTTTCTAACTTCCTCTTTCTTTTTTATATATATTTCTTGGCTAAACGACTTTGTACCCATTTGGTGAATTTTACATAAAAGTATCAAATTTTATTTTTCCACAATGATATCTAGCCTTTTTATTGTGTTTAGACATTAGTTATGTTTTGTGATTAATTCTTATCACGTCATTTAATTAATTAATACTAATTAAGTGATGTGACAAAGCTTAACTATTGCTAATTAGATGATATGGAAAAACATAATTACAAAAATACGTGATAAAAGCCTGGGTACTATTTTGTAAAAAAAAAAAAATCTCAGATATCTTGGGATAAAATAAATTAAAACTTAAATACATTGAAAGCTATTTAGCCTTTTTTTTTTTTTTTTATAGCAATATTAACATAATTAAAATTATTATTGTTACAATAATAATTCATTAATGATCACTTTATCCAATAATAAGTACATTAAAGTATAATTAATAATAAGTTCAAAATAAACATTTTATACATTTTTATTTTGACAATATTTTTTTATTTTTATTTTTTTATTAAACTATTATACAAAATGAAGATCCCAACCTCATATAAAATGGACTTTAGAGGAAAATCATATACTATTTTGTATGGTAAATTAAATTTTAGCGTCATATCATTAATTAAATTACAAGCGATTAACATTAGTGGACTAGTATTTAAATTATATTATGAGAGGGAGACACTAATTGTTAACTTTTATTATATGATTCAAATTGATAGCCTTTTTTATAATATTTTTTTAAAAAAAAAATTAAACATTTGTTTAGTTTAGACTTTTGCCTGAATGGCTAAATCTATTTTCTTTGAAATATTTGTGAAAGAAAATCAATCGTATCTATTAAAGTAGCCACTCATATTTGATCAAAAAAAAAAAAAAAAGTAGCCACTCATAGAAATTCAAACGGAAAAATATATTTGCCATCACCTTAGCATCATGCATTGAAAAAAGTTAACAATTTGCATTTAAAAAAAAAAAAACTAAAATGATGACGAAATAAAAAGTTTATAATATTTTTCTTTGAAACCAAATGCTACATTATTTATTTATTTATGATATAACTTTATATTTTTACTAAATGAAGTACTCTATGCCTAAAATTGGTGTAATTTTCAGTAGAATAAAATATATGAATAAAGACACGATAAAAAGACAATTTATTAATTTGCAAAAGAAAATACAGTGTTCATGATCAATGACACTTTTAATTAGCTAGGCACAAGAACATGCATGCATATATATAACAACAATACAATCTGCAATTAAATGCAGAAAAAAAAAAAAAAAAAACAACAACAACACATATATCTATATTGATTTTGTCTTAAATTAAACATTATTAGCATAAATGATGGGTATTAATTAGCTAGTTATTTCAATAACCTCCATACTTAGCCTTGTAATCACACCAAAGTTGATCAACAGTCTTTCCAAGAAGTTGATAAAAATAAGTATCACTATATTTATCCTCCATCATCTTGTTCAATTGAGCCACAAATCCATTTCTTAGACTATTGCAATAATCCAAAAATCTAGCAGTAATATCATATCCCTCATCCCATCTATTACCTTCTCCTGGCTTTGCCCAATTTCTAGGAACTAATCCAGCTTTCAACCTAACAAAGTCTGCAATTCCTTGAACCAAACCCCTCGGTGCCATTCCATTAGCATTCCATTGCCATATATTGGCATTCATGTGATAAACGACTCCAGCAAACTCTTTTTTCACATCACCAGTGAAATTGCCAATGTAGTATGTACTAATATAGATATTGGATCCTTGTACATATGCAATTCCAGAAATGTCCACGATGTTTAATATAATTACACTTATATTCTGTTTTATATCTTTAGTATCGTTTTGCTGGAAGATCCTCCATATGAATTGAGTGGATTCATCAAGTGTTTGAAAAGTGAAAGTAGATCCAATTTCGTGGTAGAAACGATCTAAGCCAACACTTGGGTTTTGGGAGACCCCAAGAGAGTATTGGACATCAGGGGTTGTGGCATTTAAGGATGCAAACATGCTTATAAGCGACACTAAGATGATCAGGAGAAGCAAATTATTATGCTTAGCCATTAATGCGCTATATATGTTTTGCTGAATTAATTTAGCTATGTTTGATCGATCTGGGAAGAAAATATGGAAAATGCTTGCTTTATATATACATATACATAACAAATATTGGGAAGAAAATAATATTAGTTATGTGGCCTCTTTTTCTTCTTTTGGGTTGTACTTAACGATCGAGTTGATACTATCAAAGTTGCAAGCATGCTTGACAAATTGATGATATATTAATTTCACAATAATATTATTGTCCGGCTATGATCGATAAAACATAGGTATTACCAATTGTAAAAGTATTTTTCAAATTAATTTGCTTTGTAAAAGAACATGGAAAATAATATTAATTAAGCTAGGATACAAGAAACTGATCAAATTGTAGTTAGAAACTACAAATTGAATCCTATTTATTTAAATGTTGTTTATGTTATAAATAATAATAGCTAATTAATTGCCTAGTGTCACAAGCTGTCTCATGAATTGATGCCATGCATATTCCAAGTTGTATCTTATTTTACCCTAACAACTCTTTTCCCATTTTCAAGCCATTTTATTAAAACCGTGTTTGGATGCTTTATTTTAAAGCGCTTTTGTTGGTGTGGCAAAATATTTTGATGTACTTCAAAGAATTGTTGGTGCCATCTTTGATACAAAATGTTGAAAGCTTAATTAATAGACTAAAAAGATGAAGGATTACTTTCAAATGTCACTTTTGGGAATCTCTTGTGGTTCAGGTGGTAAAACTCCCAATTCCTCCACCAGGAACCTAAGTTCGAATCCCACCAGAGGCGTGAGTGTGTTTTTTTCTTCTTTAATAAAAAAAAAGGAGCCTTTAGAGCTCATTTAAAAAAAAAAAAAAGACTAAAAAGATGAAGGAGAGAAGTAGGCTATAGATAGATTGAAAACTTTTTTCTCAAATTTTTTTTTGTTTCTTTCTTCTGTAGCTAATTAATTTGTTGGTGAATGATGAAGATAATAATTTTATTTCTACTTTCTTATGATACGTTTTAATTAAACTTTTTTATTTGATCAGAACTTTTGAAGTAATTTAAAGGGTGATTATAGCTGTTATATATAAATTTAAAAAGAAAAAAAATATAGTGGTTTTATAAGTAATATATTCATTGTAATTAATTATAACAAATTAGGCCCATCACGGGATAGCCAAGTTGGTTGGGCGCCTGTGCTAAGCACCAGTCCTCTGTCCTCACAAGGCAGGGCGCGGGTTCGAAGCTTGGTAAGGGCGTTATGGTTCGGCCTCCGGGCATGTGGCTAAACTGCCTCTTCGAACCTCCGCGCTCTGCTGAGTCGAACTGCAGTCCGCTAGTGCCGCTAGCTCTTTACCGTGCTTGTGGCATACCAACCGGCCGGTGATCCTGGTGTGTGGCGATGATGTCCTATCCGGCCTATCCAGAGGAGGTCTTTTATTATCAAAAAAAATATATATATATAACAAATTAGTGGTTTTATAAGTGATTATACCTGTTATATATATATAATGTTCCGTTATATAATTTATATACTTGGACTCTTTAAGAAAATAAAAGAATGTATATCTAAATTACTCAACTTTCATGTAATACTCTCTTGCCACAATTTCTTTTTTTCTTCTTTTCAAGTTATCAATATTACTTGCATTAATTTATTATTATTATTATTATTATCAATTATTACATGCACATTGTAATACTCTCTCACATATAATTTACTCTAAAACTATCTTTTTTATTCCCTTTAAGATTTTCAAAATCTTTAGTACTATATATATCTTGTACTAATTTCATATCGACTGTAACACCAAAAAAATGTTGCCCAAATTAGATTTAACAATTAATTATAATTTTCTTTTACATTTAATAGTGTGATTTGAATTGTACGTTGAAGTGGAAGTAAGAAAATGATCATAAAAGATGAACTTTTTTTTATAAGTGGTCTAATAATTTGAGTTGCAATAGTATATATAGTATATATATTATGAGAGATCAATTTAAAAAAAATGCTTCTATAAAAAATGTGTAAATTATTTATCATATCCTTTTATTAATTATACTTTAATAATATTATTATTATTGTACAAAAATTATCATAATAATAATAAATTTAATTGTATTAATATCGTAACCTAAAATATAATACAAATTTATTTTAAAATGGTGTGCAAAATGGCAACCCCGTAATATGTAGGTTTGGCCTTGACTATTATAGTCTGCATATAAAGTAGTAGCAACAGATTTGGATTTTCAGTTTGCTCCAAATTCTAGGGTTGGGAGGGTTTTCGCAGACTAAACCACAAGTCGAAATCAGAAGCAAATCTTAATAGAAAATGGCACCTCCTCCCGGACCCTATTCCGGAACTAGCACTCTCGCCTTGGTAATTCCCCTGTTTATCCTTTAGAAATTTATCAGATACAGTTCTTAACTATAATCGCTTTTGTCTTCTCTACATCATTTGATTTTCCTATATTTTTTTCGTTTTTATTTTTTAATTCTCGGAATGTAATTTAATCAATAATTTTCAGTCTATTAAACCACAAATATTATTGTCTTTTTTGTCATGCGTGGTTTGTTGAGTTGACCTTTCCACTAAGTTATCGATTGTGGGTTTAATTTAAATAGCGTTTGAGGTTTTGATCCGATTATTTAATTGCATATCTGATTTGGGAAATTTCATGTTTTGTAGGTGGCTCGGGCTTCGGCATTTTCAATTGGACTTGTTTATGGAAGCATCAAACTTAAGTACCTCAAGGTATATTCTTAGTTTTTTTTTTTTTTAAAGATTTTTGTTTGGTTTTTTATTTTTATTAAAGTATATAGGATGTGTATCTTTCATTTTTGTTATGGAATTTATTTCTTTTATAAATGCATCTTTTTTTTTTTAGTTTGTTACAATTTTGCTTGTCCAGTCCAATTTTTGGACTTTCCCACTGGGGTTATTGTTTTAGGCTATTTTAAACATACTCTTTTAGAACACCAAGTCTTAAATTTTTGGATATGTATTTGGGTATTAGTCACCCCAATTTTTCTCAATTTTTGTAAATTATCAGCAAATTAGAGTGTTGAGTACCCACATTTATGTTGATGACGTGGCACTTGGACACAGTTACTTTACGAAAATTGAAGAGTATATATAAAAACTAAATTATTAGGTTATACTGCTAACATACTGGTAGTGCTGTTCCTATGTTGCCAACTGGACTCTTGGACATTCACATATGAATTTAATTGTTGCTCACTTAAGTACTATTCTTGAATGTTTATCTTTCATTTTTTCTTCATTTATCCCCAGGCAAAGGCAAAGTCTCAAAAGAAAGCTGTGGCAAAGGCTCATCATTGAAGGAGATGGTTTTTCTTTACAGTTAGGCTTGGGACATAATTGACACTCTGATGGCAATGAAATAAAGGATAATGGTGTTCTGCGTTTCATATTTTCATTGAAGTTCATTTTGATTTTTGAAACATGGGAAACTTGTTTGTAGGTTTCGAGGTTATTTTGAGAACTAATAATCCAGCTTTTTAACAATCTTTTTACATTGCTGGCTATGAATTCAAGGTTATTTTGAGAACTATTAATCCAGCTTTTAAACAATCTTTTACACTGTCGGCGAAGACCAATGGAACTTGCCGTTTCTTTTCATTTTTTAGTTTTCTCAAGATGTTCCCTTCAAATTTCTGTTAGTTTCATTCTTTGGGATAGTTATTTCAGTTCTTGCTTTATCTATGAATAAGCATAGTATCTTGAAAGTGCAATGATTATTTATTATTTATTTTAATACAATTGCCCCGCCATTGGGTTAAAAGAGTAACTGAGATTAGTAGGAAGTATTGCATAAATACTGCATGCAATATAATAAATAATATATATATTAAAGTTATGATTTGATTGATTCGCTCTAATTATTGTTTGGTAAAAAAAGTAATTATTATTATATCGCAAAAGTTTGGCACAATTTTTTTAACGGTGTTTTGTGAAGCCAATTGTATTATTTAATTAAATTTTGTCATATCAAATCTGTCATAATTGTAATATTTAAACTTTTTAAAAAGAAATGCCTAATTAATTATATTCATGAATTAATGAGACTGGAAGTATATGAAAATGTAAACAGTGATGCTTAATGTAATGAGTCTGGTCGGAGTGACGCCTTATTTGCAAGAATATAAAATATTTTTAAGAACTTGAGAATGCCTCATAATTTATTTTGCACTACTGATAGTAGAAACAAATTCACATATTGTAAGTTTTTTTTTTCAATCATGCGTAGTTTTAATTTATTATATATATTATTTTAAGAAAGTGGTTGAAGCGTTATTTTGAGAAAATAACAAAAATAATATTTTTTTAATTTATAATAATAAAAATGTGTTATATTTAAACTTATATTTATACAATTAAAAAAAATAATTAATATATTATTTTTTTAACATTCTTTCAATTAGAATTGAATAAAAATAATTTAAACTCGTTTAATATTAAACGTTCAATGTTATTATGGTGCTAGTTTTATTATTATAAATTTTATAGTTGTTATTTTTGGTAATTTTTTTTTTAAATAAAATTACATTTTTGACTTGAATTTTTGAACTTATATTTATGTAAATGTATTATTAAGAGGCTTGAGATATGCTCTGGCTTTCAAGTAGGGGTGATAATTTCTGACACGACACGATAGCACGATCCGAATACGAGACGATACGAATTTTTTTTAATAAGAATTAATCAATAATTTTTTATGTTCTTAAAGGTTTTGTTATTTCTTACTATTATAAATAAGTAATACAAAAAAAATTCAAATAAATTTTTTAATGTGCCAACCAACACGAAAATACAACACGAATAACACGAACAAATACGACGCAAATACGACCAACACAAAACGATTGATACCCCTACCAAGCATTAATTAATTGGGAATTGGGGGTCATTTCTTTAAAAAATATCAAGCTTTTCTCCCTGTACTGTTGGATGGCCCAGCTAAAGATTAGTTTAATTTTGTGCCAAATATTAAAAACAAATAGTTAAATTGCATTTAGCTATAAATTTAAGTAAATATAAATAATAATAATAAAAAATTATAAAAGAAAAAAGAATTTGAGGATTTGTGGAGGAGGAAAGTGTAACTGACTCCCTAGTCCAATCTAAGGTTCAGCCAATCTCCTCGTGTTCTCCATCTTTCAGTTATCTGTGGGATTTTATTTCTACTTTTACCCTCAAATTCTTAGCTTTATTTACAGACATATAAGACTCCCTCCCTAGCACACACTTACACAATATACGGGTAGCACTATTGTCTTTCAATTAATTTTCGCTCTCCTTTTCAATTGCCGACTGATCGACTCTATCAAAGTGCAGTCTCCAACCTCGTGGACTCCGTCTTTCTCTTTCTCTTTCTCTTTCGGATATATTTAAAATTAAAACCCCCATAGCTGGATGTAACAACATCATTTAGACTCAATTAGAAAATTAGGTCGTTACACTGGAGCCTTTTCTATTCCTAAGATTCTCTTACCTAGGACACCAGATATCTCTCTAACTCCATTTAGCTTGATCTTTCTCCCTCTTTATGAGATTGTTTGTTGTTTGTTGGTGTGTATATGATTTTACGTAAGTGCACGTGTCGCAAACAAGTAATATACTGATAAGAAAGATTGTTCACACGAAGATTGAAATACTAAAAAATATTGTAAAAATTAACTATTAAAATCAATGTTTTGTGTTTTTTTTATTAAAATAAAATAAATAAATAAAATAAAATAAATAGAACGAGAGGACAATAGTGAAAATACGGAAACAACGTTCAACGAAAGAAAGAGTGAAAATACGGAAACAACGTTCAACGAAAGGATATCAAGAATCGCAAGCAGATAAATCAGTTAGGATTGCGAATGTGACAAGTGATGTAGATAAACTGCTTTGCTGCAGCATTGCTGTAGCAATGTGCACCAGTAACTAGAATTGCGAAAATTCACAAAGGATTTTTCCGAATCTGCAATGTTTATATATTCTATGACTCAATAAAACATATTCTTATGCACAACTGAATCTAAGAACAACGTTTCATGCACAAATTCTATTAGGTTATGTGAGATAATTATATATTCATATATTAATTTCTTCACACTATTCTAGCTTCATCCAACTTAAATTAACCTTTCCAAATTCAATTTCAGTTTAGTATCCTATCAATTGTTGATCAAACAATCAATAAGAATAAATCAATAAATCAAGCATAGAATAACTAGCACCGTTTGTCAAGCAAAGCACAAGTTTTTAAAATTAAAGCATAAAGTCTACATATACTTGCACATCCACAACCCTAACTGAATGAAAATTTAGCCAAGCATATTTATAAAATTAAATATCAATCATTCATGATCAATATCAGATTCATAGAGTATAGAAATTTGGAAAAACAATTGAAGATGATTAGAAGAAGGAATAAATTAATAAAACCCCCTTATATTGAATCTGTCTCTGTTCTCTGTCCAAATCTGTTGCGTTTTTATTCTCCTCTGCTGCCGAATCTGTCTAATAAATTAGCCCAGAATTCTGCTGTGTTTTCCTCCTCTGATGCCCTCCTATTTATGTATAGAATTTTCTGTTCAGAATCTGCCCAGAAATTGCACTGCTCTCTGCTTGTTTTTTTCTCTTTCCTGTGCTGTTTTCTGATCAGTCTTGATGCCCAGAATTGCCCTGTATTTTCTGTCTCACGTCCCTCTTGCCGCTGCCGAGATTCTGCTATATATTTGGATTTATTTTGCTCCCCAGAATTCTGCTGCAATCTGTCAAGAATTGCTGCCGCGCGTTTTTATATAATCAGCCACAATTTTTATCATTAACCCTAGGTTTAATTGGAGACAATTTTTGGTGTATTAATTTTCAATATTATCCCTAAAAATGTGAGTTAATAAAAGCCCAAAATTTTCCTTTTGCTAAGAGTCCAAATCAGCCCTTGAATTTTAATTCCAAGTCAGCCTCTGTTTTGGCGCAGTTTTTCCTGGTGTGATTTTTGCTGCAGCAATGCTGTAGCAAAGTTGCAGCAAAATTGATTTCTTGCATTTTATTTGTTGTTTTCTTTATCTCCTGCAAGGGCAATGAAAATTTAATGATTGCACATCAAAATATAATTCTTTTTGACAGATTTCATAATTATTTTGAATTTATTACGAAATAATTTACTTAAATCACAAAATTCATAAATATTGTATAAATGAGTATAATGTGCAAACATTTTCAAAAAAATAAACAATTATTTATAAATAAGAGCTAATAATACTCTAATAAATTAGAGTTATCATTGTTCGTTTGAACCATTTTTGGATTAATTAATGGTCTCTTTGAAGCTTTCAATTATGGTTTGATTCGGTGTAATCAGGGGTGGAGTCAGAAAAAAAAGGCTGGGGGGCTATTTTTTTTTATACAAAGTAAAAAAAATAGTAAAAATTATAATAGATTATACTTAATTCAATACTGAATTTTTTATGTCATATTATAATAAAAATATAGAATTAGAACTCAAAAAATATAAAGTTATTAGAGCTCAAAAATATAAAATTAACACATTATAATTAACTTATAACAAAAACTAAACAAAAATATAATAAGTTAATAATTATTAGTATTATTCATAAATAAAATAAATGTATTAACTAAAAAAATCTAAGAAAATAAAAAGTTCAATTAAACACACCAAAATTTACAGTTGTTAAGACTAAAATAAAAATATAAAAAGTAAAATATAATTGAAAAATTACCAAAAATAACACTCATAAAACTTGTAATAACAAAACTAGCACCCATATAATATTGAACGTTCAATATTAAACATTTTTAAATTATCGTCGTTCAATTTTAATTGAACGAGTGTTTAAAGAAAAATGACATATTAGTCATTTTTTTAATTGTAGAAATATAAGTTTTAATACAAGGGGTGCTAGTTTTGTTATTATAAGTTTTAAGATGTGTTATTTTTGTTGTTTTCTCAATATGATTTAGAATTTTAATTTTGAAACAATATTTAAAAATATGTGTTTATAAATAATATAACACTGACCAATAATAACAAAAATAATAAATTTTTTATATAAAAAGATTTCAAATAAATTCCCAAATATTATAAAAATAAAATGTCAAATAATATAATATTAGATAAAGTTAAAATTTTAGTTGAAATAAAACATGATAAACATAAACTTAAAAATTTAATATGAAGTTTATCATATACTTATTTTTTTTTTATAATGTTGAATTTAACGTTAAATATTAAATTTTTTTTTTGGATTATCACATTTAAGAAGAATTTTCACATAATATATAACTACAATTTTACTTTTATTACTAATAGTTACCAAATATATGAAAAAATATATATATATTTAACTATTTTATTTACAATTCATATCATTTTTATCCATGTATTTATTAAATATTGTTAATATATTCCAAAATATGTACATAAAAATTATACACACTATATTATTACAAATAAAATATTTATTTAATGTTAAAAATATACACGTAATTAATTTTTTGTAAAAATATTGGTCGGAGCTGCAGCCCCGCCCAGCCCCCACCATCCTCCGCCGTCGGGTGTAATTACAGCAATTGATTAAAGGATTATGTGTTAGATAGTATAAAATGATATCTTTTCCATCTCAAACTGAGTAGTCCAGTCTTCGAACCCAGTCACTTCCTCTTGTTATTTTGATAGTATCCAAGTGTACATACCCGGGAGGAGATTTATGTGTGTAACATTATGTATTAATTTGAGTAATTTTGTTGTATTGTGAATGGCGTCTGAAACTAATTTCAGTTTGTGCTACTTTTGATCAAATCTTCGTTAGTAGTATTGGAGAAAAAATATAAAGACCTGATTCGAGGTTTTGGTTGAGAATCAGGATCAATTTGCTCTCTGCATTCTGAACATGGCTTCAATTCCTCATTCTCCACTAGCATTTACTGGAACTTCAGCCTCAGCTTCGGATCTTTTTCGAAGTAACAGTAATGGTGTTAGTGGCATTCCAATGACAACTTTAGCAAAAGCTCAATTTGGCACCAAGACCAGAGATTTCATGGTCACAGCTAAGATTAGGAATGTGAAGTATCACGACTATCCTTGGCCTGAGGATCCGGATCCGAATGTCAAAGGCGGATTCCTTACTCATCTCTCTCACTTCAAGCCATCCAAAGAGAAGCCAAAGCCTGTTACTTTGGATTTTGAGAAGCCACTTGTTGATCTTGAGAAGAAGATTATTGATGTAAACGCCCTCTTCTATTATTTTTGTTATTACAAAGCTTTACCTTTTGCTCTGTATTATTTACTCAAATTCCTTTTTTTTCCTTCCCTTGTTCTGAGAATTGACCCATTTTAGTTTTAATGGAATGTTTGATTGTTCAACACAAGTCAAGAATATGGCTAATGAAACTGGGTTGGACTTTAGTGATCAAATTGTTTTGTTGGAGAACAAGTACCATCAGGTTTGTAACTGTTTTCTTGTTTCTGGACGACTGATTCCTATTTGTACAATAATGAAAAACTTATTTTTTTACCATTATGTGAGATTAAAATATTATAATGCTAAAAGTAATAGAAATAGGGATGAAATTTTGTTTGTTATTGTACAAGGTATTTGGCTCTCAACTTTCCTCAGAATATTCTGATGGTTTTTTTTAACAGGCTCTAAAGGATTTATATACGCATCTTACTCCCATACAACGTGTGAATATTGCCCGGCACCCTAACAGGCCAACTTTTCTTGATCACGTGTTTAGCATTACTGACAAAGTATGGTGCTAGTCTTACCTGTGGAGTTTATGTCTATATTTTTTTTTGTCAATTTGTTTTCAGCTTATGTTTTATAGTGCTGAAAATAAATGTATTGACTGTAAGTGTGTCTCCTAACTTATATGTTAGTTTGTGGAGCTACATGGAGACCGAGCAGGATATGATGATCCTGCTATTGTTACTGGTATAGGAACCATAGATGGTCAGAGATACATGTTCATGGGTCACCAAAAGGGTAGAAATATAAAGGAAAACATTCATCGCAACTTTGGGATGCCTACTCCCCATGTGTATTTATATAATTCATATCCTGCTATTGTTACTGGTATAGGAACCATAGATGGTCAGAGATACATGTTCATGGGTCACCAAAAGGGTAGAAACATAAAGGAAAACATTCATCGCAACTTTGGGATGCCTACTCCCCATGGGTATTTATATATTTTTTTATCCTTGAGATGATAAAGTGAGACTGTTTAATGGCCATGAAAACCTGCTGAATTTAAATATTTTTACCCCTGAGACTAATCATGTTTTTATGTTAAATAGTTACAGGAAAGCTCTAAGGATGATGTATTATGCAGATCACCATGGGTTTAGTCAGAATATAAATGATGAATTATAAGACTGTTATATTAATTCATATCTAGTATATTACAATCAATGCTCTATATAAGGAGCTAAGAATCTACTTTTAAGGAAAAGAAAAAAACTTTACACTTAATATTAGTTGTGTACAACTAATTACACCTAATATACACTAACACTCCCCCTCAAGTTGGAGCATAGATATCGATCATGCCCAACTTACTTAGTGAGTCATATAATGCCCTTTTGGAAACTCCTTTGGTAAGTATATCTGCAAGTTGCTCTTCAGTGGGAACAAAAGGAAAGCTAATAAGTTTGGCATCTAGCTTCTCTTTTATAAAGTGACGATCAACCTCTACATGCTTAGTGCGATCATGTTGTACTGAATTTTGTGATATATCAATGGCTGCCCTACTGTCGCAATATAATTGCATAGTATTTTTAAGTTCGAAACCCAAATCAAATAACAAAGTTTTTATCCACAGCAATTCACAAACCCCATGAGCCATACCTCTATACTCAGCCTCAGCACTAGATCGTGCCACAATTTTCTGTTTCTTACTTTTCCACGTAACCAAATTACCTCCTACAAAGGTGAAGTAACCCGATGTTGACTTTCTATCTGTAATACTTCCTGCCCAATGGGCATCTGTGAAGCCACAAACTTCAAGATGATTGTTGTGTTTAGAGAACATTACTCCTCTCCTTGGAGCTGACTTCAAATACCTTAAAATTCTCACAACTGCATTCATGTGACTCTCACTCGGGTTATGCATGAACTGACTTACCACACTTACTGCATATGCAACATCTGGTCTAGTATGTGTCAAATAAATTAGGCGCCCAACCAACCGCTGATAGAGAGCTCGATCAGTTGGTACTTGATCTGGATACTCTGCTATACAATAATTTTGCTCAATGGGAGTGTCAATAGGCTTGCAATCCAACATACCTGTTTTAGTTAGTAAGTCAAGAATGCACTTTCTTTGACATAGAAAAATTCCTTCGCTCCCCCTAGCTACCTCAATCCTTAAGAAGTACTTTAGTTCACCCAAATCCTTCATCTCGAACTCAGAGGCTAGCTATCTCTGTAATTTATCCATTTCAACAGTATCATCTCCAGTAATTACCATATCATCAACATAAATAATTAGAGCTGTTATCTTCCCTTGTTGGTGTTTGATAAACAGTGTGTGGTCTGAATTACTCTGTTTATAACCAACCCTCTGCATAAACTGTGAAAATCTTCCAAACCAGGCTCGAGGGGATTGCTTGAGACCATACAAAGATTTCCTCAATTTGCATACAAAATTACCAGGAGTATCAGCTACATACCCAGGTGGAAGACTCATGTACACCTCCTCGACTAACTCTCCATGAAGGAATGCATTTTTAACATCAAATTGCTGAAGTGGCCAATTTAAGTTTACCGCAAGCGAAAGCAGGACTCGAATAGTATTCATTTTGGCAATCGGATCAAAAGTTTCATCGTAGTCTACACCATATGTCTGAGTAAACCCTTTTGCTACAAGTCGAGTTTTATACCGATTCACAGATCCATCAGCATTATGTTTTACATTAAACACCCATCGATAGCCAACTGTCTTCTTGCCTTGTGGTGGAATCACAAGTTGCCAAGTATCATTCTTCTGTAATGCCTTCATCTCTTCCTCCATTGCCTTTCTCCATTTTGGGTCTCCCAATGCATCCTGCACTTTGTTAGGTACTGATACAGTAGATATTTGATTTACAAATGATTCATATGACTTAGACAATCTTTTAGTGGACATGTAGTTAGCTACTGGATATTTTTGATTTTGCATGGATATTTGGTTCATATCGTTTTGCTGGTTGACCCCGAGTAGACCTATTTGGTAACACATACTGTTCAATACTAGACTCAATGCTATTAGTATCAGTAGGTGTACATACCTCAGATGAGTGACCTTCAGTACTAGGGAGCTGTTGATCAAGGGTATGAGTGATGTCTGAGGGACCAACAGTATCTTCATTTGCAATAAATGGATCTGGTACTTGAATTCTTGGAGCATCTTTTTCTTTGATGATCGGAGTTAATGCACCCATCAAAATATCAGTTGGTGATTGGAGTAATTCATCACTCTCACCATGATACAGTTCTTCGAAATATGTGTTCTCCCCCTGACGAGCAGTATCAGGTGAGGAAAAATAACTCATGTCTTCAAAGAATGTAACATCCATAGTGACATAGTATTTTCTGGTGGGTGGATGGAAGCACTTGTACCCTTTTTGATAACCTCCATAGCCAACAAACACACACTTAATTGCTCGGCCATCTAACTTAGACCTTTGATTTTTTGGAACATGTACAAAAGCAACACAACCAAATACACGGGCAGGAAGATTATGGAATGATGACAAAGAGACATGAGATGCAAGAACCTCGAATGGAATTTTTCCGTTAAGGACACTAGATGGAAGACGATTGATGAAATGAGCGGAAGCTTGTACAGCATCACCCCAAAGATATTTTGGCATATGGGCACTAAATAGGAGTGAACGAGCCATATCAAGTAAATGACGATTTTTTCTTTCGGACACCCCATTTTGTTCTGGTGTTTGTGGGCAGGTAGTTTGATGAACAATTCCATGTGTTCTGAAAAATTCTTGAAAGACATGATTAACATATTTCCCCCCATTGTCAGAACGTAAGATCCTTATGATGCTATTGTATTGTGTTTGAACAAGGGTACGAAAAGTTTGGAAAGTTGAAAAAACTTCATTTTTAGTTCTAAGAAGAGCGACCCACGACAACCTTGTACGATCATCGATAAAAGAAACAAAATATCTCATACCTAATACAGTAGGCTCTTTAGACGGTCCCCAAACATCAGAATGAATTAAATCAAAAGGAAGAGTACTTTTATTAGAAATACTAGGAGAATAAGTAATACGATGGCTTTTGGCCAAAACACATGTCTCACAATGTAAAACAGACTCACTAACACCAATAAACAAAGTAGGCATAGATTTTTTCATAAGACTAAAAGATGGATGTCCTAAGCGACGATGCCATAACCAAATTTCACTTAGCTTGTCAGAACTCGAAGTTAATGCAGTGCGTGTCTGTGCTCTTGGTTTCTCCCCTGCGTAGTTCTGATCCAGACGGAACAATCTGCCCCTTAGATACCCTCGACCAATTATTTCCCTGGTAAGAAGGTCCTGAAAAATCACATACATAGGATAAAAGAATGCATGTACTCGCTCAAGTTTCTTCTCTTTTTGGTACCATAGAAGATCTTCTTGATTTTTAATTTTACACGGACGTTTTTGATCAATTTCAGCCCATACATTCTTCAGCTTGGTAAAAAACATAGATACTGGTTGTCCATTTTGTTGCATTCCAGCAGCTTTGCATATCAGTTCATGAACTTGGATAAAGTCAGGCTCATTTGTATAGAGATCACTTAAGGTATTGCATATGGCCTCAGCAGTTTCACATTCCTCTACCATCTATAATACTTCATCAGTTATGGCTCTAAACAAAATTGACATTACAAAGCCATCATCATCTTCCCACTTAGTATAAGCTTCTACATCATCTTGATTAGGAGCCTTAATTGATCCATTTACATGTCCCATCTTGTGCATCCCACGAAGATAAACAGACATCATTCTTTTCCATGTTCGAAAATTAGTACCATTGAGTTTAATACCCCCGAATGAACTACTTTCTGAACTCTTGACAGAGACTTCAAATTTTGGAACTTCATTTTTTGTAAAACTTTGATATTGTCTTGAATCTTCCATCGGAAAGAGATGTTAATACGTAGGTTTTTTTTTTTTTTTTAAAGGCTGTTGATTGGGTTTAAAGTGGGCTTAAAAAAAAAAGTTTAAAATGGGCTTAGGAAATGGGCTTAAGAAATATATTAAAAATGGGTTTGGAAAGGGACTTTAATGGGCTTTAAAAACTTGATTTAAGAAATGGGCTTTAAAGGGCTAGGACTAGGGTTTTTGAACTATTAAGGTGAGCGGATTGCGCAGGGGAAATATGAGATTACAAATATTGATTACACAACAGAGGGTGAGCGGCGCAACAGATGGCGCAGGGGGTGGCTGGCGAAACAGAGGCGCGGACGGCGCATGGGGTGGCTGGCGAAACAGAGGCGCAGATGGCGCAGGGGGTGGCTGGCGAAACAGAGGCGCAGATGGCGCAGGGGGTGGCTGGAGAAACAGAGGCGCGGACGGCGCAGGGGATGGCTGGCGCAACAGGCGGACGGCGCAACAGAGAGGCGCGGGCGGCAGCGGAAGGTGCAACAGGGCTGGACGGTGCGGACCTGCTGGACGGCGTGGATGGGCTGGACGGGCGGCACTGGTCGGACTGGACAGGACGAACTGCTGGACAGGCGGCACTGGTTGGCTGAATGGCGCTCTGACGGCGCTCTGGACGGCGCTCTGGCGGCGGCGGCGGCGGCTGATTAGGTAAATATATATTCTGCTCTGATACCAAGTCAGAATATAAATGATGAATTATAAGACTGTTGTATTAATTCATATCTAGTATATTACAATCAATGCTCTATATATAAGGAGCTAAGAATCTACTTTTAAGGAAAAGAAAAAAACTTTACACCTAATATTAGTTGTGTACAACTAATTACACCTAACATACACTAACAGGTTTCCCATAGTAACTTTCATCGACACCCCCGGTGCATATGCAGACCTTAAATCTGAGGAGCTTGGCCAGGTATGCATGCAACCGTATTTTGGGTTTTACATGTATCTCTGTTTTTTTCTTCCTGGATTGTCTAATTAGTTTCTTTTTTGTACACACACAGGGTGAAGCCATTGCTCAAAATCTGAGGACTATGTTTGGTCTGAAAGTACCAATTGTTTCAATTGTCATTGGAGAAGGTGGCTCTGGTGGTGCCCTTGCAATTGGCTGCGCTAATAAATTATTAATGCTTGAGAATGCAGTTTTCTATGTTGCCAGGTAATTTGAGTTTAGTTTTGCTGCATGACCTGGTAGACAAACTAGCTTTAGGTGATATGCCATTGAATTTCTTTGTTAAAATAAATTATCTGTTGTCATATCTCTCTAATGCGTCTTTATTAGCTGTAGGAAGACCCCATTTACATTTTCTTCCTCCAGTGCAAGCTTAATATCATCGGATCCTTTTTTTCTTCTGGTTGTTGACTCTGCCTTTGTTATGGTTTAGCCCAGAAGCATGTGCAGCAATCTTGTGGAAGACTGCTAAAGCTGCTCCTATATATGCAAACAATATATGACCTTCATCACTTTCAAATTTGATATTTTCGCAGGCAACTGAGAAACTAAGAATTAATGCTCCAGAACTGTGTAAGCTGCAAGTTGCAGATGGCATCATCCCTGTAATTAATTTTCCTTTTCTTTTTCACAAGTTATACTTTGTTTTCTGTCTTTTTTTAATTGGAATAAAAGGGGGTGGAGTGAAACCCTTGCCCAGCTGAGAAGGGTGAATGGTTGGGCTGATTCCCTTTCTTTTCTTTCTTAATATTTTAATTTTCTAAATATTTACTTCAATTAGATTTAATTGTCACTAATTCTTTTTCCCTCACTGAAGTCATCATTGTCATAACTAGATCTATGTTTTATGGTTTTTTCTAGAGCGTGAGATCTGATTTAAATGGCATGATTTTTATAATATATGAGATGCTGCCTTGCCTTAATATTACCACTGTTTCAAATTGTTTTGAGTGTTTTGACCTTTTCGAATATGTTTTATTCTTGAGAACTTTAATGTATGATTTTACCTGAAACAGGAGCCCCTTGGCGGTGCACATGCTGATCCATTGTGGACATCACAACAGATAAAAAAAGCTACTAATGAAGCAATGGGAGTAAGTTATATTCTGACTTCTAAGTTATTAGTCCAAGGGAACCTATTTGGAATTTGATAATTTGATCTTAATGTAGCTCTTTGTCTTTTTATAAGAGTTCACAAAGATGGACACCCAAGAGTTATTGAAGCATCGAATGCTTAAATTCCGAAAGATTGGTGGGTTTGAAGAAGGAGTACCGGTAGATCCAGAGAAGAAAGTCAACATGAAACAGAAAGATACGTATATTGCTGGGGAAAGTCAACATTTGGACTTGGAGAGTGAGGTTGAAAAGGTAAGACAACAAATTTTGAATGCCAAGGAATCTTCCACCCAACTTCCCATATCTAGTTTAGATGAGACCATTGAAAAACTTAAAATAGAGGTTGACCATGAATTTTCTGAGGCAATTAAAGCCACTGGCTTGTAAGCTAGGGGTGGCAATTCGTGTCGTAGCTCGTTTGATCGAATCGAAAAATCCAAATTGAACACGAATCGAATTAGATTTGGGTCAAATTTGGCCCAGCTCGAACAGCCAAAAAAAAAAAACGAGCTGGGTTCGGGCCAACCCGATAGCCCAAAAGTTTTTTTTTTTTTTTTTCCTGATCTGATCTGAAATCTGATAAATATAAATATTATACCCCTAACCTAACAAATCGCTAAGTTCACATCGCCATCGCGCCTCTCTTTCAGTTTCCCAATTTCGTTAGCCCGCTCGCGACTTCGCCTTCGCCTGTCACGATCTGCCGCCTGTCGCCAGCCCCTCAACACGCACTTCATTTAGGCAGTGTGCTGTAGAGTATTAGCCGGAATCTTCGAAGCTAGAAAAGTATTCAAATTTGCGAAAATTCCTGGAGCTACTTCTCACTCATTTCTTTCGTTGTTTTTATGCAATTCTCTGAACTATTTTACCGTTTGCTTTCGGGGATTGTTACTGTGAGTACAGCTGTCTAATATTCTGTTGTTTGGTGTTGGATCAGGTCAGAATCTGGAAACTCAAAGTTGTTTATTGAGCTTAATTAAGGCATAGTTCAAATTTTGAACTATCAGTTGTGTTAATGGTTATTTGTAATAGAATACCGGTTCAGACTCACAGTTGTACGGTTGCTATTCGCTTTTCATTTTTAAAAATATTAAACTTTTATATTTTTCTTGCTGTATTGCTTTCTCATGCGTATTGTGTAATGCTTAAAGCTTCTATTATTGGGATAGAAGAAACATGATACGATTGTTTTGTTTTGGGCCAAATATATTTGCCCAATATATCTGTTTTTTGCTAGATTCGATGGCAGATGAAGCAACTCCTGCTGAAGCATTGCAATCTCTATCAGTCTCTGACTCCCAGACCCATGGCGAAGAGGAGTAAGAATCTATTACACATTTTTTAATATCATTTTGTTTTATAGTTAAACTTGTGTTTGACCCTTTTGTTTTGGCAGTGAGAGGTTGCAAGAGAGATTTAAAATCATTAGGAGCGTGGGAGAGGAGTGCATTGAAGAGAGTGAGCTATGGAATTTGGTGAAGAACAAGCCTGAACCAGTTTGCTATGATGGGTTTGAGCCCTCCGGTAGAATGCACATAGCTCAGGTAGTTCTTTGTTTTGAAATTGTGCAATGCATATCTTGTGACCAATCATGATGCTGCTGTTTCTACATCTTCTACTCTGCTGCTGTTTCTACTTTCTCTGGATGTTTCAGTTACTCAGGTGGTGGTGAGTGAGAATTTTTACCCACCAAGTATTAAGTGGGTTCACCACAATATTTCTGAGTTTGAGTTGTGACCAAATAATTTAAACATTTCAGTTTTGCACAGAATTACTTGCAGTTGCCAATACAAGAAAACAAGGGGGATATTGACGTTATTGTTTACTCAAATAAATTATTTCAATTAGATTTACATCGTACTTATTTTTAGTGTGTATCTTATGTGCTTCTTTTGTGTCAAGAGACTCCAATGGTTTGTTTTATTACTTCTTTTGCAGGGTGTGATGAAGACCATAAATGTCAACAAACTAACATCTGCTGGTTGCAGAGTGAAAATATGGATTGCAGATTGGTTTGCACAGTTAAACAATAAGATGGGTGGTGACTTGAAGAAAATTCAGACAATTGGGCGCTACCTGATTGAGATCTGGAAAGCTGTTGGGATGGATCTACAAGGAGGCAAAGTTGAGTTTTTATGGTCATCGGAGGAGGTTAATTCCAGGGCACATGAATACTGGCCTCTTGTGATGGATATAGCTCGTAGGAACAATGTGACAAGAATAAAAAGGTGTTTATATGTCTAATGGATTCCTCATGTTATGTATGTTATGCGAGGTGAATTTAAACTATAATGTTTGTTTCTATTTTAGATGTTGCCAAATTATGGGGAGAAGTGACGAAGACGAGTTGACCGCAGCCCAAATTATGTACCCTTGCATGCAATGTGCTGATATATTCTTTCTTAAGGTGCTTCTTTTTCCTACTTTTGCCTTTTCACATGTACAATTGTTTGTTGTTTGAAGCAAACATTAGAAGTTGCACCTTTATTAGTTGCCTTTTTGAGTAGCCAAAAAATGGTATTCTCATTTTCAGTAATATTTTGTGGTCTTTCTTATAGAAGTATGTAAGATGTTAAGAATTGGAGAGAGATTCCTCAAGCCCCCCAACCCAAAAAATTGGTGGAAGAGTTTTGGATCAATACCGTACCCAACTTTTGCCTAGTACGGTTGAGGCAATTGTTTGCACTAGAGATTGGTTATTTGATGAAAAAGGTTGTTTTTTTGTTAATTTTTTTTTATTATGGTTTGTATAGTAATAATTGATATATTTAACAATATTTATTTGTGTTTAAGATAAATCATGTGAGGAGTTTGCTGAAGATATTGCAAGTGAGCTGACCACTAAAGCTGGTACTCAAAACTCTAATAACATGATTGTGCTTAGTCATCAAGATGCTAACTAAAGGTACTGTAAACATGTTTCTCATTGCAACTGCTAGTTAATTATCTTGAGAGGTTACTTACTTCACTGAGTTTTTGTTATTTCATTAATTCACATAAAGCAATCTTACTTTTATATTTTATATGTTCATTGAGAATCTTCTGATAGCCAATATGAGCAATAGAAATTGGAGTCTTAGGATCAGATCAGATACTATACATTGCAAAATCTTAAGATGATCTCCAGATTGCAAAAAAAGAAATATTATCAGTCTTATTAATTTTAAAAAATATATATAATTAATAATTTGAGCTAGTTTGGGCCAGCTCGTCTGGGCTCGGGCTCGGGCTCGGGCTCGGGCTCAGACTCGGGCCAACAAATGCTAGCTCGAATTAAATATGAATTGAGCTAGGGTTGACATATTTTGGGCTGGCTCGAACTAGCCCAGCTCGCACGAATTGCCACTCCTGTCTGTGCTCATCATTTCCTTTTTAGCACTCTGGCTTTAATCCTCTCTTAAAGTTTTATAGGAAATATTTTCGGTGATCTCACTCTGTTGCTAAGGATGGAAATGTTACAGCTCACTTGTTCTAGCTTTCTGACATATTTGAAAAAGTAGAAATTTTGGGGCGGAGGAAAGTGAGGGTAGGGTGAGGTTATAATTTTAGTTGATATTTTTATAAAAAATTAATTATGTATATATTTTTTAATATCAAATAAATATTTTATTTATAATAATATATTGTGTATAATTTTTAGGACAATTAATGGCCATTATTTTTTTGAAAAAAAAATAAAAAAAATGATAGTGGTATACATTTTGTTCTTTATAAATTAATGATTTGTTTTTTATTCTAATACTGTGCAAAAGATAGTTAAAAAAAAGTTTTTGGAAAAATAATTTTTATAACATCCTTATAACTACAAAAGTAACATCATTTATGTCTACCTCGTATATTTTTACTATTAAGAAAATAACACAACCTAAATATTTTATATTAAAAGTCGACTAGTTTGATGTAGTTTAAGTTAAATTTCGACGATTTAGACACATGAATTCAATGTTAAATTCATTCTAATTCAATTAATTTAATATTGTTGAACATTATTTTTGTTATTATAATTTTAAAGAAAATTTTATTTTATATAATTTTTCAAAAATAAAATAAAATTCATTACTCAAAAGAAATAGAAAAAGCAATTTTATTTTTCAACTTTTTAACGTAAGATTGTTCTTTACTATTTGATCTCATGTGTTGCGATAATAGTAAATAATTTTGTTAGACTAATGTATTTCATTTGTACAACTATGTAATGCAATATTTAAGCATAATGGCAAGAGTATTATTGTAAAATGAGTTTTATTTCGTTCTATCTCAAAGATAAATCAATAATTGTAATAGTATTATCTTTTAACTTATGATAATAATAGATTATTAAAAAAAATGGTAATATAAACACCTTTTTTATTAGATTGTTTTAATTATTATTATTCTCATTACTAATAATTTTATTTATACATATTGTAGCACAAACGACACGTAAACTTTATATTGAATTTTAAACATATAATTATGTTATTAAATTAGATGAGGTCTACAAATATTTATAAAACATAACACAAAATTGAAATTGTTAATGAATTATAAATAGTACATGCCCATGGAGTTTTCCTTCAGATTATACCACATCATTTGTGGTATTGTAATGTCTAGCACTGAAATAAACATACCTAAAACTATAAATAAAGAGTCTAACTTGTTACATTCTCATTGTTTGTAGTAGAAGGTGTCCTTTCAGGCAGAACATCTCTTTGGAATTTCTTGTATATGAAATAAACTATCATCTGTGAAATCCCAAGTATTATTCCAATGATGTTTGGCGCCTAAAATTAAAATTAAAAAATATTGGAAACTTAGTAAGATTACTACTGATTACGCATGCATAAGACATTAAAAGAAGGAGATAAATTACAAGAATTAACCTTACCACTATAAACCAATCCCTAATTAAAAAACCATAGAAGAACCAAACGATGGCTGATATAGTTAGGAAACATGATTGCGGAAACGACATGTACTCCACACTTTTTGTTCTTATGATTATGCTCTGCTCAAATAAAAAAGTAAATTAAGAAAAAAAAATTAGTAATAGTCATTTAAAAAAATAATAATAATATTACAAATTCTTTTTTATATTAGTTAGCATAAGTACCATGATAGTCAAAGGAGAAACAAAAACTGCGACAGAGAAGAGAGCACACATCCAACTGATCACTTTGAAACGTAAAGAGTGCCTCGGAATAAGTTCAGTTGTATATAGTATTATTGACCCGTAAACTACAAAGATTAAGAGTACAATCATCTTTGTAATGTTGATCTGAAAAGATTAAATAATTTTTTTATTATATTAATTAATTCACATAATTGTATTGCACTTGAAACAATAAAAATGTTTTATATTATGTACATTTGTTTCCACCGAAAAGTAAGTGAAAATTTTATTATGCCAAAATCGAGCAAAATTCACATAACATGTCATAATAAACATAAAACACTTTTCATCGAGAAAAACAAAAGAAAATTATAAAAAAGCATCCATAAAACTTGTGCTGCTAGTATATTTATACTATTAAAACAAAAAATCAGTCATTATATTTTACATTAAATTAGATATCGTTTAAGTTAAAACATGAATAATATTTTAAATTTTATTTAATTGAAATCTATTTAATATAATTATATAGATGTGTTATTTTATGTAATAATACTATTTACAAGCTGTTACCTCATTCTTTTTATATTCAATTAATAGAACTGTAATGTGTATGGTTAAGTTTTGGGCTTTTTGAAAAAGTAAACATTAAGCCTATTTTTTATATGAGGTAAAATAAACTAAAATTATATATCTAGTAATAATTAAAAAGAAAAGAAGAAGAAAATATACCTTGACAGATAGTGGAGCGTATATTATGTATAGAATGATGTAGATTGTTTCCATCACAAAACCAATGAAATTGATTGCGAGTAAAACAATTACATCACTCTCCTTTTGATAGGCATAGTACATCAAGAGTAATGTACTGAAATGTGCCACCAAATAAGGGGCATATTAAAAGTCTTGGGTTGATTTATTCTTTATTATAGTATAAAATGTTGGCCTACATATAACAAGACATATATCTCCATTAAAGAATTGAAATAAATAAATAAAATTAATTTCTATTTTATAAGAAGAGAAGAATAAGAACATACAAGGGAGAAAGAAAGAGTATTGTAAATTTTTAGACATTAATTTTATTTATTTATTTCAATTCTTTAATTGAGATCTATGTGTTGTTATATTTAGGCCAACATTTTATACTACAATAAAGGATAAATCAACCCAATACTTTGAATATGCCCCTTATTTGGTGGTTCATTTCGGTACATTACTCTTGATGTACTATGCCTATCTAAAGGAGAGTGATGTAATTGTTTTACTCGCAATCAATTTCATTGGTTTTGTGATGGAAACAATCTACATTATTCTATACATAATATACGCTCCACTATCTGTCAAGGTATATTTTCTTCTTCTTTTCTTTTTAATTATTACTAGATATATAATTTTAGTTTATTTTACCTCATATAAAAAATAGGCTTAATGTTTACTTTTTCAAAAAGCCCAAAACTTAACCATACATATTACAGTTCTATTAATTGAATATAAAAAGAATGAGGTAACAGCTTGTAAATAGTATTATTACATAAAATAACACATCTATATAATTATATTAAATAGATTTCAATTAAATAAAATTTAAAATATTATTCATGTTTTAACTTAAACGATATCTAATTTAATGTAAAATATAATGACTGATTTTTTGTTTTAATAGTATAAATATACTAGCAGCACAAGTTTTATGGATGCTTTTTTATAATTTTCTTTTGTTTTTCTCGATGAAAAGTGCTTTATGTTTATTATGACATGTTATGTGGATTTTGCTCGATTTTGGCATAATAAAATTTTCACTTACTTTTTGGTGGAAACAAATGTACATAATATAAAACATTTTTATTGTTTCAAGTGCAATACAATTATGTGAATTAATTAATATAATAAAAAAAATTATTTAATCTTTTCAGATCAACATTACAAAGATGATTGTACTCTTAATCTTTGTAATTTACGGGTCAATCATACTATGTACGACTGAACTTATTCCGAGGCACTCTTTACGTTTCAAAGTGATCAGTTGGATGTGTGCTCTCTTCTCTGTCGCAGTTTTTGTTTCTCTTTTGACTATCATGGTAGTTATGCTAACTAATATAAAAAAGAATTTGTAATAATATTATTATTATTTTTTTAAATGACTATTACTAATTTTTTTTTTCTTAATTTACTTTTTTATTTGAGCAGAGCATAACCATAAGAACAAAAAGTGTGGAGTACATGTCGTTTCCGCAATCATGTTTCCTAACTATATCAGCCATAGTTTGGTTCTTCTATGGTTTTTTAATTAGGGATTGGTTTATAGCGGTAAGGTTAATTCTTGTAATTTATCTCCTTCTTTTTAGTGTCTTATGCATGCGTAATCAGTAGTAATCTTACTAAGTTTCCAATATTTTTTAATTTTAGGAGCCAAACATCATTGGACTCATACTTGGGATTTCACAGATGATACTTTATTTTATATACAAGAAATTCCAAAGAGATGTTCTGCCTGAAAGGACACCTTCTACTACAAACGATGAGAATGTAACAAGTTAGACTCTCTGTTTATAGTTTTAGGTATGTTTATTTCAGTGCTAGACATTACAATAGCACAAATGATGTGGTATTATCTGAAGGAAAACTTCATGGGCATGTACTATTTATAATTCATTAATAATTTCAATTTTGTGTTATATTTTATAAATATTTGTAGGCCTCATCTAATTTAATAACATAATTATATGTTTAAAATTCAATATAAAGTTTACGTGTTATTTGTGCTACAATATGTATAAATAAAATTATTAGTAATGAGAATAATAATAATTAAAACAATCTAATAAAAAAGGTGTTTATATTACCATTTTTTTTAATAATCTATTATTATCATAAGTTAAAAGATAATACTATTATAATTATTGATTTATCTTTGAGATAGAACGAAATAAAACTCATTTTACAATAATACTCTTGCCATTATGCTTAAATATTGCATTACATAGTTGTACAAATGAAATACATTATCGAACAAAATTATTTACTATTATCGCAACACATGAGATCAAATAGTAAAGAACAATCTTACATTAAAAAGTTAAAAAAATTGCTTTTTCTTTTTCTTTTGAGTAATGAATTTTATTTTATTTTTGAAAAATTATATAAAATAAAATTTTCTTTAAAATTATAATAACAAAAATAATGATCAACAATATTAAATTAATCGAATTAGAATGAATTTAACATTGAATTCATGTGTCTAAATCGTCTGAATTTAACTTAAACTACATCAAACTAGTCGGCGTTTAATATAAAATATTTAGGTTGTGTTATTTTCTTAATAGTAAAAATATACGAGGTAGACATAAATGATTGATATGCCCTTTAATGTGTTCTATTTTAATTTCCATTTTGATCAAATTACCTTAGCAGACTTCATACGATAAAGATGTAATAAAATTTAAATAATTTTCATTTTTGAACGCCTTTCCTTATGTGTTAATGATGAATTCATACGATAAAGATGTATTAAAATTTAAATAATTTTCATTTTTGGATGCCTTTCCTTGTGTGTTAATGATGAATTATAAATTTAAAAACATTATTTTATATAGATGGAGACCTAATTAATGAGAAATAATAGCCATTAATTGTCCTATGTATATATATATATATATATATATATACATATGAAAATATGAATCAATCAAGAATACAAATATGAAAGTTTTATTAAAGGATTACAAGATGTTGGTTTTGTTACTTGACCTTGTTATGTCAATAATAGTAGCGAATGTGAGTTTTGGTGAATCTCTTCCAATAAAAGACGGAGGATTTCAAATACATACATATCATGTTCATGTTGCTAATAGATTAAGTGGAACCCAAATATATTTGGTCCATTGCAAGTTTAAAGAGGATAATTTGGGAATCCATTATCTCAATGTTACTACTAAATTCGCTTGGAAGTTCAAAGAAAATATTTGGGGAACAACCTCTTGTTAGGAAATTTAGGAGTTGAAGCTAACACACAATTAAAATAAAGTTGAGAGAATGAAGATAAAATGAACACAAGTATTTACGTGGTTCACCCAAAATGATTACGGGCTACTCCACGGGCAAAGGCCATAAGGAATTCACTATTTTGAAAGATTTACAACCTATCTCTAAATACAAGGAGAGAACAAGATATCTCTCTCTTATACTAGGAGAATACAATTAACCTCTCTCTCACAATAAGGAAGAAAATTTTCTAAGTGGAGAAGCTTGGAATGCTTAGGATGTTTGAGATTTTGAGATGATGGAAATGAGCTCTCTATTTATAGAGAGAAAAATGTTACTATTTGGAGAGATGACACATGCGCTTAGCTCATCATTTTGATGATGCAAGCGCTTAGCTCATTACTTTGATGATGCAAGCGCTTAGCTCATCATTTGAAATTGCAATAATATTCCATCAATAGTAACATGTGTCATCAAAGTGATGAACTAAGCGCTTGCATCATCAAAGTAATAAGCTAAGCGCTTGCATCATCAAAATGATGAGCTAAGCGCATCTGTCATCTCTCCAAATAGTAACATTTTTCTCTCTATAAATGGAGAGCTCATTTCCATCATCCCAAAATCTCAAACATCCTAAGCATTCCAAGCTTATCCACTTAGAAAATTTCTTTCCTTATTGTGAGAGAGAGGTTAATTGTGTTCTCCTAATATAAGAGAGAGAGATATCTTGTTCTCTCCTTGTATTTAGAGATAGGTAAATCTTTCAGTATAGTGAATTCCTTCTGGCCTTTGCCCGTAATCATTTTGGGTGAACCACGTAAATACTTGTGTTCATTTTATCTTCATTCTCTCAACTTTATTTTAATTGTGTGTTAGCTTCAACTCCTAAATTTCCTAACAAGAGAGTTGTTCCCCAAATATTTTCTTTGAACTTCCAAGCGAATTTAGTAGTAACATTGAGATAATGGATTCCCAAATCATAATCTTTAAACTTGCAATGGACCAAATATGTTTGGGTTACACTTAATCTATTAGCAACATGAACATGATATGTATGTATTTGAAATCCTCCGTCTTTTATTGGAAGAGATTCACCAAAACTCACATTCGCTACTACTATTGACATAACAAGGTCAAGTAACAAAACCAACATCTTGTAATCCTTTAATAAAACTTTCATATTTGTATTCTTGATTGATTCATATTTACATATGTATATATATATATATATATATATACATAGGACAATTAATGGCTATTATTTCTCATTAATTAGGTCTCCATCTATATAAGGTAATGTTTTTAAATTTATAATTCATCATTAACACACAAGGAAAGGCGTTCAAAAATTGAAATTATTTAAATTTTATTACATCTTTATCGTATGAAGTCTGCTAAGGTAATTTGTTCAAAATGGAAATTAAAATAGAACACATTAAAGGGTATATCAATCATTTATGTCTACCTCGTATATTTTTACTATTAAGAAAATAACACAACCTAAATATTTTATATTAAACGCTGACTAATTTGATGTAATTTAAGTTAAATTTCGACAATTTAGACACATAAATTCAATGTTAAAATCATTCTAATTCGAATAACTTAATATTATTGAACATTATTTTTGTTATTATAATTTAAAAAAAAATTATTTTATATAATTTTTCAAAAATAAAATAAAATTCATTACTCAAAAGAAAAAGCAATTTTATTTTTCAACTTTTTAATGTAAGATTGTTCTTTACTATTTGATCTCATGTGTTGCGATAATAGTAAATAATTTTGTTAGACTAATGTATTTCATTTGTACAACTATGTAATGCAATATTTAAGCATAATGGTAAGAGTATTATTGTAAAATGAGTTTTATTTCGTTTTATCTCAAAGATAAATCAGTAATTGTAATAGTATTATGTTTTAACTTATGATAATAATAGGTTATTAAAAAAATGGTAATATAAACACCTTTTTCGTTAAATTGTTTTCCTTTAATTATGATTATTCTCATTACTAATAATTTTATTTATACATATTGTAGCACAAACAACACGTAAACTTTATATTGAATTTTAAACATATAATTATGTTATTAAATTAGATGAGGCCTACAAATATTTATAAAACATAACACAAAATTGAAATTATTAATGAATTATAAATAGTACATGCCCATGGAGTTTTCCTTCAGATTATACCACATCATTTGTGCTATTGTAATGTCTAGCACTGAAATAAACATACCTAAACTATAAACAGAGAGTCTAACTTGTTACATTCTCATCGTTTGTAGTAGAAGGCAGAACATCTCTTTGGAATTTCTTGTATATAAAATAAAGTATAATCTGTGAAATCCCAAGTATGAGTCCAATGATGTTTGGCTCCTAAAATTAAAATTAAAAAATATTGGAAACTTAGTAAGATTACTACTGATTATGCATGCATAAAACACTAAAAAGGAGGTAAATTACAAGAATTGACATTGACTTTATCGCTATAAACCAATCCCTAATTAAAAAACCATAGAAGAACCAAACTATTGTTGGAAATAAACTTGATTTGGCCCAAATTATGTTAGGTGTTGTAAAAATTAATTTAAGAGTCCATTAAAATGTTAAAGCCCAAAGAGCCCAAATTCTAGAAACATGCTCTAGAATTGTCTTAGAAAATATCTAGATATTTTAAGAAGAGAAAGTAGTAGAGAATTCTAGAGAAGTGAATAATTTAATAGGAAAATGTAGAAGGTAAATTATAACCATTGGATTAAGAGAATGTTGGCAAAATCCTAGTCATTGGTTAGGATGAACTTTTAGTATAAATAGGGGTGATCTCGCTCATTTTGTATCAAGCCAAAATTTGAGAATGAATAACAAGTATCCTCTTCCTCCAAACCAACTTTACTTTCTTATATTTTCGAAACATCTTGAAGCCTTCTAAAGCATTTATCTTCCAACAAAGTGGTATTAGAGCTAGTTAATTGGTTCCAAACATATCACTATAGCATATCAAATTGAAGCTCTCAACGAGAGGAAATTGACGATGAAAAATCATCTTGATCGGAGTTGGGACGCCCCATCACGGTCCATTGAACGTTTGTTGCGCGAAATTACCGAGTTTGGCCAAGTTGGACTGAGTTTGAGGCGAGTTCAAGACCCTCTTAAGGTATTTCGGTGTTCTAAATTCATCTGTACAGTCAGAAATTTAAAATTCTAACTGTATATAAAAATATGGCTAGTAGTATGGCATCATTTCAAGTTCTTATGCTCAACAAAAGTAACTATGATAATTGGAGTATTAAGATGAAGGTCTGTTAGGTGCACATGATGTTTGGGATGTTGTAGAGAAAGGATACAATGAGCCACAAGATGAGGCTACATTATCTCAAGCTCAAAAGGAAAGTTTAAAAGACTCAAGAAAGAGAGACAAAAAAGCTCTCTATCTTATCTATCAAGCTTTAGATAATGATGGTTTTGAGAAGATCTCAAGTGCAACATTTGCTAAGGAAGCATGGGAGAAGTTGCAAACATCTTGCAAGGGAGCTGAACAAGTCAAGAAGGTACGTCTCCAAACACTAAGAGGTGAATTCGAAGCTTTACAAATGAAAAGGTCCAAACCTGTGTCCGACTACTTTTCTATAGTTTTGGCCATTTCTAATCAAATGAAAAGAAATGATGAGAAACTAGAAGATGTAAGGATCATGGAGAAGATATTCCGCTCATTAGATCAAAACTTTGAGCACATTGTGGTGACAATAGAGGAAACAAAAGATTTGGAGGAGATGACTATCGACCAACTAATGAGGTCTTTACAAGCTTATGAAGAAAAGCATAAGAAGAAGAAAGAGATCACTGAACAACTCTTCAAAATGCAACTCAAGGAGAAAGAAGAAGTTAAAAGTTATGATAGAAATAACTGTGGTCATGTAAGAGGTAGAGGCCAAGGACGAGGAAGAGGTTATGGTCGTGGACAAGGTTGGCATTACAATGCCAACACTTCCAACAACAACTACGAAAAAGGAGAAAGCTCAGTGTTATAATTGTCAGAAACTTGGATATTATGCTTCAGAATGTAGAGCTCTCAAAACCAAATTTGAAGAAAATGTCAACTATGTGGAAGATAAAAGAGAAGAAAATGAGACTCTATTTCTAGCATATAAAGGCAATGATTAAAAAAGAAGATAACACTTGGTATCTTGACACTGGTGCAAGCAACCATATGTGTAGAAAAAGAATATTACTAGCATATAAAGGCAATGATTAAAAAAGAAGATAACACTTGGTATCTTGACACTGGTGCAAGCAACCATATGTGTAGAAAAAGAAGCATGTTCGTGGAGCTCAATGAATCATTAAGCGGTAATGTTTCCTTTGGTGATGAGTCTTAAATTCCAGTGAAAGGCAAAGGTAAAATTCTTATTCGGTTGAAGAATGGTAGACAACAATTTATTTCAAATGTCTACTATGTGCCCAATATGAAAAATAATATTTTGAGTTTAGGTCAACTCTTAGAGAAAGGCTATGATATTCACATGAAAGATGGTAGTCTTTTAATAAGAGATAATACAAGTAATTTGATCACCAAGGTGCCAATGTCAAGGAATATGATGTTCTTGCTTAATATTCAAAACGATGCAGCAAAATGTCTTAAAATTTGCTACAAAGATGCATCTTGGCTTTGGCATCTTCGATATGGGCACTTAAACTTTGGTGGCTTAGACTTGCTATCCAAGAAGAACATAGTAAGAGGACTACCTTCCATCAATCAACCTGATCAACTTTGCGAAGGATGCTTACTTGGAAAACAATTCAGGAAAAGTTTTGCAAAGGAGTCAAACTCAAGAGCTCAAAAGCCACTCGAGCTCATACATAATGACGTCTGCGGACCAATCAAGCCAATCTCTCTTTGTAAAAGTAATTATTTTCTTCTCTTTATAGATGATTTCTTAAGAAAGATGTAGGTGTATTTCTTAAAGAAAAAGTCAGAAGTTTTTGAAGTTTTCAAGAAGTTTAAAGTTGCAGTTGAAAAAGAAAGTAGACGAGAGATCAAGGCTATGAGATCCGATCGAGGTGGAGAATTCACTTCCAAGGAGTTCCTGAAATTTTGTGAAGCAAATGGAATTCGACGCCCTCTAACCGTTCCAAGATCCCCCCAAACAAAATGGAGTGGCAGAAAGGAAGAATAGGACAATCCTCGACATGGCACGGAGCATGCTCAAAAGTAAGAGATTGCCAAAGGAGTTTTTGGGCTGAAGTAGTAGCATGTGCAGTCTACCTCTCCAATCGATCTCTAACAAGAAGTGTTTGGGAAAAGACACCGCAAGAGCCATGGAACGGAAGAATGAAGCTAGACGATAAAAGTGAAAGTTTCATCTCCTGGTATTCCCTTTTTTTCCCAAGTAGAAATAGGTAATTGTTAAAAAAAAAATCAAACAAATGATTGATTAAATTAGATTAGATCGGATCAAATTAGATATGTATTTTTATTTTTTGCAATATATTAAATTAATTCAAATATACATAAATTATTTTTAATTAATATTATGAACTCCATGCTTTTTAATGTAAAAATTCTAAACTCACGCTAACCTTATACAAGCCATGTATACTTGAACGAGATTCTAAGTCAAGCCAAAGCACACAAAGAAAAAAAATAATGAGTAAAATTATATAAGATATTAATTGATTATTGAAAGTTTTTTAGTTAATGATCAAATAAGTCTAAAGGGTGACCAAATAATCAGTAAAACGTAATATTTATTTATAGAGCTTTGATCCTTTATTTGTTTTTTAATCAAGTAGTACGATGAGAGATAATATTTACGATTTAAAAAATTCCTACCATGTAGGATTCGAATTATCTGTTGCATGTTGAAAAATAGGATTCAATTTTAAAATTTAAATACTCCATTATTTATAATTTAATTACACCACTTTATTTTAATCAGTATCAAATTAGTTTTTTAAAATAAAAAAATTAACATATTTAGTTGTTAATTTTCATTAAAATTTATTTTCTCTCTCTCTCTTTTTTTTGTGCAATATTATACATAATTTAAATCAATTGGATTTTATAGATTAGTGATTAATTTTGCTAACATTATTTTCTTTTTGTATATCTCAATCAATTATATATACAATTACATAAATATGTACACACATCACTTTATACTTAAAAGTTTGCACCACAAAAATCACAATTTTGTATTATTAAGCAATTTATAATGTTAATTTAAATTTTCTATTTTACAACAAAAACTAATGGAAGGAACTTTGGCTTTAACCATATTGATAATAAAGGAACTTCTCGATATGAAGCATTTAAAAAAAAAAAAAAAAAAGGCTCTAAAGGCCCTTTTTTTTATTAAATAAAGAGAAAACAACTCACACACCTATGGTGAGATTCGAACTTGGATTCCTAGTGGGGGAAGGGGGAGTCTTACCACTGGACCACAAGAGAAAACAATAAAATGCTTCTCGTTATGAAGCATTTTGTTGAACGCATAGAGGTCAAAGAAACTTAGATCATGTTTACTTACCTGTAAATAAATTATGAATTAAGTTACTGATTTTTCAGTAATTTAATTACATTGAAAAAATCTTGAATTAAATTACGGAATTTTTTTTTAATTTTATCTTCCAAAATTAACTTCTTTAAAAATAATTAATTCTACGTTAAAAATATATTTTAGTAAAACAAAATCATTTTTACTCCAATTCCACGATAAAATAAGTAAACATAATCAAAAAGTAATTCAATTTCGATACGTCTTGTTTTCAATTGATTTTAATTTAATTCATTTCAAGTTATATTACAGAATAGTAAACATGCCTTTATTAAATTAATAGAAAGAAGGTGAAAATGAGAATGACATACCCAAAAACTAAAAATAAAAATGTAAAAATCCTACAAACAGTACAAGAAAATGAGGTAGGAAAAAATTTATAAATTAGTCCTGAACCAATGTTAATGTGTTAGTCTAGACTAATGCAAATTTAAAATTGCAAATTTAAAGAGTTAAAAATCAAAAAACGTGTAGCCTATTTTTCTGTTCTAACTTTTTATCTTTTATGATAATGACATGTTATTTGTCTGGACTATTGATCTGAGATCAATAAATAACTCCCCATGAGGTAGGTTTTGGGTTGAATTCATAAAATTCGGTTTTTTCCAACCTTTGAAGTCTAAAAATCCATGATTTGAATAGAAAAAGTGATAACTAGGTTGCCTCTTAACATTAAGATGAATAACAGAAATGTTGTACATTGCATTATAATTTTTCTTATAGAATTGTATTCAATAGGATTAAAATCCATGTAGATTATCTTACTTTAGTGACTAATCATATTTTACCACCTTATTTGAAATCACTAAAAAAACTTTAGTATCTCTAAAATCATATATAATTTATATTAAAATGAAACATGTTGAGAGGTTAAAAGGGACAATAATTTGAGAAATAATAAATTATTTATTAAATAATATTATTTCAAAAAATTAGAATTAGCAGAATTGAATTGAATACATTTCAAAAACAAAAATAGAATGTAGCCTTTATTGAATAAATCCTTATCATGCGACTGTTCACGGAAACATATACGTGATTCCTATAAGGTTAACTGCTTCTTAACAGCAACAACAATAATGCGTGTTTTTACTGGTTAAAATGTGTTTTATATATATCAATTTAGCTTTAATTCTTATTAATTAAAAAATAGTAAGTAGTATTGTAATACCTTTATTATTTTATATTATTAATTTTATATTTAATTAATAATATATTATTTTATGCATATAATAATTTAATATATTAAACGTGAATAAAAGGTTACGACTGTCGACTACAATTCAAACGGTTGCTCGCTAAAATTCTGAAATGATCATATCTAATTGTAGTGCGTTGGCAAATTAATGAAATAATATTAGTACTTAAAAATAAATTACAATATTTAAATGTGGTCCCTGTTCTAAAGAAATACAAATTTAATATTATCATGCCCAAGTCTTTAAACTCGTCCATTTTTTTTAGTGAGAATAATTTATTAGTTAGAGTTACTATGGGCTAAACATCTTTTTGTTATTGTGATAACAAAATTATATATTATATCTTATTTGTTAGCACGTCGTTAATTATAATTTAATGTTATTATTATTGTATAAAATTATTATTAATAAAAAATTATTATAATGATAATAAATCTAATTTCGCCAATATTATCACTATTACTGTATCATTTATTTGTAGAGTATCGCAGTATTAGCACTGTGCTCATTTATTTGTAGAGTATCGCACTGTGCTCATTTATTTGTAGAGTATCATTTATTCGCAGTATTAGCACTGTGCTCATTTATTTGTAGAGTATCATTTATTCGCAGTATTAGCACTGTGCGCATTTATTTGTAGAGTATCATTTATTTGTAGAGTATCGCACTGTGATCATCTTTTCCTTTTTAGCACTCTGGCTTTAATCCTTTATTAAAGTTTTATAGGAAATATTTTCAGTGATCTCTTACAGCTCACTTGTTCTAGCTTTCTGACACATTTAAAAAAGTAGAAATTTTGGGGCGGAGGAAAGTAAGGGTAAGGTGAGGTTATAATTTTAGTTAATATTTTTATAAAAAATTAATTATGTATATATTTTTAATATTAAATAAATATTTTATTTATAATAATATATTGTGTATAATTTATATATATATATATATTTTAGAATATATTAATAATATTTATTAAATATGTAGACAAAAATGATATGAATTGTAAATAAAATAATTAAATATTTATATAAAAATGATATGATTCGTTAATTTGTAGATAATTTCTAAATGTTGATGTCTTGGTTGCTCTGCAACTAACGAATGCCAACTGCACAATTTCCATTAAGGAAATATCTGATACCCACATCATAATCCAAGAAAACATATCTTTCTTTTAAATTTATGGTAAAAGTATTCAACATAGAAAATTGAATTGAATTCAAATTTATCTTCATACGTTTTTGCTAGCTGGACTATTTCTATAAAGAAACATCTGATACCCACATCACAATCCAAGAAAATATATCTTTCTTTTAAATTTATTCTATAAACGGTAATTTCTTAATTAATTAATTTGTAGATAATTTCCAAATGTTGATGTCTGGGTTGCTCTGCAACTGACGAATGTCAGCTGCACTATTTTTATTAAGGAAACATCTGATACCCACCTAACGAAATGACTAGTTATTTTATCAACAAGAAAAGAAATAAATAAATAAAACAAGGACTACTTATTCGGTGTATACATGTGCCTAACTTTTAAATAAATGTTTAATTTATAGTAATATATTATATCTAATTTTTATATACATATTTTAGTATATATTAATAATATTTAATAAATATACATATAAAAATAACATAAATTATAAATAAAGTTGTTAAATATATATATATTTTTTCATATATTTGATAACTATTAGTAACATAAATAAAATTATACTCATATATTATGTAAAATAATTATTAAATGTGATAATCCAAAAAAAATTAACTAGACTTAATATATATATATATATATAAGTTTTCTGTTAAAGCTTTTAAATTTATGTTTATCATATTTTATTTAACTCAAATCTTAATTTTATCTACTATTACATTATTTGACATTTTATTTTAATAATTATTTAGAATTTATTTTAAAAAAATTATATAAATTTATTATTATTATTATTAGTCAGTCCTATACTGTTTATAAATATATATATTTTTATATATAATATCAATATTAAAATTCTATTTTTACATTTGAATATGTTTATTTTAGTTTTAACAATTATAAATTTTGATGCGTTTGATTGAAGTTTATATTTGTTTAGATTTTTTAGTTAATAAATTTATTTTATTTTTAAATGATACTAATACTTATTAACTTGTTTAATTTTTGTTATAAGTTATTATATTGTATTAACTCAATATTTTTTGAGTGCTAACTCTATGTTTTTATTATAATATGATATGAAAATTTTAGTATTAGATTGAATATAATCTATTACAACTCCTACTAATTTTTTATTTTGTATAATAATAAAAAAATAATTTTTAACTTTCCTAAATTTTTTTTCTAGTTTCACTGGGTATATATATATATATGGAGCACTTGCATGATAAAACATAAATTTTTTGAATACCAACTCAAAAAACCCTTCCGCTCTTGGTCAAATAATAATAAAGATACTAACATGAAAAATAATGGTAGAAAATTCATAAGCAACATAATTTAACTTCTTTCAATTGATCGAAAGAATCATAATAAAAACGAAATTTTAAAGGGTAACTATGGGATCAGTTTTTCTGAGAATTTCAGTTGGCATTAAAAAACGGTAAAGGAAAAAAAGAGAGAAGTAGCAAACACAAAATAGAAGAAGCAGTTTCTGAGAATTCCAGTAGTGGAATTTTTCGTCTGATTCATTCTTTTGATCCTCTGAATCCCTTACTTGGGATCAGAGGATCATCTTCCTTTTTCCCATTTTCATCGACATTTTTTTTTTCATTCATTGAATGTAATAAATTTCATATAAACTTTAAAGCTCTGTTTCTTTTATATACTTTTGATTAAAGACACACACACATCCCTGTGAAGGTCTCAATTTATCCTAATAAAATTGTTTAAGGATTCAAAAGGTGGTTTTCTCAAATGGGTATCTCACAAAATAATGGTACAATGGAAGGTTGGCTTTATCTCATTCGATCTAATCGATTTGGTTTACAGTATTCACGTAAAAGGTTCTTCATTCTCAAAGATAATTGCCTTACCAGTTACAAAACTATACCTGTTTCTCAAAAATAGGTAATATTTATTTTCTATTGAATTTGAAAACTATTTCTGATTTTAGTATAACTGATCCTGGGTCTATATGGTAAAGCTATGTTTATTATTATGTATAAATTAAATTTTAATAAAATACTTAATTTGTGCAGAGTTACATTTTTAAAAAAACAATTTTTTCATTCCATTAATTTGTGATTGTTAGGTTTCTGTGGTTATTGCACCTTGATGAAAATTTGTAACAAGAGAATGAACAATTTCAACTTTCTTTCCAAAATTTAATAATATAAAAATGTATCTTTCTTCATACTAGGAAAGACAATATAATTTATTAAACATGAAATGAAATTTCATAAATGGTTGAAGTCTTGAAGATGATTGATGCTTTGGAGTAGGGATGGCGTGTATATTTTGCACATTTGTGTTTTGTTTGTTTGTATTGTGCATATTCGTATTTTTTGGCCCCAATTCACATTTTTAGATATTACAGTAAAATTAAATAATTTTTAGTCAATTTATTTATTTATAATAGTAAAAAAATCTAATACCTTTACAAACATAAAAAAAATTATTAGTTAATTTTAATTAAAATATAAATTATTTGTATTATGAGTTGTAGTCCTAATTGCTTGAAGATATTGGGAATTATTGCATTAAGCATTACATAATGTGTAACAGTAATGCCAAAACGCACAATGGTCTAATTCACTATCATCTGTATTCCAGTATCATTGTTTTTATTTTATTTACTCTTTTTTTTTTTAATTTGGCCAGTACTATACAAATTTTACTGGTATGACTAACTAAAGCTATTGATTTATCAGGAGCAATCAGTTAGAAGTGCAATGATAGATTCGTACATTCGCGTTGCAGATAATGGGAGGGAGAGCATTCATAGAAAAGTAAGCATCTGTGTGTGAAACTATTGTTGTTTGTGAAAGATATGCATTATCTCTATCATTTACTATCTAATTTCTCTGTTACCATTTATTTGCAGGTATTCTATATCTTCACACTTTACAACACTTCTAATCATAATGATCAACTTAAGGTTGATACACTTCTTAGTGAAATGTTTTACAAGATGCTGCATTGAAGGTTTCAAGCTTTTTTCTTAAATCAACACTTACAGTTGTTCTTCACCTTATGAGAGATTAATGCTCTATTCTATGTTTAGGAGTGCACAATTCCAAAAATGAATTTAGCGTCCTTTTCCAAAAGAAGACGGAGTTCTTTGAGGTATATACATTATGCAAGTCAATAAGACCATATATTGTTTCTGTTCATAATTTGAAACTGCAATCCTAAATTTCATGATCTAATTGGGATTCATTACTTCAACAACCTATTTATGTTATTACAAGTAAAATGTATATATTATCACAGGTTGCGTAGTTCAAAGAGAGCGAATCATAAAAGCTCTATGGACTGGACTTCTTGTTCATTTATGCACTCAGAGGGTGTGTCATCTGATGTTATTGCTCCATAACCATGGAAAATTTTTGGTTGTCGAAATGGTAAAAATATTCATGTTTCTTATCCTAAATTTCATGATCTAATTGGGATTCATTACTTCAACAACCTATTTATGTTATTACAAGTAAAATGTATATATTATCACAGGTTGCGTAGTTCAAAGAGAGCGAATCATAAAAGCTCTATGGACTGGACTTCTTGTTCATTTATGCACTCAGAGGGTGTGTCATCTGATGTTATTGCTCCATAACCATGGAAAATTTTTGGTTGTCGAAATGGTAAAAATATTCATGTTTCTTATCTTCATTTCCATCTGCTGAGTGCTAACTGTCTACAGGCTAAATTTCATGGTCTTTGGCATGGTTTAAACATGTGAGTCAAAGCCAGCTAAAATTTCATTGACTTTTGCAGGATTGAGGCTATTCAAAGAGGCAAAGGATTCAGATTCCCATGGGAGGGTATGTTCTACTTTTAGATTAACCTTTTATATTTGTATTGGAGTTTTCAATTCAGCTGACTTATTTATTTTTCATATTTAGCATTGGGATAATCATCCAGCAATAATGGCAGTAGGAGTAGTTGATGGAACTTCAGAGGCAATTTTCCATGCTCTCATGTCTTTAGACCCTTCAAGATCAGAGTGAGTTACTTTACATGTTTTTTCTCAATCTTATGAAGATTGAATAAATTGGTGCATGTTTTTAAGCAAATGCATCTTGAGCAGTGCAAATTTAGTAAACTTGTTTGTTGATTTCTCATACCAGAGTTTGAAATCTTGAGTGTCTTGCAGATGGGATTTTTGTTTTTACCGAGGTAATGTGGTTGAGCACCTTGATGGCCATACAGATATAATTCACAAACTCTTATACAGTGAATGGCTACCTTGGTCAGAGTCAAAACCTCTTTAAGTAAATTCCTTGATAAATATGCTCTCTCTTCTTTTTTTTTTAACACTTCATGGGTTACAGGGGAATGCGCCGAAGAGATTTACTTCTACGACAATATTGGAGAAGGGAGGATGATGGGACATATGGTACTAGTATCCTCTTATGGAAGTACAAATTACTATTAAGCTTTTGGAACCATCATTATCTGAGACTAATATATAAACTTTTTTGTCACAGTGATCTTATACCATTCGGTTTTCCACAAGAAGTGTCCGAAAAAGAGAGGCTATGTCCGTGCCACCCTTAAAAGTAATGTATGCTTTGAGTTGGAAAGTTTCAATTTTACTGCATATGTGCAAAGCTGTATACATAATATGCATGCAACACATTTTCTATGAAACTTTAGTGCCTGCTTAAATTTCTTGTTGGCTAATTTACTAGAAGTTGTATTTGCTGTTTGTTTACTGACACTCTTTATGTTCTTCTTCTCCGGTAGGTATACTCTGCATTTACAATGGCTGTCAATATTATGTTCTTCCAAATTTTAAGCTAACACGAACTATCAACGTATTTTCCCACCTTATTTGTTGATTAAATATGTTCTGAGCCTATGATATATTCTCAAGGAAAGCAATCAGTGGTAAGACACATGCTTGCTATAGATTGGAAATTTTGGAAGTTATATTTGCAACCTTCATCTGCAAGATCTATACCGATATGTGTTCTAGAGAGACTTGCATGTTCTTGGCTACCTCAAGAAGGGTCAGCTGATGCTCAGCTGCAAGGTGAAGCACAACTTGTGTCCTTTTGAAGAGTTGCTCCATAGAAGCTTGGTGTGTCTTCCTTGGTTGCCTCTTGTAATTCCATGTATCCCTTTTTTTGAACTGAAGCAAGAGGAACTTTGAACCGTTCTTCCTCAAAAAAAGTTTAAAGAAACAACTACTGATGTTAAATCTTGGCTTACATAACTAGACTGACCTCTGAGATCTTGCAACTTTTTCACAAGACCAGCTGCTGATGATAGTTTGGACGTTGGATATATATTCTAATGATATCAACAATAAGAGCAATGTCAACATAAAAAATGCCTATTCAGTCTAACCCTTGGGTAAACTACTCAAAAATGGTTCTATTAGTGTGAAGTACCGGGGATAGACATTCTGAACTGTCCACTGCAGGCCAATCATGCTCAAAGTTGTCATCGTCTGTTGGTTCAGGAATATCAAAGAATTCATCCGCAGCATCATTCATCCCCATTAAACTTTTACGCCCAGAAGTGGGTAACTCCTCTGATTCAACCTTCTTAATTGCTTCTACAGATAAGATATCATTAGGCTTGATATCAAACTTTTCGCTTTGAGGTGATCCAATAATTGTTGTCACCTCTACATGTGATGCCTCTGAGGAGTGGTTTTCAACTTTGGCTTTGAACATCTCTCTTAATGCTAAAATTTACAAGAATGGTATTGATGGTGAGTGCGTAATACACATTTCATTTGAAAGGAAAGAAAGTTAAAAAAAAAAAAGTACATGCAAGTCTCTCTAGAACACATATCGTTATAGATCTTGCAGATGAAGGTTGCAAATATAACTTCCAAAATTTCCAATCTATAGCAAGCATGTGTCTTACCACTGATTGCTTTCCTTGTTTCATCGGAGTTATGACATAGCCTCCACCTGTAAGATCTATAACGATATGTGTAACAAGGAAAGCAATCAGTGGTAAGACACATGCTTGCTATAGATTGGAAATTTTGGAAGTTATATTTGCAACCTTCATCTGCAAGATCTATAACGATATGTGTTCTAGAGAGACTTGCATGTACTTTTTTTTTTTAACTTTCCTTTCAAATGAAATGTGTATTACGCACTCACCATCAATACCATTCTTGTAAATTTTAGCATTAAGAGAGATGTTCAAAGCCAAAGTTGAAAACCACTCCTCAGATGCATCACATGTAGAGGTGACAACAATTATTGGATCACCTCAAAGCGAAAAGTTTGATATCAAGCCTAATGATATCTTATCTGTAGAAGCAATTAAGAAGGTTGAATCAGAGGAGTTACCCACTTCTGGGCGTAAAAGTTTAATGGGGATGAATGATGCTGCGGATGAATTCTTTGATGTTCCTGAACCAACAGACGATGACAACTTTGAGCATGATTGGCCTGCAGTGGACAGTTTAGAATGTCTATCCCCGGTACTTCACACTAATAGAACCATTTTTGAGTAGTTTACCCAAGGGTTAGACTGAATAGGCATTTTTTATGTTGACATTGCTCTTATTGTTGATATCATTAGAATATATATCCAACGTCCAAACTATCATCAGCAGCTGGTCTTGTGAAAAAATTGCAAGATCTCAGAGGTCAGTCTAGTTATGTAAGCCAAGATTTAACATCAGTAGTTGTTTCTTTAAACTTTTTTTGAGGAAGAACGGTTCAAAGTTCCTCTTGCTTCAGTTCAAAAAAAGGGATACATGGAATTACAAGAGGCAACCAAGGAAGACACACCGAGCTTCTATGGAGCAACTCTTCAAAAGGACACAAGTTGTGCTTCACCTTGCAGCTGAGCATCAGCTGACCCTTCTTCTTTCCTAATACGCGGTCCAAGTTATTTACAAGACCATAAGAAGGTATTTATTGTGATATTTATGGCCAAACCTCAAAAAATGCGCGATTTGAGGCTTGAACTGTAAAATATTCAATCAATATTACGAATGTGTTAGAACACTCTTAAACTTTAAGTTGCATAGGAACTATTAGAGTTCAATTTGGAACATGTAACTAAGGTAGAGGCTTTTTCAGTGCAGCAATCTTTATATAATCTTGAAGACTAAAATTTGTATACTTTTATTTCTCTAGCTTAATAAAATGAAGGATTATAAGTTCTAAGAAGTGTCAAGAAAACTTTGCTTCAACTCTAGCTGTGTAATTGCTAGTTATCTGTTTTACCAATTTCTGAACTAAAACGTTTCAACAGGTAAAGGCAAAAGGCACCTTAATGGAAATGGTCGGTGCAGATTGGCTAAGGTCTGATAAACGAGAAGATGATCTTGGAAGCCGGCCTTATAGTATCGTTCAGGCATGGTCTATGTAACCTTCATGCACATGGTTTGCTTATAAGTAGTTATGCAATTGATATCTTTGAAAAGTCTAACTGAGTTGTATATATCATTCATGTAGAGATATGCAAAAGAAGGTGGATCAAATTTCTTCTTTATTGTTAACATACAAGTGGGTTTTTTGTTTTTTTTTTTTTTTAACTTGTTACACTTGTGTAAACATCATTATGGTGTTGTTACAAAGAATAAGATCGCTAATTCCCATGGTTAATTAATTCAGGTCCCCGGTGCAACCATGCATACATTGGCATTGTATTACATGATGGAAACTCCACTCGAAGAAAACCCTCTATTGCATAGATTCGTCAATGGAGATGATACCTATAGGAATTCAAGATTTAAGCTCATACCATACATTTCAAAGGTATGGCATATCTATAAGTGATTGCCGATTAAATCATATCTATACATTTCAAAGGTATTGACATATCTATACATTTTCCATTAAATCTCCAAAAACGAGCTATTTAGAGCCTAAACTCATATATCTTTATGCACAAAAAACAAAAGCATTAGAGTCTACTAACAAGTCAATGTTTCGTTACATCTAATATTACTTGCAATATCTCAGGGATCATGGATAGTCAAGCAGAGTGTTGGAAAGAAGGCATGCTTGTTAGGTCAAGCACTCGAAGTACAATATTACCGTGGACATAACTATTTGGAAGTAAGTCACCAAACTTGTTAAGAAAATGTCATATTTTTCTTTTTAATTTTATATTTTCCTTCTCAATAATCATGATATCAAATTTTTTAACTTTCAAAGTGTCTGGTAATAGCTTGTAATCAATGTCGGGTCTTCAACATTGGCAAGAGGAGTGGTCAATCTTGTTCTTGGCTACCTCAACAATTTGGTCATAGAAATGGCATTTTTTATACAGGTAAACAGAGAAGAACTCCAAAAATCCAAGACTTAACCTATTTTTAATTACCGACAACAACTTGAGATAAAAACAATTACAAAAAAAAAATCTTAAAATTGAATTTGCAGGCAAACACAGAAGAGGAGCTTCCTGAAGTACTTCTAGGAACATGCAGGCTTAATAATTTGGATACTTCAAAAGCTGTCCTAGTATGAGTATGACAAGTGTATCAATCAAGGTACATTGTTGTCATGGACCTCACTTGTGTACATCAATTTTTTTGAATTTTGTTAAACTATTCAATGAGATTAATTTGTAGAGTTACGATGAATCATCATCATTCTATACAAAGGGAGGTTCATTTTTGTATTAACGATGATTCCTTAGCTGTGATTTGTCATTCCATTATATAATCAATGAGATTTGGTCAATTCATTCATTACTTTGCAAAGTTATAGAAGGTTGGCCACTTGGCTAACTTAAAGAGCATGTGCATGTGAGGGTGGAATGAAGTGTTAATGTGTGTGATTTTGGAAAATAAATGGAAAATTTAAGCTATCTAGTGGTTGGAAATTGATTTTAAGATATTAGTAACTTGTGTTGGTCTTAGTTAAGTGAATAATTTAAAATCCTAAGAACTAAACAGAAAAATTAATGAGGCCATGAATATGTTAAAACTAGCTGATCTAGTGAACAAAAAAAGTTTATGCATCACATTAACTTCAAAACTTGGATATTTATGTAAATATTTTACACTGGACCGTTTCTCATGTATAATCTAGGCCAAATAGCTTAAAATTGTAGGACCAATTGGATTGGTTAAACTTTGCATGGTGTTGTTTATATATGAGAAAATAAACTAAAAACCACAAGACATCATCCGACCTTAGCTCAGGTGGCAGAGCGGAGGACTATAGTTGTATTGACAGATATCCTTAGGTCGTTGGCTCAAATCTGGCAGGTCGGATTGCCTTTTTTTTTTTTTTTTTGGTTTCAAATTACAAATTTACAACCTTGTCCCAATACTTCAAAACAAAAAAAGGACAAATAATTTCAAAAATTTGAGCTTCAATACTTCAAAACAATTTGGATTCTCTCTATCTCTAAACCTTACACTTTAAACAATTTCAATTCAGATTCAATGTCCCAGTTATTGGTTCATTGCCCAAATTACCCTCACTCTCAACAAGGGTTTTTCAAAAAGAGAATAATAAAAAATAATAATAAAAAAAAAAACAAAATCGTCCCCACGTTGTACTTGTATGGTTGTATAGATATGGATTGATTGCCCATTTGCCCTCACTAGCAGGGCACGTTGCTCCATTCAAGAAGCTTCTTCTTCTGTAATTTATATATAATTTTTTGAACAATACTTGTGATTTTTTAATGAAAAATGGATTCAATCTACATACATAATATTTGAAGTTGTTTACTTATCTACATACATACTTTTGGCTAATCTAGGCCGTTGAATAATTAGTAACCTACTGGGGTGGTTTGTTACTTTGTTTTTTAGGAGTTTATGTGTTTTCCTTAGAACTTTGGTGCTCATTATATTGATTTTTTGACTTTTTTTTTTTCTTCTGCCTCTCTCTCTTTAAGAGAGAGTATCGAATTAATTCCAAAAAGAGGAGATCATTCTTTTTTTTTTTTTTTTGCATGATTTTACATATCGGAGGTTAATTCAGTGGACAAATAAATTAAATGAAAGAAAGAAAGAAAGAATCAATCACAAATCACAATCCAAGAAAATATATATTTCTTTTAAATTTATTCTATAAACGGTAATTTCTTAATTAGTTAATTTGTAGATAATTTTCAAATGTTGATGTCTGGGTTGCTCTGCAACTGATGGATGCCAGCTGCACTATTTTTTTTATGTAATGATTGAATTAAACTTTTATTTATTAAGGAAAAATAAAATAGGTGGGAGCAACAAATGTAAACATGCTGATATATATATGTGTGTGGACTTTATTTATTTATTTAATTTTAATTAATTTTCCGTACGTTTAGTTATTTGTTTAAAGTCCCAGTCCCAACTTCTCAATTGTGTGCAAACTCTTGACGATCTTCAGCAACATTCCAAAGGTAAATCCCATCATCTTGGACAATCCAAGTGCATTGTTTGATATCTCCACATCTGTGTCGAAGCCATGAGCTTCTATTTTCTGGCCAGAAGACTTCAAATGATAAGTGTTTTTGACCGGTGCTTGTGAAACACCAAAAGAGAGTTGTTCCCTAAATATTTTCTTTGAACTTCCAAGGAATTCAGTATTAACATTGAGATAATGGATTCCCAAATCATCCTCTTTAGACTTGCAATGGATCAAATATGTTTGGGTTCCACTTAATCTATTAGCAACATGAACATGATATATATGTATTTGAAATCCTCCGTCTTTTATTGGAAGAAATTCACCAAAACTCACATTCATACTACTATTGACATAACAAGCTAAAGTAACAAAACCAACATCTTGTAATCCTTTAATAAAACTTTCATATTTGTATTCTTAATTGATTCATAATTTCATATGTGTATAGTGGCGGATTTAGGATTGCAAGTGAGGAGGGGCACTATTAAATAATAAAATTTATAAAAAAAATCTCATATAAAAAATAAACTAAACATTAGAGCTAAATAAATTAGAAATAATTTTTTTGACCAAAAAGTATCAAAATGTGGGTTTTTTTTTATAATTTAATTTAATTTTAATTAAAAAAATTTAAACTTAAACATAAAATTTGAGTATAAAACATTTTTAATTTGAAATATGTGCTTAAAAGTAAAGTTCAGATGGGGCACTACGTATTAAACATAATCAATTATTCATAAAATTTATAAAATTTTACACGTAAAATTATATTTTTATTAACTGAGGTGGGGCACGTGCCCCCCTGATTTATACATGCATCCGCCCCTGTATGTGTGTGTATATATATACATAGGACAATTAATGGCTATTATTTCTCATTAATTAGGTCTCCATCTATATAAGGTAACATTTTTAAATTTATAATGATCATTAATACATAAGAAAAGGCGTTCAAAAATGGAAATTATTTAAATTTTATTACATCTTTATCGCATGAAGTCTGCTAAGGTAATTTGTTCAAAATGGAAATTAAAATAGAACACATTAAAGGGTATATCAATCATTTATGTCTACCTCGTATATTTTTATTATTAAGAAAATAACACAACATAAATATTTTATATTAAACGCCGACTAGTTTGATGTAGTTTAAGTTAAATTTCGATGATTTAGACACATAAATTCAATGTTGAATTCATTCTAATTCGATTAATTTAATATTATTGAACATTATTTTTGTTATTATAATATTAAAAAAAATTATATAATTTTTCAAAAATAAAATAAAATTCATTACTCAAAAGAAAAAGAAAAAGCAATTTTATTTTTCAACTTTTTAACGTAAGATTGTTCTTTACTATTTGATCTCATGTGTTGCGATAATAGTAAATAATTTTGTTAGACTAATGTATTTCATTTGTACAACTATGTAATGCAATATTTAAGCATAATGGCAAGAGTATTATTGTAAAATGAGTTTTATTTCGTTCTATCTCAAAGATAAATCAATAATTGTAATAGTATTATCTTTTAACATATAATAATAATAATAGGTTATTAAAAAAAATGGTAATATAAACACCTTTTTCATTAGATTATTTTCCTTTAATTATTATTATTCTCATTACTAATAATTTTATTTTTACAATATTGTAGCACAAACGACAAACGTAAACTTTATATTGAATTTTAAACATATAATTATGTTATTAAATTAGATGAGGCTTACAAATATTTATAAAACATAACACAAAATTGAAATTATTATTGAATTATAAATAGTATATGCCCATGGAGTTTTCCTTATCATTTAATAAACATACCTAAAACTATAAACATAGAGTCTAACTTGTTACATTCTCATTGTTTGTAGTCGAAGGTGTCCATTTAGGCAGAACATCTCTTTGGAATTTCTTGTATATAAAATAAAGTATCATCTGTGAAATCCCAAGTATGAGTCCAATGATGTTTGGCGCCTAAAATTAAAATTAAAAAATATTGGAAACTTAGTAAGATTACTACTGATTACGCATGCATAAAACACTAAAAAGAAGAAGAAGGAGATAAATTACAAGAATTAACCTTACCGCTATAAACCAGTCCCTAATTAAAATACCATAGAAGAACCAAACTATGGCTGATATTGTTAGGCAACATGATAGCGAAAAAGGCATGTACTTCACACTTTTTGTTCTTATGACTATACCCTGCTCAAATAAAAAAGTAAATTGAGAAAAAATATTAGTAATAGTCATTTAAAAAAATAATAATAATATTACAAATTCTTTTTTATATTAATTAGCGTAAATACCATGATAGTCAAAGGAGAAGCAAAAATTGCGATCGAGAAGAGAGCACATATCCAACCGATCACTTTGAGGCGTAAAGAGCGCCTCGGAATAAGTTCAGTCGTACATAGTATGATTGACCCGTAAATCACAAAGATTAAGAGTACAATCATCTTTGTAATGTTCATCTAAAAAGATTAAATAATTTTTTTATTATACTAATTAATTCACATAATTGCACTTGAAACAATAAAAATGTTTTATATTATGTGCATTTTTTTCCACCAAAAAGTACGTGAAAATTTTATTATGCCAAAATCAAGCAAAATCCACATAACATAAAGCACTTTTCATCGAGAAAAACAAAAGAAAATTATACAAAAGCATCTATAAAACTTATGTTAGTATATTTATACTATTAAAAAAAAATTCGGTCATTATTTTATATTGAATTATATATTATTTAAATTAAAACACGTATAATATTTTAAATTATATTTAATTGAAATCTATTTAATATTATTACGTAGATATGTTATTTTATGTAATAATACTATTTACAAGCTGTTACCTCATTGAAATAATTTATATATTCAATTAATAGAACTCTAGTGTGTATGGTTAAGTTTTAGGCTTTTTAAAACAATTTATATATTCAATTAATAGAACTCTAGTGTGTATGGTTAAGTTTTAGGCTTTTTAAAACAGTAAACATTAAGCCTATTTTTTATATATAGTAAAATAAATTAAAATTATATATCTAATAATAATTAAAAAGAAAAAAAAAAGAAGAAAATATACCTTGACAGATGGTGGCGCGTATATTATGTATAGAATGACGTAGATTGTTTCCATCACAAAACCAATGAAATTGATTGCGAGTAAAACAATTACATCACTCGCCTTTAGATAGGCATAATACATCAAGAGTAACGTACTGAAATATGCCACCAAATAAGGGGCATATGCAAAGTCTTGGGTTGATTTATTCTTTATTATAGTATAAAATGTTGGCCTACATATAATAAGACATAGATCTCCATTAAAGAATTGAAATAAATAAATAAATAAAATTAATGTCTATTTTATAAGAAAAGAGAATAAGAACATACAAGGGAGAAAGAAATACTATTAATGATACAATGTTTCCTGCATGAATAAACGAGAAAAATAATAATAATTAATATTTAAATAAAAATCAAAAGTAGAGAATTAATTATATATTGAAAATATAAAGAAGAAGAGTTATGTAAAATTACCTATGACACCAAATATAGTAGCCAGAATTACCATAATTATAGATATGATTTGTTTAAGCTGGTTTATTTGATTTTGAACTTCACTGCTCACAGCTCATATAATCTACGAACAATTAATTGGTCTTGTCAAAACTAAGATTTGATATGTATTTTCAATAGCTGTCACATTTCACAGCGAAACCAACAAAGTAAAAGAGAGCAAAAATAGTTGTAATAGACTTAAAAATAATTTTGATTGCACAAATAAAAGCATATAAAAATTTAACTGGTTTTACAAAGCCTAAAACTTTTAGCAAAGAAAAATCAAATCCGCAAAGCAAGAAAAGTATTGAAAACTTGCCGAATCACTATTGAAGTTGGACAAATGGAGACCACGAACAACAATTAAACTAAAAGATATCTTCTGCGCAAGTGATGTGATAAACAAAGATATTTTCCGCGCAAGTGATGTGATAAACAAAAGTGACTTCAAATTGATATTGAGTTATTTCCTTTGGCTAGTGCTGAAAGGTATATATAGGCAGTGAAGGCATATGTCGAAACCTAACTATAGACCATGCCCGTACGTCAACAGAGTTCAATTCACTAATATTTAAAATATAATATCTTAATAATAAAAATAACGTCCCTTTTATTCAATTTATATATTTTCACAATTAATAAAACAATTGTAACATATTTTTTAACATCCTTTCAATTAGATACTAGTTAAATTAAAAGAGAATAATTTTTAACCTGCTTAATATCAAACATCATTTAGTTAAATATTATTTAATGTTATTAAAATATCATTTTTTTATTATAAATTTCATGAATATATATATATATATATATATATATATATATATATATATATATATATATATATATATATATATATATATTTTACATAATTTTTCTATTAATTTTGGTATACCACTTGTTATAAACATCAAGTAAATACATGAGTAAAATTTTGAAAAAAAATATATATATAGAGGTAAAAGTTACTAAAAAATAATAAAAAGTAAAACATTATGTACACCTGAAGAAACCACAGCAGATTGGACATAAAGTTAAAAAAAAATAGAGTAATATCATATGGCACCTAAAATGAGGCACTAAAATGGTAACACACATATGATAAAAGTATTCAATATAGGAAATTGAATTGAATTCAAATTTATCTTCGTACGTTTTGGGTAGCTAATTTATTGCTGATGATCATAACTCATATAGTAAAAGTATTCAACATAGAAAATTTAATTAAATTGCCTTGAATACATTTCTGAAAAAAAAAGGAAAAATAATTGAATTTAATATTTTATAACGTTAATTTGATATATATTTGTTTCCTTTTTATGTAAATTATATATATATGGGAAATGAAAAATATATATTTATTTATAGCTCATATGCTACAAATGAACAAATATTATAGTAAAAATAAATAAATAAGAAAAACAACATTTATAATTCTCTTGAACTTGTAACATCAAAAATAAAATAATGTCAACTCTTATATTTTTACTAAAAATAATATGTAGCCTATTGAACTCTGTCTAATTGAATATGTTAAATATTAATGTAATGTTATTTTTGTTATTATAAATTTTATGTGTGATATTTTATATAATTTTTCAAAAAAAAAAAAAAAAAGGAAATACTTACAATTAAGTACTTTAATATATATGAAACAAAGAGTATATAATTGATATTGTTTGTTTTGCTAATGTTAAAATAAATTAATAATCAATGTAATTTTATTATATAAAAAATATTAAATGTTAGGTGTGCAGCACGGGGCTGGGAGAGAGGGAGTCTTTTATAGCAGAATTGTGACTAGTTTTGTGATTCTAAAAATCAATTTTGTGGTATTGTGTGCATTGAGGTCTACCTATTACATTTATAGGATTATGAGAGAAATATTTCATTCCATGATTTCATGCATAAAGTTAATCTTGATAGTTGTACAAATATATATTTTTGGTAGTTAATTTATTGCTGATTACTATTAAACTCATATATAAGGTAATAGTAGTCAACAAAGAAATTAGAATTAGCAGAATTGAATTGAATACATTTCAAAAACAAAAATAGAATGTAGCCTTTATTGAATAAATCCTTATCCTGCGACTGTTCACAAAAACATACACGTAATTCCTATAAGGTTAACTGCTTCTTAATAGCAACAACAATAATGCGTGTTTTTACAGGTTAAAATGTGTTTTATATGTATATATATCAATTTAGATTTAATTCTTATTAATTAAAAAATAGTAAGTAGTACTGTAATAACTTTATTATTTTATATTTAATTAATAATATATTATTTTATGCATATAATAATTTAATATATTAAACGTGAATAAAAGGTTACGACTGTCGACTACAATTCAAACGGTCGCTCGCTAAAAATCTGAAATGATCATATCTAATTGTAGTGCGTTGGCAAATTAATGAAATAATATTAGTACTTAAAAATAAATTACAATATTTAAATGTGGTCCCTGCTCTAAAAAAAATACAAATTTAATATTATCATGCCCAAGTCTTTAAACTCGTCCATTTTTTTTAGTGAGAATAATTTATTAGTTAGAGTTACTATGGGCTAAACATCTTTTTGTTATTGTGATAACAAAATTATATATTATATCTTATCTGTTAGCATGTCATTAATTATATTTCAATGTTATTAGTATTGTATAAAATTATCATTAATAAAAATTATTATAATGATAATAAATCTAATTTCGCCAATATTATCACTATATGATTAATAACTTTTAAGGTAAATATGTTATTCATTTATTTGTAGAGTATAGCAGTATCATTTCTTTTTTAGCACTTTGACTTTAATCCTTTATTAAAGTTTTATAGGAAATGTTTTCAGTGATCTTACTCTGTTGCTAAGGATGGAAATGTTACAGCTCACTTGTTCTAGCTTTCTGACATATTTGAAAACGCAGAAATTTTGGGGCGGAGGAAAGTGAGGGTAGGGTAAGGTTATAATTTTAGTTAATATTTTTATAAAAAAATAATTATTTATATATTTTTAATATTAAATAAATATTTTTATAAAAAAATAATTATTTATATATTTTTAAAATTAAATAAATATTTCCCTTCTTTTTATTGCATGATTTTACATATCGGAGGTTAATTCAGTGGACAAATAAATTTAATGAAAGAAAGAAAGAAAGAATCACAAATCACAATCCAAGAAAATATATCTTTCTTTTAAATTTATTCTATAAACGGTAATTTCTTAATTAGTTAATTTGTATATAATTTCAAATGTTGATGTCTGGGTTGCTCTGCAATTGATGGATGCCAGCTGCACTATTTCTATTAAGGAAACATCTGATACCCACCTAACAAAACGACTACCTGTTATTTTATCAACAAGAAAAGAAAAAAATAAATAAAACAAGGACTACTTATTCCTAAATTTTTTTTTCTAGTTCCACTGGGTGTGTGTATATATATATATATGGAGCACTTGCATGATAAAACATAAATTTTTTGAATACCAACTCAAAAAACCCTTCCGCTCTTGATCAAATAATAATAAAGATACTAACATGAAAAATAATGCTAGAAAATTCATAAGCAACATAATTTAACTTCTTTCAATTGATCGAAAGAATCATAATAAAAAATAGTTTTCACAAAACATTATTCAAGCCAAGAACATAAGATAATATATAAGACAAAGAGTAACTAAAAAGAGTAATTAATTATGAATTAAATATTTACGTTTTTTCTTTTTGTGAGTTTACTTTTTTTTTTTTCCCTCTTGTAAACTTTAATTACTTTATAAACATGATTTTATATATTTTTATATGAAATGCATATTATTTATTTATACTTCATTTAAAATATAAATAAAATTTTTTTAAAAAAAATTAATATGAAAACATGCACGTGCATTTGCTTATAGTAATAATAAATTGGGAAATAGGACGAGTAACCTTTCCCATCTATTCAAGTAAATAAATGTGATCGGGATGATAGAGATCTCTTAAATTATTTTATTTGTGTCAATTTGTTCCTTAGATTATGATTGTATCATTTAATTGTTTAATTTAAGATAAATGAGTCAATTAATGACAAAATACATAATTTTAATAATTTTTTAAATTAATATAAAAATATTAAAATAATATAATTTGTTCTTAATTAATCTATTAAAAAAATAATATTTTAATTAAAAAAATTATTCAAATTATATTTTTTATTCTTAATTAATTTTTTTAAAATTAAAAAAATAAATAATATTATTTATAATCGAATGCACTAAATAAAATAAATAGGAACTCTATAACACTTATATCTAAATAATAACTAGTGATATTAGCAGTAATGTTCTAAAATGTAAAAAGCCCAAAGGCAAAAGTGAAGCCCATAATCTAAAAGTAAATTGGATTTGGTTCGAGCCGAATCATAAAATAACTATACTGTCTGATTAAATATTTAACAACGTTGCAACATTGTCCATATTCCATAAACAAAGTGAAGGATTATTTGCAAGTACTTTTTATTTTAATTATGCTCTGAATGACTTTATATTATGCTCTTAGTTATTTGGAAGCTCTTTCTTTTGGTCTTGATCTCCATGTAAACTTGTGTGATGTTTTGTTTCTAGTGCTCATAAACTGTTTGATGGAAGTCTTCAATGAAGCTGAACACCATAACTGTGAGTTTTTCATAGGTGTTTGCTTTTCAATTTTGACTTCTATGAAAGATCTACCTATTGCCATAATATAATTAAAATGATAAATTGAGCTATATATTTAATTAAAAATTGATTATATATTTGTGTATGTGAGTGAGAGGATCAAGAAATACAATTTATTAAGCAAGTTTTTACACCATTATTTATGAAAGGTTGAGGTGATAGAGAATAATTTTATCTCTTTCTGTTAGTTATAGATCAAACAGTATAATAATTTTATCTCTTCTGTTAGTTATAGATCAAACAATATAATAATTTTATCTCTTCTGTTAGTTATAGATCAAACAATATAATAATTTTATCTCTTCTGTTAGTTATAGATCAAACAATATAATATATGTGAGTGAGAGGATCAAGAAATACAATTGATACATATATATACACTCTGACTAGGCTAGACTAGGTAACAGCTTTTCTAAATTATGGGGTGGGGATTCGAACCCACATTTAAAAAAAATACTAGCACCACATGCATTTACCAGTAGGCTACTGGGGTTGGTTGAGACCAAGTAGTTCAAGGAAACTAAGGGTCAAAAATAGAGGAATAATGTTAAAGATATTGGTTAAAGATTATGAGGAGGAGATGGAGATGGTCCGAATGCTCATAAAATGGATAATATATAAGCAGAAATTGAAGATATGGCTTTTGGGTTGGGCCTACTACTCAGAGATTCGGCCTGGTAATGATATAACTATGGTTGTCAGAATTAAGATTTTGTGGTTGTGAAGAAAAGAAAATATATGAAAAGATATGAATATAACAAAAAGAAGGACCATCTAACATTTAATAAAACAAGGACCAGCTCAATATCTGCTCTTCTATAATTGTCCTGCTCTGTTACATTTTGTACAAATTTTTTTCCCTCTCTTTTTAGTTTAATTTGACTGAATAAAAAGATATATGCATAACCAAGTACTTATGATTAAGACCTGCAGATTCCATTGAATTAAGTTTGAATATATATGACTTTTTCATTAGACTAGTGAGCCCTAGGTTATAGAAAAGTGTTGGGATTTGAATTAGAATCGTTAGCATAATATCTGAATTCTACACTTTGACACGTACGTCTTTTACTTAATGTCTATAAAAAGAAATAAGTTTCTGAATATATCTATTTTTAAATCAACTTGTCAGGAGAAAAAGGACAATTTTATATATATATATATATATATATATGTGACTAAGCAGCTGATGTTAAATTAAGATCCCAAATAGAGGTTGATTCTCGTTTCAGTTTCAGTTATAAGAATAAGACTCTATTTGTCTTCATGAGTGAAATTGGGGGCAAGAGTAACATGGCTTCACGTGCCAAATCACCATCATATTCTCCAAGATTATTTTATTTTAATAAAAAAAAAAATCCAAAGGCCAACTCTATTTCGGTTAGAATTCTGAGACACTCTGTTTTTCTATAATATATATATATATATTTTCCTACTTTTTTTTAATCCACAATCAATCTCATTCACAGAACATGCATGGGGAAGCTAGCTTCTTCTTGTGAAGTTGACATGTTCAACTCTCACCGAAACTAAACTATATATAATATAATGGTACGGTTAACTATATATTAATCTGGTTAGTAGCTTTTTCTTTTTTTCTTTTCTTGAATAAATTTATTATATCTTTATTTGGAAAGTATATGAGAATAGTTATTTTAGTGGATATTACATTAATTTAGATGGAAAATAAAAAATAAACAATATATTCAAATTTACATTAATTGTCCAAATAAAAATAGTTAACATATATAGACTTTAAACCTGGCCAGTGTTGTCGTATTAAATTTACCTTCAATAAATTGAAGGAGGTAGGGATGAATATTAGTAATTGTAAGTAAAACAAAAGGAGACAGTATATAAACTAGGAGGAAGGGAAATAAATATTCTAGTTTTTATTTGCAGCAGAGAGAGAGAGACCACCACATTCATTTTTATCATCATTTATTGACAATGACTTTGTTCTAATAAACCCAACCTTATTTTCAAGGGAATTTATGTCTCACTCTATTTTGTTTAGTGGTTCTAGTTTAACAGGACCACCACGTACATTATTATTCATACAAAATCTTCAATATCTCTTCTTTGATCTAGTAAATAAAAATAAAATAAAAAAAAAAAAGTTCAAATTTGTAATGAATTTCAACTTATAAGTAGCAGTATTAAATTAGATCGTTAAATATATATATATATATATATATATATATAATTTGTATTCTTGTTATAATGACAAAATTATAAATAATTTCATCATTTGATAACAAGAATACAAATTATTTATAATTTTGTCAATATCACAAATTTAATAATGCACCATTTTATTGGTCAAAATATAAATAATGTTTATATATATAATGAAATAACTAGATATATGTTCAACCATGTCTAATTTTTCAATTGAAACAAACATTTAGTTTTAGAATTTTACTCTAGAAAGAATAATGAAAGAGTGTCAATAAATATCTATAGTTTTGATTAATAATGTATTTATTACATGGATAAGTTTTGATAGGATAGTATATTTAACTTTTATTATTAATATAATTTTATCCTTGAAAAAAAAAAAAAACAACCATGTCCAATTTCTCATTTATAATTTCACAAATTTTCATTTTCTCATTTGTACTTTTTTTTTTTCCTAACAGTTGTATATTACCTTAGTAAATCCAAATTAAACCCATCAAATGCTAAGCTTTTCTTTTTAACTCACCCTTTTTGTTTTTTATGAAACAAAAGATTAATTTTCTAATTTCCAAAAAATAGATAATTACATTCACCGAATTATTATTTGATTGTAACAACATTGTCTTGTTTTCTAAATTTGTTGAACTTATATCGAATTTGTGCATGTGTATATATAATAAGATAATTCTATTCTTATAAAATTATTGCTTATGTTCATAAGTAAAAAAAAAAATAAAAAAAAAATAAAAACAAAGATAAAAAAACCAATTTTATCTGTTTATCATCCTCAATAATGACATAAACAATTTTTTTTTATAAATTATCATGGATTAATTCTGAGTTGTTTGTCCAAACTAATTATAATTTAAAAACACAAATTTATATATATAAAATATAAAAAAAATAGTGAGATAGATTTTATTTTTTTTTAAATAATTTTTCTAACTATGATTATGACATGTAATTGGTATGAAAATAAATCTTCTAATATAGAAGGTTGTGTTACTCTAACACGACTCACCAACATGATACTTATATTGCACAAATATATATGAACATGACATCATTAAAACATTAATTTATATCATAATATTTTATTAATTTTTACTGTTTTAAATAATTTATATAGTCTAAATTATTTTTTATATCAACTAACACATTAAACCAACAAACTTCATACGCAAACGTAACACACAGTACAACAAAATTCTCAACCTAGTCAAAGTATTTGTCGCACCATGCATGTATTATAATATAAAAGATAGTATAGAATTAAGAAAAACTCTCAAGTTTACTGCTTGGCTTGCCTTGAATTGATAAATTGTATATCTGGACTTTGCAAAGCGTGAAAGTTTGAAATGTAATGTAAAAGAGGTCAAAACCTGCAAATTTAGCAGCTATAGGTAGCCACAAACACACGGGTTTCTGCAAAAGTTATGGTTCTTTTATGAGAACATGTTGTATATTATTAATATATAAATTATATTAGTATGCCGGTTGTAATTAAGAATAATATAAGATTGTGTTATTTTGATTTATGATAAATTTATGACAAATAAAAATTTTATTTTTTAAAGAGCGCCTATGTATCATCTTAAATTTGTTATGCATCTTGAAAAATGTAATTATCAAACATTTGTTATAAACAAAGTTTAGCTTCGTAAATCACAAACTCACAAACCTAAGAAGTCCACCTTCAGAAAAAGCCATTATTAAATTTTTGTTTTAAAAAAAAAAAAAAAAAACTTTCAGAAAAGCCAAAATCATTATGAGATATATATATGGAAGTACTGAAGGGTACGTTTGGTTATTAGTCCGTGATTGAGGTTGTGAGGATTCAGAGAAATAGTAATTCTTTCAGGGAATGGAATCAGATTTTTTGTACCTACATGAATATATCCATTTTAAGTAGATATTAAGATTTCACCAAAAATTAAATTGTAAAATTGGTTTCCTAAATGCTTGAGTAGGACCTACATACACTATGTAGGCTTTTATAAAACTTTTTAAACATCATTTGTATTATATATTTTTTATTTATTTCTCAATTAAACCACCTTAATTTGAAATTCGATCGGGACAAATTGCGATATTGACAAACGGCCACTATGTCTATATGGCTATAAGCCTTGCACTCTTGTTTTTGTGTTATGGCGTGTGAGCGAGCACTAACTCGACGAGAATAAGAATTGATCTACTTTCGAAGATGAGGCGCATGACTGTGACACCAATAAGTTGCATGTATTGTGTCCACCTTTAATTACCAAATCACTTTTCCCAACTCTCGAGTTCATACAAAATCAAATGTTGGATCCTTGGCCATTCTCGTCATATATATCTATTACCATATAAAATGTCTCATAAAAACATACAGACAAACTAAAGAGTACTGGCCTAGATAGCATATACTATTGAGAATCATTTTAAAATATAAAATTAAATAAAATATTAATATAATAAAGATTATTTTTAATATAGTAAAAATTATTGTATTTAATTAATATTTTTTTCTGTTATTTTATTTGTATTATAAATTTATGTAATATGTTTAAAGCAAATCAATATCAAGAAATATACAAATATTTTTTCCATATTATTTCAACATATACGTATAATAGGTATGTAATTAAATTGATTCTAAAATAATATATTAGTTATACATAACACGTACATATAATATATGTAACTATGTACATGTTGTGCATAATTTAAAGGGTTTACATACACTAATGTATAAGCTAACAAATTATTTTAGAACTAATTTAATTATGTATAAGTTAACATGTTATAATTTTTTAACCCGCCGAAGTGAGGGAAAAAAAAAAAAAACCTAAATAGAGAATAAATGTTGAAATTTTTTTTATTTTTAATTGTATAATATAAATTCTTTTATATATAGAATTTTATTTTTAATTTTTAAAAATATATATATATATTTTTAAAACGTAAATAAATATTTATATTTTTTATTAAATAAATTAAAAGTAGAATTAGTTGAATAATTGAATTTTTAATGAGATGAATAGAAACTTTATTATGTAACAAGTATCTACGTTGAGTTGGTATAATTAAATAATTTTAAGAAGAGTTAAGTGGTTGATTACATATTAACGAGTCTCACGTTACATGAGACAAACAAGGCATGAATATTTTGCATTTTGATAGAAAATATTAAGATTTAACTTTCCTAAGCTAGCACTCTTGACATGACACAAGTACAAAATAAATACGAACATGACGATTAGACTAAAATTATTATTAATTATTTTTTAAATTTTAAAATTATTATTTTTATACAATTTTAAAAAAATCAAGGTTCTCTTGTTCTTTACTATAATACATAATTTATTTGATAAAAAATTTCTTAATTTGCCTATTGTGTCAATCAATACGCAATACTAATCCAAGATGTAAACACAGTAGACATGACACATCACAGTACAAGATGATTGTTAGCCCTTCATTCCCCTAATCCAAGTATTGTTTGTTGGAAAAAAAAAAAAGAGAGAGTGAAGAGAGACAGAGGATGGGGTGGTCCAAGATGTCTTGCAACAGAAGAGAAAACCCAATGGGCTAGGATCCCACCATGTCCTATAAGTCGTAACACATACCCCCAAAACACCCGTGGTCTGTCCTTTGCTCCATTGGTTTTGCCCCCACACATCACATGAATCCTTTAATTTCTCTTTCAATTCCTTCTCTTCATAAATACCTAACTCACCCCCTTCACTCTTCTCACCACACTCCTCCACCTCTTTATTTTTCCGCTTTGCACTTTGTTATCTATCTCTCCTATTTCCTCATCTTCTACTTCTTATTCTCATCACTTTCATTCAAAAAAAAGAACACATCATCACAAAATGGCCATTAGAAAACCCAATAAGCTTCCTCAAACAGCAGTTCTCAAACAAATCCTCAAGAGATGTTCAAGCCTAGGAAAAAACAAAAATGGGTATAGCGATGAAGATTATGGGCTTCCACTAGATGTCCCAAAAGGTCATTTTGTTGTTTATGTGGGCGAGAATAGAACAAGGTACATTGTTCCAATCTCATTTCTAACACATCCTAAGTTCCAATGTCTACTTCGTCAAGCTGAAGAAGAATTTGGGTTTGATCATGATATGGGTCTCTTAATACCTTGTGAAGAAATTGTTTTTAAATCTCTTACTTCAATGTTGAGATGAAAAAATCAAAAGGCCCGTGTCTTCTCAATTAAGCTCAACAATGCTCGTAGACTTTTCTTTGGAGATCAAGATGGTCACTGAGATGAAGTGTTAATTAGCTAGCTTCTCCTTTTTTTAACATCTTTCTCCATAATTTGTCATGAGTACTAATCTTGAGATTTCTTTTTTTTTTTTTTTTTTTTTTTGGAGGTTGGAAGTGGTTTGTTTTGAACCCTTTGGGTGGGTTTTTAACTACTCTAACTTTAAACCCATAAATAAAGTTATTATGGGTTTGGAATTGTATAAATGTACTAGATCTCTCTTTTACTTTCCTCATAGAGGTGGTTGTTGTGCCCTGTGAGAGAAATTTAATACTAATGAAATTAATCAAGTGTTATTTGGTGTTTTCTTCTTTTACAAATTTGTCTCATCACTTTTTGTTTTTTTGTTTTTGGCATAGCATAAGCTTGTTAAGATCTGTGCATGGCCTTTTTGGAACTTTTGGTTATAAAGTGAGATCTGTTGCGTCAAATTGAATCAAAAGGCATCTTAAAACTTTAAAAAAGTGTACTTGGAAATAACAATATTATTAATACACACTCTTGTGAAAAGTATTAGGTGTTGTACGGAACCCACTTGAATACTACTATTATAAGAAAGCTCTCAGGAAAGATTGGAGGGTCACACCGGAGCCACTTAAATTCCAATCTCCTTAGACAGAACTTTCCTAAATAGTAAGCACTCAATTGAGTAACAAACAACTACGGTAACCAAACGTAGAGAAATTAAATAACAAAGTGGACACACAAATTTTACGTGGTTCAGCGTAAGGCCTAATCCACAGGCAAAGACGAGGAGAATAATTCACTATTCAAATGGTGTTTACAAAGTGGGTACAAACTCTCAAATACCCCAAGATCCCTATATACCAAATTTAGAGATTTTTCTCTAACAAACAAAAGAGGAGCAACTACCAAATGTGTTACTTCCAACACTTTGAAGTTACCAAAATGAACTTCCAAATTTTGCTCTCTCTTTCTCTCAAATGCAACTCTTGTTATGAATTGCTAGGGATGATTTTATGGCTTGGTTTCCTTCTCTATTTATAGAAAAATTTGTGTGCAAATTTTCAAGGATTAGTTGCACCAACCATTGCCACCAATTCTTCACCAACCATTGACTTCCTATGGTGTGCTATTAATTGTTCAACAATATTGGCTCAATTAGAGCCACATTTTCAACAATCTCCACCTTGGATCAAATTGAGCTAGTAACTTCAAATAATTATTCTCCAGATATTTGCCCCAATATCACAAACGTGGTTTGAATCGCCATCATCAACCACCATTTTTTTTTATCATGCCGAAACACCAACCCAATTTTCTTTACAGCAACTCCAAATACATATGGCTGAGTCCTTACGATTTCCTCTTCCAAATCACAACGTAAAAACTTTGTTTTTACACCAACTTGAACTAAATTCAAATCCAAATTTCGTATCCAAGGCCAACAACACTCGAACAGTAGCATGCTTTACAATTGGAGAAAGCACAACTATAGTCAATGCCCCATTTTGAGCATAACTCTTTGCTACCAACAACACCTTGACACGAACAACACTATTTTTAGGAAATCTATATTTCTTCACAAATATTCATTTGCATCCAACTGCTCTGTTGCCTTTAGGAAGCTGAGCTAACTTCCATTCATTCCTTTGAAGAGATTGCATCTCCTCCTCCATTGCACATTTCCACTTTTGCATTCAACATTGCTAATGGCCTCTTCATAAGTGACCAAAATACCATAATGCATTTTGAAAGTGCATATGCTCCAAAATTACAACTACAAGAGCCAACCAAATTGACGAATTTGTCCTTTCATCTTTCCAATTACAAATGAATCTTATTGCTGTTGAGGTTCTTGGGTTAAAACCTCTCCATCATCTTGTGTTGTTAGAAAGCTATTGTCTTTCTCTACAACTTCAACTGGGTCAACTGACACTTTTTAACTCCACCTATTGCGAAGTACCATTGGCCTGCTTATTCTTTTAAGACCGTACCTCCAAAGGAATTTTGTCTTCGAGTTCAGTCGATGACAAACAACTAATGAAATGACATGCATATTTAATAACCTCAGCCCAAATTATCTTGCTCAACTCAGCATTGAACAACAAACACCAAATTTTCTCCAATATCATTTGGTTTATGCATTCTGCCATCCATTTCTATTGTGGAGTATTTTTCATCGTAAAGTGTCGAACAATTTCTTCACAATGACATACTTTCATCAGTATGTCCAACACATATGCCATAACCTTGTTGCTTCTGAATCTTCAATAGAAACAGTAGCTGCTCCACCAACAAGTGTACTTCCTTGTAGATAGTACAAGTTGTTTCTTCTTGTGCCTTTGATCATCACAAGTGCGCCTAATACAACCTTCAAGACTCCACCTCTCATAGTAACTGTGAGACCTTTTGATTCTAGGGCTCCCAATGATATGAGATTCTTCTTCAGACTCGGTACATACCGAACATTTGTCAAGATTTTGGTTGATCCATCATGAGTTTCCAAATGGATTGTACCTATCCCTGTTGTTTTACAGGTATTATCATTACCCATGTAAACAACTCCAACATCAAGCTCTTTGAAGCTTGAAAACCATTTCCTATTGGGACACATATGGTAGGTGCAACCCGAATCCAAAATCCACTCATCAACGTGACATATCATAGACATGCCCACCAAGGAATAATCAGACTCATTATCTCCTTGATCAACTGCGCAAGCATTGAAAATTTCCTTGCCCTTATTTTTCTTTTGCAACTTAGGACAATTATTTTTCCAATGCCCCTTTTCACGACAAAAGGCACATTCATCTTTGGCAAGTCTTGCTTCTAACTGTGACTTGCCATTCTTTCCAGGTCCATGGCTTAAATAACGACTTCTTGCTGCCAATACTTCTGTCTTTGCATCTCTATGATCCATTTTATCATTCTTCATGGTTTCATAGCTATGCAACGCTGTGCAAATTTCATCAAATGAAACTTGCTCTTTCCCATGCAGCAAAGTAATACTGAGATGTTCATAATCATCCGGAAGCGAGTTCAACAGCATTAAGGCCTTATCTTCATCACCAAAATGCTCGTCCAAATTGAACAAATCAGCCAACAACTTATTGAATGAGTTAACATGATCATTCAATGACGTACCAGGTGTGTACGTAAACCTATAGAGTTTCTTCTTCAAGAAAAGACGATTAAGTGGTCTTTTCGACATATACTTATCCTCCAATGTCTTCCACAACTTCTTTGCTGACGTCTCCTTCATGACAAAATATTTTTGATCTTTGGCGAGACACAGCCTAATAGTACCACATGCCTGACGATTGAGTTTTGCCCAATCTTTCTCATCCATGTCTTCAGGTTTATCCTCAAGAGCATGATCCAACTCTTGTTGGTACAATACATCAAGTACCTCACATTGCCACATACCAAAATTATTGGTTCCATCAAATTTCTCTACCTCAAATTTTGCATTTGTCACCGTAGTTCTAACTGGTGCTGATGTTGGCGCCACAATATCTGAAAACTCCGACATGCTCATTTTTTACTCACAAATCCGCAACAACACAATTTGCCGAATATGGATCGAATCGGCTCTGATACCACTTGTTGTGCGGAACCCACTTGAATACCACTATTATAAGAAAGCTCCCAGGAAAGATTGGAGGGTCACACCGGAGCCACTTAAATTCCAATCTCCTTAGACAGAACTTTCCTAAATAGTAAGCACTCAATTGAGTAACAAACAACTACGGTAACCAAACGTAGAGAAATTAAATAACAAAGTGGACACACAAATTTTACGTGGTTCAGCGTAAGGCCTAATCCACAGGCAAAGACGAGGAGAATAATTCACTATTCAAATGGTGTTTACAAAGTGGGTACAAACTCTCAAATACCCCAAGATCCCTATATACCAAATTTAGAGATTTTTCTCTAACAAACAAAAGAGGAGCAACTACCAAATGTGTTACTTCCAACACTTTGAAGTTACCAAAATGAACTTCCAAATTTTGCTCTCTCTTTCTCTCAAATGCAACTCTTGTTATGAATTGCTAGAGATGATTTTATGGCTTGGTTTCCTTCTCTATTTATAGAAAAATTTGTGTGCAAATTTTCAAGGATTAGTTGCACCAACCATTGCCACCAACTCTTCACCAACCATTGCCACCAATTCTTCACCAACCATTGACTTCCTATGGTGTGCTATTAATTGTTCAACAATATTGGCTCAATTAGAGCCACATTTTCAACATTAGGTGCATTTTAATAAATAAAAATATTGATATTTTTTATAATATTATTTTTTATCAAAAAAAAGAGGAATTATTCCATTGGACATTGGCCCAACCAAGCAACTTGAACATAATTTAAGGTCTTGAAGATAGAGATTCACATGGGAATTTTTTTTTTTTTTATAACGGAAAACAGCTAAAATAAGGTTCACTTTGGCTTAAATTCATAAAGTCATTTGAGTAAGCAGGATTTACAATGTAAATTGCATGTAAAAAGTAAAAAAAAATATATATATAACATAAGTTACATGGATGAATTTTCGCATAACCTAGCGTGTAATAGTTATAAATGTGTGTCAAATTTTTAAGTGCTATTTGTATGGAAGTCAAGATTTTGATAAAAAATCATAAGACCAAAACACATAAAAAAAAAAAAAAAAAAAAAACTACATTTTAAATATAGGTATAACTTAATTATATTTCGAATTCTTATTTATTTTAATTCCAAGAACAAGCAAACAATAACTATCTGAAGGAGAATATGAGAGCATTAGAAGAAATTTATTTTTTGTGAGAACACCAGCATAATTAGTAAGAAAAAAACTGTTACAGAGAAGTGTCAAATAAATTATTAACAGAATGCTAGACACTTACTAAGTTAGATTTTCGACACAAACCAAAATTACTGAGAAAGAGAGAAAAAAAGTATAAATTATGCTTTAGTGTGAGCTGCATAGAAAGGATGAAGTTGATTGAATAAGATCTATAATCACCGCAAAAAGTGCAGTTGAAGGAAGGCATCGAATATGAAGTGCTCTAATATAATTGTAATTGTATGTCAGTGGATACAAGGAATTTTCTTCTCAGCAATCTCAAATTCAAAGCAATAAATTACTCATCTAAATCTTCAGTAATGTGGATAAGATTAATGCTCCAAATGGAAGGATTATTTGATGCACAAATTAAACTAAATAACAAACTCGAAAAGAAGACTATCCAACTTGGGAACAAAAGCACATTATTAAATATATAGAAACAATATTGAATAAAAGTTGACAGTGAGATAAAAAGGCAGCTGTCTTTCTCAAGCCCATTTTCCGCTTGATTTAGGAAATTTAATGTAAATATGTGCAAGCAAACACCTGAAGAAGCATAAAGCCACAATAATTCTGTTTTAAAAGAAATAAAAAGCCATCTCACTTTAATTTTACCACTCACACAAAATTAATACCATATATATATATATATATATTAGTTAATTAATGCTAGCACATATAATATTCAATATTAAATTTTTAAATATTTATATATGAGATGAACTATTTAGATATTAGATAAAAAAAAATTAGGAAAATATTAGATATTAGATAATTAAACTTATTAATTTATCATATTAATTTATAATATGGAATATTTTTCAAATGTGCCTTTTTTTTTTTATTGAACTTTTTATGACCAATAAAAGGATGCCAGCTGCACTATTTTTATTAAGGAAACATCTGATACACACATCATAATCCAAGAAAATATCCAAGTATTGATGTCTGGGTTGCTCTGCAACTGACGAATGCCAGCTGCACTATTTATATTATGGAAACATCTGATACCCACATCACAATCCAAGAAAATATCCAAATGTTGATGTCTGGGTTGCTCTGCAACTGATGAATGCCAGCTGCACTATTTCTATTAAAGAAACATCTGATCCCCACATCACAATCCAAGCAAATATCCAAATGTTGATGTTTGGGTTGCTCTGCAACTGACGAATGCTAGCTGCACTATTTCTATTAAGGAAACATCTGATACCCACAGCACAATCCAAGAAAATATCCAAATGTTGATGTCTGGGTTGCTCTGCAACTGACGAATGCCAGCTGCACTATTTCTATTAAGGAAACATCTGATACCCACATCACAATCCAAAAAAATATATCTTTCTTTTAAATTTATTCTATAAGCGTTAATTTCTTAATTAGTTAATTTATAGATAATTTCCAAATGTCGATGTCTGGGTTGCTCTGCAACAGACGAATGCCAGCTGCACTATTTCTATTAAGGAAACATCTGATATGCACATCACAATCCAAGAAAATATCCAAATGTTGATGTCTGGGTTGCTCTGCAACTGACGAATGCCAGCTGCACTATTTCCATTAAGGAAACATCTGATACCCACATCGCAATCCAAGAAAATATCCAAATGTTGATGTCTGGGTTGCCCTGCAATTGATGAATGCTAGCTGTACTATTTCTATTAAGGAAACATCTGATACCCACATCACAATCAAAGAAAATATCTAAATGTTGATGTCTGGGTTGCTCTGCAATTGACGAATGTCAGCTGCACTATTTCTATTAAGGAAACATCTGATACCCACATCACAATCCAAGAAAACATCCAAATGTTGATGTCTGGGTTGCTCTGCAACTGACGAATGCCAGCTGCACTATTTATGTAACGCCCCCCGAGCCTACCTTGTGGGTAGACTAGGAAATGTTACTTTTTTTTTTGAAAAGATAGTTTATTTGAAAAGTAGGTAATAACTTGTCAGGTCTCTCAAACTTTGAAATAATCTTAAAGTTTAGCTTTCTTCATAAATAAAAGAGCATGAACTAATTAGGATAGAAAATATTGTTCGTGTTTCAATACAGTAAACTTATTAAATACTTATTTATAAACAATCATTGACTTTTAAAATATCTTAAACTGGGACCACTTCAAAGCCACACTCTTAGATGTCTTCTTTATGTCGTCCAAAGCTACTGCTCATTATCTAAAAAAAAAAATTAAAGTAAACACGAATGAGCTAACGCTCAGTAAGTAAATCCACATGCAACATGCATCAAGATGACATATTTATTTATTTACATATTTCTCTTCATTTACACATGTCCTCTTTTCTTTGTACTTTTCTTCAATTGTTGGTTCAATGGTGGTTTTCTTATATATAAATATACATATATTTTTAATCTTTATAGTAGGGCCCTTGTGTGATACCTATGCCATCGGTAACCAGTGGGCCATGGTTTTCGGAACCTGTTCCAACTACCGGATCCTTGGTAGTATCGTACTTGGGGCATAACATGAGTGTGGACCAACCGAAGTCGCCACACACACATTGGTGATCCCATTAAGGGCCTATCGTTCCCTGTGGCCAACTAAACATAAGGGAAACCTCCCTACATACGATCAATCATTCATTTAACTATGGTGGGTCCGCCGGTCCCCCGCGTCCCTTGCCCACTCAGCCCTCAAAACATAGGCACACACAAACTTTGAACTTCTTATTTCATATATTTAAGACAAAACATCATTATCACTTTTCTTGTTTCTTAATCAATATGCTTAAATTATATTTAACATATAAATGTTCATGTATGGTTTGGACAATTAATAATGAACATGTATGCATGAGCATATATTATTATGTAAAATAACTTTAGAAGCATATAAATTTCACGTAACATATAACATACACATAACTTACTCTAATGCAAAAAGATTGAGATTTACTTACATTAAACCTTTAGATGAATTGTCTTAATAAATGTATCCTTCAATAGCTCACACCCTAAATCTCTTAAAAAATCAAAGAAGAAAGAATAGATTTGAGGAATAAGGATTAAGAATATGTGGTAGAGAGAAGGACTTTGAGAAGAGATTTTAGGAATGGATGAGCCTAACACACATATATATAGTGCTCCAAAAACTTGGACCATACTTAACATTCTTGGAGACAAAGGAACTTGCCCACCAAGTAAAATATTTAATTAATAAAAGAAGAACTTGCCCACTAAGTAAATTATTTAATTAATAAAAGGAGAACTTGTCCACCAAGTAAATTATTTAATTAATAAAAGGAGGACTTGCCCACCAAGTAAATTATTTAATTAATAAAAGGAGGACTTGCCCACCAAGTAAATTATTTAATTAATAAAAGGAGGACTTGCCCACCAAGTAAATTATTTAATGATAATGTAAAAATACTAGTTAAAAAAAGTAACAAATTTATTAATTATGTGAAATATCTAACAAGAATATTAATTCAATAAATACCACTTATACTGATAAATTAAATTACTTGCTTTACATATATGATAAAAATCTAATCGTCACAATTTATATTAAGGAAACATCTAATACCTACATCACAATCGAAGAAAATATATCTTTCTTTTAAATTTATTCTATAAACGGTAATTTCTTAATTAGTTAATTTATAGATAATTTCCAAATGTTGATGTCTGGGTTGCTCTGCAACAGACGAATGCCAGCTGCACTATTTCTATTAAGGAAACATCTAATACAATTATAATCCAAAAGAAATATTTATGTCTGTAAATGATTCGTATATGATCAACTATGTCTGATTCTAATTAGAATATCATAACATATCAAGAATATATCTATATAAGAATATCTGATCAATTTCAATGCTAAGATCAATATCAAATGCTGATTTATTAGGTAATCTACTGTACTGAAATCACTCACTATTTTATTAAGGATACATCTGATCACGACTCACATCAAGAAATATATTCATAATTTGAATGTTAGGGTATGCTCTGCAACTAGATCAGCAACATTTATTTATTAAGGAATACATCTGATCCCACATATCAATCAAGAAATATCAAATGTTGATCTGTATGATTCGATGATAGATGCATATTTCTATTAATGAAAATCTGATCCACATCACATATCATGAAATCTGCAATGAGACTCTGTACTATTCTATAAGGAAACATGTGACTCTATTCAGCAATTAACGAAATGCTGATCCTGACATTTCATGAATTGTACTATATAGAAAATATCATCATATATGAATTTCTTATTTATATGCATGCGGTAATCTATTATTAGAAATTTATACATCATATCAAATCATTAATGTTCTGTTGGCTTTAATTGAATTCTGAGCTAATATTTCATTGATTTATTACAATCTAATGGATATCAATATTCTAAATATAATTCTAATATTATCAAATATTAAATTTATCTTATAATATTCAATTGATAGTAATCTCTTGAATATTCTATTGAAATTTCGATAGCTCATTATCAAAAAATATGCTTGTACATTCTATAAGTGACATTGATAAGACATTACACAATAATATCAATGTGAGCTGTTCTGTAATCTGAGAATGCCGACATTGATATTTCTTACTTGAACGTACATCTATACAGCAACAATAAGAAACACTAATAGATGATCCAATTTGATTCTGTCTAATGCTGAAAGTGATGATTTTCTGATGAAATTATGCTGATCTAATATTCATATATAATATAATATATTATGTTGCGATTCGAATGCATAGATCGATTATTTGTGTTGATTATTAGTATTATGATTTTTATTTTATCGCAATGAGTCATATTTCTATTAAGGAAACATCTGATACGACACATCACAATCCAAGAGAAATATCCAAATGTTGATGCTGGGTTGCTCTGCAACTGACGAATGCCAGCTGCACTATTTATATTAAGGAAACATCTGATACCCACATCACAATCCAAAAAAATATATCTTTCTTTTAAATTTATTCTATAAGCGTTAATTTCTTAATTAGTTAATTTATAGATAATTTCCAAATGTTGATGTCTGGGTTGCTCTGCAACAGACGAATGCCAGCTGCACTATTTCTATTAAGGAAACATCTGATATGCACATCACAATCCAAGAAAATATCCAAATGTTGATGTCTGGGTTGCTCTGCAACTGACGAATGCCAGCTGCACTATTTCTATTAAGGAAACATCTGATACCCACATCACAATCCAAGAAAATATCCAAATGTTGATGTCTGGGTTGCCCTGCAATTGATGAATGCTAGCTGTACTATTTCTATTAAGGAAACTTCTGATACCCACATCACAATCAAAGAAAATATCTAAATGTTGATGTCTGGGTTGCTCTGCAATTGACGAATGTCAGCTGCACTATTTCTATTAAGGAAACATCTGATACCCACATCACAATCCAAGAAAACATCCAAATGTTGATGTCTGGGTTGCTCTGCAACTGACGAATGCCAGCTGCACTATTTATATTAAGGAAACATCTAATACCTACATCACAATCGAAGAAAATATATCTTTCTTTTAAATTTATTCTATAAACGTTAATTTCTTAATTAGTTAATTTCTAGATAATTTTCAAATGTTGATGTCTGGGTTGCTCTGCAACTGACGAATGCCAGCTGCACAATTTATATTAAGGAAACATCTAATACCTACATCACAATCGAAGAAAATATATCTTTCTTTTAAATTTATTCTATAAACGGTAATTTCTTAATTAGTTAATTTCTAGATAATTTTCAAATGTTGATGTCTGGGTTGCTCTGCAACTGACGAATGCCAGCTGCACTATTTCTAATAAGGAAACATCTGATGCCCACATCACAATCTAAGAAAATATCCAAATGTTGATGTCTGGGTTGCTCTGCAACTGACGAATGCCAGCTGCACTATTTCTATGAAGGAAACATCTGATATGCACATCACAATCCAAGAAAATATCCAAATGTTGATGTCTGGGTTGCTCTGCAATTGATGAATGCTAGCTGTACTATTTCTATTAAGGAAACATCTGATACCCACATCACAATCAAATAAAATATCTAAATGTTGATGTCTGGGTTGCTTTGCAGATGACGAATGTCAGCTGCACTATTTCTATTAAGGAAACATCTGATACCCACATCACAATCCAAGAAAACATCCAAATGTTGATGTCTGGGTTGCTCTGCAACTGACGAATGCCAGCTGCACTATTTCTATGAAGGAAACATCTGATACACACATCACAATCCAAGAAAATATCCAAATGTTGATGTCTGGGTTGCTCTGCAACTGACGAATGCCAGCTGCACTATTTCTATTAAGAAAACAACTGATACCCATTTCACAATCCAAGAAAATAACCAAATGTTGATGTCTGGGTTGCTCTGCAACTGACGAATTCCGGCTGCACTATTTCTATTAAGGAAACATCTTATACCCACTTCACAATCCAAAAAAATATATCTTTCTTTTAAATTTATTCTATAAGCGGTAATTTCTTAATTAGTTAATTTATAGATAATTTTCAAATGTTGATGTTTTGGTTGCTCTGCAACTTACGAATGCCAGCTGCACTATTTCTATTAAGGAAACATCTGATACACACATCACAATCCAAGAAAATATCCAAGTATTGATGTCTGGGTTGCTCTGCAACTGACGAATGCCAGCTGCACTATTTATATTATGGAAACATCTGATACCCACATCACAATCCAAGAAAATATCCAAATGTTGATGTCTGGGTTGCTCTGCAACTGATGAATGCCAGCTGCACTATTTCTATTAAAGAAACATCTGATCCCCACATCACAATCCAAGCAAATATCCAAATGTTGATGTCTGGGTTGCTCTGCAACTGACGAATGCCAGCTGCACTATTTCTATTAAGGAAACATCTGATACCCACATCACAATCCAAGAAAATATCCAAATGTTGATGTCTGGGTTGCCCTGCAATTGATGAATGCTAGCTGTACTATTTCTATTAAGGAAACTTCTGATACCCACATCACAATCAAAGAAAATATCTAAATGTTGATGTCTGGGTTGCTCTGCAATTGACGAATGTCAGCTGCACTATTTCTATTAAGGAAACATCTGATACCCACATCACAATCCAAGAAAACATCCAAATGTTGATGTCTGGGTTGCTCTGCAACTGACGAATGCCAGCTGCACTATTTATATTAAGGAAACATCTAATACCTACATCACAATCGAAGAAAATATATCTTTCTTTTAAATTTATTTTATAAACGGTAATTTCTTAATTAGTTAATTTCTAGATAATTTTCAAATGTTGATGTCTGGTTTGCTCTGCAACTGACGAATGCCAGCTGCACAATTTATATTAAGGAAACATCTAATACCTACATCACAATCGAAGAAAATATATCTTTCTTTTAAATTTATTCTATAAACGGTAATTTCTTAATTAGTTAATTTCTAGATAATTTTCAAATGTTGATGTCTGGGTTGCTCTGCAACTGACGAATGCCAGCTGCACTATTTCTAATAAGGAAACATCTGATGCCCACATCACAATCTAAGAAAATATCCAAATGTTGATGTCTGGGTTGCTCTGCAACTGACGAATGCCAGCTGCACTATTTCTATGAAGGAAACATCTGATATGCACATCACAATCCAAGAAAATATCCAAATGTTGATGTCTGGGTTGCTCTGCAATTGATGAATGCTAGCTGTACTATTTCTATTAAGGAAACATCTGATACCCACATCACAATCAAAGAAAATATCTAAATGTTGATGTCTGGGTTGCTTTGCAGATGACGAATGTCAGCTGCACTATTTCTATTAAGGAAACATCTGATACCCACATCACAATCCAAGAAAACATCCAAATGTTGATGTCTGGGTTGCTCTGCAACTGACGAATGCCAGCTGCACTATTTCTATGAAGGAAACATCTGATACACACATCACAATCCAAGAAAATATCCAAATGTTGATGTCTGGGTTGCTCTGCAACTGACGAATGCCAGCTGCACTATTTCTATTAAGAAAACAACTGATACCCATTTCACAATCCAAGAAAATAACCAAATGTTGATGTCTGGGTTGCTCTGCAACTGACGAATTCCGGCTGCACTATTTCTATCAAGGAAACATCTTATACCCACTTCACAATCCAAAAAAATATATCTTTCTTTTAAATTTATTCTATAAGCGGTAATTTCTTAATTAGTTAATTTATAGATAATTTTCAAATGTTGATGTCTGGGTTGCTCTGCAACTTACGAATGCCAGCTGCACTATTTCTATTAAGGAAACATCTGATACACACATCACAATCCAAGAAAATATCCAAGTATTGATGTCTGGGTTGCTCTGCAACTGACGAATGCCAGCTGCACTATTTATATTATGGAAACATCTGATACCCACATCACAATCGAAGAAAATATATCTTTCTTTTAAATTTATTCTATAAACGGTAATTTCTTAATTAGTTAATTTATAGATGATTTTCAAATGTTGATGTCTGGGTTGCTCTGGAACTGACGAATGCCAGCTGCACTATTTCTAATAAGGAAACATCTGATACCCACATCACAATCCAAGAAAATATCCAAATGTTGATGTCTGGGTTGCTCTGCAACTGATGAATGCCAGCTGCACTATTTCTATTAAAGAAACATCTGATCCCCACATCACAATCCAAGAAAATATCCAAATGTTGATGTTTGGGTTGCTCTGCAACTGACGAATGCTAGCTGCACTATTTCTATTAAGGAAACATCTCATACCCACAGCACAATCCAAGAAAATATCCAAATGTTGATGTCTGGGTTGCTCTGCAACTGACGAATGCCAGCTGCACTATTTCTATTAAGGAAACATCTGATACCCACATCACAATCCAAAAAAATATATATTTCTTTTAAATTTTTTCTATAAGCGGTAATTTCTTAATTAGTTAATTTATAGATAATTTCCAAATGTTGATGTCTGGTTTGCTCTACAACTGACGAATGCCAGCTGCACTATTTCTATTAAGGAAACATCTGATACACATATCACAATCCAAGAAAATATCCAAATGTTGATGTCTGGGTTGCTGTGCAACTGACGAATGCCAGCTGCACTATTTATATTAAGGAAACATCTGATACCCACATCACAATCGAAGAAAATATATCTTTCTTTTAAATTTATTCTATAAACGGTAATTTCTTAATTAGTTAATTTATAGATAATTTTCAAATGTTAATGTCTGGGTTATTCTGCAACTGACGAATGCCAGCTGCACTATTTCTATTAAGGAAACATCTGATATGCACATCACAATCCAAGAAAATATCCAAATGTTGATGTCTGGGTTGCTCTGCAACTGACGAATGCCAGCTGCACTATTTCTATTAAGGAAACATCTGATACCCACATCACAATCCAAAAAAATATATATTTCTTTTAAATTTTTTCTATAAGCGGTAATTTCTTAATTAGTTAATTTATAGATAATTTCCAAATGTTGATGTCTTGGTTGTTCTACAACTGACGAATGCTAGCTGCACTATTTCTATTAAGGAAACATCTGATACACACATCACAATCCAAGAAAATATCCAAATGTTGATGTCTGGGTTGCTCTGCAACTGACGAATGCCAGCTGCACTATTTATATTAAGGAAACATCTGATACCCACATCACAATCGAAGAAAATATATCTTTCTTTTAAATTTATTCTATAAACGGTAATTTCTTAATTAGTTAATTTATAGATAATTTCCAAATGTTGATGTCTTGGTTGTTCTACAACTGACGAATGCTAGCTGCACTATTTCTATTAAGGAAACATCTGATACACACATCACAATCCAAGAAAATATCCAAATGTTGATGTCTGGGTTGCTCTGCAATTGACGAATGTCAGCTGCACTATTTATATTAAGGAAACATCTGATACCCACATCACAATCCAAGAAAACATCCAAATGTTGATGTCTGGGTTGCTCTGCAACTGACGAATGCCAGCTGCACTATTTATATTAAGGAAACATCTAATACCTACATCACAATCGAAGAAAATATATCTTTCTTTTAAATTTATTCTATAAACGGTAATTTCTTAATTAGTTAATTTCTAGATAATTTTCAAATGTTGATGTCTAGTTTGCTCTGCAACTGACGAATGCCAGCTGCACAATTTATATTAAGGAAACATCTAATACCTACATCACAATCGAAGAAAATATATCTTTCTTTTAAATTTATTCTATAAACGGTAATTTCTTAATTAGTTAATTTCTAGATAATTTTCAAATGTTGATGTCTGGGTTGCTCTGCAACTGACGAATGCCAGCTGCACTATTTCTAATAAGGAAACATCTGATGCACACATCACAATCTAAGAAAATATCCAAATGTTGATGTCTGGGTTGCTCTGCAACTGACGAATGCCAGCTGCACTATTTCTATGAAGGAAACATCTGATATGCACATCACAATCCAAGAAAATATCTAAATGTTGATGTCTGGGTTGCTCTGCAATTGATGAATGCTAGCTGTACTATTTCTATTAAGGAAACATCTGATACCCACATCACAATCAAAGAAAATATCTAAATGTTGATGTCTGGGTTGCTTTGCAGATGACGAATGTCAGCTGCACTATTTCTATTAAGGAAACATCTGATACCCTCATCACAATCCAAGAAAACATCCAAATGTTGATGTCTGGGTTGCTCTGCAACTGACGAATGCCAGCTGCACTATTTCTATGAAGGAAACATCTGATACACACATCACAATCCAAGAAAATATCCAAATGTTGATGTCTGGGTTGCTCTGCAACTGACGAATGCCAGCTGCACTATTTCTATTAAGAAAACAACTGATACCCATTTCACAATCCAAGAAAATAACCAAATGTTGATGTCTGGGTTGCTCTGCAACTGACGAATTCCGGCTGCACTATTTCTATCAAGGAAACATCTTATACCCACTTCACAATCCAAAAAAATATATCTTTCTTTTAAATTTATTCTATAAGAAGTAATTTCTTAATTAGTTAATTTATTGATAATTTTCAAATGTTGATGTCTGGGTTACTCTACAACTTACGAATGCCAGCTGCACTATTTCTATTAAGGAAACATCTGATACACACATCACAATCCAAGAAAATATCCAAGTATTGATGTCTGGGTTGCTCTGCAACTGACGAATGCCAGCTGCACTATTTATATTATGGAAACATCTGATACCCACATCACAATCGAAGAAAATATATCTTTCTTTTAAATTTATTCTATAAACGGTAATTTCTTAATTAGTTAATTTATAGATGATTTTCAAATGTTGATGTCTGGGTTGCTCTGGAACTGACGAATGCCAGCTGCACTATTTCTAATAAGGAAACATCTGATACCCACATCACAATCCAAGAAAATATCCAAATGTTGATGTCTGGGTTGCTCTGCAACTGATGAATGCCAGCTGCACTATTTCTATTAAAGAAACATCTGATCCCCACATCACAATCCAAGAAAATATCCAAATGTTGATGTTTGGGTTGCTCTGCAACTGACGAATGCTAGCTGCACTATTTCTATTAAGGAAACATCTGATACCCACAGCACAATCCAAGAAAATATCCAAATGTTGATGTCTGGGTTGCTCTGCAACTGACGAATGCCAGCTGCACTATTTCTATTAAGGAAACAACTGATACCCACATCACAATCCAAAAAAATATATATTTCTTTTAAATTTTTTCTATAAGCGGTAATTTCTTAATTAGTTAATTTATAGATAATTTCCAAATGTTGATGTCTGGTTTGCTCTACAACTGACGAATGCCAGCTGCACTATTTCTATTAAGGAAACATCTGATACACACATCACAATCCAAGAAAATATCCAAATGTTGATGTCTGGGTTGCTGTGCAACTGACGAATGCCAGCTGCACTATTTATATTAAGGAAACATCTGATACCCACATCACAATCGAAGAAAATATATCTTTCTTTTAAATTTATTCTATAAACGGTAATTTCTTAATTAGTTAATTTATAGATAATTTTCAAATGTTAATGTCTGGGTTATTCTGCAACTGACGAATCCAGCTGCACTATTTCTATTAAGGAAACATCTGATATGCACATCACAATCCAAGAAAATATCCAAATGTTGATGTCTGGGTTGCTCTGCAACTGACGAATGCCAGCTGCACTATTTCTATTAAGGAAACATCTGATACCCACATCACAATCCAAAAAAATATATCTTTCTTTTAAATTTATTCTATAAGCGTTAATTTCTTAATTAGTTAATTTATAGATAATTTCCAAATGTTGATGTCTGGGTTGCTCTGCAACAGACGAATGCCAGCTGCACTATTTCTATTAAGGAAACATCTGATATGCACATCACAATCCAAGAAAATATCCAAATGTTGATGTCTGGGTTGCTCTGCAACTGACGAATGGCAGCTGCACTATTTCTAATAAGGAAACATCTGATACCCACATCACAATCCAAGAAAACATCCAAATGTTGATGTCTGGGTTGCTCTGCAACTGATGAATGCCAGCTGCACTATTTCTATGAAGGAAACATCTGATACACACATCACAATCCAAGAAAATATCTAAATGTTGATGTCTGGGTTGCTCTGCAACAGACGAATGCCAGCTGCACTATTTCTATTAAGAAAACAACTGATACCCATTTCACAATCCAAGAAAATAACCAAATGTTGATGTCTGGGTTGCTCTGCAACTGACGAATTCCGGCTGCACTATTTCTATTAAGGAAACATCTTATACCCACTTCACAATCCAAAAAAATATATCTTTCTTTTAAATTTATTCTATAAGCGGTAATTTCTTAATTAGTTAATTTATAGATAATTTCCAAATGTTGATGTCGGGGTTGCTCTGCAACTTACGAATGCCAGCTGCACTATTTCTATGAAGGAAACATCTGATACACACATCACAATCCAAGAAAATATCCAAATATTGATGTCTGGGTTGCTCTGCAACTGACGAATGCCAGCTGCACTATTTATATTATGGAAACATCTGATACCCACATCACAATCGAAGAAAATATATCTTTCTTTTAAATTTATTCTATAAACGGTAATTTCTTAATTAGTTAATTTATAGATGATTTTCAAATGTTGATGTCTGGGTTGCTCTGGAACTGACGAATGCCCGCTGCACTATTTCTAATAAGGAAACATCTGATACCCACATCACAATCCAAGAAAATATCCAAATGTTGATGTCTGGGTTGCTCTGCAACTGATGAATGCCAGCTGCACTATTTCTATTAAAGAAACATCTGATCCCCACATCACAATCCAAGAAAATATCCAAATGTTGATGTTTGGGTTGCTCTGCAACTGACGAATGTTAGCTGCACTATTTCTATTAAGGAAACATCTGATACCCACAGCACAATCCAAGAAAATATCCAAATGTTGATGTCTGGGTTGCTCTGCAACTGACGAATGCCAGCTGCACTATTTCTATTAAGGAAACATCTGATACCCACATCATAATCCAAAAAAATATATATTTCTTTTAAATTTTTTCTATAAGCGGTAATTTCTTAATTAGTTAATTTATAGATAATTTCCAAATGTTGATGTCTGGGTTGCTCTACAAATGACGAATGCTAGCTGCACTGTTTCTATTAAGGAAACATCTGATACCCACAGCACAATCCAAGAAAATATCCAAATGTTGATGTCTGGGTTGCTCTGCAACTGACGAATGCCAGCTGCACTATTTCTATTAAGGAAACATCTGATACCCATATCACAATCCAAAAAAATATATATTTCTTTTAAATTTTTTCTATAAGCGGTAATTTCTTAATTAGTTAATTTATAGATAATTTCCAAATGTTGATGTCTTGGTTGCTCTACAACTGACGAATGCCAGCTGCACTATTTCTATTAAAGAAACATCTGATACACACATCACAATCCAAGAAAATATCCAAATGTTGATGTCTGGGTTGCTCTGCAACTGACGAATGCCAGCTGCACTATTTATATTAAGGAAACATTTGATACCCACATCACAATCGAAGAAAATATATCTTTCTTTTAAATTTATTCTATAAACGGTAATTTCTTAATTAGTTAATTTATAGATAATTTTCAAATGTTAATGTCTGGGTTATTCTGCAACTGACGAATGCCAGCTGCACTATTTCTATTAAGGAAACATCTGATATGCACATCACAATCCAAGAAAATATCCAAATGTTGATGTCTGGGTTGCTCTGCAACTGACGAATGCCAGCTGCACTATTTCTATTAAGGAAACATCTGATACCCACATCACAATCCAAAAAAATATATCTTTCTTTTAAATTTATTCTATAAGCGTTAATTTCTTAATTAGTTAATTTATAGATAATTTCCAAATGTTGATGTCTGGGTTGCTCTGCAACAGACGAATGCCAGCTGCACTATTTCTATTAAGGAAACATCTGATATGCACATCACAATCCAAGAAAATATCCAAATGTTGATGTCTGGGTTGCTCTGCAACTGACGAATGCCAGCTGCACTATTTCTATTAAGGAAACATCTGATACCCACATCACAATCAAGAAAATATCCAAATGTTGATGTCTGGGTTGCCCTGCAATTGATGAATGCTAGCTGTACTATTTCTATTAAGGAAACATCTGATACCCACATCACAATCAAAGAAAATATCTAAATGTTGATGTCTGGGTTGCTCTGCAATTGACGAATGTCAGCTGCACTATTTCTATTAAGGAAACATCTGATACCCACATCACAATCCAAGAAAACATCCAAATGTTGATGTCTGGGTTGCTCTGCAACTGACGAATGCCAGCTGCACTATTTATATTAAGGAAACATCTAATACCTACATCACAATCGAAGAAAATATATCTTTCTTTTAAATTTATTCTATAAACGGTAATTTTTTAATTAGTTAATTTATAGATAATTCTCAAATGTTGATGTCTGGGTTGCTCTGCAACTGACGAATGCCAGCTGCACTATTTCTAATAAGGAAACATCTGATGCCCACATCACAATCCAAGAAAATATCCAAATGTTGATGTCTGGGTTGCTCTGCAACTGACGAATGCCAGCTGCACTATTTCTATTATGGAAACATCTGATATGCACATCACAATCCAAGAAAATATCCAAATGTTGATGTCTGGGTTGCTCTGCAATTGATGAATGCTAGCTGTACTATTTCTATTAAGGAAACATCTGATACCCACATCACAATCAAAGAAAATATCTAAATGTTGATGTCTGGGTTGCTTTGCAATTGACGAATGTCAGCTGCACTATTTCTATTAAGGAAACATCTGATACCCACATCACAATCCAAGAAAACATCCAAATGTTGATGTCTGGGTTGCTCTGCAACTGACGAATGCCAGCTGCACTATTTCTATGAAGGAAACATCTGATACACACATCACAATCCAAGAAAATATCTAAATGTTGATGTCTGGGTTGCTCTGCAACTGACGAATGCCAGCTGCACTATTTCTATTAAGAAAACAACTGATACCCATTTCACAATCCAAGAAAATAACCAAATGTTGATGTCTAGGTTGCTCTGCAACTGACGAATTCCGGCTGCACTATTTCTATTAAGGAAACATCTTATACCCACTTCACAATCCAAAAAAATATATCTTTCTTTTAAATTTATTCTATAAGCGGTAATTTCTTAATTAGTTAATTTATAGATAATTTCCAAATGTTGATGTCTGGGTTGCTCTGCAACTTACGAATGCCAGCTGCACTATTTCTATTAAGGAAACATCTGATACACACATCACAATCCAAGAAAATATCCAAATATTGATGTCTGGGTTGCTCTGCAACTGACGAATGCCAGCTGCACTATTTATATTATGGAAACATCTGATACCCACATCACAATCGAAGAAAATATATCTTTCTTTTAAATTTATTCTATAAACGGTAATTTCTTAATTAGTTAATTTATAGATGATTTTCAAATGTTGATGTCTGGGTTGCTCTGGAACTGACGAATGCCAGCTGCACTATTTCTAATAAGGAAACATCTGATACCCACATCACAATCCAAGAAAATATCCAAATGTTGATGTCTGGGTTGCTCTGCAACTGATGAATGCCAGCTGCACTATTTCTATTAAAGAAACATTTGATCCCCACATCACAATCCAAGAAAATATCCAAATGTTGATGTTTGGGTTGCTCTGCAACTGACGAATGCTAGCTGCACTATTTCTATTAAGGAAACATCTGATACCCACAGCACAATCCAAGAAAATATCCAAATGTTGATGTCTGGGTTGCTCTGCAACTGACGAATGCCAGCTGCACTATTTCTATTAAGGAAACATCTGATACCCACATCACAATCCAAAAAAATATATATTTCTTTTAAATTTTTTCTATAAGCGGTAATTTCTTAATTAGTTAATTTATAGATAATTTCCAAATGTTGATGTCTGGGTTGCTCTACAACTGACGAATGCTAGCTGCACTATTTCTATTAAGGAAACATCTGATACACACATCACAATCCAAGAAAATATCCAAATGTTGATGTCTGGGTTGCTGTGCAACTGACGAATGCCAGCTGCACTATTTATATTAAGGAAACATCTGATACCCACATCACAATCGAAGAAAATATATCTTTCTTTTAAATTTATTCTATAAACGGTAATTTCTTAATTAGTTAATTTATAGATAATTTTCAAATGTTAATGTCTGGGTTATTCTGCAACTGACGAATGCCAGCTGCACTATTTCTATTAAGGAAACATCTGATATGCACATCACAATCCAAGAAAATATCCAAATGTTGATGTCTGGGTTGCTCTGCAACTGACGAATGCCAGCTGCGCTATTTCTATTAAGGAAACATCTGATACCCACATCACAATCCAAAAAAATATATATTTCTTTTAAATTTTTTCTATAAGCGGTAATTTCTTAATTAGTTAATTTATAGATAATTTCCAAATGTTGATGTCTGGGTTGCTCTACAACTGACGAATGCTAGCTGCACTATTTCTATTAAGGAAACATCTGATACACACATCACAATCCAAGAAAATATCCAAATGTTGATGTCTGGGTTGCTGTGCAACTGACGAATGCCAGCTGCACTATTTCTATTAAGGAAAAATCTGATACCCACATCACAATCCAAAAAAATATATATTTCTTTTAAATTTTTTCTATAAGCGGTAATTTCTTAATTAGTTAATTTATAGATAATTTCCAAATGTTGATGTCTGGGTTGCTCTACAACTGACGAATGCTAGCTGCACTATTTCTATTAAGGAAACATCTGATACCCACAGCACAATCCAAGAAAATATCCAAATGTTGATGTCTGGGTTGCTCTGCAACTGACGAATGCCAGCTGCACTATTTCTATTAAGGAAACATCTGATACCCACATCACAATCCAAAAAAATATATATTTCTTTTAAATTTATTCTATAAGCGGTAATTTCTTAATTAGTTAATTTATAGATAATTTCCAAATGTTGATGTTTGGGTTGCTCTGCAACTTACGAATGCCAGCTGCACTATTTCTATTAAGGAAACATCTGATACACACATCACAATCCAAGAAAATATCCAAGTATTGATGTCTGGGTTGCTCTGCAACTGACGAATGCCAGCTGCACTATTTATATTATGGAAACATCTGATACCCACATCACAATCGAAGAAAATATATCTTTCTTTTAAATTTATTCTATAAACGGTAATTTCTTAATTAGTTAATTTATAGATGATTTTCAAATGTTGATGTCTGGGTTATTCTGCAACTGACGAATGCCAGCTGCACTATTTCTATTAAGGAAACATCTGATACACACATCACAATCCAAGAAAATATCTAAATGTTGATGTCTGGGTTGCTCTGCAATTGACGAATGTCAGCTGCACTATTTCTATTAAGGAAACATCTGATACCCACATCACAATCTAAGAAAACATCCAAATGTTGATGTCTGGGTTGCTCTGCAACTGACGAATGCCAGCTGCACTATTTCTATGAAGGAAACATCTGATACACAAATCACAATCCAAGAAAATATCCAAATGTTGATGTTTGGGTTGCTCTGCAACTGACGAATGCCAGCTGCAATATTTCTATTAAGAAAACAACTGATACCCATTCCACAATCCAAGAAAATAACCAAATGGTTATGTCTGGGTTGCTCTGCAACTGACGAATTCCGGCTGCACTATTTCTATTAAGGAAACATCTTATACCCACTTCACAATCCAAAAAAATATATATTTCTTTTAAATTTATTCTATAAGCGGTAATTTCTTAATTAGTTAATTTATAGATAATTTCCAAATGTTGATGTCTGGGTTGCTCTGCAACATACGAATGCCAGCTGCACTATTTCTATTAAGGAAACATCTGATACACACATCACAATCCAAGAAAATATCCAAATATTGATGTTTGGGTTGCTCTGCAACTGACGAATGCCAGCTGCACTATTTATATTATGGAAACATCTGATACCCACATCACAATCGAAGAAAATATATCTTTCTTTTAAATTTATTCTATAAACGGTAATTTCTTAATTAGTTAATTTATAGATAATTTTCAAATGTTGATGTCTGGGTTGCTCTGGAACTGACGAATGCCAGCTGCACTATTTCTAATAAGGAAACATCTGATACCCACATCACAATCCAAGAAAATATCCAAATGTTGATGTCTGGGTTGCTCTGCAACCGATGAATGCCAGCTGCACTATTTCTATTAAAGAAACATCTGATCCCCACATCACAATCCAAGAAAATATCCAAATGTTGATGTTTGGGTTGCTCTGCAACTGACGAATGCTAGCTGCACTATTTCTATTAAGGAAACATCTGATACCCACAGCACAATCCAAGAAAATATCCAAATGTTGATGTCTGGGTTGCTCTGCAACTGACGAATGCCAGCTGCACTATTTCTATTAAGGAAACATCTGATACCCACATCACAATCCAAAAAAATATATATTTCTTTTAAATTTTTTCTATAAGCGGTAATTTCTAAATTAGTTAATTTATAGATAATTTCCAAATGTTGATGTCTGGGTTGCTCTACAACTGACGAATGCCAGCTGCACTATTTCTATTAAGGAAACATCTGATACACACATCACAATCCAAGAAAATATCCAAATGTTGATGTCTGGGTTGCTCTGCAACTGACGAATGCCAGCTGCACTATTTATATTAAGGAAACATCTGATACCCACATCACAATCGAAGAAAATATATCTTTCTTTTAAATTTATTCTATAAACGGTAATTTCTTAATTAGTTAATTTATAGATAATTTTCAAATGCTAATGTCTGGGTTGCTCTGCAACTGACGAATGCAAACTGCAGTATTTCTAATAAGGAAACATCTGATACCCACATCACAATCCAAGAAAATATCCAAATGTTGATGTCAGGGTTGCTCTGTTACTGATGATTGCCAGCTGCACTATTTCTATTAAGGAAACATCTGATCCCCACATCACAATCAGAGAAAATATCCAAATGTTGATGTTTGGGATGCTCTGCAACTGACGAATGCTAGCTGCACTATTTCTATTAAGGAAACATCTGATACCCACATCACAATCCAAGAAAATATCCAAATGTTGATGTCTGGGTTGCTCTGCAACTGACGAATGCCAGCTGCACTATTTCTATTAAGGAAACATCTGATACCCACATCACAATCCAAAAAAATATATATTTCTTTTAAATTTTTTCTATAAGCGGTAATTTCTTAATTGGTTAATTTATAGATAATTTCCAAATGTTGATGTCTGGGTTGCTCTACAACTGACGAATGCCAGCTGCACTATTTCTATTAAGGAAACATCTGATACACACATCACAATCCAAGAAAATATCCAACTGTTGATGTCTGGGTTGCTCTGCAACAGACGAATGGCAGCTGCACTATTTATATTAAGGAAACATCTGATACCCACATCACAATCGAAGAAAATATATCTTTCTTTTAAATTTATTCTATAAACGGTAATTTCTTAATTAGTTAATTTATAGATAATTTTCAAATGTTAATGTCTGGGTTGCTCTGCAACTGACGAATGCAAACTGCACTATTTCTAATAAGGAAACATCTGATACCCACATCACAATCCAAGAAAATATCCAAATGTTGATGTCTGGGTTGCTCTGTTACTGATGATTGCCAGCTGCACTATTTCTATTAAGGAAACATCTGATCACCACATCACAATCAGAGAAAATATCCAAATGTTGATGTTTGGGATGCTCTGCGACTGACGAATGCTAGCTGCACTATTTCTATTAAGGAAACATCTGATACCCACATCACAATCCAAGAAAATATCCAAATGTTGATGTCTGGGTTGCTCTGCAATTGACGAATGCCGGCTGCACTATTTCTATTAAGGAAACATCTGATACCCACATCATAATCGAAAAAAATATATCTTTCTTTTAAATTTATTCTATAAGCGGTAATTTCTTAATTAGTTAATTTATAGATAATTTCCAAATGTTGATGTCTGGGTTGCTTTGCAACTGACGAATGCGAGTTGCACTATTTCTATTAAGGAAACATCTTATACCCACATCATAATCCAAAAAAATATATCTTTCTTTTAAATTTATTCTATAAGCGGTAATTTCTTAATTAGTTAATTTATAGATAATTTCCAAATGTTGATGTCTGGGTTGCTTTGCAACTGACGAATGCGAGTTGCACTATTTCTATTAAGGAAACATCTGATACCCACATCACAATCCAAGAAAATATCCAAATGTTATGTCTGGGTTGCCCTGCAATTGATGAATGCTAGCTTTACTATTTCTATTAAGGAAACATCTGATACCCACAACACAATCAAAGAAAATATCTAAATGTTGATGTCTGGGTTGCTCTGCAACTGACGAATGCCAGCTGCACTATTTCTATTAAGGAAACATCTGATACCCACATCACAATCCAAGAAAATATCCAAATGTTGATGTCTGGGTTGCTGATGAGTGCTCGAAAAGCACTAATATTTCGTGATTAATTGTGCTTGATTGATTGATATATAGATTTATTATGACTATTATTTCGATTATTTTCATAAATCTATCCATTCGGAGTCACGGGTATATTTTAGTGCATTTCAGGTGTTTTTAGCGTCAAAATGAGTCAAATGATGAAAACACGCGAAGACGGAACACTTACGGCGCTCGGATCACGAGTTACGGGCTAAACGAGACAAATATGTAAGCCTTACATAATGTGCCATCACATATGTAAGGGGGGACGTGAAAAGAAGGAAACCAATGCGCGCCGCGGCGAGAGAATTGCATGCCGCGGCGTGAGGCTCTCGGGTTTGATTCTGAAAATACAAAAAACATTGCGCGCCGCGGCGAGGAAAAGTTATGCCGCGGCGGGGAGCTCTCGGGTTTGTACATAATTTCCAGAATTTGTGTTGCGCCGCGGCGGGGAAAATGTATGCCGCGGCGCGCCTATTCCTATGGCACATAGGATTCGTGTAAACCCTTACATCTATAAAAACCCCCCTTAGACCCCCTTTACAAGCAGAACTCGAAATAAGAACTCGAATTGGTACACAACTCTTACACTTTACAATTTTGCAACCAAACACGACATTCAATCAACTTTGGGAGTTTTGCTACACAAAAACGAAGCAAGAGAAACCATTCTAAGGATCCAAAGAAGCCGTCGACAATCGAAGATAAAGCTTACGGAGGAGTACGTCAACCGATCCATAAGCGGTATTTAGATCTAGGTTTTCTTTGGTGTTGTAGAATTCTATTTTTCTTCTTTTTTCGTTGGAGTGTATGTTCGTATTTTATTTGTCTATGAATATTAATATGAACATATCTGGCTAGTTTTATTATGGATGTTTAGTTTGTGTTGCCATGTTTGCTAGAACTGTGTATGGTGTATGTTTTATTGATTTAATATAAACGAATTACTTTTTGATTAAGAGCATGTTTAGATTTTTGATTATGAATAATCATGGGCCCATTTGATGTTCGTAGTTAGATTGAAAAATCTGAGAATTTAGTTATAGGAACGTCACCTTAACTTTATTCCGAAACACTTAATCAAAGCTTCAAGTTAGTGACTTAGTCATAGCATTGATTTGATTGGCATGTTTTCCTTGCGCATAATTTGATTACTATTTGATTTACCCCCGCCAAAGGCAGTTAATTAGTTAATCAACAAAGAGACCTACCCCCGCCAAAAGGAGTTTCGTAATTAAAAGGAAAGCCGGTAGTTTTGTTTATATAGGACATTCATGTTATTTCACCATACCTTTTCGATGCAAGCATGGTCAACCAAGCTAAACGTCCATACATTCTCCATTGATCTTCAAATATATCTGAATTGATTGTTTTAATTGCGATTTTGTTTTCGTTTAATTGCGCGTACTTTATTCCCGTTACAAATCAAACACCTTTTTACAGTTTTACTAGCTTTAGGATTCTAGTTACTTAGAGTTTTAGTTTTACTAGAACTCTATTTAATTAGTCTTTTATTTTCATTAGAACTCTATTTAGATTAAAAAGTTAGTTATTTAAAACCACTGCAATTCCTTGAGAGACCGACCTTGGAAATTGCTTATCACTTTACTACGAGTGATTCGTACACTTGCGAGTACACATTTTAACACATCAGTTGCCCTGCAATTGATGAATGCTAGCTGTACTATTTCTATTAAGGAAACATCTGATACCCACATCACAATCAAAGAAAATATCTAAATGTTGATGTCTGGGTTGCTCTGCAATTGACGAATGTCAGCTGCACTATTTCTATTAAGGAAACATCTGATACCCACATCACAATCCAAGAAAACATCCAAATGTTGATGTCTGGGTTGCTCTGCAACTGACGAATGCCAGCTGCACTATTTCTATGAAGGAAACATCTGATGCACACATCACAATCCAAGAAAATATCCAAATGTTGATGTCTGGGTTGCTCTGCAACTGACGAATGCCAGCTGCACTATTTCTATTAAGAAAACAACTGATACCCATTTCACAATCCAAGAAAATAACCAAATGTTGATGTCTGGGTTGCTCTGCAACTGACGAATTCCGGCTGCACTATTTCTATTAAGGAAACATCTTATACCCACTTCACAATCCAAAAAAATATATCTTTCTTTTAAATTTATTCTATAAGCGGTAATTTCTTAATTAGTTAATTTATAGATAATTTCCAAATGTTGATGTCTGGGTTGCTCTGCAACTTACGAATGCCAGCTGCACTATTTCTATTAAGGAAACATCTGATACACACATCACAATCCAAGAAAATATCCAAATATTGATGTCTGGGTTGCTCTACAACTGACGAATGCCAGCTACACTATTTATATTATGGAAACATCTGATACCCACATCACAATCGAAGAAAATATATCTTTCTTTTAAATTTATTTTATAAACGGTAATTTCTTAATTAGTTAATTTATAGATAATTTTCAAATGTTGATGTCTGGGTTGCTCTGGAACTGACGAATGCCAGCTGCACTATTTCTAATAAGGAAACATCTGATACCCACATCACAATCCAAGAAAATATCCAAATGTTGATGTCTGGGTTGCTCTGCAACTGATGAATGCCAGCTGCACTATTTCTATTAAAGAAACATCTGATCCCCACATCACAATCCAAGAAAATATCCAAATGTTGATGTTTGGGTTGCTCTGCAACTGACGAATGCTAGCTGCACTATTTCTATTAAGGAAACATCTGATACCCACAGCACAATCCAAGAAAATATCCAAATGTTGATGTCTGGGTTGCTCTGCAACTGACGAATGCCAGCTGCACTATTTCTATTAAGGAAACATCTGATACCCACTTCACAATCCAAAAAAATATATATTTCTTTTAAATTTTTTCTATAAGCGGTAATTTCTTAATTAGTTAATTTATAGATAATTTCCAAATGTTGATGTCAGGGTTGCTCTACAACTGACGAATGCCAGCTGCACTATTTCTATTAAGGAAACATCTGATACACACATCACAATCCAAGAAAATATCCAAATGTTGATGTCTGGGTTGCTCTGCAACTGACGAATGCCAGCTGCACTATTTATATTAAGGAAACATCTGATACCCACATCACAATCGAAGAAAATATATCTTTCTTTTAAATTTATTCTATAAACGGTAATTTCTTAATTAGTTAATTTATAGATAATTTTCAAATGTTAATGTCTGGGTTGCTCTGCAACTGACGAATGTAAACTGCACTATTTCTAATAAGGAAACATCTGATACCCACATCACAATCCAAGAAAATATCGAAATGTTGATGTCTGGGTTGCTCTGTTACTAATGATTGCCAGCTGCACTATTTCTATTAAGGAAACATCTGATCCCCACATCACAATCAGAGAAAATATCCAAATGTTGATGTTTGGGATGCTCTGCAACTGACGAATGCTAGCTGCACTATTTCTATTAAGGAAACATCTGATACCCACATCACAATCCAAGAAAATATCCAAATGTTGATGTCTGGGTTGCTCTGCAACTGACGAATGCCAGCTGCACTATTTCTATTAAGGAAACATCTGATACCCACATCATAATCCAAAAAAATATATCTTTCTTTTAAATTTATTCTATAAGCGGTAATTTCTTAATTAGTTAATTTATAGATAATTTCCAAATGTTGATGTCTGGGTTGCTTTGCAACTGACGAATGCGAGTTGCACTATTTCTATTAAGGAAACATATGATACCCACATCATAATCCAAAAAAATATATCTTTCTTTTAAATTTATTCTATAAGCGGTAATTTCTTAATTAGTTAATTTATAGATAATTTCCAAATGTTGATGTCTGGGTTGCTTTGTAACTGACGAATGCGAGTTGCACTATTTCTATTAAGGAAACATCTGATACCCACATCACAATCCAAGAAAATATCCAAATGTTAATGTCTGGGTTGCCCTGCAATTGATGAATGCTAGCTTTACTATTTCTATTAAGGAAACATCTGATACCCACAACACAATCAAAGAAAATATCTAAATGTTGATGTCTGTGTTGCTCTGCAACTGAGGAATGTCAGCTGCACTATTTCTATTAAGGAAACATCTAACACCCACATCACAATCCAAGAAAACATCCAAATGTTGATGTCTGGGTTGCTCTGCAACTGACGAATGCCAGCTGCACTATTTCTATTAAGGAAACATCTGATACACACATCACAATCCAAGAAAATATCCAAATGTTGATGTCTGGGTTGCTCTGCAACTGACGAATGCTAGCTGCACTATTTATATTAAGGAAACATCTGATACCCACATCACAATCGAAGAAAATATATCTTTCTTTTAAATTTATTCGATAAACGGTAATTTCTTAGTTAGTTAATTTATAGATAATTTTCAAATGTTGATGTCGGGGTTCCTCTGCAACTGACGAATGCCAGCTGCACTATTTCTAATAAGGAAACATCTGATACCCACATCACAATCCAAGAAAATATCCAAATGTTGATGTCTGGGTTGCTCTGCAACTGATGAATGCCAGCTGCACAATTTCTATTAAGGAAACATCTGATCCACACATCACAATCCAAGAAAATATCCAAATGTTGATGTTTTGGTTGCTCTGCAACTGACGAATGCTAGCTGCACTATTTATATTAAGGAAACATCTGATACCCACATCACAATCCAAGAAAATATCCAAATGTTGATGTCTGGGTTGCTCTACAACTGACGAATGCCAGCTGCACTATTTCTATTAAGGAAACATCTGATACTCACATCACAATCCAAGAAAATATATCTTTCTTTTAAATTTATTCTATAAGCAGTAATTTCTTAATTAGTTAATTTATAGATAATTTCCAAATGTTGATGTCTGGGTTGCTCTGCAACTGACGAATGCCAGCTGCCCTATTTCTAATAAGGAAACATCTGATACCCACATCACAATCCAAGAAAATATCCAAATGTTGATGTATGGGTTGCCCTGCAATTGATGAATGCTAGCTGTACTATTTCTATTAAGGAAACATCTGATACCCACATCACAATCCAAGAAAATATCCAAATGTTGATGTTTGGGTTGCTCTGCAAATGACGAATGCTAGCTGCACTATTTATATTAAGGAAACATCTGATATCCACATCACAATCCAAGAAAATATCCAAATGTTGATGTGTGGGTTGCTCTGTAACTGTTGAATGCCAGCTGCACTATTTCTATTAAGGAGATGGTTTTTCTTAACAGTTAGGCTTGAGACATAATTGACTCTGCTGGCAATGAAATAAAGGATAATGGTGTTCTGCGTTTCATATTTTCATTGAAGTTCATTTTGATTTTTGAAACATGGGAAACTTGTTTGTAGGTTTCGAGGTTATTTTGAGAACCAATAATCCAGCTTTTTAACAATCTTTTTACATTGTTGGCTATGAATTCAAGGTTATTTTGAGAACTATTAATCCAGCTTTTAAACAATCTTTTACACCGTTGGCAAAAGACCAATGGAACTTGCCGTTTCTTTTATTTTTTAGTTTTCTCAAGATGTTCCCTTCAAATTTCTGTTAGTTTCATTCTTTGGGATAGTTATTTCAGTCCTTGCTTTATCTATAAATAAGCATAGTATCTTGGAAGTGCATTGATTTTTTGTTATTTATTTTAATACAATTGGCCACCATTGGGTTAAAAGAGCAACTGAGATTAGTAGGAAGTATTGCATAAATACTGCAGGCAATATAATATATATATATATATATATATATATATATATATATATATATATATATACATATATTTTAAATTAATTATATTCATGAATTAATGAGACTGGAAGTATATGAAAATGTAAACAGTGATGCTTAATGTAATGAGTCTGCTCGGAGTGACGCCTTATTTGCAAGAATATAAAATAATTTTAAGAACTTGAGAATGCCTCATAAAATAAAATTTTGCACTACTGATAGTAGAAACAAATTCACATATTGTAATTTTTTTTTTTTTTTTTCAATCATGCGTAGTTTTAATTTATTATATATATTATTTTAAGAAAGTAGTTGAAGTATTATTTTGAGAAAATAATAAAAATAACACTTTTTAAAATTTATAATAATAAAAATAGCATTCATTATGTTTAAACTTATATTTATACAATTAAAAAAGATAATTGATATATCAATTTTTTTAACATTCTTTTAATTGAAATTGAATAGAGACAATTTAGACTAGTTTAATATTACACGTTCAATGTTATTGGAGTGCTAGTTTTATTATTATAAGTTTTATAGTTGTTATTTTTAATAATTTTTTTTTATTTTTTAAAATAAAATTACATTTTAGATTTAAATTTTTGAACTTATATTTACGTAAATGTATTATTAAGAGGCTTGAGATATGTTCCGGCTTTCAAGCATTAATTAGTTGGGAATAGGAGGTCATTTCTTGAAAAAATATCAAGCTTTTCTCCCTGTACTGTTGGATGGCCCAGCTAAAGATTAGTTTTTTGTGCCAAATATTAAAAGCGAATAGTTAAATTGTATTTAGCTATAAATTTAAGTAAATATAAATAATAATAATAAATTATAAAAGAAAAAAGAATTTGAGGATTTGTGGCTTGGGGAATCAACGGAGGAGGAAAGTGTAACTGACTCCCTAGTCCAACTTAAGGTTCAGCCAATCTCCCTCGTGTTCTCCATCTTTCAGTTATCTGTGGGATTTTACTTCTACTTTTACCCTCAAATTCTTTGCTTTATTTACAGACATATAAGACGCCCTCCCTAGCACACACTTACACAATATACGGGGGGGCACTATTGTCTTTCAATTAATTTTCGCTCTCCTTTTCAATTGCCGACTGATCGACTCTATCAAAGTGCAGTCTCCAACCTCGTGGACTCCGTCTTTCTCTTTCTCTTTCGGGGATATATTTAAAATTAAAACCCCCATAGCTGGATGTAACAACATCATTTAGACTCAATTAGGTCGTTACACTGGAGCCTTCTTCTATTCCTACGATTCTCTTACCTAGGACACCAGATATCTCTCTAACTCCATTTAGCTTGATCTTTCTCCCTCTTTATGAGATTGTTTGTTGTTCGTTTGAGCCATTTCTGGATTAATTAATGGTCTCTTTGAAGCTTTCAATTATGGTTTGATTTGATGCTATGCTCGAACTATTTATATGATTGTTTAGTTTTATATCACTGTTTAGCTTACTTTGTCTCGCTGTCTCTTCGATAAATACTTACCTCATATAGGCTGATCGGTGTAATTACAGCAATTGATTAAAGGATTATGTGTTAGATAGTATAAAATGATTTCTTTTCCATCTCAAACCGAGTAGTCCAGTCTTCGAACCCGGCCACTTCCTCTTGTTGATTCGATAGTATCCAAGTGTACATAGCCGGGAGGAGATTTACGTGTGTAACATTATGTATTAATTTGAGTAATTTTGTTGTATTGTGAATGGCGTCTGAAACTAATTTCAGTTTGTGCTACTTTTGATCAAATCTTCGTTAGTAGTATTGGAGAAAAAAATATAACGACCTGATTCGAGGTTTTGGTTGAGAATCAGGATCAATTTGCTCTCTGCATTCTGAGCATGGCTTCAATTCCTCATTCTCCACTAGCATTTATTGGAACTTCAGCCTCAGCTTCGGATCTTTTTCGAAGTTCCAGTAATGGTGTTAGTGGCATTCCATTGACAACTTTAGCAAAAGCTCAATTTGGCACCAAGACCAGAGATTTCATGGTCACAGCTAAGATTAGGAACTTGAAAAATCACGACTATCCTTGGCCTGAGGATCCAGATCCGAATGTCAAAGGCGGAGTCCTTACTCATCTCTCTCACCCTGAGGATCCGGATCCGAATGTCAAAGGCGGAGTCCTTACTCATCTCTCTCACTTCAAGCCGTCCAAAGAGAAGCCAAAGCCTGTTACTTTGGATTTTGAGAAGCCACTTGTTGATCTTGAGAAGAAGATTATTGATGTAAACGCCCTCTTCTATTATTTTTGTTATTGCAAAGCTTTACCTTTTGCTCTGTATTATTTGCTCAAATTCCTTTTTTTTTTTTTTTTCCTTCCCCTGTTCTGAGAATTGACCCGTTTTAGTTTTAATGGAATGTTTGATTGTTCAACACAGGTCAAGAATATGGCTAATGAAACTGGGTTGGACTTTAGTGATCAAATTGTTTTGTTGGAGAACAAGTACCATCAGGTTTGTAACTGTTTTCTTGTTTCTGAATGACTGATTCCTATTTGTACAATAATGAAAAACTTATTTTTTTTACCATTATGTGAGATTAAAATATTATAATGCTGAAAGTAGTAGAAATAGGGATGAAATTTTGTTTGTTATTGTACAAGGTATTTGGCTCTCAACTTTCCTCAGAATATTCTGATGGTTTTTTTTTAACAGGCTCTAAAGGATTTATATACGCATCTTACTCCCATACAACGTGTGAATATTGCCCGGCACCCTAACAGGCCAACTTTTCTTGATCACGTGTTTAACATTACTGACAAAGTATGGTGCTAGTCTTACCTGTGGAGTTTATGTCTATATTTTTTTTTTATCAATTTGTTTTCAGCTTATGTTTTTATAGTGCTGAAAATAAATGTATTGACTGCAAGTGTGTCTCCTAACTTATATGTTAGTTTGTGGAGCTACATGGAGACCGAGCAGGATAGGACGATCCTGCTATTGTTACTGGTATAGGAACCATAGATGGTCAGAGATACATGTTCATGGGTCACCAAAAGGGTAGAAACACAAAGGAAAACATTCATCGCAACTTTGGGATGCCTACTTCCCATGGGTATTTATATAATTTTTTATCCTTGAGATGATAAAGTGAGACTGTTTAATGGCCATGAAAACCTGCTGGATTTAAATATTTTTACCCCTAAGACTAATCATGTTTTTATGTTAAATAGTTACAGGAAAGCTCTAAGGATGATGTATTATGCAGATCACCATGGGTTTCCCATAGTAACTTTCATCGACACCCCCGGTGCATATGCAGACCTTAAATCTGAGGAGCTTGGCCAGGTATGCATGCAACCGTATTTTGGGTTTTACATGTATCTCTTTTTTTTCCTTTTTTTTCTTCTTGGATTGTCTAATTAGTTTCTTTTTTGTACACACACAGGGTGAAGCCATTGTTCAAAATCTGAGGACTATGTTTGGTCTGAAAGTACCAATTGTTTCAATTGTCATTGGAGAAGGTGGCTCTGGTGGTGCCCTTGCAATTGGCTGCGCTAATAAATTGTTAATGCTTGAGAATGCAGTTTTCTATGTTGCCAGGTAATTTGAGTTTAGTTTTGCTGCATGACTGGTAGACAAACTAGCTTTAGGTGATATGCCATTGAATTTCTTTGTTAAAATAAATTATCTGTTGTCATATCTCTCTAATGCGCCTTTATTAGCTGTAGGAAGACCCCATTTACATTTTCTTCTTCCAGTGCAAGTTAATATCATCAGATCCTTTTTTTCTTCTGGTTGTTGACTCTGCCTTTGTTATGGTTTAGCCCAGAAGCATGTGCAGCAATCTTGTGGAAGACTGCTAAAGCTGCTCCAAGGGTTTGTACAAATCCACTCCTACACTGAACTATGCAAACAATATACGACCTTCATCACTTTCAAATTTGATATTTTCTCAGGCAGCTGAGAAACTAAGAATTACTGCTCCAGAACTGTGTAAGCTGCAAGTTGCAGATGGCATCATCCCTGTAATTAATTTTCCTTTTTTTTTTTCACAAGTTATACTTTTCTGTCTTTTTTTAATCGGAATAAAAGGGGGTGCAGTGAAACCCTTGCCCAGCTGAGAAGGGTGAATGGTTGGGCTGATTCCCTTTCTTTTCTTTCTTAATATTTCAATTTTCTAAAAATTTACTTCAATTAGATTTAATTGTCACTAATTCTTTTTCCCTCACTGAAGTCATCATTTTCATAACTAGATCTATGTTTTCTGGTTTTTTCTAGAGCGTGAGATCTGATTTAAATGGCATGATTTTTATAATATATGAGATGCTGCCTTGCCTTAATAGTTACCACTGTTTCAAATTGTTTTGAGTCTTTTGACCTTTTCGAATATGTTTTATTCTGGAGAACTTTAATGTATGATTTTACCTGAAACAGGAGCCCCTTGGCGGTGCACATGCTGATCCATTGTGGACATCACAACAGATAAAAAAAGCTATTAATGAAGCAATGGGAGTAAGTTCTATTCTGACTTCTAAGTTATTAGTCCAAGGGAACTTATTTTGAATTTGATAATTTGATCTTAATGTAGCTCTTGGTCTTTTTATAGGAGTTCACAAAGATGGACACCCAAGAGTTATTGAAGCATCGAATGCTTAAATTCCGAAAGATTGGTGGGTTTGAAGAAGGAGTACCGGTAGATCCAGAGAAGAAAGTCAACATGAAACAGAAAGATACGTATATTGCTGGGGAAAGTCAACATTTGGACTTGGAGAGTGAGGTTGAAAAGATGAGACAACAAATTTTGAATGCCAAGGAATCTTCCACCCAGCTTCCGATATCTAACTAAAGCCAAGGATTTAGCCGAGAAGAACCAGAAGGCTGCCAGATTGAAGCAAGAAATCAATAGAAAATTAAAAGAGCTTATGGATCAGAAGCAACTTAAGGAAAAATTTGAGCAACTTGAGGCTGAAATTCAAAACTCTGGGGTTTCAAAATTTGAGGATTTGGACCCTGATCTTAAGAAGAAAGCCTTAAACTTGAAGAAAGAGTTGGATTTTGAAATGGCGAACGTTCTCCAGTCCTTGGGTTTGAAGGTTGAGGGTGTGATGTCAAAAGAAAAATATTTGATCCCATCCTTGGACTTCAAAGCCAAGATAGAAGAACTGAACAAACAGATTGAGGAAGGAATTGAAAATGCTATTAGTTCATCAGATTTGAAGTACAAAATTGAGTTACTGAAGTTAGAGGTTGCAAACGCAGGAAAGACACCCGATATGGAATCCCAAAATAGAATTGCTGCTTTGGAGCAAGAAATTAAACAGAGCCTTGTTGCGGCATTGGATTCTTCCTACCTAAAGGAGAAGCATGACGCGGTGAAGGCAGACATTACTAAGAGTGTTGAGTCAACGGAAGAATTGGATGGAAACTTTTCCCAAGTGAAGAAACATTCAACAGAAAGAGCATAGAGTTGAATGTTGATGTCTGGGTTGCTCAGCAACTGACGAATGCTAACTGCACTATTTCTATTAAGGAAATATCTGATACCCATATCACAATCCAAGAAAATATATCTTTCTTTTAAATTTATTCTATAAACGGTAATTTCTTAATTAGTTAATTTGTAGATAATTTTCAAATGTTGATGTCTGGGTTGCTCTGCAACTGACGAATGTCAGCTGCACTATTTCTATTAATGAAACATCTGATACCCACATCACAATCCAAGAAAATATATCTTTCTCTTAAATTTATTCTATAAACGGTAATTTTTTAATTAGTTAATTTGTAGATAATTTTCAAATGTTGATGTCTGGGTTGCTTTGCAACTGACGAATGTCAGCTGCAGTATTTCTATTAAGGAAACATCTGATACCCACATCACAATCCAAGAAAATATATCTTTCTTTTAAATTTATTCTATAAAAGGTAATTTCTTAATTAGTTAATTTGTAGATAATTTTCAAATGTTGATGTCTGGGTTGCTCTGCAACTGACGAATGCCAGCTGCACTATTTCTATTAAGGAAACATCTGATATCTACATCACAATCCAAGAAAATATATCTTTCTTTTAAATATATTCTATAAACGGTAATTTCTTAATTTGTTAATTTGTAGATAATTTCCAAATGTTGATGTCTGGGTTGCTCTACAACTGACGAATGCCAGCTGCACTATTTCTATTAAGGAAACATCTGATACCCACATCACAATCCAAGAAAATATATCTTTCTTTTAAATTTATTCTATAAACGGTAATTTCTTAATTTGTTAATTTGTAGATAATTTCCAAATGTTAATGTCTGGGTTGCTCTGCAACTGACGAATGCCAGCTGCACTATTTCTATCAAGTAAACATCTGATACCCACATCACACTCCAAGAAAAATATATATTTCTTTTAAATTTATTCTATAAACGGTAATTTCTTAATTAGTTAATTTGTAGATAATTTCCAAATGTTGATGTCTGGGTTTCTCTGCAACTGACGAATGCTAGCTGCACTATTTCTAGTAAGGAAACATCTGATACCCACATCACAATCCAAGAAAATATATCTTTCTTTTAAGTTTATTCTATAAACGGTAATTTCTTAATTAGTTAATTTGTAGATAATTTTCAAACGTTGATGTCTGGGTTGCTCTGCAACTAACGAATGCCTGCTGCACTATTTCTATTAAGAAAACATATAATACCCACAACACAATCCAAGAAAATATATATTTCTTTTAAATTTATTCTATAAACGGTAATTACTTAATTAGTTAATTTGTAGATAATTTTCAAATGTTGATGTCTGGGTTGCTCTACAACTGACGAATGCCAGCTGCACTATTTCTATTAAGGAAACATCTGATACCCACATCACAATCCAAGAAAATATATATTTCTCTTAAATTTATTCAATAAACGGTAATTTTTTAATTAGTTAATTTGTAGATAATTTTCAAATGTTGATGTTTGGGTTGCTCTACAACTGACGAATGCCAGCTGCACTATTTCTATTAAGGAAACATCTAATACCCACATCACAATCCAAGAAAATATATCTTTCTTTTAAATTTATTCTATAAACGGTAATTTCTTAATTAGTTAATTTGTAGATAATTTCCAAATGTTGATGTCTGGGTTGCTCAGCAACTGACGAATGCCAGCTGCACTATTTCTATTAATGAAACATCTGATACCCACATCACAATCCAAGAAAATATATCTTTCTTATAAATTTATTCTATAAACGGTAATTTCTTAATTAGTTAATTTGTAGATAATTTTCAAATGTTGATGTCTCGGTTGCTCTGCAACTGACGAATGCTAGCTGCACTATTTCTAGTAAGGAAACATCTGATACCCACATCACAATCCAAGAAAATATATCTTTCTTTTAAGTTTATTCTATAAACAGTAATTTCTTAATTAGTTAATTTGTAGATAATTTCAAATGTTGATGTCTGGGTTGCTCTACAACTGACGAATGCCAGCTGCACTATTTCTATTAAGAAAACATCTGATACCCACATCACAATCCAAGAAAATATATCTTTCTTTTAAATTTATTCTATAAACGGAAATTTCTTAATTAGTTAATTTGTAGATAATTTCCAAATGTTGATGTTTGGGTTGCTCTGCAACTCAAGAATGCCAGCTGCACTATTTCTATTAAGGAAACATCTGATACCCACATCACAATCCAAGAAAATATATCTTTCTTTTAAATTTATTCTATAAACGGTAATTTCTTAATTAGTTAATTTGTAGAAAATTTCCAAATGTTGATGTCTGGGTTGCTCAGCAACTGGAATGTAGGACTATTTTATTAATGAAAATCTGTACCCACATCACAATCCAAAAAATAATCTTTTTTTATAAATTTATTCTATAAAGGTAATTTTTTAATTATTAATTTGTAGATAATTTCCAAATGTTGATGTTTGGGTTGCTCTGCAACTCAGAATCCAGCTCACTATTTTATTAAGGAAAATCTGATACCCACATAAATCCAAGAAAATATATCTTTCTTTTAAATTTTTCTATAAAGGTAATTTCTTAATTAGATAATTTGTAGAAAATTTCCAAATGTTGTGTTGGGTTGCTCGCAATGAGAATGTCAGCTCACTATTTCTATTAATGAAAATTGAACCCACATACAATCCAAGAAAATTATCTTTTTATAAATTTTTCTAAAACGGAATTTCTTAATTAGTTAATTTTAGATAATTTCCAAATGTTGATTCTGGGTTGCTCAGCAACTGACGAATGCCAGCTGCACTATTTCTATTAAGGAAACATCTGATACCCACATCACAATCCAAGAAAATATATCTTTCTTTTAAATTTATTCTATAAACGGTAATTTCTTAATTAGTTAATTTGTAGATAATTTTCAAATGTTGATGTCTGGGTTGCTCTGCAACTGACGAATGCTAGCTGCACTATTTCTAGTAAGGAAACATCTGATACCCACATCCCAATCCAAGAAAATATATCTTTCTTTTAAGTTTATTCTATAAACAGTAATTTCTTAATTAGTTAATTTGTAGATAATTTCAAATGTTGATGACTGGGTTGCTCTGCAACTGACGAATGCCAGCTGCACTATTTCTATTAAGGAAACATCTGATACCCACATCACAATCCAAGAAAATATATCTTTCTTTTAAGTTTATTCTATAAACGGTAATTTCTTAATTTGTTAATTTGTAGATAATTTCCAAATGTTGATGTCTGGGTTGCTCAGCAACTGACGAATGCCAATTGCACTATTTCTATTAATGAAACATCTGATACCCACATCACAATCCAAGAAAATATATCTTTCTTTTAAATTTATTCTATAAACGGTAATTTCTTAATTAGTTAATTTGTAGATAATTTTCAAATGTTGATGTCTGGGTTATTCTGCAACTGACGAATGCTAGCTGCACTATTTCTAGTAAGGAAAATCTTATACCCACATCACAATCCAAGAAAATATATCTTTCTTTTAAGTTTATTCTATAAACAGTAATTTCTTAATTAGTTAATTTGTAGATAATTTCAAATGTTGTTGTTTGGGTTGCTCTACAACTGACGAATGCCAGCTGCACTATTTCTATTAAGAAAACATCTGATACCCACATCACAATCCAAGAAAATATATCTTTCTTTTAAATTTATTCTATAAACGGAAATTTCTTAATTAGTTAATTTGTAGATAATTTCCAATTGTTGATGTCTGGGTTGCTCTGCAACTGACGAATGCCAGCTGCACTATTTCTATTAAGAAAACATCTGATACCCACATCACAATCCAAGAAAATATATATTTCTTTTAAATTTATTCTATAAACGGTAATTTCTTAATTTGTTAATTTGTAGATAATTTCCAAATGTTGATGTCTGGGTTGCTCTGCAACTGACGAATACCAGCTGCACTATTTCTATTAAGGAAACATCTGATACCCACCTAACGAAACGACTACTTGTTATTTTATCAACAAGAAAAGAAAAAAATAAATAAAACAAGGACTACTTATTCGATGTATACATGTGCTTAACTTTTAAATAAATGTTTAATTTATAGTAATATATTATATCTAATTTTGAGTAATATATTATATCTAATTTTTATATACATATTTTAGTATATATTAACAATATTTAACAAATATACATATAAAAATAACATAAATTATAAATAAAGTTGTTAAATATATATATATATTTTTTCATATATTTGATAATTATTAGTAACACAAATAAAATTATACTCATATATTATGTAAAATAATTATTAAATGTGATAATCCAAAAATAATTAACTAGACTTAATATATATATATATATATATAAGTTTTGTATTAAAGTTTTTAAATTTATGTTTATCATATTTTATTTTAATTCAAATTTTAATTTTATCTAATATTACATTATTTGACATTTTATTTTAATAATTATTTAGAATTTATTTTAAAAAATTATATAATTTTTTTATTATTATTAGTCAGTCCTATACTGTTTATAAATATATATTTTTATATATAATATCAATATTAAAATTCTATTTTTATATTTGAATATGTTTATTTTAGTTTTAACAATTATAAATTTTGATGTGTTTAATTGAACTTTATATTTGCTTAGATTTTTTAGTTAATAAATTCATTTTATTTATAAATGATACTAATACTTATTAACTTGTTTAATTTTTGTTATAAGTTATTATATTGTATTAACTCAATATTTTTTGAGTGCTAACTCTATGTTTTTATTATAATATGATATGAAAATTTTAGTATTAGATTGAATATAATCTATTACAACTCCTACTAACTTTTTATTTTGTATAATAATAAAAAAATAATTTTTAACTTTTCTAATTTTTTTTTCTAGTTTCACTGGGTGTGTATATATATATATATATATATATATATATATATATATATATATATATATATATATGGAGCACTTGCATGATAAAAAATAAAGTTTTTGAATACCAACTCAAAAAACCCTTCCGCTCTTGGTCAAATAATAATAAAGATACTAACATGAAAAATAATGCTAGAAAATTCATAAGCAACATAATTTAACTTCTTTCGATTGATCGAAAGAATCATAATAAAAAATAGTTTTCACAAAACATTATTCAAGCCAAAAACATAAGATAATATATAAGACAAAGAGTAACTAAAAAGAGTAATTAATTATGAATTAAATATTTACGTTTTTTCTTTTTGTGAGTTTACTTTTTTTTTTTTTCCCTCCAGTAAACTTTAATTACTTTATAAACATGATTTTATATATTTTTATATGAAATGCATATTATTTATTTATACTTCATTTAAATTATAAATAAATTTTTTTTAAAAAAAAATTTAATATGAAAACATGCACGTGCATTTGCTTATAGTAATAATAAATTGGGAAATAGGACGAGTAACCTTACCCATCTATTCAAGTAAATAAATGTGATCGGGAACATAGATATCTCTTAAATTATTTTATTTGTGTCAGTTTGTTCTTTAGATTATGATTGTATCATTTAATTGTTTAATTTAAAAGACATGAGTCAATTAAGAACAAAATACATAATTTTAATAATTTTTTAAATTAATATAAAAATATAAAAATAATATAATTTGTTTTTAATTAATCTATTAAAGAATAATATTTTAATTAAAAAAATTATTCAAATTATATTTTTTATTCTTAATTAATTTTTTTAAATTAAAAAAATAAATAATATTATTTATAATCGAATGCATTAAATAAAATAAATAGGAATTCTATAACACTTATATCTAAATAATAACTAGTGATATTAGCAGTGATGTTCTAAAATGGAAAAAGCCCAAAGGCAAAAGTGAAGCCCATAATCTAAAAGTAAATTGGATTTGGTCCGAGCCAAATCATAAAATAACTATACTGTCTGATTAAATATTTAACAACGTTGTCCATATTCCATAAACAAAGTGAAGGATTATTTGCAAGTACTTTTTATTTTAATTATGCTCTGAATGACTTTATATTATGCTCTTAGTTATTTGGAAGCTATTTCTTTTGGTCTTGATCTCCATGTAGACTTGTGTGATGTTTTGTTTCTAGTGCTTATAAACTGTTTGATGGAAGTCTTCAATGAAGCTCAACACCATAACTGTGAGTTTTTCAAAGGTGTTTTCTTTTCAATATGTGTGTCTGTGTGGGGAGAGAGAAAGAGAGACAAAAGAGAGAGACTTTATTTATTTATTTATTTATTTATTTAATTTTAATTAATTTTCAGTACGTTTAGTTATTTGTTTAAAGTCCCAGTCCCAACTTCGCAATTGTGTGCAAACTCTTGACGATCTTCAGCAACATTCCAAAGGTAAATCCCATCATCTTGGACAATCCAAGTGCATTGTTTGACATCTCCACATCTGTGTCGAAGCCATGAGCTTCTATTTTCTGGCCAGAAGACTTCAAACGATAAGTGTTTTTGACCAGTGCTTGTGAAACACCAAAAGAGATGAAAGACAAGTGTGAAACTATTTTCAACTTCTTAAACAATGTCAAGAGGGATGGCTTAATTGATAGAATATTATTGCAATTTCAAAGGATGACCTAAGCGCTTGCATCATCAAAGTGATGAGCTAAGCGCTTGCATCATCAAAGTGATGAGCTAAGCGCTTGCATCATCAAAATGATGAGCTAAGCGCATGTGTCATCTCTCCAAATAGTAACATTTTTCTCTCTATAAATAGAGAGCTCATTTGCTCATTTCCATCATCCCAAAATCTCAAACATCCTAAGCATTCCAAGCTTCTCCACTTAGAAAAGTTCTTTCCTCATTGTGAGAGAGAGGTTAATTGTATTCTCCTAGTATAAGAGAGAGAGATATCTTGTTCTCTCCTTGTATTTAGAGAGAGGTTGTAAATCTTTCAGTATAGTGAATTCCTTTTGGCCTTTGCCCGTGGAGTAGCCCGTAATCATTTTGGATGAACCACGTAAATACTTGTGTTCGTTTTATCTTCATTCTCTCAACTTTTAGACGGCGAGTTTCTTGCACTTTGTAAGCAAAAAGGTATTAAAAGACAGTTCACAGTCACATACACGCCTCAACAAAATGGAGTGGCAGAGCGGATGAACAGAACTCTTGTAGAAAAGATAAGAGCTATGTTGAGGACTGCAGGTAAATCCAACTCCTTTTGGGCAGAAGCAGCCAAAACTGTCTGTTATGTGGTAAATCGGTCGCCATCAACGACAATTGAGTTCAAGACACCGATGGAGATGTGGACTGGTAAGCCAGCAGATTACTCTACTTTACATTCATTTGAATGTCCTGTGTACGTAATGTACAACGCCTAAGAAAGATCGAAGTTGGATCCAAAATCCAGAAGATGTATCTTCTTGGGATATGCTGATGGTGTCAAGGGGTATCACTTGTGGGATCCCACTACCCGCAAGGTCATAATCAGCAAGGATGTGATCTTTGCAGAAGATCAATTACAAATAAAAGATGGAGTCGATAGCACATCAAATGAGAATTTAGAGACTACAATAGTTCAGGTGGAAAATAATTCAATACAAGAAATTCAAGATTCTACTGAAGCAACACCACAACACGATGTACAAGAACCAGTTGAGTCCGAGGCTCCAGAAGTTCGTCGGTCAACTCGTGAAAGAAGGCCGCCAACTTGGCACTCAAAGTATGTTACTGAAAGTAATGTTGCATACTGTCTTTTAACGGAGGATGGAGAGCCATCAACTTTCCATGAAGCTACAAGTAGTTCAGATGCATCTCTGTGGATGACAGTAATGCAGGAAGAAATTGAAACTTTACATAAGAACACGACTTAGAAACTAGTACCATTACCACATGGAAGAAAAGCCATTGGTAACAAATGGGTCTACAAGATCAAGCGAGATAGCAATGATCAAGTGGAACGGTATCGTGCAAGATTGGTGGTAAAAGGATACGCTCAAAAAGAAGGTATTGATTTCAATGAAATATTTTCCCCAGTAGTACGACTTACAACAGTCAGAGTAGTCTTGACAATGTGTGCAACGTTTGACTTACATCTAGAGTAGTTGGATGTAAAAACTGCATTTCTTCATGGAGAACTTGAAGAAGAAATTTATATGCTTCAACCAGAAGGTTTTGCTGAAACAGGCAAGGAGGACTTGGTTTGCAGGTTGAACAAATCTCTGTACGGTCTCAAACAGGCGCCGAGGTGTTGGTATAAGAGATTTGATTCCTTCATTAATAGCCTTGGATACAACAGACTTAGTTCAGACCATTGTACATACTACAAAAGGTTTGATGGTGATAATGATTTTATTATCTTGTTGTTGTATGTGGACGACATGTTGGTAGCAGGACCCAACAAAGATCAAATCTAAGAATTAAAGGCTCAATTGGCTAGGGAGTTTGATATGAAGGACTTGGGACCAGCAAACAAGATTCTAGGGATGCAGATTCACCGAGACAGAAATAACAGGAAGATTTGGCTTTCTCAGAAGAACTACTTCAACAAGATCTTGCGACACTTCAACATGCAAGATTGTAAGCCAATATCTACCCCACTTCCTGTTAATTTTAAGTTATCCTCAAGTGTGTCTCCTAGCAATGAAGCAGAGAGGAGGGATATGTCTCGAGTACCGTATGCATCAGTAGTGGGAAGTTTGATGTTCCCTATGATATATACAAGACCAGACATTGCACAAGCAGTGGGAGCGGTTAGTCAATTTATGGCAAATCCTGGTGGAGAGCATTGGAACACTGTGAAGAGGATCCTTAGATACATCAAAGGAACCTCAAGTGCTGCATTATGTTATGGAGGATCAAATTTTACTGTTAAAGGATATGTTGATTCAGATTTTGCAGGAGATCTCGACAAAAGAAAGTCCACTACTGGCTATGTGTTCACACTTGCAGATGGAGCTGTAAGCTGGGTTTCAAAACTGTAAACAGTTGTAGCATTATCTACAACAGAAGCATAATACATGGCAGCTACACAAGCTTGCAAGGAAGCAATCTGGATAAGAAGATTAATGGAGGAGCTCGGGCACAAACAAGAGAAGATTCTTGTGTATTGTGATAGTTAGAGTGCCTTGCACATTGCAAGGAATCCAGCATTTCATTCCAGAACTAAGCACATAGGAGTACAATATCAATTTGTTCGAGAAGTAGTGGAAGAAGGAAGTGTGGATATGTTAAAAATTCACACAAAAGAGAACCTAGCAGATGTAATGACAAAACCTATCAACACTGACAAGTTTGTATGGTGTCGATCCTCGTACGGCTTAGCAGAGACGTAAGCAGCAGGGTTTGAGCAAAGGCTAATTGGAAGAGATAATCGTGAAAGATGACTTCAAGTGGGAGATTGAAAGACAAGTGTGAAGCCATTTTTAACTTCTTAAACAATGTCAAGAGGGATGGCTTAATTGATGGAATATTATTGCAATTTCAAAGGATGAGCTAAGCGCTTGCATCATCAAAGTGATAACGCTTGCATCATCAAAGTGATGAGCTAAGCGCATGTGTCATCTCTCCAAATAGTAACATTTTTCTCTCTATAAATAGAGAGCTCATTTGCTCATTTCCATCATCCCAAAATCTCATACATCCTAAGCATTCCAAGCTTCTCCACTTAGAAAAGTTCTTTCCTCATTGTGAGAGAGAGCTTAATTGTATTCTCCTAGTATAAGATAGAGATATCTTGTTCTCTCTTTGTATTTAGAGAGAGGTTGTAAATCTTTCAATATAGTGAATTCTTTCTGGCCTTTGCCCGTGGAGTAGCCCGTAATCATTTTGGGTGAACCACGTAAATACTTGTGTTCATTTTATCTTCATTCTCTCAACTTTACTTTAATTGTGTGTTAGCTTCAACCCCTAAATTTCCTAACAAGAGAGCTGTTCCCCAAATATTTTCTTTGAACTTCCAAGCGAATTCAGTAGTAACATTGAGATAATGGATTCCCAAATCATCCTCTTTAAACTTGCAATGGACCAAATATGTTTGGGTTCCACTTAATCTATTAGCAACATGAACATGATATGTATGTACTTGAAATCCTCCGTCTTTTATTGGAAGATATTCACCAAAACTCACATTCGCTACTACTATTGACATAACAAGCTCAAGTAACAAAACCAACATCTTGTAATCCTTTAATAAAACTTTCATATTTGTATTCTTGATTGATTCATAATTTCATATATATATATATATATATATATATATATATATATATATATATATATATATATATATATATATATATATATATATATATATATATACACACACACACACACACATAGGACAATTAATGGCTATTATTTCTTATTAATTAGGTCTCCATCTATATAAGGTAATGTTTTTAAATTTATAATTCATCATTAACACATAAGGAAAGACGTTCAAAAATGAAAATTATTTAAATTTTATTACATCTTTATCGCATGAAGTCTGCTAAGGTAATTTGTTCAAAATGGAAATTAAAATAGAACACATTAAAGGGTATATCAATCATTTATGTCTATCTCGTATATTTTTACTATTAAGAAAATAACACAACCTAAATATTTTATATTAAATGCCGACTAATTTGATGTAATTTAAGTTAAATTCCGACAATTTAAACACATGAATTCAATGTTAAATTCATTCTAATTCGATTAATTTAATATTATTGAACATTATTTTTGTTATTATAATTTTAAAAAAAATTTATTTTATATAATTTTTAAAAAATAAAATAAAATTCATTACTCAAAAGAAAAAGAAAAAGCAATTTTATTTTTCAACTTTTTAATGTAAGATTGTTCTTTACTATTTGATCTCATGTGTTGCGATAATAGTAAATAATTTTGTTAGACTAATGTATTTCATTTGTACAACTATGTAATGCAATATTTAAGCATAATGGCAAGAGCATTATTGTAAAATGAGTTTTATTTCATTCTATCTCAAAGATAAATCAATAATTGTAATAGTATTATCTTTTAACTTATGATAATAATAGGTTATTAAAAAAAATGGTAATATAAACACCTTTTTCGTTAGATTGTTTTCCTTTAATTATGATTATTCTCATTACTAATAATTTTATTTATACATATTGTAGCACAAACAACACGTAAACTTTATATTGAATTTTAAACATATAATTATGTTATTAAATTAGATGAGGCCTACAAATATTTATAAAACATAACACAAAATTGAAATTATTAATGAATTATAAATAGTACATGCCCATGGAGTTTTCCTTCAGATTATACCACATCATTTGTGCTTTTGTAATGTCTAGCACTGAAATAAACATACCTAAAACTATAAACAGAGAGTCTAACTTGTTACATTCTCATTGTTTGTAGTAGAAGGTGTCCTTTCAGGTAGAACATGTCTTTGGAATTTCTTGTATATAAAATAAAGTATCATCTGTGAAATCCCAAGTATGAGTCCAATGATGTTTGGCCCCTAAAATTAAAATTAAATAATATTGAAAACTTAGTAAGATTACTACTGATTACGCATGCATAAAACACTAAAAAGAAGAAGGAGGTAAATTACAAGAATTGACCTTACCCCTATAAACCAATCCTAATTAAAAAACCATAAAAGAACCAAACTATTGTTGGAAATAAACTTGATTTGGCCTAAATTATGTTAGGTGTTGTAAAAACTAATTTAAGAGTCCATTAAAATGTTAAAGCCCAAAGAGCCCAAATTCTAGAAACATGCTCTAGAATTATCTTAGAAAATATCTAGATATTTTAAGAAGAGAAAGTAGTAGAGAGTAGTAGAGAGTTCTAGAGAAGTGAATAATTTAATAGGAAAATCTAGAAGGTGAATTATAACCATTGGATTAAGAGAATGTTGGCAAAATCCTAGCCATTGGTTAGGATGAGCTTTTAGTATAAATAGATGTGGTCTTGCTCATTTTGTATCAAGCCAAAATTTGAGAATCAATAACAAGTATCATCTTCCTCCAAACCAACTCTGTTTTCTTATATTTTCGAAACATCTTAAAGCCTTCTGAAGCATTCATCTTCCAACAAAGTGGTATTAGAGCTAGTTAATTGGTTCCAAACATATCACTATAGCATATCAAATCGAAGCTCTCAACTAGAGGAACACAACGGTGAAAAAATCATCTTGATCGGAGTTGAGACGCCCCCTCACCCTCCATTGAACGTTTGTTGCGTGAAATTACCGAGTCAATCCGAGTTTGGCCGAGTTGGACCGAGTTTGAGGCGAGTTCAAGACCCTTTTAAGGTATTTCGGTGTTCTAAATTCATCTGTGCAGTCAGAAATTTAAAATTCTAACTGTATATAAAGATATGGCTAGTAATATGACATCATTTCAAGTTCCTATGCTCAACAAAAGTAACTATGATAATTGGAGTATTAAGATGAAGGCTCTGTTAGGTGCACATGATGTTTGGGATGTTGTAGAGAAAGGATACAATGAGCCACAAGATGAGGCTACATTATCTCAAGCTCAAAAGGAAAGTTTAAAAGACTCAAGAAAGAGAGACAAAAAAGCTCTCTATCTCATCTATCAAGCTTTAGATGATGATGGTTTTGAGAAGATCTCAAGTGTAACATTTGCTAAGGAAGCATGGGAGAAGCTGCAAACGTCTTGCAAGGGAGCTGAACAAGTCAAGAAGGTACGTCTCCAAACACTGAGAGGTGAATTCGAAGCTTTACAAATGAAAAGGTCCAAACCTGTGTCCGACTACTTTTCTAGAGTTTTGGTCATTTCTAATCAAATGAAAAGAAACGGTGAGAAACTAGAAGAGGTAAGGATCATGGAGAAGATACTTCGCTCATTAGATCAAAACTTTGAGCAAATTGTGGTGACAATAGAGGAAATAAAAGATTTGGAGGAGATGACTATCGACCAACTAATAGGGTCCTTACAAGCTTATGAAGAAAAGCATAAGAAGAAGCAAGAGATCACTGAACAACTCTTCAAAATGCAACTCAAGGAGAAAGAAGAAGTTAAAAGTTATGATAGAAATAACCGTGGTCGTGGAAGAGGCCGAGGCCAAGGACGAGGAAGAGGTTATGGTCGTGGTCGTGGACAAGGTTGGCATTACAACGCCAACACTTCCAACAACAACTACGAAAAAGGAGAAAGCTCAACAAGAGGATGTGGAAGAGGAAATTCAAACCCAAGGTATGAAAAATCTCAAGTTCAGTGTTATAATTGTCAAAAACTTGGACATTATGCTTCAGCATGTAGAGCTCTCAAAACCAAATTTGAAGAAAAGGTCAACTATGTGGAAGATAAAAGAGAAGAAAATGAGACTCTATTACTAGCATATAAAGGCAATGATGAAAAACAAGATAACACTTGGTATCTTGATACTGGTGTAAGCAACCATATGTGTGGGAAAAGAAGCATGTTAGTGGAGCTCAATGAATCAATAAGCGGTAATGTTTCCTTTGGTGATGAGTCTAAAATTCCAGTGAAAGACAAAGGTAAAATTCTTATTCGGTTGAAGAATGGTAGACAATAATTTATTTCAAATGTCTATTATGTGCCCAATATGAAAAATAATATTTTGAGTTTAGGTCAACTCTTAGAGAAAGACTATGATATTCACATGAAAGATGGTAGTCTTTCAATAAGAAATAATACAAGTAATTTGATCACCAAGGTGCCAATGTCAAGGAATATGATGTTCTTGCTTAACATCCAAAACGATGTAGCAAAGTGTCTTAAAACTTGCTACAAAGATGCATCTTGGCTTTGGCATCTTCGATATGGGCACTTAAACTTTGGTGGCTTAGACTTGCTATCCAAGAAGAACATGGTAAGAGGACTACCTTCCATCAATCAACCTGATCAACTTTGCGAAGGATGTTTACTTGGAAAACAATTCAGGAAAAGTTTTCCAAAGGAGTCAAACTCAAGAGCCCAAAAGCCGCTCGAGCTCATACATACTGACGTCTGTGGACCAATCAAGCCAACCTCTCTTGGTAAAAGTAATTATTTTCTTCTCTTTATAGATGATTTCTCAAGAAAGACATGGTGTATTTCTTAAAGAAAAAGTCAGAAGTTTTTGAAGTTTTCAAGAAGTTTAAAGCTGCAGTTGAAAAAGAAAGTGGACGAGAGATCAAGGCTATGAGATCCGATCGAGGTGGAGAATTCACTTCCAAGGAGTTCCTGGAATTTTGTGAAGCAAATGGAATTCGACGCCCTCTAATCGTTCCAATATCCCCCCAACAAAATGGAGTGGTAGAAAGGAAGAATAGGACAATCCTCGACATGGCACGGAGCATGCTCAAAAGTAAGAGATTGCCAAAGGAATTTTGGGCTGAAGTAGTAGCATGTGCAATCTACCTCTCCAATCGATCTCCAACAATAAGTGTTTGGGGAAAGACCCCTCAAGAGGCATGAACGGAAGAAAGCACGGCATTTCCCATCTGAAAATTTTCGGAAGTATAGCCCATGTTCATGTACTAGATGAGAGAAGAACGAAGCTAATAAAAGTGAAAGCTTCATTTTCATCGGCTATGATGCCAACTCAAAGGGTTACAAGTTGTACAATCCAATCAATAAAAGGATTGTGATTAGTCGAGATGTAACATTTGATGAAGAAGGAGAATGTGATTTTGGATCTCATACAAATGATTTCAACTTCTTTCCTCAATTTGAAGAAGATGAGCAATTGTTAGTGGAGCAACTAAGAGAAGTGCAACAAGAGCCATCCACTCCACCTACTTCACCAACAACAGCTATTGGAGGCTCACCACCATCATTTCTAAATGAAAGAAGCATCTCACGTGCAAGGAGTGTAGAATAAATTTATGAGGACACTGAAAGGATAGAAGATCTCACACTTTTCTGTTTATTTGCCGATTGTGAACCTGTGAATTTTCAAGAAGCTGTGCAAAATAAGAAATGGTGAGATGCTATAGATGAAGAGATTAAATCAATCACAAAGAATGATACGTGGGAGCTTGTGATGCGAACCAAGAAAGCTCGAATCTTACGAAAGAAACGATTTCAGATTTCACACTATCTAAGCATTCAAATCCCTAGAGGAAAACAGATTTTTGGGTTGCAAGAGCTCACCTTTTTACCTGGATATTACGCACCACGCAACAAGACGAGAGAAACGCCACAAAGGATTGCAAAACCTTTGATAAGTTTGGGTTGAAGAACATGGAGCTTTGGAGCTCTCAAATTTGTTTTCAAACAAATTTCTTATAAAATGAACAAAGTTGTTCAAAGCTGCTACAAAAGGATCCTTATATAGTGTACAACAAAACCTAAAAGGAAAAATTAAATCCTAGCCATTGATTTTGATCTAATGGTCACAAAAACATGAATTTTTAATATTGTGCCGCGGTGCACAAAATTACATGCCGCGGCGCGGCTCTTGTTCTAGCATTCGGACAAAAACAGAACATCGCTCGCTGCGGCGCGCCTCCAGTTTTCAGCCCTTCATGAAAACAGCAAGTCTTGTGCCGCGGCGCATATTTTCCATGCCGCGGCGCTGATCTTCTTTTCCAAAATCTGCCCTTAACTCAATGCTTGGCCTTTCACAAGCTACATCTTATTTCCCTATCATCCCTTGATCATGTTCCAACTCTTGAATAAGCCCATTCAAAGCTTCTTGGAGTCGTTTGGCCTTCAATCTTGTGATTGGTCCGTTCGGGATTTGTAGTGGTTGAAGCGGCGCATTATTCGTATCAGCTTGTCTCACTTCCAAAAGGGCATAAAGCTATTGGTGTCAAATTGGTCTACAAAACAAAGAAAAATGCAATGGGAAATATTGAAAGATACAAGGCCAGACTAGTTGCAAAAGGATATAGACAGAGAGCTGGCATCGACTATGACGAGATATTTACTCCAGTTGCTCGCCTAGAAACAATAAGACTAATCATTTCTTTAGCAGCTCAAAATAGGTGGAAGATCCATCAAATAGATGTGAAATCTGCCTTCTTGAATGGATTTCTCGAGGAAGAAGTCTACATTGATCAACCAATGGGCTACGTGGTAAAAGGACAAGAAGACAAAGTCTTTAAACTAAAGAAGGCTCTTTATGGACTGAAGCAAGCACCAAGGGCGTGGAATAGCAGGATCGATAAGTACCTGCAACAGAATGATTTCACCAAATGCCCACATGAGCATGGACTTTATGTCAAGATCAAAGAAGGAGATGTCTTGATCTTATGCTTGTATGTGGATGACTTGATCTTCACAGGGAATAATCCAAATATGTTTGAAGAATTCAAGAAAGTAATGACAAAAGAGTTTGAGATGACTGACATTGGACTTATAGCTTATTATCTTGGCATCCAAGTAAAACAACAAGAAGATGGAATTTTCATCTCACAAGAAAGCTACGCAAAGGAGATCCTAAAAAAATTCAAAATGGATGATTGTAAGCCAATTAGTACACCAATAGAGTGTGGTAGTAAGCTATCAAAATACGATGAAGCAAAAAAGGTGGATACGACACTCTTCAAGAGTTTGATTGGCAGTCTACGGTATTTGACATGCACAAGACCTGATATTCTCTATGCTACAGGGCTAATAAGTCGTTACATGGAGAATCCAACCATTACTCACTTCAAAGCTGCTAAAAGAATTCTTCGTTGTCTCAAAGGTACAATCAACTTTGGCTTGTTCTATTCAACAACAAATGATTACAAGCTTGTTGGTTATAGTGATAGCGATTGGGTTGGAGATGTTGATGATCGAAAAAGTACTACAGGCTTGTGTTCTTCATGGGAGATACTGCCTTCACCTGGATATCAAAGAAGCAACCAATAGTCACTCTATCAACCTGTGAAGTTGAGTACGTAGCTGCTACATCATGTGTTTGTCATGGGATATGACTAAGAAACTTGTTGAAAGAGCTGGGATGGACACAAGAAAAATCAACTAAGATTTTTGTTGACAATAAGTCTACTATGGCTTTGGCAAAGAATCCAGTGTTTCATGATCGAAGCAAACATATTGATACTTGCTACCATTACATAAGAGAGTGCATCATAAGAAAGGATGTACAAGTGGAATACGTGAAGTCTCAAGATCAAATTGCTGATATCTTCACCAAGCCACTTAAGCATAAAGAATTTATTAAGTTGAGAAGCTTGCTTGGAATGACAAATCAAGTTTAAGATTTGGCCCAAATTATGTTAGGTGTTGTAAAAAAAATTAATTTAAGAGTCCATTAAAATGTTAAAGCCCAAAGAGCCCAAATTTTAGAAACATGCTTTAGAATTGTCTTAGAAAATATCTAAATATTTTAAGAAGAGAGAGTAGTAGAGAGTAGTAGAGAATTCTAGAGAATTGAATAATTTAATAGAAAAATTTAGACGGTGAATTATAACCATTGGATTAAGAGAATGTTGGCAAAATCCTAGCTATTAGTTAGGATGAGCTTTTAGTATAAATAGAGGTGCCAAAAATTTGAGAATCAATAACAAGTATCCTATTCCTCCAAACCAACTTTGTTTCCTTATATTTTCCAAACATTTTAAAGCATTCTAAAGCATTAATCTTCCAACAGAATATATATATATATATATATATATATATATATATATATATATATATATATATATATATATATATATATATATGTAATCATTTTATTTAAAATTTATATCATTTTTATTCACGTATTTGATAAATATTATTAATATATTCTAAAATATGTATATAAAAATTATACACAATATATTATTATAAATAAAATATTTATTTAATGCTAAAAATATACACATAATTAATTTTTTATAAAAAAAATTGATTGAAATTAAAACCCCATCCTCCTCACTATCCTCTGCCCCAAAATTCCAACGTTTTCAAATATGTCAGAAATAGGGATGGGCATTTTGTCTGCTAGTTCGGGTATCCGCGGATAACCGACCCGATCAGATCAGTTAATAACCGCTTAATTCGGGAACGGGGACGATTTCGGGTAATATTTGAATATAAATGTTGGGGACGGGATGGTTATACATAAAACCGTACCCGCCCGTACCCAAAATATTTTTTAATTTAATTATATATATATATATAAAATAATTATAAAATTTACATGTTTTGCTGGGCGTTGAACTTGGAAACGTGACTTCAACCATTTTAACCTTTACCACCAGACTACTTTTAATTTTGTTTATATTATAACATATAAATATATTTATTTATTAAAATTACTTATTATTTATAAATTGAAACTAACGTATAAATAGAAATTAATTAACCATCAAGTCTCAAATGTGAATAAAAAAAAAAAAGCATAGTTCTTATTCAACTGGTCCTCCGCCTTTCTTCTTCTCGTTTTTTGAAAAACGTGTTGCGAGAGAAAAACACTGAGAGCAAAGTTTATTCCTCCTTTTTTAGGGTTTCCACTTTTTTCGTGTGGGTTTTGGCCGACGGCGGGCCGTCGTGGCCGTCGGCCAGGCCTGGTTCATGGTTCGTGGTTCGACCGTCGGCCGTCGTTCGTGGTCTGGTTTCGCGTGGGTTGATCTGTGTGCGTACGGGGGAGGCGCTGGCTGCGGGAGGTGTCTGGTTTGGAGGCGCTGGCTGCGGGAGGCGCTGTGGCTCTGTGCGTCTACGGGGGAGACGCTGGTTGCGACTCTGTGCGTCGTTCGTGGATCTGTGCGTCTCGTTCGTGGATCTGTGGCTCTGGACGGTGGTTGGTGGCGGCATTTTATAGTCCCTCAGCGCACGCCACACTCTCTGCTCGGCCCGTTCGTGGTGGCTGGCCGCCGGTGGTGATTGTGCTGTTTGTGCTGGTTTTGGGTATTTTGGTTATATAATTGTGTTTAATAAATTGTGTATTTTACATGTGTACTGAGATTATTCTATTATCTGGCGTTACGTTGTGTGTTTTGAATTATGCAGATCTGTATCGTTGTAACTTTGTTGATGATATTTTAGATTACTTTCTTGTTATATTTTCTAATTCTAGGATTTATTCATCGTTTTATTTCAGCCACTCAGACATTAAAGTGAGTTGGAATATCGAGCTAATGTTGATCGCTCGAAATTATTCGCTCACGTTTATGGTCGTTTTGCTTTTAGTTAGTTCTGACTATGATTTTAAAATTGTGATGTATTTCTTAGAATTGATGTGTTTTAAGATTGTATTTAAGATCTTTATTTAATGAAAGTTACTATTTTTATTAAAAAAAAAAAAAAAGAAATTAACCATAACCTAAATCATTATCAGTTCATTCATTCTTTCTTTCTTCTTGAAGGTCGGCGCCCCAATCTCTTTCAACAGCAATTTATGCCACCATTGGCATGGCTCGATGATGAACGTTTCTTTCTTTCTTCTTGAAGGTCGGCGCCCCAATCTCTTTCAACAGCAATTTATGCCACCATTGGCATGGCTCGATGATGAACGTTGGATTTGCTTATGTCACTTGAGTGAGAGCTCGGTTGATCCTACTTTGGAGTTTAATCGCCACTCGCCAGTGTAGATGGGTTCCATCACCACCGAATGTTGGGAGTCGCTGCCACCTATGGATTATTCTCAACCGCTTTGTAGGGTTCCATCACTTATGTTGCTACCTTCTACACATGCAAAGATAATAGTCATAATAAAGAGAATTGAGAAGAAACAACAGAATAAAAATGGAAAAATATGAGCTTGTGAAGGATATTGGATCTGAAAATTTTGGGGTGGCTAGGCTTATGAGAAACAAAGAAACCAAAGAGCTCGTAGCCATGAAATACATCGAGCGTGGTCACAAGGTACGTACTTTTTATCATACCTTATTATCTCTCTATTTCTATATTTAACTATACATTTTAGCATAAATAGGTGCTTTGAATTTTGGGTTTTCTTCTTTTTTTTTTAATAATTAATAGATTTCTGAAATTTGGTACGCTAGACCCATTGAATTGAGGAGTTTTTGGAGCTTGGAAGAGCCAGTAACAATACTGCATTTTAATTCATACAAAATATACCACATGGTATTCAATTTCTTCTTCTGTTTTGTTATCGGGAAAATTGAAAAACATAATTAATCTAGACAACTGAATTAGCATCAGTTCTTTTAGATAGATCTTTATTTTTCTGGTTCATTGAAGGCACTCGGCCTAAAACAAGTTCTGTTTTTTTTTTTTTAATCTGATATTGGGGCAGTTTTTTTGTCATACCCGTCCCCGCACGACCCCCGTCCGGTTATAACCATACCCAAACCGTAGCAATTTTCGGGCAATTTCGGTTATGCAGTTATTTGCTCGGTTTTGGGGACGATTATGGCAAAAACCGTCCCCGTCCGTCCCCGTGCCCATTCCTAGTCAGAAAGCTAGAACAAGTGAGCTATAACATTTCCATCCTTAGCAACAGAGTGAGGTCACTGAAAATATTTCCTATAAAACTTTAATAAAGGATTAAAGCCAGAGTCCTAAAAAGGAAATGATGAGCACAGTGCTAATACTGCGATACTATACAAATAAATGAATAACATATTGAGTTCACAACCTTAAAAGTTATTAATCATATAATAATAGTGATAATATTGGTGAAATTAGATTTATTATCATCATAATAATTTTTTATTAATGATAATTTTATACAATAATAATAACATTAAAATATAATTAATGACATGCTAACAAATAAGATATAATATATAATTTTGTTATCACAATAACAAAAAGATGTTTAGCCTATAGTAACTCTAACTAATAAATTAATCTCACTAAAAAAAAAATGGACGAGTTTAAAGACTTGGGCATGATAATATTAAATTTGTATTTCTTTAAAGCAGGGACCACATTTAAATATTGTAATTTATTTTTAAGTACTAATATTATTTCATTAATTTGCCAATGCACTACAATTAGATATGATCATTTCAAATTTTTAGCGAGCGACTCTTTGAATTGTAGTCGACAGTCGTAACCTTTTATTCACGTTTAATATATTAAATTATTATATGCATAAAATAATATATTATTAAGTAAATATAAAATTAATAATATAAAATAATAAAGTTATCACAGTACTACTTACTATTTTTTAATTAATAAGAATTAAATCTAAATCGATATATATACATATAAAACACATTTTAACCTGTAAAAATATGCATTATTTTTGATGCTGTTAAGAAGCAGTTAATTTTATAGGAATCACGTGTTTGTTTTTGTGAACAGTCGCAGGATAAGGATTTATTCAATAAAGGCTACATTCTATTTTTGTTTTTGAAATGTATTCGATTCAATTATGCTAATTCTAATTTCTTTCTTGAGTACTATTACCTTATATATGAGTTTAATAGTAATATCAGCAATAAATTAGCTACCAAATATATATATTTGTACAACTATTAAGATTAAATTTATGCAATCATGGAATGAAATCTCTCTCATTATCCTATATATGTAATAGGTAGACCTTAATGCACACAATACTACAAAATTGATTTTTAGTATCACAAAACTAGTCACAATTATGCTATAAAAGACTCTCTCCCTCCCAGTCCCGTGCTGCACACCTAACATCTAACATTTTTTATATAATAAAATTACATTGATTATTAATTTATTTTAACATTAGCAAAACAAACAATATTAATTTTATACTCTTTGTTTCATATATATTAAAGTACTTAATTGTAAGTATTTCCTTTTTTTTTGGAAAATTATATAAAATATCACATATAAAATTTATAATAACAAACATAACATTACATTAATATTTAACATATTTAATTAGACAAAGTTCAATAGGCTACATATTATTTTTAGTAAAAATATAAGAGTTGATATTATTTTATTTTTGATGTTACAAGTTCAAGAGAATTATAAATGTTGCTTTTTTATTTATTTATTTTTACTATAATATTTGTTCATTTGTAGCATATGAGCTATAAATAAACATATATTTTTCATTTCCTATATATATATAATTTACATAAAAAGGAAACAAATAGATATCAAGTTAACGTTATATACTATTAAATTCAATTATTTTTCCTTTTTTTTTCAGAAATGTATTCAATGGAATTTAATTAAATTTTCTATATTGAATACTTTTACCATATGAGTTATGATCATCAGCAATAAATTAGCTACCAAAAACGTATGAAGATAAATTTGAATTCAATTCAATTTTCTATATTGAATACTTTTACCATATGTGTGTTAGCGTACATAGGTGTACATTAGTGTATATATAGAAAACTTGAAAGTAGATCGAAGTAGGTAGTAGCAAGTATAAGCTAAAAACAAAAATGGATGTTTTGAGGGTTGAAGTAGGTAGTAGCAAGTATAATACTAATTACTATCATGATTAGTAGTTCACCTAATTGTTTTAGTAATGCTGATCAAGATGATCATAATGACAATCCAAATGAATTTGGGTTCATCGATTATTATTACCATATGCATGTCGTTAATGGATTAAGTGGAAACAACGTTTTAATGATCCATTGCAAGTCTAAAGATGACGATTTGGGAATCCATAATCTTACTACTGGAAGCCAATTCTCTTGGAAGTTTAAGGAAAATTTCATTGAAAATACACTCTTTTGGTACTTTTTTAGTTCTGTCCCAAAGCACTTAAGCTTTAATGTGTTTTGGCCAGAACACAAAAGAAAAGGTTGGCTTCGATTTAGATGTGGAGATGATTATCAATGCCGTTGGACTGCTAAAGATGATGGGATTTACCTTCATAATTATCCTTATAATAATGATGAGTTTGTTCATCCAATACAATAATTAAGTATCGAATTTGTGCTAATTAATAATTAAGCTGCTCATTTCTTGTTCATCTTATTTGCCATATTCTATCGTTTCTAATTAAACGTACGCTCAATATGTTTTGCTATCTAGCTAGTTCAAAATCAAATAAACCAGCTTAAACAAATCATATCTATAGTTATGGCACTTCTGGCTACTATATTTGGTGTCATAGGTAATTTTACATAACTCTTCTTTATATTTTCAATATATAATTAATTCTCTACTTTTGATTTTTATTTAAATATTCATTATTATTTTTTCTTGTTTATTCATGCAGGAAACATTGTATCACTAATACTCTTTCTTTCTCCCTTGTATGTTCTTATTCTTCTCTTCTTATAAAATATACATTAATTTTATTTATTTATTACAATTCTTTAATGGAGATCTATGTCTTGTTACATGTAGGCCAACATTTTATACTATAATAAAGAATAAATCAACCGAAGACTTTTAATATGCCTCTTATTTGGTGGCACATTTCAGTACATTACTCTTGATGTACTATGCCTATCTAAAGGCGAGTGATGTAATTGTTTTACTCGCAATCAATTTCATTGGTTTTGTGATGGAAACAATCTAAATCATTTTATACATAATATACGCACCACCATCTGTCAAGGTATATTTTTTTCTTTTTAATTATTACTAGATATATAATTTTAATTTATTTTACCTCATATAAAAAATAGGCTTAATGTTTACTTTTTTAAAAAGCCCAAAACTTAACCACACACACTAGAGTTCTATTAATTGAATATATAAATTATTTTAATGAGGTAATAGCTTGTAAAAAGAAAAGAAGAAGAAAATATACCTTGACAGATAGTGGAGCGTATATTATGTATAGAATGATGTAGATTGTTTCCATCACAAAACCAATGAAATTGATTGTGAGTAAAACAATTACATCACTCGCCTTTAGATAGGCATAGTACATCAAGAGTAATGTACTGAAATGTGCCACCAAATAAGAGGCATATTCAAAGTCTTGGGTTGATTTATTCTTTATTATAGTATAAAATGTTGGCCTACATATAACAAGACATAGATCTCCATTAAAGAATTGTAATAAATAAATAAAATTAATGTCTATTTTATAAGAAGAGAAGAATAAGAACATACAAGGGAGAAAGAAAGAGTATTAGTGATACAATGTTTCCGGCATGAATAAACAAGAAAAAATAATGATTAATATTTAAATAAAAATCAAAAGTAGAGAATTAATTATATATTGAAAATATAAAGAAGAGTTATGTAAAATTACCTATGACACCAAATATAGTAGCCAGAAGTGCCATAACTATAGATATGATTTGTTTAAGCTGGTTTATTTGATTTTGAACTAGCTAGATAGCAAAACAATTGAGCGTACGTTTAATTAGAAACGATAGAATATGGCAAATAAGATAACAAGAAATGAGCAGCTTAATTATTAATTAGCACAAATTCGATACTTAATTATTGTATTGGATGAACAAACTCATATTATTATAAGGATAATTATGAAGGTAAATCCCATCATCTTTAGCAGTCCAACGGCATTGATAATCATCTCCACATCTAAATCGAACCAACCTTTTTTTTTTTCTGGCCAAAACACATTAAAGCTTAAGTGCTTTGGGACAGAACTAAAAAAGTACCAAAAGATGTATTTTCAATGAAATTTTCCTTAAACTTCCAAGAGAATTGGCTTCCAGTAGTAAGATTATGGATTCCCAAATCTCATCTTTAGACTTGCAATGGATCATTAAAACGTTGTTTCCACTTAATCCATTAACGACATGCATATGGTAATAATAATCATGAACCCAAATTCATTTGGATTGTCATTATGATCATCTTGATCAGCATTACTAAAACAATTAGGTGAACTACTAATCATATAGTAATTAGTATTATACTTCTACTACCTACTTCAACCCTCAAAACATCCATTTTTGTTTTTAGCTTATACTTGCTACTACCTACTTCGATCTACTTTCAAGTTTTCTATATATACACTAATGTACACCTATGTACGCTAACACACATATGGTAAAAGTATTCAATATAGAAAATTGAATTCAAATTTATCTTCATACGTTTTTGGTAGCTAATTTATTGCTGATGATCATAACTCATATGGTAAAAGTATTCAATATAGAAAATTTAATTAAATTCCATTGAATACATTTCTGAAAAAAAAAAAGGAAAAATAATTGAATTTAATAGTATATAACGTTAACTTGATATCTATTTGTTTCCTTTTTATGTAAATTATATATATATAGGAAATGAAAAATATATGTTTATTTATAGCTCATATGCTACAAATGAACAAATATTATAGTAAAAATAAATAAGAAAAGCAACATTTATAATTCTCTTGAACTTGTAACATCAAAAATAAAATAATGTCAACTCTTATATTTTTACTAAAAATAATATGTATCCTATTGAACTTTGTCTAATTAAATATGTTAAATATTAATGTTATGTTTGTTATTATAAATTTTATGTGTGATATTTTATATAATTTCTCAAAAAAAGGAAATACTTACAATTAAGTACTTTAATATATATATATATGAAACAAATCGTATATAATTGATATTGTTTGTTTTGCTAATGTTAAAATAAATTAATAATCAATGTAATTTTATTACATAAAAAATGTTAAATACTTAAATATTAGGTGTGCAGCACGGGGCTGGAGGGAGAGAGACTTTTATATAATAAAATAGAGATTATATATACACACAAATATCATAATTTTAAGTGACCAAAAAAAATTTACGATATCAATTTATAGCAGAATTGTGACTAATTTTTTGATACTAAAAATCAATTTTGTGGTATTGTGTGCATTGAGATCTACCTATTACGTATATAGGATAATGAGAAAGACATTTCATTGCATGATTGCATAACGTTAATCTTGTTAGCTGGACAAATATATATTTTTGGTAGCTAATTTATTGCTGGTATTACTATTAAACTCATATATAAGGTAATAGTACTCAAGAAAGAAATTAGAATTAGCAGAATTGAATTGAATACATTTCAAAAACAAAAATAGAATGTAGCCTTTATTGAATGAATCCTTATCCTGCGACTGTTGACAGAAATAGACACGTGATTGTGATTCCTATAAGGTTAACTGCTTGTTAACAGCAACAAAAATAATGTGTGATTTTACGAGTTAAAATTTGTTTTATACAAACTTAATACATATATCATTTTATATAATATAATAAATTTAATTTTTATTAATTAGTAAGTAGTACTATAATAACTTTATTATCTCATATTATTAATTTTATATTCAATAATGACATATTATTTTATGCATATATAGTATTATTATATGCTTATATATTTATAATATTTTTTCCACATATATCCATTTTACAACTAATTATTCAGCTGTACAATTATGTATATCATTAAGCATATAAGCAAAATAATGTGTATATACTGAAAAGTGAGTATGTAGTATAATATTATCAATTTAAAATATTTGTGGTGGGCATTTTAACAAAGTTAATTTTTATTTTTTTTAAATAACTATAATTTTTAATTCAAAACCTATACTTTTAAATATTCAAATAAATTGCATGCAGTTAAACTAGGGGTCATTTGCAAGACATTATTAGGAGATCAAGTTTTATCTTTCTTTTTTTATTCCCCTGCTACACTGAGAAGAAGTACTAGAGAGAAATTTTAGAACAAAATTAATTGTTAATCACTGCACATCTCTAAAGAGTTTTGGTGAAAGTTATAATTATTTTTATTTGCACAAGTCTAAATTATTTTGTAATTTTTTATTAATAGTTACGTCACACTGTTACATACATACATTATCATGACTTTAAATCTACTATGTCATGTTAATCTTCATAAAAATATCTTAAATAATATCACATAATTTATGACAATTAAAATATTACACTTTTGAATTGAAAGGACCACGTAATTAGGTATAATTTTTGTTTTAAGTTTTATGAATATTAAAGTTGTTGTTTTTTCAAAAATATATGCCATTATGCTAAAAATTTGTTAATAACTTTTAACTTTTTAAGGTTGTGAACTCAATATGTTATTCATTTATTTGTAGAGTATCACAATATTAGTACTGTGCTCATCATTTCCTTTTTAGCACTCTGGCTTTAATCCTTTCTTAAAGTTTTATAGGAAATATTTTCGGTGATCTCACTCTGTTGTTAAGGATGTAAATGTTATAGCTCACTTGTTCTAGCTTTCTGACATATTTGAAAAAGTAGGAATTTTGGGACGGAGGATAGTAAGGATAGGATGAGGTTACAATTTCAGCTAATTTTTTTTTATAAAAAATTAATTATTTATATATTTTTAATATTAAATAAATATTTTATTTATAATAATATATTGTGTATAATTTTTATATACATATTTTAGAATATATTAATAATATTTATCAAATACATGGATAAAAATGATATAAATTGTAAATATAATGATTATATATATATATGTATATATTTTCTTGTATTTGGTAATTATTAGTAATAAAAATAAAATTATAATTATATATTATGTGAAAATTTTTCTTAGATGTGATAATCTAAATTTTTTTTTAATATTTAATTTTAAACTCAACATTATAAAAATAATATTAAAAAATAAGTATATGATCAATTTCATATTAAAATTTTTAAGTTTATGTTTATCATATTTTATTTCAACCAAAATTTTAACTTTATCTAATATTATATTATTTGATATTTTATTTTAATAATCTTTTAAAATTTATTTGAAATTTGTTTATATAAAAAAATATTATTTTTATTATTATTGGTCAGTGTTATATTATTTATAAATATATATTTTTAAATATAATCTCAAACTTAAAATTCTAAATCATATTTTACTTTTTATATTTTCATATATTTATTTTAGTTTTAACAACTATGAATTTTGGTGTATTTAATTGAGCTTTCTATTTGATTAAATATTTAAATTAATATATTTATTTTATTCATGAATAATATTAATAATTATTAACTTATTATATTTTTGTTTAATTTTTATTATAAGGTAGTTATAATATATTAACTTTATATTTTTTGAGCTCTAATTTTATGTTTTTATTATAATATGACATAAAAAATTTAATCTTTTTTTTATAAAAGGTTGCAGCTAGCAATTTTCAGTGGGTGCACCAAGACATCCAATTAAGTTGGCACCTCTTTAGCACCTTTTTTATTAAATCACTTAACTACTAATATTATTAGATATTAATAAAATTGAGCATACAGATAAATATTCTCAACAAAACCTATAATTAGGTTTATTGTTAGCATCTGAATAAATGAAAGAGCTGGCAAAAAATGGACATTCTACTACTAAGTCGCTTTACATAAATTAAGAGCCCTAGAAGCTAAACTATTAGCTAGCCCTTCTTGTAAATATGTGAGCATAATTTACTATAAATTTAGTATTAAATTAAGTATATTTTATTATAAATTTTATTATTTTTTTACTTTGTGTATAATTTTTTTTTTTTAGCCCTATTAATTATTTTTTCTGTCTCCGCCTCGGTAGGAATGCAATTGCTTTTGCCAATGCAGGATACTTATTCAACTTTTGGCTAATCTAGGCTGTTGAATAATTAGTAACCTAGTGGGGTGGTTTGTTACTTTGTTTTTTAGGAGTTTATGTGTTTTCCTTATAACTTTGGTGCTCATTATATTGATTTTTTGACTTTTTTTTCTCTCTGTCTCTCTCTCTCTCTCTCTCTCTCTAAGAGAGAGTGTCGAATTAAGTCCAAAAATAAGAGATCATTCTTTTTATTGCATGATTTTACTTATAGGAGGTTAATTAAGTGGACAAATAAATTAAATCAAAGAAAGAATCACAAATCACAATCCAAGAAAATATATGTTTCTTTTAAATTTATTCTATAAATGGTAATTTTTTAATTAGTTAATTTATAGATAATTTTCAAATGTTGATGTCTGGGTTGTTCTGCAACTGATGAATGCCAGCTGCACTATTTCTATTAAGGAAACATCTGATACCCACATCACATTAAACCATTAAACCAACAAACTTCATACGCATTAAACCAACAAACTTCATACTGATGAATGGTATCATAATATTTTATTAATTTTTACTGTTTTAAATAATTTATATATCTAAATTATTTTTTATATCAACTAACACATTAAACCAACAAACTTAATACGCAAACGTAACACACAGTACAACAAAATTCTCAACCTAGTCAAAGTATTTGTCGCACCATGCATGTATTATAATATAAAAGATAGTATAGAATTAAGAAAAACTCTCGAGTTTACGGCTTGGCTTGCCTTGAATTGATAAATTGTATATCTGGACTTTGCAAAGCGTGAAAGTTTGAAATGTAATGTAAAAGAGGTCAAAACCTGCAAATTTAGCAGCTATAGGTAGCCACAAACACGCGGGTTTCTGCAAAAGTTATGGTTATGTTGTATATTATTAATATATAATTATATTAGTATGCTGGTTGTAATTAAGAATAATATAAGATTGTGTTATTTTGATTTATGATAAATTTATGACAAATAAAAATTATATTTTTTAAAGAGCGCCTATGTATCATCTTAAATTTGTTATGCATCTTGAAAAAATGTAATTATCAAACATTTGTTATAAACAAAGTTTAGCTTCGTAAATCACAAACTCACAAACCTAAGAAGTCCACCTTCAGAAAAAGCCATTATTAAATTTTTGTTTTAAAAAAAAAAGAAAAAAAAAAACTTTCAGAAAAGCCAAAATCATTATGAGATATATATATGGAAGTACTGAAGGGTACGTTTGGTTATTAGTCCGTGATTGAGGTGAGGTTGTGACTTGTGAGGATTCAGAGAAATAGTAATTCTTTAAGGGAATGGAATCAGATTTTGTACCGACATGAATATATCCATTTTAAGTAGATATTAAGATTTCACCAAAAATTAAATTGTAAAATTGGTTTCCTAAATGCTTGAGTAGGACCTACATACACTATGTAGGCTTTTATAAAACTTTTTAAACATCATTTGTATTATATATTTTTTATTTATTTCTCAATTAAACCACCTTAATTTGAAATTCGATCGGGACAAATTGCGATATTGACAAACGGCCAATATATGGCTATAAGCCTTGCACTCTTGTTTTTGCGTTATGGCGTGTGAGCGAGCACTAACTCGACGAGAATAAGAATTGATCTACTTTCGAAGATGAGGCGCATGACTGTGACATCAATAAGTTGCATGTATTGTGTCCACCTTTAATTACCAAATCACTTTTCCCAACTCTCGAGTTCATACAAAATCAAACGTTGGATCCTTGGCCATTCTCGTCATATATATCTATTACCATATAAAATGTCTCATAAAAACGTACAGACAAACTAAAGAGTACTGGCCTAGATAGCATATACTATTGAGAATTATTTTAAAATATAAAATTAAATAAAATGTTAATATAATAAATATCATTCTTAATATAGTAGAAATTATTGTATTTAATTAATATTTTTTTCTGTCATTTTATTTCTATTATAAATTTATGTAATATGTTTAAAGCAAATCAATATCAAGAAATATACAAATATTTTCTCTATATTATTTCAACATATACGTATAATAGGTGTGTAATTAAATTAGTTCTAAAATAATATATTAGTTATACATGTACATATAATATACGTAAATAATATATGTAACTATGTACATGTTATACATAATTTAAAGGGTTTAAAGAGAGTGAAGAGAGACAGAGGATGGGGTGGTCCAAGATGTCTTGCAACAGAGAAGAGAAAACCCAATGGGCTAGGATCCCACCATGTCCTATAAGTCCTAACACATACCCCCAAAACACCCGTGGTCTGTCCTTTGCTCCATTGGTTTTGCCCCCACACATCACATGAATCCTTTAATTTCTCTTTCAATTCCTTCTCTTCATAAATACCTAACTCACCCCCTTCACTCTTCTCACCACACTCCTCCACCTCTTTATTTTTCCGCTTTGCACTTTGTTATCTATCTCTCCTATTTCCTCATCTTCTACTTGTTATTCTCATCACTTTCATTCAAAAAAAAGAACACATCATCACAAAATGGCCATTAGAAAACCCAATAAGCTTCCTCAAACAGCAGTTCTCAAACAAATCCTCAAGAGATGTTCAAGCCTAGGAAAAAACAAAAATGGGTATAGCGATGAAGATTATGGGCTTCCACTAGATGTCCCAAAAGGTCATTTTGTTGTTTATGTGGGCGAGAATAGAACAAGGTACATTGTTCCAATCTCATTTCTAACACATCCTAAGTTCCAATGTCTACTTCATCAAGCTGAAGAAGAATTTGGGTTTGATCATGATATGGGTCTCTTAATACCTTGTGAAGAAGTTGTTTTTAAATCTCTTACTTCAATGTTGAGATGAAAAAATCAAAAGGCCCGTGTCTTCTCAATTAAGCTCAACAATGCTCGTAGACTTTTCTTTGGAGATCAAGATGGTCACTGAGATGAAGTGTTAATTAGCTAGCTTCTCCTTTTTTTAACATCTTTCTCCATAATTTGTCATGAGTACTAATCTTGAGATTTCTTTTTTCTATTTCTATTTTTTTTTTTTTTTTTTTTTGGAGGTTGGAAGTGGTTTGTTTTGAACCCTTTGGGTGGGTTTTTAACTACTCTAACTTTAAACCCATAAATAAAGTTATTATGGGTTTGGAATTGTATAAATGTACTAGATCTCTCTTTTATTTTCCTCATAGAGGTGGTTGTTGTGCCCTGTGAGAGAAATTTAATACTAATGAAATTAATCAAGTGTTATTTGGTGTTTTCTTCTTTTACAAATTTGTCTCATCACTTTTTGTTTTTTTGTTTTTTGGCATAGCATAAGCTGTGCATGGCCTTTTTGGAACTTTTGGTTATAAAGTGAGATCTGTTGCGTCAAATTGAATCAAAAGGCATCTTAAAACTTCAAAAAAGTGTACTTGGAAATAATAATATTATTAATACACACTCTTGTGAAAAGTATTAGGTGCATTTTAATAAATAAAAATATTGATATTTTTTATAATATTATTTTTTATCAGAAAAAAGAGGAATTATTCCATTGGACATTGGCCCAACCAAGCAACTTGAACATAATTTAAGGTCTTGAAGATAGAGATTCACATGGGAATTTTTTTTTTTTTTATAACGGAAAACAGCTAAAATAAGGTTCACTTTGGCTTAAATTCATAAAGTCATTTGAGTAAGCAGGATTTACAATGTAAATTGCATGTAAAAAGTAAAAAAAAATATATATATAACATAAGTTACATGGATGAATTTTCGCATAACCTAGCGTGTAATAGTTATAAATGTGTGTCAAATTTTTAAGTGCTATTTGTATGGAAGTCAAGATTTTGATAAAAAATCATAAGACCAAAACACATAAAAAAAAAAAAAAAAAAAAAACTACATTTTAAATATAGGTATAACTTAATTATATTTCGAATTCTTATTTATTTTAATTCCAAGAACAAGCAAACAATAACTATCTGAAGGAGAATATGAGAGCATTAGAAGAAATTTATTTTTTGTGAGAACACCAGCATAATTAGTAAGAAAAAAACTGTTACAGAGAAGTGTCAAATAAATTATTAACAGAATGCTAGACACTTACTAAGTTAGATTTTCGACACAAACCAAAATTACTGAGAAAGAGAGAAAAAAAGTATAAATTATGCTTTAGTGTGAGCTGCATAGAAAGGATGAAGTTGATTGAATAAGATCTATAATCACCGCAAAAAGTGCAGTTGAAGGAAGGCATCGAATATGAAGTGCTCTAATATAATTGTAATTGTATGTCAGTGGATACAAGGAATTTTCTTCTCAGCAATCTCAAATTCAAAGCAATAAATTACTCATCTAAATCTTCAGTAATGTGGATAAGATTAATGCTCCAAATGGAAGGATTATTTGATGCACAAATTAAACTAAATAACAAACTCGAAAAGAAGACTATCCAACTTGGGAACAAAAGCACATTATTAAATATATAGAAACAATATTGAATAAAAGTTGACAGTGAGATAAAAAGGCAGCTGTCTTTCTCAAGCCCATTTTCCGCTTGATTTAGGAAATTTAATGTAAATATGTGCAAGCAAACACCTGAAGAAGCATAAAGCCACAAGAATTCTGTTTTAAAAGAAATAAAAAGCCATCTCACTTTAATTTTACCACTCACACAAAATTAATGCTAGTACTAGGTTAGTTAATACCATATATATATATATTAGTTAATTAATGCTAGCACATATAATATTCAATATTAAATTTTTAAATATTTATATATGAGATGAACTATTTAGATATTAGATAAAAAAAAATTAGGAAAATATTAGATATTAGATAATTAAACTTATTAATTTATAATATGGAATATTTTTCAAATGTGCCTTTTTTTTTTTATTGAACTTTTTATGACCAATAAAAAGATGCCACGTATACTAGAGGATTTTTCCATCCAACACCAAGTTCATCAATTGTTGATCTTCAAATGATTAATTTCGGGTTGCTGCAAACTTTCCTTTCAAATAACAAATCTCACAATATTGTTCACTCCCCTTTTTTCTATTTTGTTTTGTTGCCTCGTGGATTTCGTTGTTCTATTATATGCAATTTATTACCATGACATTATTTTACATTCTCAGTAAACTTGGGGAGTGTTAAAAATCATCACCACTTCTCTCTTCTTAATAGTTCTCAATGATTCTAGAAATTGCAGAAAGATTCTAGAAAGTACTAGAAGAGTCTAGAAGGTGTTGGAAGACTCTAGAAGACATTAAAAGATTTTAGAACATGCCGGAAGATACATGAAGAATGTAGAAGGTTCCAGAACATCCTAGAACCTAGATGAAGAAACTAGACAATCCTATAAGTATTCTAGAGTTGGCTAAAAGGTTCTAGAACTTTGTGAAATATTGAAGACCAACTTAGAATAATGTAGAAACCAAGGCTTGATGCCATCCTTATAAATAGGCTTCTTGGTCTTCATTTGTAAACAATCTTGGGAATTTTGGGAAGTTGTAAGAAAAAATTTCTAAGAATAAGAAAAATCTAATCTAATGAAAATTGTATAGAAAAATAATGGTGTGTTAGTTTAGAGTTGTGTACTCTAAATTTTTCTAAACATTCCCAAATCGTCATCTTTAGACTTGCAATGGATCATTAAAACGTTGTTTCCACTTAATCCATTAACAACATGCATAAGGTAATAATAATCGATGAACCCAAATTCATTTGGATTGTCATCATGATCATCTTGATCAGCATTACTAAAACAATTAGGAGAAGTACTTATCATGATAGTAATTAGTATTGTTATAACAAGAAATACAGTCTTTTCAACCCTCAAAACATCCATTTTTATTTTTAGCTTATACTTGCTACTACCTACTTCGATCTTCTTTCTAGTTTTTTGTATATACACTAATGTACACCTATGTACGCGAATACACTTATGGTAAAAGTATTCAATATAGAAAATTGAATTGAATTCAAATTTATCTTCATACGTTTTTGCCAGCTACACTATTTTTATTAAGGAAACATCTAATACCCACATCACAATCCAATAAAATATCCAAATGTTGATGTCTGAGTTGCTCTGCAACTGACGAATGCCAGCTGCACTATTTCTATTAAGGAAACATCTGATACACACATCAAAATCCAAGAAAATATCCAAATGTTGATGTCTGGGTTGCTCTGCAACTGACGAATGCCAGCTGCACTATTTATATTAAGGAAACATCTGATACCCACATCACAATCGAAGAAAATATATCTTTCTTTTAAATTTATTCCATAAACGGTAATTTCTTAATTAGTTAATTTATAGATAATTTTCAAATGTTGATGTCTGGGTTGCTCTGCAACTGACGAATGCCACCTGCACTATTTCTAATAAGGAAACATCTGATACCCACATCACAATCCAAGAAAATATCCAAATGTTGATGTCTGGGTTGCTCTGCAACTGATCAATGCCAGCTGCACTATTTCTATTAAGGAAACATCTGATACCCACATCACAATCCAAAAAAATATATCTTTCTTTTAAATTTATTCTATAAGCGGTAATTTCTTAATTAGTTAATTTATAGATAATTTCCAAATGTTGATGTCTGGGTTGCTCTGCAACTGACGAATGCCAGCTGCACTATTTCTATTAAGGAAACATCTGATACACACATCACAATCCAAGAAAATATCCAAATGTTGATGTCTAGGTTGCTCTGCAACTGCGAATGCCAGCTGCACTAGTTATATTAAGGAAACATCAGATACCCACATCACAATCGAAGAAAATATATCTTTCTTTTAAATTTATTCTATAAACGGTAATTTCTTAATTAGTTAATTTATAGATAATTTTCAAATGTTGATGTCTGGGTTGCTCTGCAACTGACGAATGCCAGCTGCACTATTTCTAATAAGGAAACATCTGATACCCACATCACAATCCAAGAAAATATCCAAATGTTGATGTCTGGGTTGCTCTGCAACTGATGAATGCCAGCTGCACTATTTCTATTAAGGAAACATCTGATCCCCACATCACAATCCAAGAAAATATCCAAATGTTGATGTTTGGGTTGCTCTGCAACTGACGAATGCTAGCTGCACTATTTCTATTAAGGAAACATCTGATACCCACATCACAATCCAAGAAAATATCCAAATGTTGATGTCTGGGTTGCTCTGCAACTGACGAATGCCAGCTGCACTATTTCTATTAAGGAAACATCTGATACCCACATCACAATCCAAAAAAATATATCTTTCTTTTAAATTTATTCTATAAGCGGTAATTTCTTAATTAGTTAATTTATAGATAATTTCCAAATGTTGATGTCTGGGTTGCTCTGCAACTGACAAATGCCAGCTCCACTATTTCTATTAAGGAAACATCTGATACACACATCACAATCCAAGAAAATATCCAAATGTTGATGTCTGGGTTGCTCTGCAACTGACGAATGCCAGCTGCACTATTTATATTAAGGAAACATCTGATACCCACATCACAATCGAAGAAAATATATCTTTCTTTTAAATTTATTCTATAAACGGTAATTTCTTAATTAGTTAATTTATAGATAATTTTCAAATGTTGGGGAAATCTTTAAAGAAATAAAACAAAAACATGGGTTTTAGATTCCAAAAACAATTTTGGTCAGAATATAGAACGAAAAAAAATTATTGTCTAAACATTCTAGAATACAAACAAAACAAGTGTTTAAACTTTCATAGATCAAAAAAAAAATTTTTAATTATTAGATTTATTATTATCAATTTTGTTTAGCTTTTTAAAAAACCACAAATCAATTGGTCATAATTTTTGTCAATAAATATTGGTTAAATCTTTTTAATCAAATCAAAATCAATAGGGTTGATACTTTTATAGAAATATCACACAAAAACAATTGTGTATGATACATATAGAACATCACTAAATTTTTAAATTATTTAGAATTTATATATAAATTTAATGTTTGTGTATCACTATTAAAGAACTACAAAAAAAAACAATTTGTATACTAATTTTAGAAATCAAACAAAAAAACATTTTTGTTTACTTTTTTGAAATCCATCACAGAAATCAATATTTTTTATCTTTTAGAAACCACAAAAAAAATTTTTTAATTTTAGATTCATATTATGGATTTCCAATGAGATGGTTGCCTATTTAAGGAACACTGACTACCATTCAGAAATCCATCAATAAATCCAAAAATTATAAATGTCTGTGTTGTCTGTACTGGATTGCCCTGCAATTTATAAGGAAACATCTATACCACATCAACCCAAAAATCCAAAGTATTGGTTCCTAATTGATGATGGCTGCTGCACTATTTCATTAAGGAACACTATTCTATTAAGGAAAATCTATCCCCTAAATCCAAAAACAATCAAATAAATTTATGATTTTGGGTTTTCAATACGATGCTACTGCAATTTCATTAAGGAAACATCTAACACACTAAACCAAAAATCCAAAAAATATCAGGTTGTCTCATGGATGCCCTGCAATTATAAGCACATCATACCAATAGAACCAAACAATACATAAAAAATATATTTTATTTAAATTTATTATAAAGGTAATTCTAATTGTTAATTTTGTAATTTTCAAATGTAGTGGGTTTCTGAATGAATCGTCACTATTCAATAAGGAAAATTATCCCCCAAATAGGGTTCTCAATGTTGAATGCGTGTCTCTTTCATTAGAAACACTGATCCCACATTCAATCAGGAAAATATCCAAATTTAGTAGGTTCCAATGTTGAATGTTGGTTTTCATAGAATCTGTCCCACATTTCAATAAGGAAAATATCCCAATTATCGAATTCCAATGTGAATGTCGTGCCTATTCTATAAGAACACTGATATTCAAGAAACAATCCCAAAAATCCAAAAAAATATACTTTCTTTTAAATTTATTTATAAGGAATTTCTAATTGTTGATTTGTATTTCCAATGTGAATGCGGGTCTCTTCAATGAGAACATCTCACATTTCAAACAAAAATATCCAAATTATTCAGAAATTCCAATGTGAATGCTGTGCCTTTAATAGAAACACTGACCCATTTAATAAGAAAATATACTTCTTTAATAAAAAATTATTTTCTTAATTTATTAACGGTAATTTTTATAATTTATAGTATTTTCAAATGTGATGTGGTTCTATAAGACATTGTCACATTCTATAAGAAAATTGCATTGATGTCTGGGTTGCTCTGCAACTGATGATGCCAGCTGCACTATTTCTATAAGGAAACATCTGATCCCACATCACAATCAAGAAAATATCCAAATGTTGATGTCGGGTTGCTCTGCAACTGAGAATGCAGCTGCACTATTTCTATTAAGGAAACATCTGATCCCCACTACAATCCAAGAAAATATCCAAATGTTGATGTTTGGGTTGCTCTGCAACTGACGAATGCTAGCTGCACTATTTCTATTAAGGAAACATCTGATACCCACATCACAATCCAAGAAAATATCCAAATGTTGATGTCTGGGTTGCTCTGCAACTGACGAATGCCAGCTGCACTATTTCTATTAAGGAAACATCTGATACCCACATCACAATCCAAAAAAATATATCTTTCTTTTAAATTTATTCTATAAGCGGTAATTTCTTAATTAGTTAATTTATAGATAATTTCCAAATGTTGATGTCGGGGTTGCTCTGCAACTGACGAATGCCAGCTGCACTATTTCTATTAAGGAAACATCTGATACCCACATCACAATCCAAGAAAATATCCAAATGTTGATGTCTGGGTTGCCCTGCAATTGATGAATGCTAGCTGTACTATTTCTATTAAGGAAACATCTGATACCCACATCACAATCAAAGAAAATATCTAAATGTTGATGTCTGGGTTGCTCTGCAACTGACGAATGTCAGCTGCACTATTTCTATTAAGGAAACATCTGATACCCACATCACAATCCAAGAAAACATCCAAATGTTGATGTCTGGTTTGCTCTGCAACTGACGAATGCCAGCTGCACTATTTCTATTAAGGAAACATCTGATACACACATCACAATCCAAGAAAATATCCAAATGTTGATGTCTGGGTTGCTCTGCAACTGACGAATGCCAGCTACACTATTTATATTAAGGAAACATCTGATACCCACATCACAATCGAAGAAAATATATCTTTCATTTAAATTTATTCTATAAACGGTAATTCCTTAATTAGTTAATTTATAGATAATTTTCAAATGTTGATGTCTGGGTTGCTCTGGAACTGACGAATGCCAGCTGCACTATTTCTAATAAGGAAACATCTGATACCCACATCACAATCCAAGAAAATATCTAAATGTTGATGTCTGGGTTGCTCTGCAACTGATGAATGCCAGCTGCACTATTTCTATTAAGGAAACATCTGATCCACACATCACAATCCAAGAAAATATCCAAATGTTGATGTTTGGGTTGCTTTGCAACTGACGAATGCTAGCTGCACTATTTCTATTAAGGAAACATCTGATACCCACATCACAATCCAAAAAAATATCCAAATGTTAATGTCTGGGTTGCTCTGCAACTGACGAATGCCAGCTGCACTATTTCTATTAAGGAAACATCTGATACCCACATCACAATCCAAAAAAATATATCTTTCTTTTAAATTTATTCTATAAGCGGTAATTTCTTAATTAGTTAATTTATAGATAATTTCCAAATGTTGATGTCTGGGTTGCTCTGCAACTGACGAATGCCTGCTGCACTATTTCTATTAAGGAAACATCTGATACACACATCACAATCCAAGAAAATATCCAAATGTTGATGTCTGGGTTGCTCTGCAACTGACGAATGCCAGCTGCACTATTTATATTAAGGAAACATCTGATACCCACATCACAATCGAAGAAAATATATCTTTCTTTTAAATTTATTCTATAAACGGTAATTTCATAATTAGTTAATTTATAGGTAATTTTCAAATGTTGATGTTTGGGTTGCTCTGCAACTGACGAATGCTAGCTGCACTATTTCTATTAAGGAAACATCTGATACCCACATCACAATCCAAGAAAATATCCAAATGTTGATGTCTGGGTTGCTCTGCAACTGACGAATGTGAGCTGCACTATTTCTATTAAGGAAACATCTGATACCCACATCACAATCCAAAAAAATATATCTTTCTTTTAAATTTATTCTATAAGCGGTAATTTCTTAATTAGTTAATTTATAGATAATTTTCAAATGTTGATGTCTGGGTTGCTCTGCAACTGACGAATGCCAGCTGCACTATTTCTATTAAGGAAACATCTGATACACACATCACAATCCAAGAAAATATCCAAATGTTGATGTCTGGGTTGCTCTGCAACTAACGAATGCCAGCTGCACTATTTATATTAAGGAAACATCTGATACCCACATCACAATCGAAGAAAATATATATTTCTTTTAAATTTATTCTATAAACGGTAATTTCATAATTAGTTAATTTATAGGTAATTTTCAAATGTTGATGTTTGGGTTGCTCTGCAACTGACGAATGCTAGCTGCACTATTTCTATTAAGGAAACATCTGATACCCACATCACAATCCAAGAAAATATCCAAATGTTGATGTCTAGGTTGCTCTGCAACTGACGAATGCCAGCTGCACTATTTCTATTAAGGAAACATCTGATACCCACATCACAATCCAAAAAAATATATCTTTCTTTTAAATTTATTCTATAAGCGGTAATTTCTTAATTAGTTAATTTATAGATAATTTCCAAATGTTGATGTCTGGGTTGCTCTGCAACTGACGAATGCCAGCTGCACTATTTCTATTAAGGAAACATCTGATACACACATCACAATCCAAGAAAATATCCAAATGTTGATGTCTGGGTTGCTCTGCAACTGACGAATGCCAGCTGCACTATTTATATTAAGGAAACATCTGATACCCACATCACAATCCAAGAAAATATCCAAATGTTGATGTCTGGGTTGCTCTGCAACTGACGAATGCCAGCTGCACTATTTCTATTAAGGAAACATCTGATACCCACATCACAATCCAAAAAAATATATCTTTCTTTTAAATTTATTCTATAAGCGGTAATTTCTTAATTTATTAATTTATAGATAATTTCCAAATGTTGATGTCTGGGTTGTTCTGCAACTGACGAATGCCAGCTGCACTATTTCTATTAAGGAAACATCTGATACACACATCAAAATCCAAGAAAATATCCAAATGTTGATGTCTGGGTTGCCCTGCAATTGATGAATGCTAGCTGTACTATTTCTATTAAGGAAACATCTGATACCCACATCACAATCAAAGAAAATATCTAAATGTTGATGTCTGGGTTGCTCTGCAACTGACGAATATCAGCTGCACTATTTCTATTAAGGAAATATCTGATACCCACATCACAATCCAAGAAAACATCCAAATGTTGATGTCTGGGTTGCTCTACAACTGACGAATGCCAGCTGCACTATTTTTATTAAGGAAACATCTGATACCCACATCACAATCCAAGAAAATATATCTTTCTTTTAAATTTATTCTATAAACGGTAATTTCTTAATTAGTTAATTTGTAGATAATTTTCAAATGTTGATGTCTGGGTTGCTCTGCAACTGATGAATGCTAGCTGCACTATTTCTATTAAGGAAATATCTGATACCCACATCACAATCCAAAAAAATATCCAAATGTTGATGTCTGGGTTGCTCTGCAACTGACGAATGCCAGCTGCACTATTTCTATTAAGGAAACATCTGATACACACATCACAATCCAAGAAAATATCCAAATGTTGATGTCTGAGTTGCTCTGCAACTGACGAATGCCAGCTGCACTATTTCTATTAAGGAAACATCTGATACCCACATCACAATCGAAGAAAATATATCTTTCTTTTAAATTTATTCTATAAACGATAATTTCTTAATTAGTTAATTTATAGATAATTTCCAAATGTTGATGTCTGGGTTGCTCTGCAACTGACGAATGTCAGCTGCACTATTTCTATTAAGGAAACTTCTGATATCCACATCACAATCCAAGAAAATATCCAAATGTTGACGTCTGGGTTGCTCTGCAACTGACGAATGCCAGCTGCACTATTTCTATTAAGGAAACATCTGATACCCACATCACAATCCAAGAAAATATATCTTTCTTTTAAATTTATTCTATAAACGGTAATTTCTTAATTAGTTAATTTATAGATAATTTCCAAATGTTGATGTTTAGGTTGCTCTGCAACTGACGAATGTCAGCTGCATTATTTTTATTAATGAAATATCTGATACCCACATCACAATCCAAGCTAGCTTCTTCTAGTGAAGTTGACATGTTCAACTCTCACCGAAACTAACTATATATAATATAATGGTGAATTCAACATTAACTATATATTAATCTGGTTAGTAGCTTTTTTTTTTTTTCCTTTTCTTTTCTTGAAGAAATTTATTATATCTTTATTTGGAAAGTATATGAGAATAGTTATTTTAGGATTATTTTGGATATTAATTTAGATGGAAAATAAAAAAATATTACGTTGTCCAAATAAAAATAGTTGACATATATAGACTTTAAACCTGGCCGGTGTTGTCGTATTAATTACCTTCAATAAATTGGAGGAGGTAGGGATGAATATTAGTAGTTGTAAGTAAAACAAAAGGAGACAGTATATAAGCTAGGAGGAAGGGAAATTAATATTCTAGTTTTTATTTGCAACAGAGAGAGACAGAGACCACCACATTCATTTTTATCATCATTTATTGACAATGACTTTGTTCTAATAAACCAAACCTTATTTTAGATATCATTTCAAGGGAATTTATGTCTCACTCTATTTTGTTTAGTGGTTCTAGTTTAACAGGACCACCACGTACACTATTATTTATATAAAATCTTCAATATCTCTTCTTTGATCTAGTAAATAAATATCAGAAAATAGAAAAAAAAAGTTCAAATTTGTTATAAATTTCAACTTATAAGTAGCAGCATTAATGAGTATAGTGTGTCACAGCTTGAAAAAAATATTAATAAATAATTGTTATGAGTCGATGGCCTAATCGTATTGTAATAAAAAATAACTCTTCATCTATTTTAAGTCAAAGGTTAAACTGCAATCAAGTAAGTATTTATCATAGATCAACATTGTGATGAATTTATATTATATAACATTATCCATAAATTTTCGCTTCTTTCACCTCAAGTTACAAATTAATTTATAAAATACTAGTATCAAATATTTTTGTATAAAGAAGAACAATATATATATATATAAGTCAATTATATTGTACATTTTCCAACTTTCTTCAACTTATGTATAAATATAATATGAATGAAACTTAAGTCGATAATTATAGTAAGGTTAATATATACTTTTAGATCGTTATATATATATATATATATATATGGCACCACTATTTTGGTACATAATTAAGTATGCAGTACAATCCGGCCCGTCCTGAAATTAGAAAAAAAAAAAAACAAAAAGTACATTACTATTCATGTCACAATAATAGTACCCCTTTCATCGTTTTATAACAAGAATACAAATTATTTATAATTTTGTCATTATCACAAATTTAATGCACCATTTTATTGGTCAAAATATAACCAATGTTTATATATATAATGAAATAACTAGATACATGTCTAATTTTTCAATTGAAACAAACATTTAGTTTTAGAATTTTACTCCAGAAAGAATAATGAAAGAGTCTCAATAAATATCTTTAATTTTGATTAATAATGTATTTATTACATGGATAAGTTTTCACTACTACAAATTTGCCTTTATAGGACGGCCACTGGCCGTCCTATAACTCTTATAAGACGGTCACTGGCCGTCCTATAAAGTCTTGTCCTAAAAGAATCGAAAAAATAGGACGTTCACGGAGCGCCTTATAAAAAATTCTTATAGGACGGCCACTGACCGTCTTATAAAATTCTTTTAAGACGGCCACTGACCGTACTATAAAATTCTTTTAGGACGGCTATAAAAAAAATTTCTTTTAAAATGGCTATTGACCGTCTTAAAAGAACTTTATAGGACGGCTATTGACCGTCCTAAAAGAACTTTTTTTTTATCCAGTACTAAAATATATATATAACTTATATAAATTAATTTCATTCTAGATACACGATTTAAAATAAATTTCATTCCAAAAACATCAGTATCATATTTAAATCTCAATTCATCTAATAATAAGTTCATCAATATTCATTAATCTTAAATTGATCGCAACAAATTTTATCATTCAAATAATTAATGGGATCCTCACATTATGTTCAATACAAAGTCAATAGAGTAATAAATTATGATGCTTATTCTAAAGTGAGACAAATATTTAGCTATTTCTGAAATAAATAAAAAAGATAAATGAAAACACAAATAGTGAATAAGTTTGAGGCAACCATCTCATATTGTTTCTTATGTAATCTCATGCATTGTCCCTTGAATGTGCAAATTCCTAATTCTGAGGTCTTTAAGTCAAGGTCATAGAACTGCAAGATATGAGAAACTCTCACTGTTATTGTGTGATTATGGTTTTATGAGAACCAATTTAAGGAATGATTAAAGAGACCAACTTGATATCAACAAATATATTACATCATTATTCAATCAAATTCAAATATTGGTTACCAGATTAGTTATGAGGTATAATATCATGAACTTATTTATTACCTTTGCAAGGAAAGAAATAAAAAGATCTGCCAGAGAACTCAAATTGATTATCTTTGGCATTTAAAGTTAAATCAATAAAAATGTCAAAAGAAAAAACTAGCACTTTAAAATTAGTTTTAATTATTCATTGATATTAGCTAATGAGAAATCACCTGAAAATAAAAAATCACAAGCAGTCTGAGAGAGTATGAGTTGAATGTCCCAACTTTTGAATTGTTAATATTGTGTACTTTAGCCCATTCCTTCACCTACACGGTGTATGAGAAACAGGTATGACAGAATTAAGTAATCAGAAATTACTGTGGTCACTATCTCATAATATCACCAAATAAGATAAAGGTCCAAAAATGGACCCCCCAAGTCTTCATTCTCAGATTCTTTCTACTAAGATGGCAAGTTCTGAAAGTTAAATTTCAATTTCTTAAGAATTATAAAACCATGACATTTTATGTAACGCCCCGATATTTTACATACAAATAAAGGCATTATCTAAGCATTCTATTGATTGAAAACCTTGAAATAATTGATTATGACTTTAAATAAAAGATTGATTTTATAGTTAAAAACCTTACAAACAAAAACTTGCAAAAAGTTTAGCACTTATTAAAGTTTACAATTTATTAGTTAAAAAAAGGGAATTTAAAACCTAGAGAACCAATAACAATCCTCAAACATTGCCAAATCCTCATCATGGTGTTCCTGAGAAAGTGAAGGGAAACTTGGGGTGAGTGAAAATCACTCAGTAAGCAGACTTATCTTACTTGAAATATTAAGCACACATGACACATGTATATACTTAAAAACAACAAGTAAATACCACATGCTTAATTACAACATACTTATGCTTATGCTTATGCTTATGCTTATGTTTATGCTTTTGAAATAGTGCTTGCAATGCACATGTCTTAGAAAGAAAATACAAAATCTTATCATAATAAATAACCTGAACCATCCACTTAAAAAACTTATCATAGCGGAGCCTTACATAAGTCACCCGTCGGCGACTGGCACGCGTGAAAGGCATATGCAAGTGAGATTTAACTTATAACTTATCAAAATTGGAATTCCATACATAATTCTCACATGCACACATACGTCCAAACCAAAGGTGAGGACTCTTTAGTCCCCGGGTACCCTAACTTACACGAGAGACACTTCCCGCACACGGCCCTTAACTTATTATAGTGCACTTAACTTATCATATTGCTCCAAAACATAGAATTTCATACTGATGGTTCAAGTATCAATAAAAATACCATATAAAACTCATTGTTTTAAACCTTGCATAAAACTTATCATCTCTCAAAAGCTTAGCATAAAAGAAATACTTTCAAAACTTGTGTTTGAAATATCATGATTCAATGATGCATATGTCATGCCATTAATGACCATGTAATTGTAAGCATACTTAATCTATTCAAATAAGCATAATATCATAAATCACATAATCATATAACCATGACACAGGAATATTCACTTAGCACATCCCATATATACATACAAAAGGGAGATCATACAATCTATTCAGTCATATGACTATCAAATAAGACACATATGTAAAAACAACCATGAAAACATTCATACACCAAACAAAGCAAACAATACTTAATATTACAAGTAGGGTTAGTCTACTTACTTGATACGAGCAACCAATACTGCTAAAATCACCGACTAATTCAACTGAGTTTAGCCTAAACAAATTATAATTGTATAATTATTAGATACTCATAATATATTAGGTATCCTCCTTTATATATATATATATATATATATATATTAATACTTTGGTCTAACTCTTATTTTTCCAAAAGTTTCATATTTTTATTCACAAAATTATTAGTTATTTCCACTGTCAGCAGAAACTAAATAATTAATTTTAAACTTAATTGGTGTCATAAGATTACCAAATTTTTCGGAGTTTTCATAGAGGTATAGTAAAATTTTCAGTAAATTTTTTAGGTAAAACCGAATGCTAAACAATTACAAAAGTGATTTTTATTCGATAACTTTTAAAACTACCAGTATAAGAAAATCAGCAATACTACTGGACTTAAACAATTTTAGAAAAATATTGGAAAATCATATCAAATTGAAATTTTAACCGTAGATTTATAACTTACATATTATTATACATAAAAATTTACAAATACTTTGGAATCTTTTTTCATAGGTAAAACGGGTTTTGAATCTAGTGTATAAAATCTGCTGTAAACGTTTTTAGCAGCGAACATATATAAATAAACAAATTATTAAACTATTCATATCTAATCTAAAAATCATAAAATTTTAACACATAATAAATAAGACACCTATAACATTCTATAAAATTTTTTTATATATTTTTAACATATATAACACCATAAATTAATTCCGAACTTTTTGTTTTAATCCTTCAAGTTTCCTGTTTTCAGCAGAAAATTTTGACTTCGAAAAATTATATAAAATTAAATACATGGATTTTTATAATGATTCTAAAACCAAAAGTTTTATTTTTATGTCTAGTTTCAAAGATAAAAATTTCACGTTCAGATCAAAATTGAATCTCATATAAAATAACCCTAAAATATGAGTTGTTCAGAAATTGACAGAATCAAAACACAAACTTCACAAATTCATAACAAATTCAATATAAATGATATTTTGACAAATAAATATTCGTTGAATTATTCAAGAAGTTTAGTTTAATATAAAAATAGTTTAAGATTTTATTGAATAGTATAAGGTTTCGAAACTAATTTATTTTCAAGATTCTGCAGAAAATTTGCAAACAATTGCTTTATAAAATTTCTTAGAAAAATTACTAAACATTAACCATAAACCCTTAAATCATAACTGATAAAGTGATAGAGGAAAATTAACAAACGTACCTAATTTACTTCATGAACTTCTATTCTCTTATGACTGTTGTTGTGAAAGACATATGTGAGAAGAATAGACGTAGGGTTTTTTTGTTTCTCCTTTGGTCTAGTAAAGGATTTATATATTTTGTTCTAATAAAGAGTTTATATGTGAATAGAAATTTATTCCTATTAGGATATTCTAATTATTATTGTCATATTCTTTGAATTAAACAAGAGTTTTAATATATTGTGTACAACTAATTCAAATATACTTTTTGCTTTATCTTTAAAGAGTTTATTTATACTTATAATTCTATTTTAAAATTATAACTTACTCTCAAATAACTCTTTATTTTTTAATAATTAACGTTATTTGAAAATTTGGGATATTACATTTTAATAAGAAATAGAACAGCTTATCATCCCAGAAAAATGAAAATCACAAATCTTCAAAAGCCTAGATCTATCATCATTTCTAAACTTTTTTGTTTTTTTAAATTTCTTTTTCTAAATATACTACTCTCGAAGCCTGAAATACGCTGCAAATTTGGGGATCTAAGATCTTTAATGCATGTAATTCAAAACCCATGAATATGATGTTAAATAGTAATTTTCTAGTATCCCAGAACGGATTTGATCCATCAAATGCCCTTGGTATCCTTGAGACCTTCTTCTCCTTCTGGTGGAGGGTCACTCTGTGGAGTCTTATGGAGTTTGCTCACATCATACCCTTCCTCTCTAGCTCTCTGTACAAGCTGGTTGTAGATCTCATCATCTATATGTGTCTTCTTGCTTAATATCTTCAAGTGACCCATTAAAATAAGATAACAAAAGAAAATCCAATGCACATACATAAATAATCACAGAGATAACTAAACCAAACATTAGAGAAATCTAAGAGTTTTCAAATAGAGTTGATACAATATCATAATTTTCTAATAGAACTTAATTGGAGTATCAATCTTATCCATGATCCTTTATAGTATGCATTGAATTTCATTATTGCCCTATAATTTAAAAGGTATAAAATTAAGAATACCCAATTCCAAACTGAGCGCATACTTTTGCCAAGCAAAAAATTAGAGAAATTATTGAAAAAATAAACTTTAAAAGAAAATATAAAAAACAGATACATACCCAAAGGTACCTCTTGTTGGGTTGACCAATCAAAGCATATTGATAATCATTATCAATATACAAAACCCAGTAATCTCCAACAATAGAGATGATGGGTAAAAATGGAGGAACATAGAATTTTACTTTCAATTTGGCCTTATCACTTTTAGGGTCAGCCTTGTAAGCAGAACCCTCTATATAGCTTCTCTTAATACTATAAGCATTATTTGTACCTGACGGTTTTATTATTCAAGATATAGTTGCCTCTAAACATGTTAATCACGACAAAGCATAAAGCACTACAAAAACATCCAAAAACATATACATGTGCATATACATGGATGGCTGCCTACTTCTTCGTTCATATGCCACATATACATCCAAAAACATAAAATTCATTACGTAGAAAACCCTAATACGTGGCATAGTACTTCCCTTACCTACCATGAGAATTAATTAAAGTTGTCATATATGAGAACACTCCAATGTCAGTGATATCAAATTTTGAAGCAACTAATGATGAATAAACAATAAAATGCAAAGCCACTTATACATCCAAAGAAATTCTGTATGTAACAACTAATGCTTAAATGGTGTCACTTGAACATATCAAGAAAGTTTATTACGCTTAAGCATACTGGGTCCCTCCGTGGTAAGTAAAATCGATCTTGATTAGTTTATAACTGTTACATCCAAAAGTTTCTCCCATCACATCAACTAAAGAACTCCAGACCAAAATATGAAAATTTATATTCGCCACTTCTTACAGAAAAACCTTAATATGGTAAACATAAAGCTACCATAACATGCTTTCTATAATTGCTTTTCCACACAAGTGGCTATTTACCAATGCTGGTTGTCTGAAACATTTACCGATCAAAATATCAAAAATTCCATAATAGCCTTTTGAAAATTCTTACGTTCTTATTGAACATTGTTTTGGAAAAAAATAATAATGACATACTTGAGACAAGGTTATAGGAAAAAAAAATTCACGTCAGTGCAAACTAAATATTCAGTTTTACTAAACAAAATAAATAATAAATAACCCGAAAAATCAGATGTGGCCAGTCATAAAATGAACATCACGGCAGTTCAGAAAATGGTCATGCAGAAAGAATGATGTTCTAAAAACCCAACGTATAAGCAAGGGGGCAAAGACTAAATTGTCTTGTCATTTGGCTAAAGAGGTAAACAATTAGCCAATCATGCACGACTACCAATTTCATAGAAGCTCTGAAGGACTCCTATCATTCACTCAATTCAAATAATATAATTCACCTTCTTCTATACATATTTTAAATGTAAACAAACAGAAGGTAATCAGGAAGAAATCACCCATACTTGAACAGTGTGAGACTGAATGCTAAGCACTCGACCAGTTTTTGAAAGGCAGAGCCAATGAAAGAACCGGAGGCGCCATTCTCGAATTCCTCGGGCTTCTCGAGCTTAATTTCCTTTCGAGAATTAAAAGAGCGGAATAGGAAGTTACAAATTGGAATCAAAACAAAAAATACGAAAAAGTAACAGATAGATATTAGAATTAGTCGTTTTTCAGAAGAACGCTTTACTGGAAAATGCCCAAACGAATATGATTGGTGAGGTTAGACCGAAACAACATAGAATTCTGATGTTCGATCTGTAGGATGATCTTTGACCTAATGATAAAATCAAATGAAAAGAGCCTAACCAGGAGTCCGGGACAACGAACTGAAATTGTTTTTGCTTGTCGCGGGTTTGGCGGTGTCAGTGCGACGGTGAAGTTTAAAATCGAGAGAGAAATCTAGGGATCGAAAGTTTGACAAAAAATAAGCTGGGTTTGCAAGTAAAAAGCGAAGTACAAACCCTCATTCTTTTAGGACGGCTATTAGCCGTCCTATATAGTCACATATGGCACACCTATTAGCCGTCTTGAAAAAAATTTCGTCTAATTTTTTTCGTAATAACCGTCTTATATTTCTTATACGACGGCTATATACTTGAGACCGTCCTATTTGTTTCTCACTCTAAATTATAAGCCGTCCTATATTGCCTAAATTGTAGTAGTGTTTGATAGTATAGTATATTTAACTTTTATTATTAATATAATTTTATCCTTGAAAAAAAAAAAACCATGTCCAATTTCTCATTTATAATTTCACAAATTTTTATTTTCTCATTTGTACTTTTTTTTTCCTAACAGTTGTATATTTTCTTAGTAAATCCAAATTAAACCCATCAAATGCTAAGCTTTTCTTTTTACCTCACCCTTTTTTTTTATGAAACAAAAGATTAATTTTCTAATTTCCAAAAAATAGATAATTACATTCACCGAATTATTATTTGATTGTAACAACATTGTCTTGTTTTCTAAATTTCTTGAACTTATATCGAATTTGTGCATGTGTATATATAATAAGATAATTCTATTCTTATAAAATTATTGCTTATGTTCATAAGTTTAAAAAAAAAAATAATTAAAACAAACAAAATCTAAAAATAAAAATAAAAAACCAATTTTATCTTTTATCATGCACAATAATGACATAAATAATTTTTTTTATAAATTATCGTAGATTAATGTTGAGTTGTTGGTCCAAATTAATTATAATTTAAAAACACAAATTTATATATATAATAAAATAAATAGTAAGGTAGATTTTATTTTTTTAATAATTTTTCTCAATATGATTATGACATGTAATTTGTATGAAAATAAATCTTCAAAATAGAATAAATATCTTTTTTTTATTCTATTTATTAACATTTTTTTCAAGCAAACGTGAAGGAGCATAAAGCCACAAGAATTCTGTTTTAAAAGAAATAAAAAACCATGAAAAAACAAAAAAACTAACACCCCTAAAACTTGTAATAACAAAACTAGCACCCTTTATATTTAAATTTATATTTTCACAATTAAAAAAATAATTAATAAGTCATTTTTTTTAACACCTGTTCAATTAGAATTGAATGATGACAATTTAGACTCGTTCAATATTATTGAGATGCTAGTTTTATTACTATAAATTTTAAGGGTGTTATTTTTATTAATTTTTCAAAAGCCATCTCACTTTAATTTTACCACTCACACAAAATTAATGCTAGTATTAGGTTAGTTAATGCCATATATATATATATATATATATATATATATATATTAGTTAATTAATGCTAGCACATATAATATTCAATATTAAATTTCTAAATATTTATATTAGAGATGAACTATTTAGATGTTAGATAAAAAAATTTAGGAAAATATTAGATAATTAAACCTATTAATTTATCATATTAAGTCATAATATGGAATATTTTTCAAATATGCTTTTTTTTTTTTTCTTGTTTTATATTGAAACTTTTATGACCAATGAAAGGATTCCACGTATACTAGAGAATTTTTCCATCCAACACCAAGTTCATCAATTGTTGATCTTCAAATGATTAATTTCGGGTTGCTGAAAACTTTCCTTTCAAATAACAAATCTCATAATATTGTTCACTCCCCTTTTTTCTATTTTGTTTTGTTGCCTTGTGGATTTCGTTGTTCTATTATTTGCAATTTATTACCATGACATTATTTTACAATCTCAGTAAACTTGGTGACAGGTACACGTGCTTCAGACAAGAAAGAATGGATTGAGAGTACATTGAAAATCTTTAGCTACTGGTTTAGAGACAATATAAGTGCTGCAATTGGCATACATATGATATACAAAAGTTAGCTAAAATCCCAACATACTATCAAATTCAATTCAAGATTTTGTCAGCCATTATAAGCTGCCCTACTAATCTATCTAAGAATCCAAAGAACCAGAACTACAACCAGTGGCAGATCTAGCTCTTGATTTCAGAAGGAGCACTAGTCAATATTTGAGATTTGTTGTAATTTTATTTTAATTAAAAAAAATAACTGAATTTGGGCACAACATGTTAAATATGATCTAACTTTCACAAAAATTACAAAATTTTAGTGTAAGAAGAAGACTGTTTCTGAATAGACTGTTTTGATCCAACACACAATGCATCATATATGATTGCACTATTTATAGCACTCAATTATAGAAGGAAAATACCAGTAACTAATTTTGACAATCATTACTTAGTACAAGCCCACTACACGTCACCAATTATCCATCCAGCTCAACTTTCTCAGTTGGTTTTGCAATGCACTCTTCCATGCACTGAGCTGCATGAGTTGCTTGTGATCATGAGCTATGATCTCCTACATGTTCTTCTAAAATTCTGCCAATGAAAAAGGAAGATCAGCTTAGACCAAAGTTCAAAAGCTAACATGAGACGAAGAATTCTTAGCAATGGCAACTCTATTATTAACTAACCAAGTTCCCAAGCAATACAAGAATTATCATCCACTAAAGCTAATTCGTTCAAACCTGCATATAAAAAGTTTAAATATGTTACAAATACATTAGTTGGGTTGAAATAATGGAGTGTTATCAATTTTGGATCTTATTTGTTTATAGTTTAACCTCGGTACTGTTGTAATTATAATACCATACGTTATCAATTTTGACGTTAATTGATGGTGCAATTTATTATAAAATCAGAAAATTGGACCAAATGTAAGGAATTTGGCAAGGCTTGAGACCAAACCATATGAAAAATATTTACAGGGATCATGGAAAAGATTGAGGAGCAATGTTAAAGTTTCGACTAAAAAAATAGGAAACAAAAGATGGATAAATTTATGTGAGTGTGCAAACAATTATTTGGACAAGAAAAAGAGAAAGTGCAAGAGTTAGTTTGGTCGAATTATCATCCGCTAAAGCAATTTTTTTCATCGACCTATAAAAATCCATGAAAAAGAAAATAAATTGAATGCAAAGTGATGAATAAACAAACCGGTACAGCAAGTGGAGCCCTATCATAATCATAGAAATCAACCCGTGGGATATGCTCAATTTTGGGCCAATCTTCACCCTTATGCTTTTTGTATTTTCTTGATAAGATGTTGCAATCATGGATAGTTAAGGACATCAAAGATGGGAGTTGAATCAATGACTCCGGCAATGACTCCAATTTTGGCAAACCAGAAAGATCGAGAGTGTTAAGAGATAACAGATTGCTCATATCCTCTGGTAGCCTTCTCAAATTCGACATTCGAGATATGGTTAGCGATCGAAGTGATCTTATCATGCAAATGACTTTTGGCAGACATTCAACATTCTTCACGTCTGAAATGGTTAAATTTTTAAGTCCTGAGAGATGAGGAAGAGGAGGAAGAGAAGAAGAAGAAGAAGACGCTGATGCGTATAATGACTGATCAGTTAGTAGCTCCAGGATGGAAGTTAGAAGAGAACAATCCTGCATGGTGAAAGAAGAAAGGCAAGGAAATGAAGGCCAGTTTCTTTTACAATACTTATCATCATTAGGGTTGCCCCACCACCCTTTGAGACTTTTACAACTACACAGGTCAAGGTATGCTAGAGAGGGAAAGAAAGAAGATTCGCTCGAGGTATAGCCCTCTGACACGTACTCCAACATGTCCATGAAAATAATTTCAAGTTTCTTGAGGAAAGGTAAGTCGTGCATGGGAGGGAGGAATGTGACTCTGGAGCATGAAGAAAAAGATAAACTGACTAGATGTCTAACCGAAGGAACCCATCTTGGCCACCGATAACCCCTGTAATACCCAAAATCCAATTTTTTCAGCTTGGGATTGGGCTGTAAGTAGTCGAACAGCTCTTCATCAACTGTAGGTCCTTCTCCCTCATAATCGTGACTACTTATCCATACGAAACATATATGATCAAGGAACTCCTTTCCCTTTAAATTTGCACCTTTGTACTGTGTTAAATATATGTCCTTCCTATACCCCAAATTATCAATAACAATTTTTCCTCTAAGGTTGTTGAGGCCATTGAGTTCCTCAAGCCCAGAAGCATGCTTTGAGCAACCGCTTTCCGGGAGAATGAAACAGTTTAAGTTCACTAGAGAAACCATTGAACCAATCCCTCGTGGCATGTGAGTTAAAGATAGACAACCCTTACAATTTAAATTCTTTAAGTTGAACAATTTCCTCATATCACGAGGCAAGCTCCTAAGTTTGAAACAGAATTCCAGGTCTAAGGTCTCCAAACCACACAACTCGGTTATAGAGTCGGGAAGTTCCTCAATGGTGGTATATGAAAGATCGAGGAATGTCAAATGCTTCAACTTCCCTATATTATTGGGCAGTCCTCTCATCTCAAAACCATGCAAACCCAGTACTCGAACAAACTTCAAATTGGAAATCACTACATCTAAGTTTGACACTCCCTTGAGATTGCAACGTTTGAAACCGTGACTTTTCAAACTAATCCTTGTTTGACAAAATGTTCGCAGCTTGTTTTCTCGGAGCAAATCCGTAACAGATAAAAGATCTGTTTCAAAATCAAATGCTGCATGACGTAATCTACTATGACCATCCCCTTCCCTCCTATCTGATAATGTTGTACTCCGACTACCAGCCACTTGAACTGCAAGGTCATGCATGAGGTCATGCATTTTACACCATTTGATCCTACCACAATTTCCAAAATCATCATCTTCATGCTCCGGTTCTTGGAAAAAGGACATCTCAAGTAATGTTGTAAAATACCTGTAACCAACATCCTCCAGGCACTCGTTGCTGTTCGTTGAGGTAATAAATCCTTCTGCCATCCAAACTTTTATTAACCAACTCACATCGATCTTATGATCTTTAGGGAACAGTCTACAGATAGCAAAGCAGTGCTTCAAGGGTGAAGGAAGATGATCATAACTCAACTTCAAGGTCGGTAAAATGCTATCTTCATCTTGAGATATTTTTGCAAATTCAATGTTCTTGAATCTTAACCACTCGTATTCTTCCCTTCTATAAAGCAAACTTCCAATCGTACTTATGGCAAGAGGAACTCCTTTACATTTCTTTAAAATCTCTAACCCGATTACTTCAAACATTGATCCCTTTGTTGGCTCTTCTCCATCCCTAAATGCCCTTTTTTTGAACAAAGTCCATGCCATTTCTTCCTCCAAATGACTTAAGTCATATGGTTGAATTCCTGGTGTCCTTGTTACATCAGCCACTCTAGAGCTACGAGTGGTTATTATAACATTGCTACCAGGTGCACCATCTCTTATCAAGCCTTTCAATCCAAGCCAATCATCTGATTTATCGGTCCACACATCATCCAGAACAAGGAGAAATTTCTTATTTTTAAGTTTTTCCCGAACCTCGTTTTCTAGCCCTTCCATCCTAAGAATTTTGATACTGTCAATGAATTTGCAGTATTCTTCATCATTCTTCACCAATTGGCGAGTTACAGATATCAAGATACTTTCAACAACCGATCTGAAGTTAAAGATATCAGATACACAAACCCATATTTTTAAACTGAAAAGGTTCTGAACTTCATCAGCATTAAATACATATCGTGCAAGTGTAGTCTTGCCCAGACCTCCAAAGCCTACTATCGGAATGACAGAGACATCCTTCTTGTGTTCAGAACCAACCAGAAATTCCATGAGCTTCTTTTTATCATGTTCCCTTCCAATAACTTCTTCTTTTAGTAAAGAGGAAGTATCGTCTCTTGGTCTAGGAGGAATTGTTGGGTCATTAATCGATGTCAATGACCCAAATTCTTTATCCTCTTTCAGTCTATTCAGTTCTTCCCGAATTTTCTTGAACTTTGGATTCATTTTTAGTGCAACAGCAAGTGGGTTTGAGCTTGAAAAGAAAATGCGCAACTCCTTAGTAACTTTGTTACCAGACATTACTTTCTGTCGTGAAAGTTCATAGTGGAATTCATTGAGTAAATCATCGGCATTGTAGACTATTTCTTCAAGTCTCTCCAGCAAAACTTTTATTAGATTGTTCTCTGTCCGCTTCTTCTCAGCATCAACAACTACTTCTTTGATTAATGTCATTGTGTCTTTAAGTTTCTTAAGCTCGGTTCCAACACCAATGAGTGATTTGATTTCTCTGAAAGTTGCTGCACCCAACTTTTCGATGATTCCAGCAACGACGTTATACAGGATTGCTTCTGCCATTAATTCCTGTTGAAGAAAATATTGTATTCGTCTGAAACAATTTACCACAATATAGAATATTTACGTGTGCGTACTTGCAAAAAAAAAAATAATAATAATCATTCTATATTAACGTGTAGGTGCTTTCAAAAACTTTGCCACCAATAAAGCAATATAATGTACTTCCGTTTTAAAAGGCTAAAATAAAAATATAGGTGTTATTGGTTGATGCACAGGATAAAATAAAAATATAGGTGTTATTGGTTGCTGCATCAACTAATACGTTATTTATTAATTATATAAAATTAAAAATAATTAAATAATTTTAAGATCATTTATTAATAATAATGAATTATATTATATAATATAAATTTATATATCTATTAAATTATAAGGAAAAAAAATTCAATAAAATAAATCACCCACGTCCCTTACTACTCTAACACAATCACCTCATATATCACAATATTCATTACATGTAACGAAAATCTAACAATTATTTATTATTATTATTATTATTATTATTATTATTATTATTATTATTTTATTTTCAATTTGATTTGTCACGGTATATATTCACTTGTTTAGCTCATTTTTTGCATTACGACTCTTAACATCATAGTTATGATTCTTACCAGTTTTCACTAATTATTTTCTGTTTTAAAAATAGAAAATTATTTCTAAGTATCATGGGCTCCTGGCCAAACATGCCATAAGTGTTTTTTTCATTCCTGTGCATGGCTAAGATTAGAAAAACTTTTGTGTGGTGGGAGTAATGGTGCCTACGTTAATAACCCTCATGTGCATAAATGATCTAGTAATTCAACTAATTTTATTTTTAATTTCTCAGTAAAAAAAATATATTTTATTTTCTTCTAACACTAACAAATATATATTCATTTATGTTAAGAAAAAAATTAACATATATTTTTTTCTTAAAGAAAATTAAAAATAAAATCATATGCATGAAAGAAAGTTATGTCATATAATTAAACCCGTTAAAAACAACTAATTTTTTCCTACATTAGACATTTAAGGAAGAAAAAATTTGAGTTGTATTAACAAGGAGTGCAAAAGAGAATAAAATGGAAGTAGTATGTATACCTACTTCTTTAGTAGAGTTGGCTAAAAGGATGGCAAAAAGATCTACCAATCTGTTCCATATAATCCACTCCAGATTGGATTAAAACGGATCATTTTGGATCGAATTGGATCATGATCTACGTATAAGATCAACGGATCAGATCGGATCAAATTGAGATAGATCGATCCAAAATTAATTATTTTTAAAATAATAATTTTAGTCTTAAAAATGTCACACATTCTAAAAATACTTCCCACATTTTTATAATTATTTATTTAGAAAAATTTTAATTTTATTTTTTAATAATTTTAGATAATATCAAATTAATAATGTTAACTTTTTGTTACAAAAGTATTTTTTTTATTTATCAATTATAATATTAATAAAAAAAATTAAATATATATTAATTATAAATAAATATTTTTCAATAAATCTATAAATATTTTTTATTTATATTTTTATTTATCAATTTAAAGTATGTAATATACCATAATAAATAATGTATTAAAAAATAAATTAGAACAATTCAGATTAGATCATGAATATCTAATTGATCCATGAATCAATAACTCATCTGATTCATATGATCTAGGAATTATATCAGATCATATCAGACTGAATTTTTTAAACAACGGATCGAATCAAATCATTAACAAATCGGATCGAATTCGATCCACTGCCATCGCATCCCTAGTTGGCTACCTAGGTGACATTTGGGTTAACTCTTTAACTCAAGTCTTGTCCCACGTACATTCAGTGAATTGTAGTGAGCATTTAATTCTGTTAAGTATGTTTACTAATTCAGAATAAAAAAAAAAATGTAATTGAATTTGCGTTGAATTGGAATACGAAGGAATTCGAGTAGTTAAATTCATTATCTCTAATGTTATTTATTAACCTTTTATGAAATCAGAATAATAATAAAAAATGAATTCCTTTAAGATGGAGGAACATGTTGGGGACTCATAATTAAAACTTAAATTTTAAATCTTTTATATGTTCAATTAGGCACATGTCATTGAGCAATGACGGACTCATGTAGGGGGCTAGAACAAGCTGCAGCCCTCTCTAATATTTTCCAAAAAAAATTAATTAGTAGTATTTTTTATTAAATTAATTTACATTAGTGTATAATATTAAAGATAAATTTACTAACAAAAGTAGCATTAATATAATTAATTAAAAATATATAATAATAATTTCATACAATTTTATTGTAATAATAATAATAAAAATAATTGTGTTAATATTATCTTTAATATATTTTTAATAACATATATATTAATTTAGCATATTTCTCTGAGTTACCGGGCCTAATTGCTTCTTAAAAATTACAAAGCCCTAGATCCATTAAAGCCGAACCAATAGATAAAGGTGGTCGATTTAAGCAACGTAAAACCGAATGAAAAGAAGAAGGAAAAAAAAAACTTGTTTCCTATAGCAAAATTAAGTGGTGAGTCCATAATTTCATACTTATATTTTTATCAATTATTTTAAGATTTATTAATTATTTGTTTTCTCTTTGTAATTTATTAAGAAAAGTTCTTTTCACTATATATCTGCACAAACTTGTATTTTTTTCTTATGAAAAAATAGAATGACATGTTATTAATTTTAATTAATTTCAATAGATATTATGTACTTGTTATTGATTTATTGTAACTTACATTAATATTGTTGAGTTTTGAGTTTAAATATATTACTGCAACTTGTGTCTTTGTGATAGAAAAGTGGAGCAATTTTAAAACAATCAAAACACTTTTTATTTATTTTTTAAAGAAAATACAACGATATTTTAAAAGAAAACACAATGAAGCAACAAATTCGTTGGCAAGCATACTCAAATAATTTAAAAATGCAGAGAATAAGCCTATAAAAAGAAAATCCTCTAATTCTTAGATTTAATTAGTTTTATTTACGATCAAATGTACGATTTGTCATGTTATAAAACAGCATATATTTGAAAATGATGGAGCTACCACTATTTGAACATTGATTTCTTACTTGATTTTGATGGCTAATTGAACGCTTGGCTGCTCAACTCAAGCTTCTGCACTGGATCTGGATCTGGATCTGGGATGGTGGTAGACTCGTTGTCAACTGCTTTTTTTATATAATAACAAATGGGTCTGCTTTTTCTTCACAAGGATACAAATTTGTGGTTGAAAACAAGTCACACACTGCACTTAGATGGTACAATAGATACGTATATTTTCTTTAATAATTGCATTATTTATATATTTATAATTAAAATTTTATTTTATGTTTAAACTAACTATATATTATTACACCTTTAATTTATTAATAATAATTATAGTATGTTACTAATTATTAATATATATTATAAATGTATCATAATTTTATATAATATAAATTTGCTATGCACAATACGCTAACCACCTTTTATTATGATTTGAATAATAATTTTTATTAAATATTTAATTATATTTATTAATAACATTATATATTTAAATTAATATCATCTGTACTATTATATATTATAAATATATTATTATTTTAATTAATGTAATAGTTATATATTAGATTTAATTTGATGTGCTCGATTCTATTTATTGATACTATTTTCTCAAATTCAAATATATAAAATTTTCTTATTCAATATGAACGGAAGACTTTGGTTAATTAAGGGGGCTGCCGTCCAAGACTTTGGCAGCGACAACGAAGACTTTGGTTTCAATTTATTGACCTATCAAAGGAAGCCATTTTTTATTAGCATTCATTCCTAAAACATCACAAATTTTATACTTTTACAAAAAAGAAAAATTACCTTCAAATTCTTTTTTACATTTATATGATTTTATTTTATATATATATATATATATATATATATATATATATATATATATATATAATTTTTATAAAAAAAATATACGTTATTTTATTTTATAAAAAATATTTATTTTTTTAAATAATTAAAAATAAAACTTTATATATATATATATATATATATATATATATATATATATATATATATATATATAATTTCTTCAAAGAACGCGATGTGTATAATAATTGTGCAATGTTACTTATAGCACTCTAAAATATATATATCACTATTATAAATTATAAATATTAATAAAAAAATTATACATTAGTTTTAAATTAATGTTAATATTTAGTACATACCGATATAATTTAGCCTTACGAATTTTAGTTATTAAAAAAAAAAAAAAAAACAGGAGGAAAAGTGAGGACATTTTTAACATTTATTACTCTCTTCGCATAGTGACATGTTGTTGGCTTGTAATATCTATAATCAATGATTTAATAACACAATTATATATATATATATTGTGATAATTTTTAATTAAATATAATTACGTAAATTTAATTATATTTATTAATAATATTATGCTTTATTATTTAAAATTTATCTTAAATTTAAAATACATAAATTTTTTTTATAATAATAACATACAAATTATTATTTTAATTAATGATAGTTTTATTAACTTATAGTCACACAATAATCTAAGGCTGTTTTAAGAATATAATATATATTTTATATACTTTTATTATAAAATATAAGAAAAATAAATGTGGTCATTATCTTTTTCTCATTGAATATGAATTGAAGAATTCGGTGATTGAAAGTGAAGACTTTGGAAGCTACGTCGAAGACTTGGATGTTCCGAAGTCCTCTATATTGAAAGGTCTCTCTGCTTTTGATTTCTAGTGAAAAAATAAAAATGATTATTTTATTTATAAAATAAATATTATTTAATTTTTTAATTTATAAAATATATTTTTAAATATATTTACTTATAAAAAATATATTTTAAAATTTTTTTAATTATAAAAAAAATATGATAAATGTGTGATTGTGCAACAATTATTTCCATAAGAAAAAGAGTTAGTTTAGTTGAATTATCATCCACTAAAGCAAATTTTTTCATCAACCAATAAAAAACCATGAAAAAGAAACTAAATTGAATGCAAAGTGATGAATAAACAAACAGGTACAGCAAGTGGAGCCCCATCTTAATCATAGAAATCAATCCGTGGGATATGCTCAATTTTGGGCCAATCCTCACCCTTACGCTTTTCGTATTTTATTGATAAGATGTCGCAACCACTGATACTTAAGGACATCAAAGATGGGAGTTGAATCAATGACTCCGGCAATGACTTCAATTTTGGCAAATGATAAAGATCGAGATTGTGAAGAGATAGCAGATTGCTCATCTTATTTGGTAGCCTTCTCAAATTCGACATTTGAGATATGGTTAGCGATCGAAGTGATCTTATCATGCAAATGAATTTTGGCAGAGATTTAACATTCATCCCGAATAAAATGGTTAAACTTTTAAGTCGTGAGAGATGAGCAGGAGGAGGAAGAGAAGAAGAAGAAGCCGCTAGAGGTATCAAACGGGACGGGCCGGCCCGGCCCGGCACGGCCCAGCCCGTCAAATTAGCGTGCCGTGCCGGCCCTTGGCCCGTTAATTAGCGTGCCGTGCCGGCCCTTGGCCCTTATATGGGCCGTGCCGTGCCTCAATTCTTGGCCCGTGGGCCTTAACGTGCCGTGCCGTGCCCGGCCCGTTAAACTGTCTTAATGGGCCGGCACGGCCCGTGAGCCCTTAATTCCATTTTTTTTTTATATATTTTTTAAAATTAATTTTTAAAATAGTAAAATTTTGCGTGCCGTGCCGTGCCGGCCCGGCCCATGGCCCTTCAAGCCCTTTAAGGGCCGAGGGCCGAGGGCCGTGCCGTGCTACTCATTTTGGCTAACGGGCCGTGCCGTGCCGTGCCGAATTTTTGATGGGCCGTGCCGTGCCGGCCCGTTTGACACCTCTAGAAGCCGCTGATGCGTATAATGACTGATTTAGAGATTTGAAGCTAACACACAATCAAATGTTAGAAAATTTAGAGATTTGAAGCTAACACACAATCAAAATAAAGTTGAGAGAATGAAGATAAAACGAACACAAGTATTTACGTGGTTCACCCAAAATGATTACGAGCTACTCCAAGGGCAAAGGCCAGAAGAAATTCACTATACTGAAAGATTTACAATCTCTCTCTAAATACAAGGAGAGAACAAGATACCTCTCTCTCTTATACTAGGAGAATACAATTTACCTCTCTCTCACAATGAGGAAATAACTTTTCTAAGTGGAGAAGCTTGGAATGCTTAGGATGTTTGAGATTTTGGGATGATGAAAATGAGCAAATGAGCTCTCCATTTATAGAGAGAAAAATGTTACTATTTGAAGAGATGATACATGCGCTTAGCTCATCACTTTGATGATGCAAGCGCTTAGCTCATCACTTTGATGATGCAAGGGCTTAGGTCATCCTTTGAAATTGCAATAATATTCCATCAATTAAGTCATCCCTCTTGACATTGTTTAAGAAGTTGAAAATGGCTTTACATTTATCTTTCAATCTCCCACTTGAAGTCATCTTTCACGATTATCTCTTCCAACTAGCCTTTGCTCAAACTCTGCTACTTACGTCTCTGTTAAGCCGTAGGAGGATCGACACCATACAAACTTGTCAGTGTTGATAGGTTTTGTCATTACATCTGCTAGGTTTTCTTTTGTGTGAATTTTTAACATATCCACACTTCCTTCTTCCACTACTTCTCGAACAAAATGATATTGTACTCCTATGTGCTTAGTTTTGGAATGAAATGCTAGATTCCTTGTAATGTGCAAGGCGCTCTGACTGTCACAATACACAAGAATCTTCTCTTGTTTGTGCCCGAGCTCCTCCATTAATCTTCTTATCCAAATTGCTTCCTTGCAAACATGTGTAGCTGCCATGTATTCTGCTTCTGTTGTAGATAATGCTACAACTGCTTGCAGTTTTGAAACCCAGCTTACAGCTCCACCTGCAAGTGTGAACACATAGCCAGTAGTGGATTTTCTTTTGTCGAGATCTCCTGCAAAATCTGAATCAACATATCCTTTGACAGTAAAATTTGATCCTCCATAACATAATGCAGCACTTGAGGTTCCTTTGATGTATCTAAGGATCCTCTTTACTGTGTTCCAATGCTCTCTACCAGGATTCGCCATAAATCGACTGACCGCTCCCACTGCTTGTGCAATGTCTGGTCTTGTATATATCATAGCGAACATCAAACTTCCCACTGCTGATGCATACGGTACTCGAGACATATCCCTCCTTTCTGCTTCATTGCTAGGAGACATACTTGAGGATAACTTGAAATTAACAGGAAGTGAGGTAGATATTGGCTTACAATCTTGTATATTGAAGCGTCGCAAGATCTTGTTGAAGTAGTTCTTCTGTGAAAGCCAAATCTTCCTGTTATTTCTGTCTCGGTGAATCTGCATCCCTAGAATCTTGTTTGCTGGTCCCAAGTCCTTCATATCAAACTCCCTAGCCAATTGAGCCTTTAATTCTTGGATTTGATCTTTGTTGGGTCCTGCTAGCAATATATCGTCCACATACAACAACAAGATAATAAAGTCATTATCACCATCAAACCTTTTGTAGTATGTACAATGGTCTGAACTAAGTCTGTTGTATCCAAGGCTAATAATGAAGGAATCAAATCTCTTATACCAACATCTCGGCGCCTGTTTGAGACCGTACAGAGATTTGTTCAACCTGCAAACCAAGTCCTCCTTGCCTGTTTCAGCAAAACCTTCTGGTTGAAGCATATAAATTTCTTCTTCAAGTTCTCCATGAAGAAATGCAGTTTTTACATCCAACTGCTCTAGATGTAAGTCAAACGTTGCACACATTGCCAAGACTACTCTGACTGTTGTAAGTCGTACTACTGGGGAAAATATTTCATTGAAATCAATACCTTCTTTCTGAGCGTATCCTTTTACCACCAATCTTGCACGATACCGTTCCACTTGATCATTGCTATCTCGCTTGATCTTGTAGACCCATTTGTTACCAATGGCTTTTCTTCCATGTGGTAATGGTACTAGTTTCCAAGTCGTGTTCTTATGTAAAGCTTCAATTTCTTCCTGCATTGCTGTCATCCATAGAGATGCATCTGAAATACTTGTAGCTTCATGGAAAGTTGATGGCTCTCCATCCTCCGTTAAAAGACAGTATGCAACATTGCTTTCAGTAACATACTCCGAGTGCCAAGTTGGCAGCCTTCTTTCACGAGTTGACCGACGAACTTCTGGAGCCTCGGACTCAACTGGTTCTTGTACATCTTGTTGTGGTGCTGCTTCAGTAGAATCTTGAATTTATTGTATTAAATTATTTTCCACCTAAACTATTGTAGTCTCTGAATTCTCATTTGATGTGCTATCGACTCCATCTTTTCTTTGTAATTGATCTTCTGCAAAGATCACATCCTTGCTGATTATGAGCTTGCGGGTAGTGGGATCCCACAAGCGATACCCCTTGACACCATCAGCATATCCCAAGAAGATACACCTTCTGGATTTTGGATCCAACTTCGATCTTTCTTGGGCATTGTACATTACGTACACAGGACATCCAAATGAATGTAAAGTAGAGTAATCTGCTGGCTTACCAGTCCACATCTCCATCGGTGTCTTTAACTTAATTGCCGTTGATGGCGACCGATTTACCACATAACATGCAGTTTTGGCTGCTTCTGCCCAAAAGGAGTTGGATTGACCTGTAGATCTCAACATAGCTCTTATCTTTTCTGCAAGAGTTCTGTTCATCCGCTCTGCCACTCCATTTTGTTAAGGCGTGTATGTGACTGTGAACTGTCTTTTAATACCTTCTTGCTTACAAAGTGCAAGAAACTCGCCATCTATATACTCTCTTCCATTATCCGTCCTTAAACACTTGATCTTCTTCCCAGATTCAAGTTCCACCTGCGCTTTGAAGTCTTTGAACACTTGAAACACATCTGACTTCTTCTTGATTGGATATACCCAACACCTTCTAGAGTAATCATCAATGAATGACACTAAGTACTTTGCACCTCCTAGTGACATTTCTGGTGATTCCCATACATCAGAATGAATCAAGTCTAAAATGCCTTTACTCCTTGCATCAGATCTGCTAAACTTCAATCTATGCTGCTTACTTGTAACACAATGCTCACAAAAAAGGTAGATTTACCGATTTGAGCCCTGGAAGCAACTTTCTGTCGGAGAGAATCTTCAAACCTCGTTCCGACATGTGGCCCAATTTGAGATGCCACATCATTGTTGATTCTTCTCCTTTACTGGTTGACGCGACACACGCATCAGCTTTCTGTAGTGTTTCCCCTTTAAGCATGAATAGATTCGCTGCAATCTTTTCTGCTTTCAAAACCACAAGCGCAGCTTTGATAATTTTCATGATCCCATTCTCGACATGGGTCCTGCATCCAAGACTGTCTATTTGCCCCAAAGATAGTAGATTCTTCCTCAAGCCCTTCACATGACGTACCTCCTGAATAGCGCGAACTGTACCATCAAACATTTTTATTTTGATAGTACCAATACCAGCGATTTCCAAGGCATGATCATCCCCCATATGTACATAACCTCCTGAGATTGGTTCATATTTGTGGAACCACTCTCTTCGAGATGTCATGTGCCATGTTGCTCCTGAGTCTAATAACTAGACGTCAGAGAACTGCTTTCTGACTTTAGCTACTGTTGTAGCTTCACTGTATAGAACTTCACCATTATCAGGGGTACTTGCTACATTCCCTTGAGCATTTGGTGGCTCAGGGTCTCCATTCCTCTTTCTACTCCAACAATCCTTTTTGACATGCCCTTTCTTGCCACAATTGTAGCACTTGAGATTCTTCTTACTTCTTGATTTCAATCTACCATGATTTTGACTCCCACTAGAGCCACGTTCTGTTGATCTTCCTCTCATCACCGTCAAAGCTTTCGCTTGTTGCGAACTTACTTGTCTATCTTCTTTGTTTTTACGCCGAGTTTCTTCTTCCAAAACAGCAGCTGTAATTTCGTCAAAGACTAGATAATCTGAAAGGATGTTGTTCGTCAGGTTGATGATGAGTTGATCATACGAGTCAGGTAGACTTTGAAGTAGAAGCTCCGCACGTTCAGTTGTCTCTATTTTGTAACCCATTGATGTAAGTTGCGAAAATAGAGTATTCAAGGTGTTGATGTGGTCGGTCACCGATGTGGATTCCGTCATTCGAAGAGTGTAAAGTCTCCTTTTTAAGAAGATCTTGTTGTGAAGTGATTTGGCCTCGTACAGTCTTGTTAGAGTATCCCAAATCTCCTTTGCTGTCTTCTTTTCTGCCACACTGGATAAAACTCCATCGGCTAGTGCTAAGTGTAGATCAGCAATTGCATTGCCATCCTTTTCATTCCATTTTTGATCATCAATGATCTCAGCTGGCCTTTCTCCAATTGCTTCTAAGCAATTATCCTTCCTCAAAATTGCTTCAATCTTCATTTTCCACAACGAAAAATTACTTCCGTTGAACTTCTCAACATCGAACTTTGTTGTTGTCGTCATTTTTGATATGCTTCTTACTTGAACCGGCTCCCACTATTACACGTGAACAATAATTATATTTGTGAACAGTAACCGTATATGTGAACAATAATCGTATACTTGAATAGTAACTATTTACGTGAACCGTGAACAGTACCCATAACCAAAGCTCTGATACCACTGTTAGAAAATTTAGGGGTTTGAAGCTAACATATAATCAAAGTAAAGTTGAGAGAATGAAGATAAAACGAACACAAGTATTTACGTGGTTCACCCAAAATGATTACGGGCTACTCCACGGGCAAAGGCCAGAAGGAATTCACTATACTGAAAGATTTACAACCTCTCTCTAAATACAATGAGAGAACAAGATACCTCTCTCTCTTATACTAGGAGAAAATAATTTACCTCTCTCACAATGGGGAAATAACTTTTCTAAGTAGAGAAGCTTGGAATGCTTAGGATGTTTGAGATTTTGGGATGATGGAAATGAGCAAATGAGCTCTCTATTTATAGAGAGAAAAATGTTACTATTTGGAGAGATGACACATGCTCTTAGCTCATCATTTTGATGATGCAAGAGCTTAGCTCATCATTTTGATGATGCAAGCGCTTAGCTAATCACTTTGATGATGTAAGCGCTTAGCTCGTCACTTTAATGATGCAAGCGCTTAGCTCATCCTTTGAAATTGCAATAATATTTCATCAATTAAGCCATTCCTCTTGACATTGTTTAAGAAGTTGAAAATGGCTTCACATTTGTCTTTCAGTAAACGTCCTCAACTCCAGGCGTTCAACTAGCAAGAGCGGCATGGAAGTTAGAAGAGGACAATCATCCATGATGAAAGAAGAAAGGCAAGGAAATGAAGGCCAGTTGCTTTTACAATACTTATCATCATTAGGTTTGCCAAACCACCCTTTGAGACTTTTACAATTACTCGGGTAAAGCCATGCTAGAGAGGGAAAGAAAGAAGTTTCGCTCGAGGTATAGCCCTCTGACACGTGCTTCAACATGTCCATGGAATAAATTTTAAGTTCCCTGAGGAAAGGTAAGTCGTGCATGGGAGGGAGCAATGTGACTTTGGAGCATGAAGAAAAAGATAAACTGACTAGATGTCTAACCGAAGGAACCCATCTTGGCCACCGATAACCCCTGTAATACCAAAAATCCAATTTTTTCAGCTTGGGATTGGGCTGTAAGTAGTCGAACAGCTCTTCATCAACTGTAGGTCCTTCTCCATCATAATCGTGACCTCTTATCCATTTGAAACATATATGATCAAGGAACTCCTTTCCCTTTAAATTTGCACCTTTGTATTGTGATAAATTTTTAATAACAATTTTTCCTCTAAGGTTGTTGAGGCCATTGAGTTCGTCAAGCCCAGAAGCATGCTTTGAGCAATCGCTTTTCGGGAGAACGAACCAGTTTAAGTTCACTAGAGAAACCATTGAACCAATCCCTCGTGGCATGTGAGTTAAAGATTCACAACCGTAACAATTTAAATTCTTTAAGTTGAACAATTTCCTCATATCTCGAGGCAAGCTCCTAAGTTCGTAACAGAGTTCCAGGTCTAAGGTCTCCAAACCATACAACTCGGTTATAGAGTTGGGAAGTTCCTCAATGGTGGTATATGAAAGATCGAGGAATGTCAAATGCTTCAACTTCCCTATATTATTGGGCAGTCCTCTCATCTCAAAACCATGCAAACCCAGTACTCGAACAAACTTCAAATTGGAAATCACTACATCTAAGTTTGACACTCCCTTGAGATTGCAACGTTTGAAACCGTGACTTTTCAAACTAATCTTTGTTTGACAAAATGTTCGCAGCTTGTTTTCTCGGAAGAAATCCGTAACAGATAAAAGATCTGTTTCAAAATCAAATGCTGCATGACGTAATCTATTATGACCATCCCCTTCCCTCCTATCTAATAATGTTGTACTCCGACTACCAGCCACTTGAACTACAAGGTCATGCATTTTACACCATTTGATCCTACCACAATTTCCAAAAGGGAAATTCTGAAAAAATCCCAAAATTTACTGTGGTATATCCCAGTAAGTACAAAAATTTTATAAAAAAATTATTAATACTTAAAATACCAAAAATTACTCTTATACATCCCACCCAAATATGAAGTGGTTCGGTAGGGAGGTGTCGAACCTCACTGTTTTGTTCGGTAGGGGTTACCGAACCTATATAATATGTTCGGTAGGGGCTACCAAACCTATATGATATGTTCGATAGGGGCTACTGAACCACTGCGCGATTTGCATAAAAAAAAAATAATTTATATACCAATTTTAATTGCTTTTTATCTCTATTTTTTTTTCAAAAAATTTCACCTCTTTTGTATATTACATATATCTATCCTCTATTTTTAATATTTTGGGTTATGGTTGATGATAAATATGGAGAAAGGGGTAAAGGTGAGTGAGGGAGAAGAGGTGGAATGTATGAATTTTTTTTTTAATAATTTCTTATTTTTAAGAGAGTGAGATGTGGGATGTGGGATGTGGGATGTGGGGGTGGGAAGTGGGATATATTTTTTAATTTTAAGTAAAGGGTTAAATTTGTAATTTTATGATATTTAAAATATTTAATTATTTAACGGGATGTCTCGAAGTAAAATTCGAGATTTCTCGAGAATTTCCCTTTCCAAAAACATCATCTTCATAATGCGGTTCTTGGAAAAAAGACCTCTCAAGTAATGTTGTAAAATACCCGTGACCAACATCCTCCAGGCTGTTGTTGTTCGTTGAGGAAATAAATCCTTTTGCCATCCAAAGTTTTTGTTAGAACTATCTATCACTAAGTCAAGAAGCTAAATGCGTTTTTCCAGTTCTTGTAACCACCCTTGTGATAGTTATAGCAATGTAAATTCAATCATATGACTACGGCAATAATAAAAGAAATACACACAAGAATTTAACGTGGTTCAATCCACAAGATTGTGAATCTACTCCACGGGAAGCACATTCTTCCAACAATCCACTAAGCTCATGAAAAATCAAGTTACACACCAAAGCCACTACTAGCAATGCATACACAAACTCACGCCTCTCTAGCTAAGTTTCTAACTGTTTTTTTTTTTTCGTTCTACTCCATATACTGAATGGGAGCACATATATATAGTGCTTAAACAACTACAAGTCATTCTTGATTATGTGTGTGCACCTACACTATACAATTCAGCATAAGCAGTTTCATTTACAAAGTTATGCACTATTTATGTAATGGGTTACAATAGAAATAACATTGCTAGTAATGCTTACACGTGATAGTTACAATTTGAGTCACAACTGTTACAAATCTCCACCTTGACTCAAAATCCCTAGCTTAGTTGGATTGCTGCAAAGAAGGCCCTTACCTCAGGTTAACTCATCTACTAACCTTCTCCAACCCTGAGCAACTGTAGACACAAATCAAACTTGCTAAATGGGACTGTTTTAGTTAACATATCTGCTGGATTTTCAACAGTGGAGACTTTCACTACCTTCACTTTCCCCTCATTCACAATATCTCTAATGAAGTAAAGTTTAACATCAATATGCTTTATTCTCTCATGGAACATAGGGTTCTTGGCCAAATAAATTGCACTTTGGCTATCACAGTTTATCTCTACAGGGCTAGTATTGATGCCAAAGCTGCTAATGATGCCTCTAAGCCACAACGATTCTTTAATGGCTTCAGTGAGAGCTATATATTCTGATTCTGTGGTTGAGAGAGCCACTATGTGTTGCAGTGTGGCTTTCCAACTGACCACGTTTCCAAACACTGAGAACACATAGCCTGTTTGTGATCTTCTTCTGTCAAGATCACCTGCATAATCAGCATCCACATATCCCCTCACAACTGCATCAGCTTTAGATGACCTTCTATATATTAAGCCTTTTGATTGTGTACCCTTAACGTACCTCAATATCCACCTTACTGCCAGCCAGTGTCCTTTGCCAGGATTTGACATATATCTGCTTACTAAACTTACAACATGAGATAGATTAGGATATGTACATATCATAGCAAACATGAGACTCCCTAGTGCGCTGGCATAAGGAACCTCTTTCATACTGACTTCCTCTTCCCTACTCTTAGGTGATAGTTGATTAAAGAGTTTAAATTGTGTACCAAGAAGGACAAAAACTGGTTTTGAATCTTGTATTTTAAACTTGTGTAGGACCTTATTCAAATAATCTTCCTAAAATAAAGTAAGTGTTCCATCCCCTTTGTTCCTTTCTATCTGCATATATCCCCGATATTTTCTTGGCCATGCCCAGGTCTTTCATTTCAAACTCTGTTGACAACAGGTTCTTCAGCTCACATACCTCACTGTAATCTTTGCTTGCTAACAACATATCATTTACATACAGAAGTAGAAATGTGACAGCAACATTGTTCTGTGATTTTTTATAGACACACGGGTCATAAGGGGACTTTGTGAAACCTGATCTCACAATGAAAGTGTCAAACCTCTTGTACCATTGTCGTGGAGACTATTTGAGGCCATATAGTGATTTCTTGAGGAGGCACACCAACTGTTCTTCTCCCTTCCTGACATATCCTTCAAGCTGATTCATATGAATTTTCTCTTCCAAGCCTCCATGTAGGAATGCTGTTTTGACATCCATTTGCTCTAAATACATATTGAATTGTACTACAAAGGAGAGCAGAATCCTTTTAGAGCTATATTTGACCACTGGTAAGAAAATTTCAGTGTAATCAACTCCCTCAACTTGAGTGAACCCTTGGGCAACTAATCTTGCTTTGAACTTTATGGAATCAGTTCCTACAATGCCTTTTTTTAACTTGTAGAGCAATTTGCATCCAACTAGCTTAGTTCCTTCAGGTTTGTCAACTAATGTCCAAGTCCTATTCTTCATCAGGAAATGGTACTCATCATCCATTGCCAGTTTCCACTTGTTTGCTTCTGGTGACTTGAATGCTTCCCTATAAGAAGCAGATTCGATAAAACAAGACTCCAGACCTGTAGTAAGTGCATATTGGACTATATCAGCCTCTGCATATCTTTTAGGTCTCCTTATGTCTCTTATTTGTCTATCTCTAGTAAGTTGATAGTTTCTCAATGGATCAGTGTCGATTTCATCTTCCAATGCTTCCTCATTATCATTTGTCTCAACTTCTTCACTTAATGTTTCCTCCACCTCAGTATGTATGTCTGTGACTTGGTTGTTCTCAGGGGGGCTAGAGTTCAGATTATCACATTCAAAGTCAATTTGGTGTCGATTTGGTTTACTCGTGTCATCAGTGGATTCTTCAATTTTGTCAGCACTGATCAGGACTTCATCAAATATAACATCTCTACTTATGAGTGGTTTTCTAGTGGAGGGACACTAAAGTTTGTATCCTTTTGTTCCTTCAGGGTAACCAACAAAGATACACATTTTGCTCCTTGACTGCAATTTGCCCTCATTTACATGGGCATATGCAGTACACCCAAACACCCTCAGATGATCATACTTGGGTACCCTACCAAATCACATTTCATCTGGTGTTTTGAAGTCTATAGAGCTGTTTGGGCTTCTGTTAATAAGGTAGCATGCAGTTTGTGCAACTTCAGTCCAGAAATGCTTGGGCAGGTTTGCATCAGACAGCATGCTTCTGACTTTCTCAAAAATGGTCCTATTCATGCGCTCAGCTACCCTATTCTGTTGGGGTGTGTGCCTGACTGTCCTATGCCTCTCAATTCCATGTTCTTTACAATACTCATCAAATTCTTGATTGCAGAATTCCATACCATTATCTGTCCTCAATCTCTTGACTCTTTTATTAGTAAGATTTTCAACTAATTTCTTCCAATATCTAAAGTTCTTGAAGAATTCATCCTTCCCCTTTAGAAAATATACCCACAGTTTTCTTGAGTAATCATCAATGAATGTGGGTACATATCTGTTGCCACCTAGTGAGGGGATGGGAGCAGGGCCCCAAAAATCAGAGTGTATATACTCAAGAGTGCCCTTAGAGGTGTTGCTGGCCTGTAGGAAACTTCACTCTTTTCTGTTTTCCTGAGATACAATGTTAACATAGGTTGATGTGTGTGGCCTTGTCACCATTCAGCAACCCACGATTTGCAAGTACTGTGAGTCTCTTTTCACTTAGATGGCCTAGTCTTTTGTGCCACAAGATTGATCTGTCATCTGCTGTAATAGCAATGGTTTGTTCTCCAACTGCAGTATGGCCTTGCAGTACATACAATCCATTTTGTTTTACTGCCTTCAAGAGTACCAGTGATCCTTTTGAAACTCTCATTTTGCTTTGCTCCACCTTAATTGTGTAACCTGCAGTATCAAGCATACTAACTGAAATTAAGTTTTTCTTTATATCAGGTACATACCTCACCTCAGAGATTAGTTTGTTTGATCCATCAATTAACGTCAGTCTGACAGTGCCAATTCCTCTAATCTTGCATTCAAAGTTGTCTCCTAACAGCACCTTTCCTCCATCAAACTTCCTTAGGCTCTCGAACCATTCTTTCCTGGGACATATATGGAAGCTGCAGCCAGAGTCAAGTATCCATTCTTGATTTGACTTGGTGGTAGTGATAGCAATAATTTCAGGGCTGGAGGATCTTTCTAGCACAACGTCTGCATCACCATTACTTGCTGTTTCAAAGCCTTTCTTTAGAATGGGGCAGTCTCATCTAAAATGACCTTCTCTTTGACAAGCCCAGCATTTGTTTGAGTTTGTCTTAGATCTTGATCTAAATCTTGATGATCCTTTGTACCTTTTCTTGTAGGTATTTGCTTTCTTGCTGGTTCTACCTCTGGTTAAGAGTGATTCACCATTTCTTGAATCTTTGTTATCAGTTCTTCCTGAGGCTTTAAGTTCCAGCCTCATCTCAGCATCCTTGGATCTGAGAGCATTAATCACAGTGTCAACTATGAGAACTTCTCTACCATATTGCAAGGCAATCTTTACATCTTTGTAAGATTCAGGGATTGAATTTAACAGAATAACAGCTTGATTTTCATCTGATAATTCTTCACCAGAGTCTGCCAATTCGATGGTCATCCTCTTCAGATCATCCAAATTTGACTCTAAGTTCTTTGAAGAGTCCGTCTTGAACCCAAACAGTTGGAATTTCAAATTAATTCTACTTGATAGAGACTTCACGAGGTAGAGTTGGTCTAACTTTTTCCAAACCTCCAATGCAGTGGTTTCTTTATTCACTTGCCTTAATACATTATCAGATAGGTTGAGGATCAGACTCGTGTATGCCTTTTCAAGAATCTTCTTCTTGTTGAGAGCTGTGATGGTTGCAGGAAATTCTGGTTCCTCAGCGATCCCCTTTGCAACATTTTGCTATACCAACAATGAATACATCTTCTTCTTCCACAGGCCAAAATCACCAGAACCATCGAAGTTATCAACTTCATATTTGGTGTTACCCATTCTCCTTGAATTCATTACATGCACAACTTCTATCTTCTTGATGAGAGACGAACTAATTCAGGTGCTTGGGTTGATCAAGCCTTCAGTCTTCAAGAATCAGTTTTCACAAGATTGTATAAGTAATCCAATAGCGCTCTGATACCAATTTTGTTAGAACTATCTATCACCAAGTCAAGAAGCTAAACGCGTTTTTTCAGTTCTTGTAACCACCCTTATGACAGTTATAGCAATGTAAATTCAATCCTATGACTACTGCAATAATAAAAGAAATACACACAAGAATTTAACGTGGTTCAATCCACAAGATTGTGAATCTACTCCACGGGAAGCACCTTCTTCCAACAATCCACTAAGCTCATGAAAAATCAAGTTACACGCCAAAGCCACTACTAGCAATGCATACAAAAACTCATGCCTCTCTAGCTAAATTGCTAACTGTTTTTTTTTTCGCTCTACCCCATACATTGAATTGGAGCACATATATATAGTGCTTAAACAACTACAAGTCAATCTTGATTATGTGTGTGCACCTACACTATACAATTCTGCACAAGCAGTTTCATTTACAAAGTTCTGCACTATTTATGTAATGGATTACAACAGAAATAACATTGCTAGTAATGCTTACACGAGACAATTATAATTTGAGTCACAACTGTTACAGTTTTATTAACCAACTCACATCGATCTTATGATCTTTAGGGAACAGTCTACAGATATCAAAGCAGTGCTTCAAGGGTGAAGGAAGATGATCATAACTCAACTTCAAGGTCGGTAAAATGCTATCTTCATCTTGAGATATTTTTGCAATTTCAATGTTCTTGAATCTTACCCACTCGTATTCTTCCCTTCTATAAAGCAAACTTCCAATCGTCCTTATGGAAAAAGGAACTCCTTTACATTTCTTTAAAATCTCTAACCCGATTACTTCAAACTGTTATTTATGTCACAAAACAAATCATTAAATGATATTTTGGAATTGAGTAATATATATATTTGATCTTAGCTTTTACTTGAAGGAAAAGTATACTTGGAGGAGAAGTATACTTGGAGAAGAAGTTTGCTTGGAGAAGAGAAGTGATTTACTTGGAGGAGAAGTATACTTGGGAGCTAAGTATACTTGATGGTCAAGTTTTGGGATTTACTTTCTCTCCAAGGAAATTTTGTCTATATATACTCTCTACTCTCAATATCATTTGCACAACAACAACATACAAGCCACCACACCAACTTAGAAGAGTGCCACTATATTTGTGTGAGAGGAAGAAAATTAGATTTATCCTTTTGAAGATAGTAAAGCCACTATTTGGTTGAAGTCAATTTGGGTTCTTTAAAGCAAGCAGTTTCTTGGTGGAGAACCATCACAGTACATTACTTGTGCTTCTGTCACTGTACAAGGTTAGAGATACTGTGTAATTTAGATTTCATTTTGCAAGTGGTTATTTACTTGGATATTAGTGTCTGTACTCTCCTTTTGGATTTGATAGTGGATTTGCCTCGGTGTGCCGTTGTCAGTGGAGTAGACTTTTCACATTGAAAAGTTGAACCACTTAAATCATTGTGCCATTTATTTTTCTTATTGCTTACTATTTTGCTGTTATCCAAAATTAAATTATTTGTGCAACTAAATTGGACCCAAAACTTCGCTTCCGCTAGCACCAATTTATAACACAAACATTGATCCCTTTGTTGGCTCTTCTCCATCCCTAAATGCCCTTTTTTTGAACAAAGTCCACGCCATTTCTTCCTCCAAATGTTTTAAGTCATATGGTTGAATTCCTGGTGTCCTTGTTACATCAGCCACTCTAGAGCTACGAGTGGTTATTATAACATTGCTACCAGGTGCACCACCTCTTATCAAGCCTTTCAATCCAAGCCAATCATCTGAATTATCGGTCCACACATCATCCAGAACAAGGAGAAATTTCTTATTTTTAAGTTTTTCCCGAACCTCATTTTCTAGCCCTTCCATAATTTTGATACGGTCAATGAATTTGTAGTATTCTTCATCATTATTCACCAATTGGCGAGTTACAGATATCAAGATACTTTCAACAACTGATCTGAAGTTAAAGATATCAGATACACAAACCCATATTTTTAAACTGAAAAGGTTCTGAACTTCAACAGCATTAAATACATATCGTGCAAGTGTAGTCTTGCCCAGACCGCCAAAGCCTACTATCGGAATGACAGAGACATCCTTCTTGTGTTCAGAACCAACCAGAAATTCCATGAGCTTCTTTTTATCATGTTCCCTTCCAATAACTTCTTCTTTTAGTAAAGAGGAAGTATCGTCTCTTGGTCTAGGAGGAATTATTAGGTCATTAATCGATGTCAATGACCCAAATTCTTTATCCTCTTTCAGTCTATTCAATTCTTCCCGAATTTTCTTGATCTTTAGATTCATTTTTAGTGCAACAGCAAGTGGGTTTGAGCTTGAAAAGAAAATGCGCAACTCCTTAGTAACTTTGTTACCAGACATTACTTTCTGTCGTGAAAGTTCATAGTGGAATTCATTGAGTAAATCATCGGCATTGTAGACTATTTCTTCAAGTCTCTCCAGCAAAACTTTTATTAGATTGTTCTCTGTCCTCTTCTTCTCAGCATCAACAACTACTTCTTCGATTAATGTCATTGTGTCTTTAAGTTTCTTAAGCTCGGCTCCAACACCAATGAGTGATCACCCAACTTTTCGATGATTCCAGCAGCAACGTTATACAGGATTGCTTCTGCCATTAATTCCTGTTGAAGAAAATATTGTATTCGTCTTAAACAATTTTCCACAATATAGAATATTAACGTGTGCGTACTTGCAAAAAAAAAAATAATAATAATAATCATTCTATATTAACGTGTAGGTGCTTTCAAAAACTTTGCCACCAATAAAGCAATATAATGTACTTCCGTTTTAAAAGGCTAAAATAAAAATATAGGTGTTATTGGTTGCTGCATTAATTAATACGTTATTTATTAATTATGTATAAAATTAAAAATAATTAAATAATTTTAAGATCATTTATTAATAATAATAAATTATATTGTGTAATATAAATTTATGTATCTATTAAATTATAATATAAAAAAATTCAATAAAATAAATCACCCACGTCCCTTACTACTCTAACACAATCACCTCATATATCACAATATTCATTACATGTAAAGAAAATCTAACAATTATTATTATTATTATTATTATTTTCAATTTGATTCGTCACAGTATATATTCACTTGTTTAGCTCATTTTTTGCAATACGACTCTTAACATCATAGTTATGATTCTTACCAGTTTTCACTAATTATTTTCTGTTTTAAAAATAGAAAAATATTTCTAAGTATCATGGGCTCGTGGCCAAACATGCCATAAGTGTTTTTTTCATTCCTGTGCATGGCTAAGATCAGAAAAACTTTTGTGTGATGGGAGCAATGCTGCCTACGTTAAGAATCCTCATATACATAAATAATTTAGTAATTCAATTAATTTTATTTTTAATTTTTTAATGAAAAAAATATATTTTATTTTCTTCTAACACTAACAAATATATATACATTTACGTTAAGAAAAAAATGAATATATATTTTTTTCTTGAATGAACATATATTTTTTTCTTAAAGGAGATTAAAAATAAAATCATATGCATAAAAGAAAGTTATGTCATATAATTAAACCCGTTAAAAACAACTAATTTTTTCCCACATTAGACATTTAAGGAAGAAAAAATTTGAGTTGTATTAACAAGGAGTGCAAAAGAGAATAAAATGGAAGTAGTATGTATACCTACTTCTCTAGTAGAGTTGGCTAAAAGGATGGCAAAAAGATCTATCAGTTTGGAGCTCTACGGATATTTGTTCCATATAATTCACTTCAAATTTGACTAAACGGATCATTTTGGATCGAATCGGATCATGATCTATGTATAAGATCAACGGATCGGATCAGATTAAATTGATATAGATCGATCCAAAATTAATTATTTTTAAAATAATAATTTTAGTCCTAAAAATGTCACACATTCTAAAAATACTTCCCAAATTTTTATAATTATTTATTTAAAAAAATTTATAATTTTATTCTTTAATAATTTTAGATAATATCAAGTTAATAATGTTAAATTTTTATACAAAAGTATTTTTTTTTATTTATCAATTATAATATTAATAAAAAAATTGAATATATATTAATTATAAATAAATATTTTTCAATAAATTTATAATTTTCTTTTATTTATCAATTTAAAGTATGTAATATACCACAATAAATAATATATTAAAAAATAAAAAATAAATTAGAACAATTCAGATCAGATCATGAATATCTAATTAATTCATGAATTAATAACTCATCTGATTCATATCATCTAGAGATTATACTATATCATTTCAGACTAAATCTTTTAAACAATAAATTAAATCAGATTATTAATTGATGGGATCGAATTCGATCTAGCGCCATCCCTAGTTGGCTACCTAGGTGACATTTGGGTTAACTCTTTAACTCAAGTTTTGTCCCACGTACATTCAGTGAATTGTAGTGAGCGTTTAATTCTGTTGTCTATTTTACTAAGTATGTTTACTAATTCAGAATAAAAAAATAAATGGAATTGAATTTGCGTTGAATTGGAATATGAAGGAATTCGAGTAGTTAAATTCATTATCTCTAATGTTATTTATTAACCTTTTATGAGATCAGAACAATAATAAAAAATGAATTCCTTTAAGATGGAGGAACATGTTGGGGACTCATAATTAAAACTCAAATTTTAAATCTTTTATATGTTTAATTAGGCACATGTCATTGAGCAATGACGGACTCATGTAGGAGGCTAGAACAAGCTGCAGCCCTCTCTAATATTTTCCAAAAAAATTAATTAGTAGTATTTTTTATTAAATTAATTAACATTAGTATATAATATTAACATATAGCTGCCAATATTGCTATAATTATTTTTTTTATTAATGATAAATTTATTAACAAAAATAATACTAATATATAATTAATTAAAAAATATAATAATAATTTCATATAATTTTATTGTGATAATAATAATAAAAATAATTGTGTTAATATCATTATTTTTAATATATTTTTAAGAAGACTTTGGCAACGACAACGAAGACTTGGTTTCAGTTTATTGACCTATAATAGGAAGTCATTTTTCGTTAGCATTTATCTCTAAAATATCTCAAAATTTATAGTGTTACAATAACAACAAACAAAAATTACCTCCAATTATTTATTTATTTTACATCTATATGATTTCATGTTAACACACACGCGTGTATATATATATATATATATATATATATATATATGTAATTAAATCATATTTTTCATTATAATAATACAGAAGGTATAATAATTGTGCAATGTTATTTATAGGACTCTAAAATATATATATATCATTATTATAAATTATAAATATTAAAAAAATTATATATTAGTTTTAAATTAATGTTAATGTTTAGCACATACCAATATAATTTAGTATTACAAATTTTAATAAAAAAAGGGGGGAAAGTGAGGGCATTTTTAACTTTTATTACTCTCTTCCCGTAACAATGACATGTTGTTAGCTTATACTTTTTGGTCTATAATTAATGAATAATTTAATTATAAATATAACATAATTATAAATAATGTGATAATTTTTAATTAAATATGTAAATTTAATTATATTTATTAATAATATTATGTTGTATTATTTAAAATTTATCTCATATTTAAAAGAAATATTTTTATTTTATGTGTATATATATATATGCAATTATATCATGTTTTTCATTATAATAATACAGAAGGTATAATAATTGTGCAACGTTGTTTATAGGACTCTAAAATATATATATATCACTATTATAAATTATAAATATTAAAAAAATTATATATTAATTTTAAATTAATGTTAATATTTATTACATACCAATATAATTTAGTATTACAAATTTTAATAAAAAAAAGGGGGGAAAGTGAGGGCATTTTTAACTTTTATTACTATCTTCCCGTAATAATGACATGTTGTTAGCTTATACTCTTGGTCTATAATTAATAATAATTTAACTATAAATATAATATAATTATAAATAATGTGATAGTTTTTAATTAAATATGTGAATTTAATTATATTTATTAATAATATTATGTTTTATTATTTAAAATTTATCTCATATTTAAAAGAAATATTTTTATTTTATGATAGTAATATATAAATTATTATTGGTGCAATTATTTTGATTAATGATAGTTTTATTAACTAATAGTGACACCATAATATAAAGCTGTTTTAGGAATATAATACATATTTTATATACTTTTATTATAAAATATAAGAAATATAAATGTGGTCATTATCTTTTTCTCATTGAATGTGAATTGAAGAATTCGGTGATTGAAAGTGAAGACTTTGGAAGCTACGTCGAAGACTTGGATGTTCCGAAGTCATTTTGATTGAAAGGTCCCTTTGCTTTTTTATATACGACGAAGAAGAGTCAAATGCCACACACAATTGCTCATATTATTGTGTAAATGAAATCAATGCTTGGATGCCACGATGTCGCCACAAATTTATTATCTCAAAGTACTAGTCATAATAGTGAGTGAAACATGCATTCTTCACTGTAAGACATAATATATCATAGAGAACATACAACACCACATGATAAAAAGTCGAACATTGTCCCCATTTATTAATTAAATGTTTATCATTAATGAAAAATTAGCATGTCAAAAGCGTTTGTAAAAAAAAAAAAAAAAAGATTTAATCATCATAATAATTGGTAAGAGCATATTGGCATGATTAAATTAGGGTTTATGGTTAGCGGAGCACACTACTTATTCTCAAGCGGTGCAATGTATCATTATTATTATTTCAAAATAGAGCAATTAAATACTGCACTGAGCACATAAATTGGGGAAAAGTAGTCGCATGTAAACCACATGAATCGATTTCAGGGACAAAATGAGCAGCAATAAATCTGTTAAGGAAAAAAAAATCACAATCAAAAGAACCATAAATCAGTTCAATTTTTTTTTTTTTTTTGGGTGAATATGGTACCTTTGACCTCCATTTTGAATAAGAAACTAAATTGCACAAGGGACTCAAGGGTTCCATAGACCATATACAAGGGAACAGTAGCACCCTTTACCCTTAAATTTTTGATGTATTTTTTTTGTACTACCGAGTGAGACTGTAATGCTAGAAATGACATTTGCTCCATTAAATCTTATACAACAAAAATAGATCGTATTTTTATCATTAATTGACTGGTTTCATATGCCATTATGACATCTAATTCTTATTTTAAAAAAGGAGGCACTTCATGAGAACATAATAACATTATCATATGACTCTATTCCTGCTCTGTTTTATACAAATGCCAAACTGTAAGTTTACTCATACCTCCAACGACCGTGGACCCACCCGTATACACTGACAATGGGACCTCTACCTGATAATCATCGAGTCTAAACTGTCTAATGCACATGTTGTAAGAATATTTCAATACTGTCAGGAATTAGCAAAACAAAATGTGACCAGCATAACACATTAACGGTTCTAACTAGAAACTTGCTGTAATGGAGGCCGAGCAATTTCATCATCGTCTGTGTATCCTTTGATAAAAAAATCTGAGCAGTTCTTCTGACAACCATGGTTATAGGGATTACGGAATCTTCCATCTGACCCACGGAGATACCCATATCTAAGGGCGTTTGACATTTCATTTGTGGTTATATTTTGAGCAATCTGTGTCACGAAGAGGAACATTTGAAGAAGAGTTTAACCCACAGCAAATACTTCATATATAATACAGCAAATTGATCTCACACAACATATACCTAAAGAACACACACCATAAAAACATAGCTTGTCTTGGCTTAACCATTTTTTCCCTCGATTGAAATGATCCACCATAATTACATACAGCTTTTTGAATTAAAGACTGGAATCTGGATTAAATTTAGCAAGCAGTTCATGTGTCCCCAAATTATGACCCGATTGAAGATGGTAACATGATACCAAGAGAAACTGATTTAGGGGTGGGAAGAAAAAATTGGTCAAACTCAAACGGGCAAAACAGCTCACTAGTATTGTCCAACCCATAAAACTCATCATTTGGCTAGTTTGAGGGTCTATTTGTTCATGCTTATAAGTATAAAAATGCATACAACAAAAATACACTATTAAAACAAACAGGAAAAAAAAAATTGTCAAATATGCTTCAAGGGTTCGGAAAGGATGTATTGTGTTTCCTGGTAGAAGCACGAATAATCTTCTAAGACCACTTTTAACTGAAATCACATTTAGCATAAGGACAAGCAAAAAGACCCTATGTGTTTGTGTAGTCAATTTACCTGATAAGCCTGCGTCACGGTCAGAGTTGTAGCAGCAATGAAAACAATGACATCCACAAACAAAAATGCAACAATACCAGGATTCTGTTCTATCACATAAAGAATCCATGGCCCTTCGTTCGGCAATGACGGTATTCCTGTCCAAATCCCTGTGAATAATAAAAAACATAAAAACCAATTGTGGTAGCATATGTAAAAACAAAAGATTGTATTAAAGGTTGTATCATAATATATTAACTATATTCAAATTTTTATGAGTAGCTTGTTCAAAATTACACACTTTGAAATGCGATTGCAGCACCAAGGAATGATGCCAAGGTCCCCAAGCACAGAAAAATAAAGAAATCACGTTTGTTGTTCTGCAACATGTATAGAAAAATAAAAAATGGTCAGAGGAAAGAAATTAAACATGATAAACAAGAATATTGAGTAGTCATGCACTGAGCGATAGAAACTGATGACCAACACTAAATAATTTTTCAACCAAAGCTGTAACAAAATGAAGTATGACTAACAGCACAGAAACTCTAATGTGTAAATTACGCTAAACTTGGGCCCAAACCCAAAATGCACCAAGCATGAGTAACCTGTCCTCAAAAGAAGCTCTAGTTTGCACCCATGTCCCTAGTGACAGAGCAACACCCAATTCAAAGGGGGCACAAGCCCCCCCCCCCCAAAAAAAATTCTGATAAATTTTTTCATGCATTGTATTTATAAATATGCCTCTTTATTTTACAAAAACACATAACAATACCCCTCTCAAATTTATTATTTGAATACTTTCTCTTTCTTTTTATCATACTATGTACTCATTTAACGTTCCTATATATTTTTCCTCTTTATTCTAATATTATACAATTTTTACTAACTGGACTCGAATAGAGTGGTATAATTTTAACATATTCTCATAAGTTTTTTAATAGTTTAATCTTCCTACCCTAAGTATCGTTTCTGAAAAAAAGTATAGTTTTTGTCTCCCATACAATTTACATATTTTTTATTACTCTACATATAATTATATAACTATTTATTGTTTATTTATACTATGTAATATCACTAGTATCTATTTTTTTCTTTCACATACTTTGATTTGTTACATGTTTATTATAGTTTATGTTGTTTAAATTACTCTAATTTTCTCTATTAGTTTGTATAGATATTGAATTATGTTATTTAACCTTATTACAACTTAATTTTTGAGTTTTTATTTAAATTCGATAAAAATACAGGTTTAAGATGTAACACTAATAATTTAATATTTAAAAGCATTGAAATTTGTTAATATTTGCAACATCTACCATAAATTTTTTCACATTATTTTGCAATAATTTGAATAAAGAAATATTCTACTTTTTACTATTATCATTCAGCAGTGCCAAAGTCTATTTTTTACTATCAAATTTATGCGTGGAGCCCCCCTAAATACAAATCCTGGCTACGTCCTTGCACATCCCCATAGTTCAAGTGGTAGGTGTGTGGTGCCCTACCCCCAATTGATGCAAGAAAAACTCCTTACCTTTCCTACACAATTAGATATCCATGGGCAGTGGTGATCAAACTGTTCTACACATCGCTTACACGTAGGACAGTGTTTGGAACGAACAGGTCTGATTATCTGCATCAAGAGAAAGTCAACTTACACATTAGTAAAGCATATTGACAAATATTGATACTACAATTTCCACTTATCAAATGGTATTCTGTAAATTTATTTGAAATGAAAACACAGTTAGCTAACCTTGCAGGTAGGACAAAGCTGAGACCAATTTCCCATCCAGACAGAGGAGCAATTCAGATCAATATTCATCAATGGATCCTGCAATTGTCAATAATATCACTTGGGAACCAAGTTAGGAAGGGGTAAGTCATAAGTCTTTCAAGTGTTTGAAAAGTCATTAGTCCAAACAACCATATGAGTAAGAATGCTTAACTAGACCATCATTATGTGTTCAAGTACGCATTCCAAATCATAGCATACATATCATACAGCATGCAAATATATCTAGGAAAAAATACCCTAAGAGGCTAGTAGGTTAGGTTATTTGGACACTTTAGCCCACTAACTTAGGGTGGAATACCAAAAGTCTATCAAGTTTGATAAATGAGACACCAGAAGTCCAAATCTCTAATGTCCTATTTTCAAAACTTAACAAATTATTAGTGTACCAGTTTATATTAATTTATGTACTTCAGAAATCCATTAAGTTTGAAAAGTGGGACACTAGAAGTCCGTGGTGGACTCCTGGCTCTATTGTTCAAACTTAATGGATGTCTAGTGTACTACCCAAAGCAACTAGATTAAAGGGTTCTTTTGGCCAAATCTAATGGAACAAGTCGGTGCAGTACCCATATATCTTATATGCCAAGTTGAAACTGCCAATTTTGAGAATGCACTTTGTCACATTCACTAAAATACAATGAATTTTAAAATTTGCCTTTGAAAATCTACTTAGTGAGTAGTACATATATTTATCGGATAATGCACACTGAATTAGACAAGGTGGTGTAAATAATTTTGTCAAGCAATCATGTTTAATCAATAATCCATTCCAGACTGAGATTCAATCCGCTTAAAGGCCAATCTCCTCTCTTTTTTTATTGCTTTCAATGTTCAAAAAATAATTGAAGGCTTCAACAAGCAAACTTTCTAATATAAATATATAAACCTGCTCCTTGCATCGGGAAAAAATAGCTCAGAAATACATTAACTTTTTCTGCATTTACCCAGAAGATGAAATGAAACAACACAAAAAGAGATTCCATACCTTTGCATCAGCATGGGTACCCAAGTCCCCGGGTCTTTTTATAAAACCTGGATCCTTACTGCAAGAAATTGAAAGAGATTGACTGGAATTTGAATTATGTTGTATTAACAGGCTAAGTATTGAATGGCATTCTACAAAGTACAAAGGAATACAAAAGACAAGGATAGTAGCTTAAGACATTACCTACTACATCTGTAGAACAGCACCAGTGAAAAAACTGCTATAGAAACAGCAATCCATGACCAGAGGCCAACATCCGCAGTAATCTTTGTTAGATTAGGAGCTAGAAACAAGTTCCTTGAAGTTAGGTGCGAACAAATACGGCAAATATGGGGGACTTGTCTTTAGCTTTAATCAGGAAACTTTAGTCCCTTAGCTTTCATACCCAGGCTTTAGTACCTTAGCTTCAAATTGAGAAAGTACAAAATAACAATAAATTAACAAATAAAAATTGACATTATTGCCCACGCAAAAATCACTGGAGTTCATTAATTAGAGACATTTGATGTCATCTGAAGAACCAACTATATTTTTAGCGTGATTTTCACAAGTGCAATGATGTCCTTTTTTTCTTCATTTTACAAATTTACTGTTCATTTTGGACCTAAGTGTTCTAGACATGAAAGCTAAAAAACTAAAGTTTCCTAGACTCCTAGGTATGCAAGGTATGAAAGCTAAGTAACCAAAATGTAAAAACAAATAACTAAAGTGTCCCAACTAAGCTAAGGAACTAAAATGTCCCGCAAACTCAAATCAAACTAGAGTGACTTGTAATGCACTTTTTTCAATTTTTATACTGAAGAAAACTCTAGATAACCATAACCATGGCTTAATACCTGTAAGAACTGAATTGATAAAAAGAATCACAAGAATCACTATAATAGACAACAAAATAGGTGCATAGCCACTATCTGTCATTTTCCCCATGCAAAATTTGTCTTTCCAGCAATTGCTTTTGGTCCGCAGTGCATTGGACTGCAGAATGTAAAAACAAATAATATTTTAAGTAACTTTGTCTTCATTTGTGAAAGGAAAAAAAAGTGCAGAAAAGAGAGGAAACAAACACAGAAAAAGGGGTAGAAAGAATTAGTCATAAAGTTTATGAAAGAGAACCAATACCACATTAGACTTGAACTGCAAATTATTTAAAGCAATGGCAAGAAAAGGAAAATAGAATGAGCTCTTGTGTGAAGCTTGTGAAACTTGTCAGAAGAACAACAAATTCCATACAATTGTATTAATTTCTTCAAATCATTATGCATTTCCCCAAAATCATTATGCAAAAAAATCATATCTGTATAGAATGTGAAAATTTATCATCTAGCTCCAATGGTACAACAAACAGCAGAAAAATGCATGATGTTAGTGGACATGTGTATACATTTGTTGACTATGTATCTTGAGAATTCTGCAAGGTCAACAGGAAAAAGAATGCCATAAAATATGAAAAGACAAAGTTTGTTGAAAGTGGTCATTATTTGATAGGGTCCAAGCCTAAAAAAAACCACATCAGTACACCTCCCAAGGCAAAATGTTGTGCTACAAAATCTCCTTCTCCTTTAGCAGCTCAAACCTTTAATTATACACAATTTCACTAATATAGATGACATCAATACAAAGTAGCTACGTACAAGGAATAGAGCGACATGTCGATGACCTTTATCAAATGCAAGCTGAATAGGAGTAAAACCAGCATTGTCTTTCATCGTTAATTCCTGCTTTTTGCCCGCGTGTACGAGCACAGTGCATGCCTCAACATTTCCTTTTATTGCAGCCCAGTGCAAAGGAGTACAACCTAATAGCAGATAAACCTTCAAAATGTCAAGATCTTAACGGTTAAAGAGAGAGATTAAAACACAATTATCAACATAGACAACAGAAAGCATGCCTCCAATATCTATTATTTTTAACTGGATAATAGGCCAAAGTATAAGTAAAAAGTTATCTAATAAAACACACAGAGAAGATAAAAAGGTACATATACCTTCCACCTTTAGGTGGAAAAAATATATACATATACTCACACACATACGAAGATATATACCTTCTTTGTCTTGCCTCTCCTGGCATGCATCTCTAAACAGAAGTAATCTAACTGTATCTGCAAATCCCTTGTATGCAGCCCTGGTTATGTCAGCGTGTATGTTAATTTTTCTAGGAGCTAGAACAGAACACTTTGAAACCAATTGCTTGAACTGGCACTATTAGAGGGGGTGGGGGGAGTGCTTGAACTGGCTTAATGTATTATACTATTTTGATTAGAATCTTCTGTTATGTCTCAACCAAAAATTCAGGCAATTTTTTAGTAAATATTAAGAAATGGCTCAAGTTAATGTCAAGTTGAATGTTAAATGATGGACATCCAAAAAGTTATTACTAACAAAAACACGAGGACCGATATAGCAACAAATTATATCCCACAAACGGAGGCTGAAAGGACAAGTACTAAGCATCAAGCCTAAATGGACATATATTCCATTATTAAAGTCGATGGAATGCTCAGTCAAGCATGATAACCAACTAGACATTTCATAGCGCAAGATGTCCATTCTATATATACAACGCTAAAACTTCATCTATAACCCAAAAATTCAATAGCAGTCGAATAAATTTTAAAATTCTACAACAATTGTCTGGTGATAGAAGGATCTCAAAATTAGCTATGTTTCATATTGTCCTTTTTCCTTTTCAGTTTTGACTTCCCAAGGAGCAATCCGCAAATGCTCGGTTGGTAAATTATGAAGCCTTTTAATAGATAATTAGGAATAAGCATTCAATTCGTAGTTTTAACTTTTAAGACACCTCTCATGAACAGTTAGAGTGCAGAACATGCACATTGAAGAGTTGACATAATGTACAGTGCCAACTACTTTTTTCATAGTTAAGGTCTTGAACACAACCCGACTTAAAACACTAATAGGTAATGTACTCCAATTCATTGCAGAACTAGCAGAAGATAACAGTTTATCAAAATTCTTACATGCACAGAATATTATTTGAGTTGCAACTAAAGTCCATATGTGTTATAGTTGGAATTTTCTATGAAAACCATGTAAGCAATCTCAAAATTGCACTGCCTATTTTGTCAAAACACCACAAGTAAAAGTATTTTCAACGTACCAATGAAGAGGACTTCTCCCATCATTATCTATTGCATCAAAATCGGCATGATATTTGGCAACAACGTGATTTAAGAATGCTGTCTGTCCATATTGAGCAGCAACATGAATTGCCTGCAGCAAACATGTGTTAAGTATTTAAGTACAAAATGATAGGAGACATGTCTACAAATGTATATCTGCACACGTGCCCATAAACCAGTATCTGAATGGTATAGTTGATAGAAATTTTTACCCTGTAACCATTAGCATCAGCAGCTTCAACTCGAGCTCCATTATCTAAGAGCACATCTACCACTGCAATTGCACCCCGAACGGCCGCCCAATGCAATGCTGTTTGGTGCATAAGGTCACTTGCATTGACATCGCCCCCATGCTTAAACAACATTAACAACAAAAAAGCTCAACTGAATCAAACACAAACCAAGTCACATCTTTCACATAAAAATACACATTTTATCAACTTCCACTGAAACACCTAAAACAATACATTCATCAAAAACATTAATTTTAACAAATTCTACAACCTTTAATATTATCCTCTCAACCTTTGGATAAGCTAGATTGAAACAAACAATTCCAATAATACAAAGTTCGATTGTTACAAGTGGTAAAACAAATTCCTCAGAAACCCGCCACACCATTCGGTTTTCTGCACAAATCCACAAGAAAAAAAACGAAATGATAAAGATAATATTTTTAGAAAGGCAAAAATACCTCAATAATGTATTGAGCGATATCAGGGAAGTTATTGAGAGCAGCCCATTGAAGAGCGTAATAGCCATGAACATCAGGCTCAGAAACAGAAGCACCGTCTTCTTCAACGAACTTGCGGAGTTTTCCAAAATCGCCATAAGCAGAGGCAGAGAAAACGTCGAAAACAGCAACTTCAACAGAAGAGGGTTTCAGGGGTTTAGAGTCCGATGATGATACCACCTCAATCTCCGACGAAGCCATAACTTTGACTTTGAGCTAACACGTGGAGCTGTGACTTCACTTAATTGAAATAAAACCCAAATTAGGGTCTTTTATTTCTTTCACGGATTTTAACTAATTTGGGTGCATCAATGGTACAGTACACGTTTTGAACTGCTTTGTAGTCTCCCAAGCTTCTTTGACGAGCTTACTTTTTTTTTTTTTCCTCCCCTAATTCTTTTTCTTTTTCTTTTTCTTTTTTCTTTTTCTTTTTTTAAAAAGACTAAAGATCTCTTCTTCTTTTTTAATAATAAAAAAAATACACACAAAAAAATAATAATAATAATTATCACCTGAATTATAAATTTCCAAAATAAAAGCCTTTTATTTTTTTTTTTCATGTTTTTTTTAATAGAGAATCTATAATTACAAGTCATAAATAAATATTCATCCTTTAATAGGCTTAAATTTGTTTATATGGATCACTTCTAAGTTTTAATATTAATTTTATTTCTTCAATCAATTTATTTTGAGTCTATTTATTGAACTTTTATTATAGAAACAATCCAAATAAAAAAAAAATACTAACAAATCTAGATCAAAATTTAGATTAAAAAAATATCAAAAACCTAATGAAAAACAGGTAAAAAAAAAATCACACTAGAATAAACATATATCATAAACAAATCCATATTTAGTCATAAATACACCACAAAGGCACAAACTATGCTGATCATATTAAATCTAATAAAAAAGTAAATAAATATAAATAAAAAAAAATTAAATATTAAGCAAGTTTCGATTAAACTGGAGCTCACTCCAATTATCATAAATTAAAACATAAAAATCAAGAAAAAAATGTTGAAAGGAATAAGAAATTATGGTCGAGATTTTTTTATTCTTCACTTTTTAATTTTCTTTCTATAGCTTGCGACAATAAATGCTAATTACATAAAGAATGGGAAAAAATAGTATATGATGTGGTCGAAAAATGAAAACTTTATGCATTTCTTGATACCATATTATATTACTGTTACATTGTTGATATAGGTAGTCTAAATTCTAGTTAATATTTTTCTGTTTTACATTCATATACATATAAATTAATCAAAAATACTTTCATTTTTTAATAAATTTTAAATCTATTAAAAAATTACTTATATTTTTTAATTAATTAAAAAGTATTATACATGAATAATATTTTTCTTGAAATTATTAAATATGTTTATATATGATTTGACAATACAATAACATATCTATAATGACACCTAATATTTTTTTAAGATAATATTATTTGTATATTTTAAACTATTAACATTAATTCACATTAAATAAATACTCTAAATATAATAATAAAATAAGGATTATAAACATAACAATGAAATGAGAACCACATTTAATAAATACTCTCTTCATGTAATAATTATCATGACTTTTAAATATTATTTTAATAAGAACTTTACACATAATAACGAAATAAGGAACATATCCGATAAAAATTCTAATTATATGATAATTACTATATCTAATAAATACTATAAATATTATTTTAATAAGAATCACTCTAAACATCATAATGGAATAAGGATCACACTAATAAAGACTCTAATTACTACATCTAATAAGAACTTTAAATATTATTTTACTTTCATAATTAATTTGAAAGCATAAAAAAATTAATTTTGTATTTATTTCAAATATGTTGTATAAATTAATCAAAAAAATAAATAAAATAAGTAAAATAATTTATATATAAGGTACATATTTTAAACTAGTAATAAAAGTAATGACCAACTATATTTAAATTATAATTTTTTCAAAATTTTCATTTTTGGATTTATATAAATAAATAAGGAAATTTTCAGTAAATAAATTAATTATTTAATAATACAAAATATTAATTATATAACACTTATTAAAATAAAAAGAGGTTAAAGAAATACCTTAATATATTTTTAAAAATATATACATGTTATTAATGTATTTTTTATAACATATTTTTAAAAAATTAAACAAATCATACTTATATTTATACATTTTTGTATTTTATGTTAAATTTTTTACATATTTCTATAAAAAGAAATGTATTATATTCATATATATTTTATACAACTAATACCCGTCTTAGATTTCGCTAGCTATGGACTCTAGATAATGAGTCTATATCCAAGTTACCTATTTGAATAACATAAAATAATATTTATATTATTTCTTCTAATACAATACATGAGTATTTGACAGGAACGAAAAATAAAAATTATCTAATTTCTTCTGGTAGTTTAAGTGCATGCTACAAGTATAGTATACAGTATATAATAAGCTTCTTATTAAATTATAAATACATTATTCAATTTAGGCTAATTTTTATATGATATAACAACAAGAGAAATTACTAATTATTTTTTAAATTTTATTATTATCGTACTCTAAATTAATAAGATTTTATGTTATATATGTAAACTCTATTTTAGAAAACATATGTTAATAAAAATTTAAAAAAATAAAATAAAAATAGTACCTTTAAAATTTGTAATTATAAAAATAACATTTTTCATGTATTTTTACTATTAAAAATAGCATGGTATATCATTTCACATTAAGCACCCTTTAAGTTAAATTAGGACTATTTAAACTACTTTAATTTGAATGCTCGGATCTATTTAATATTATTTTCGTTATTAAAATTTTTAGTAGTGTTATTTTTTTATAATTTTCTAAAAAATTATCCAATTAAGAAGAACTAAGTAATTTATCCGGTTACTTGGTCCAAACTTCAGACATTATAACTCGATGTAAATTAATAGGATGACTTTAGTTCAACCCGATCAATAATAAGTAATTTTGTTTAACACCATTTACTAAAACCAGTGATTAAATTTTTCATAAGTAATATTGAGTCGTATAATGATCTTCTTCTTTAAAAAAAAAAAAAAAAAAAAAAAAAAAAAATCCGATCAATGAAGCCAAACAGGAGAATTGGACTCAACATAAAACAGTTGGCTATGGCTAGTTTAGAAGATTTCCAATAATTATAACTGTGTACCCTAAGAATAATAATTTAAGGACACTAATATATATATATATATATATAACAAATTCTAATACCAACTGACATATTTGTTTACTTTGATAGTTCAATACTAGTTATCAATAATATCATTTAAAATGCATCTTAAAAGAGATAATAATGCCATGTAAAATCTTTCAGAGGCAGTATAACCGTGTCATTTCAATAAGGATAGTGTGTAAAATCTTTCAATGATCAATTATTTGGTCATGTTGTGTTCACTTGTGTTATTAAGTGGGTCGGTCAACAATTACAAAAAGCCCCCAAAAAAATAAAAATAAAAATAAAAAGTTACGATACAGCCTTCAGAAAATTTGAAGATGAATGGCCGTAATTCAAAACCAAAACCATTGAGATATATTTCCTTTTTTTTGTTTGGCTTTCTCCTGATGCCTTAACATCAAAATGAGACATTAAAATAAAGAACTGATCTAGCTAAAAAATAACAAATTAATTAAAAAAAACTAAACTATGAACTTATGTACATGAAATGAAACAATTGGCAAAGGTTGTGCTGAGTAGCACATTTAAAATTAAAACGAAAAGTAAAAAAAAAAAAAAAAAAAAGACATAAAGTGAACATTATGGTTCAGCAGAAACTGTCGTTTTTGGTGTTTCCCTTTCAAGCAATGGTGTTGTCTTTGACCTGTCAATCTTAGTGGTAATGTGCCGTTCATTATCTTCATTATATCTATCAACGCTCTTGAAAAATATACCTGCCATCATACAGAGTTTAGAAAAATAAGAAAAATGGCAAATTATTCAAGGTTGACCTTCACCAGCTTAATTATATTTAAAAATAAACATCCTTGCAATTTCACAAGCATCAAGTTAAAGGTTACACCAAAAGCTCTCCTACCTGATGTCTGGTATGTGATCCTACTGGACAATCTACCTAAGTGTACAGGAGGAATATTAAATGCACACATACCACTGGTTCAATTCATGCCACTTGGCATGAATTCATAGAAAAATTGATAAGTTCTGACTTTTAGGTACAACTGGTTCGCTTGCAGATACTATTGGGTAAAACAAAAGTCCACATGAAATGTTTGATTATGATTCTAAAAAGACAAGTATGCAATTAACAGTCTTACCTATAAACCATATAACCGATGCAAGAAAGAAAATAGAAGTCAGAATAAGAGAAGTCTTTCTCCAGTTGTTAATATGATCCTGCAAGACGCTCACAAATAACGAGTGAACAATGTGCCAAAATGTACCAAAAGAAAAAGAAAACATAAGAATAAAAATAAAAATAAACGATGAGAATTAACAAAATATCGAATAGTGGACAAAAGCAGTGCCTATGAAACTCATAGATTCTTGAAAGAATCAATATTTGAACTACTTTTGACCCGGACTAAATTGGCAAAAGATTGAAAGTCGTCGGATTTTACAAAGGTTATGGCTGGAATTAGTCAAATTATTAGGTTCATGACTAAATCGGTCGGAAGTGAAATAGGTGAAAAAGGTGAAGGACCATATTGGTACTTTCGCCTCACTAATATATCAGAATCAGCCACTAAGATGCTTTAAAACGGTGTAGAGCAGGGTATTGAGTAAACATCAGTTAATCATTTGGATAAGAAACCACCAACAAACAATATTAATTTTCACTTGTGAAAAATAAAATAATGGAAAGTAAAAAAGACAAACCTGCAGAACTCCGACAAGAGGTGAAGAAGGTACATCACCAAAGAGGTGAATTGAAACTGTGGAAATAGCCATAGATAAAGGCCTCAAGCTAGGTTTAACACAATGGAGACATACAAAATTAACAGGAGCCTGCAAAAGAAAACATGAAAGTCCATAAATCAGTCAGAAAATTTCATATCGTATAATGATGCTACTTAGGCTAATCACGCAAACTACTAAAAGCGACCAACCAATATTGGCACAATATATCATCTTGTAAAGCAAATATAGGCAATAAGAAGTTTTCATCGTAAAAAAAAGGTTTACAAATTTGCATCCAGAACATAAGCATCACTGTCTAATTGAAAAGATAAAGTACTAAAATAACGAAAATTAGTAAATTTCAGTGATCAAGAAAGTACATTATATCAAATTGGAAAACATAAAGTACTAAATTGACACGGAAAAAAAGAAATAGTAAATCACAACCCAACTGAAAGTAAAAATTGAATTGACTGAATGTAATAGTAGTAAATGGGGTTTATCCAGGAAAGAAAATAGGAAAATAATAAAAACTTAGGCCACACACTAGTGCCCTAAAACTTTAAGAATTTGCTTTTAAAATAGCAAAAGATTCAAATATTAAATAAATTGTCATGGTATATAAACGGATACAATATTCATCTCAAATTTGTTATTTATTTACACAATCGGTCATGCATTTGTCAATATATAAGCTGAAGTTAATATGAACATAAAACAATCTCCCCCAATAAAAGGCTATACCTGAGTAGCAAATACAAGCAATTCCCCAACTGCAAAAAGAGCCAGGAAAGGATACATGCTCTTGAAACAAAAGGCACTAAAGCAAAATATTGCCCCAAGTAACGTTGTTGCTGAAAGAAGCTGCAACGATTAAAGGTGTTAAATGGCATAGGATAAAAAAGATAAATGAAAAGCAAAATAATAATCCAGTAAAGTAGCAACAATTATGAAAGAAACCGTGTATTGTTTTCCAATGATCATTTAAGGACAAACCATAATATTTGATAACTTCTAATAAGGCTATTGAATTGAAAGATCCCTCTCATGCTGCTTCTCTTTTATGATGAAAAGACAGTAAATGATAAGCTTTGAGAACCCAAGAAGCAGTATGAGAGTTGAAAACAGATAAGCAACTTTCAAACTGGAACACAAATGATTGGGGGGAATAAAAGGAAGGAAAAAAAAGAAGACAATGACCAATTTCAATAAACTTTACTTTATTGAGATTGCTTTTAATAAACAGAAAAGCAACTACCTTAAAAGCATTTGAGATGGTGTTTGTCATGCGATCTAAAAGCAAGCCTCCAGCAAGCGTGCCAAATATTCCACACACGATGGTAATGCCTCCAAACATCATATCTGCATTTGTCTGCCAAAAATATTGCCTTCTAAGTTTTACATCATACATTATTTTCTCCAAACCGAATGAAGACTATAATGAATATTGAACACAGAATGATGAACTTGTGTTTATTAATGAATGCTAATTAAAATTTGAAAGATCTAGACAGTGATATTTTAATTATACCAACATATGTCAATCAAATCAAAAGAAATGGCATACCATATGATATATATTATAACCTGCCTTAGGTCCCCAATATGAGTAAGCACCAATAACAAAATTGTATGCTATGTAACCTAGAAGAAAACATTAAAATTTTAGAATGGAAGAATTAGCAGCTAATAAAAGCAAATGAAAAATTGCACAGCCAGAAAGCAGTTGAAAGGAATACCTAATACATTAACGACATAGACCTTATCAGCCAGAAGAACCTTCATATCTTTCAGAAAACTTGAAATTTGATTCTTCATTCTAGTTCCTATAGTTGACCTGCAGAAAAGATGTTAACAGTTAATTCATATTTGGTTTATTTTGTATAAATAGATAAATGCAGCTCTAGAATGCCAAGCAAAAAGTTATAATAGCACTAGTTACACCAGGAGAAACTAATTGTTTGACATGTTATCCTGGCTATTCTTAGTACAACCTGTCCATTAACTCGAGCCCTTCATTTTAAAAGTACACAGACACAACACAAGTTAGAGCTTCCTAATTCCAATAACATTCAGAAGAGCAAGCTTGAATCTCAAGGTCAGTTTTATAAATGAAAATAAAGTTGCAATTATATATATATATATATAGGACTGATTTATTAGGCGGCGGCGCCCAATTACATGTTAGGTGACAATTAAATATTCTTCTATAAACCTAAATCTTAAACCCTAACTCCTAAAATCTAAACCTTAAACCTAAAATCTAAGTCCTAAACTAGAAAAATTCATAATTGTAACCTAATGTATAATAGACGACGTCGCCTAACATATCATTCATGTATGTATATATATATAAAAGCTGGCATAAACTTATGGACTGAATAACTAACCAACAACTAGATTAGGGAAAGAAAAAAAGTAAAAACAAAACCAATTAATTTAAAAAATAACATAATATATTACGCCTCACTTGGAATGTATGTGTGACTTTTTTTCTTCAAGATCTTCATTCATCATCGATGAACCACCTTTATCATTTGAAACATCTGAATCTGTACACCAATTTAAAAATTCCAACAATTTATCCCATAAGATACACTAGTGAAGTGAAAACATAGCCTCTTTTATTGAAGTCAACATTTATCCACTAAGAAACAGTTATATAACTACCAATTGCTACAAAAGTCGTGGGTTAACTAATGTGTAGTAAAAGTATATCAAAATCGGAAAGAAAATCAATCATTATTAAAAGTCATCCTGCATGACAGTAAACGGTGAGACCAAAAGAAAAAATATAGATTCAGCACCTTGGATATCAGAGGAAGCTGTCTCCACAGCTGTCAGTGCTTTTTTTGAGTCAGTTGGAGCAAATCCTGTAAACCAACATTAGTCTGTCAAAGCTAGAGCTTGCAGAGAATGGGAAAATTTATATTAAAAAAATTGAAAGGAAGATCAATGAGAAATAAAAGTACACCTTTCATCTGCAAAGGCTTCATAACAAAACCTAGAACAGAAAATGGCAGCATCAAAACCGCCTCTCCAAAAAAGGCATAACGCCAGCTGAAATGGCTTCCAACCTATGTACCAGAAAATTTCTCAGCAAAAACCTATGTATGAGAAACGATTCAAATGAATTACAAACATGTATAGCTACTAGAATAAATAATTGTATTTTCCTTTTTTTTTTTTTTTTTTTTTTTCTCTTTACATTTTTTCATATTTTTTCCCCTGTTGAAATATGGACAGGAAGCCTAATGGAGAGAGAATTGTCAAGGAGCAGAATAGATATTGCCAGGTGTTGTAGCTCAAGAATAGAAAATACATTTTGTTGAGGGAGATTTTTGACTCGCCAACTTATCTATCGACTAAAATCTTGTAGCAAATAGGTTTAAAAACTCACCAATCCACCATAAACATAGCCGAGTGCATAGCCTGAAGGTATACACATGTAGAATATTGCAAGCCACCCTGTTTTCTAGTTAAAAATAACACATCAAATAAAATTAAATCAGGCTATATAACAGAATTCAGAAATCAGAACAAATAACAAAGATAAATGTGTGAAATTTGTTCCTATCAGACAGAAACACCAAGGTTTTCCCTATTCTCTGAGAAATATTTGTAAATTTCAACCCAACTGAATCTAAGCTAAAGCAATACAGGAATTTTATGGCCAACAAACAGTGAACTAAACTCATCAGGTCCGGATAAATTGTAAGACATGTATCATAAAGCATGCCATGCATTCAATACTTTAACTTTAGGGTTCCAAGCCAACAAAGAGTAACCAAATAAATACACGGATTAACTAATATAGTTGGATCAACAAAATATTTGTAATAGTAGGAAAGGTAATGAAACAAAAGTGTATGAAAAGTCTATTTTATTATTATTATTAATTACACCTTAGTGCTACTATTATTGAACAAGTCATCATTAATGAATTATTGTTATGGCAATAACAATTTGAGTTCTGGTAATATCATCACCCTAGTAGTAATCATAAAATATCTAACAGATTTTACATGAATGATCAGAGGGAAGAATAAAACCTTAGCAACTGGGGCATTGTCATCGATGAAAGGAGCCGCAAGACTTATAAACGAAGCCTCACCAACACCAACTAGCCTGCCCATAACAACAATAAGTTAAAAGTAGTCAAACTATTTTCATTCTTTCCAAAATAACACAGCAAACATAAGAAGCCCACTTCATCTGGTTTTCAGACAAAGCCCAACCTTCATCCAGATGGAGCCCTACCTAATCCATATCATAATTGAGACTTCATCTAGATGAACACATCTGAAAAAATACAAAGGATAAAGCCCACTTCATCTCCAACCAACATGAAGTCAACCTAGTCAACAGTATATCAATGGCAGTCATTTGACTGGTCAACATGACTAGGTTGGACAGAAGGGATGGTATTTTAGAGATTTGGCAACAATCTATCATTTAGTGTTACTTTGGGAAAATTGGGTGTTTTACAACTCAATGTGTTGCTTAGGGAGAAATTTTTTTGCCATTTGTGTTATATTGGCTATACTGAACAATGATTTGTTGCTACTCAAAAAATTAAGAAGGAACCAAGAAGAAAAGGCACTCACATCCGGCAAATTGTAATGGACCAGAAGTTAAAAGAAAAGCCACAACCAACTACTGCAACAGTCCAAACAGACAATCCAACTCCAATAAGCCTAAATGGATTTACACTGCAGAATTCAAAGCAATTTATCGATGTAAGTTACCTTAAACCATGTAACTGATCCATTTTCATGGTTCGACAATAATAAAAAACATAATAAAAGTTACCTCTTTGCTAGTGAGGCAAATATTGGAGAAGCTACAAGAAGTCCAACCATAAAGGCTGATGATAGAACTCCATCTTCAAAATTGTTCAGGTTAAACTCCCCCCTTGATAAAAAGAAATGTAAAATAAGCCAGGAAACCTAATGCTTTTATGTGTCTTGCTCTGAAAATGAAATAAATTAAAAGCTACAAAAAGTGCTACGAGGAAACATAAATCATAAAATTTAAAAATGGAAGTGCCTAATAAGGGAGAATTAGGATCTAAATATCAAATCACAACGAAAACCTAGAACTTTTATTACATTTGTAAAATTAATTGAGGTCCACGTCTGAAAGTCTAATGGAAGCTTTTTTAACTAGGAATACTTGGCAAATTAAAGGGGTAAATGAGATCAAAACGGGTACAACACGCCATGGTACAAGCAGCTCAAAAGCATAAATGTTGCAAGTGACGGGTTGCAGCCTGTTAGATACATGAAGTTGAGTTTAAGCAAAAAAAATAAAGATAAAGTCTCTATCACTGTATGGACTTTCATCTCCAAACCCATCAATCAAGTAACAGCATGTGCCACTTCCGACTCAAGATATTTTTGGAAAACAAATGACTCTTTACCTCCTTGCAAAAATACTAAAATATGTAGGAATGCTAGACTCAGGGCCCATTTGGATATTCTTCTCTCAAAGCGATTTCAAATGAAGTAGTTTGGTTAAAAGTAATTTTAAGAGAAGTATTTAATTTTTTGGGGTAAAAATATTAAAAGTAGTTTTAATTGCTATTTTAGTAATAAAATTAGGACAGGAGATGCATTCCAAACTACTACTCCTAAAAGTAAGTAGTACTTCTCTCAAAAGCACAAATAGTGCTTATCAAACTTTTGAAAGCACTTCTTATAGATAAAGTCAAACACTCTTGAAAGTGCTTTGATTTATTAGAAAGCCCTTTCAACTAAAAAGAGAAACGGTTCCTAACGAAACCTCATTTTTTTACACACAACATGATAATGTCGAAAAACATAAATACATAAATACCTATATTCCTAAGCTGAAAAATGAAAAACAAACCCCTATTCCAGTGAAGAGGGACAGAACTAAATAATTAAAGGCCTCAAAGAAACTCTTACTGTATTCCACTTCCAGATGTGCACGTATCACCCTTAGTACACGTTCCACGAGTCCCATTCACACCATTGCTTGCAATTGCTCCTCGGTCCACATAATTTATTAAGTTAATAACACAAAAGACTATGAGTAGCCTGCAAACACACGAAAAATCAATCTACCATTATGCATTATGCTTAATTCATGATTTCCAAAAACTTTTTGCTCTAAAGCGTGTCATAAATTTCCAAACCCTGAAGACACAATAAATGCTAGCGCAAAGTTCACTGGAAAAAGGAAACCACATAACATCTAAAAATAACTTATAATATTTGTAGTGAATTAAAAAACCACCAAAGCTAGATTCGTCAGACATCCAATTCTGAAACGTATCTTCCATTAAAATTATGACAATCTTAGCATCCAAAGCCATTCCATTTTCCAGCTTATTTTTCCAGCATCAAACCAAACTCTCCAATTAAAAAAAAAAAGTGATGGCTTTGACCAAACGTTAAATTAAATCCGATGACGGGAAAAATCGAATTTTTAAGCTCAGCCACCCTAATGTCCCAACAAAATTTCCATCCTCCATGGAGAGAGCATAGCTAAGCAAAGTACTACACTACAGTAAATTTAAATTCTCAACTACTTTCTCTAAACCCAGATAACACAACGACCCAAAAACTTTCTTCTTTTCCACTAAATCTCTGCAATAAAAGTAGTAATAAAGCCAAAAACGAAGGGAAAGTACCTCAGAGGAGTGAACCACGAAGGAGCAGGAGCTTCAGTGGAAATAATAGCCATGGTTGTTTGTTCCGCAGTGGCCTTGGCCTGGTCGACAGAAGATGCCTCTGCTTTTTCCTCTATACCCATTTGGAATAATAAACAAATAACAAATAATAACTCGATGTTCAGTCAAAGCTCCAATTTTTTTCGGTAAAAAAATAATATATGAAAATAAAAGTCAGAGTGAGGGTGAATTGGTAAAGGTAGTTGAGAGAAATAGACTGCTGGTTAATTTCATAACACGGATCTTCAGTTGTGGTTGAAATCAGCTTTCTGCGTTCTGAATTTTGATGATGGAAAGGTGAATGAAAAGGAAAGGAAAGGTGAGAAAAGTTAAAAAAAAATAAAATAAAAAATATGTTGAGGATCCAAAAACAAAGATTATTATGTGGAGACTTCTGTTAAGATAAAAAAAAAAATCTGAAGTTATAAGATATGATCGTAACAAACAGAATTTATCTCGAAATTTTGAGTTTATTTATCCAAAAAAATCGGATATTATTTATCTTTTCAAATATTTTCAAATGCTGATAAAAAAAAAAGCGATTAGAATTTCTGAATTAACAATTTTCAAAATCGAAATATATTAATTATTGTTGGATTAATATTAAATATGTAAATTTTATTATTATAAATTTAAAAAATATTATAGTTATTATTCTTTCAATAACAAAAATTAGTCAATTAAAATTTATAAGTTATTATAATATTTTTAAAATAGGTAGGACATAAATAAATTATCTATAATTCCAACTCAATTAATATTATAATATAAAATATATTTGTTATACATTATAGTATATTTGACTAGGGTGAACAGCATATTAAAATTATTTATTTTTTATTAATTTAAATTTAATATGATTTAAAATTGATTTAAAAATATTTAATTTAAATTATGTACTTAATTTGAATTAATTTAAATTCAAGTATATCAAATTTTTTAAATTAGATAAAGTTATATTTTTATTATAACTTATTTTTAAATTATATATGTATATATATATATATATATATATGTATATATATATGTATATATATATATATATATATATGTATATATATATATATATATGTATATTAGTACATTATTAATAAAACTTATTTATTTATAGTTACAACTAAAATAATTAGAATAATAAAAAATATTTTTTTAAATATTATTAAATTATTATGTTTTAACATTTATATTTATTTTTAAACTAAAATAATAATTTAATGTAATCGTGTTATATATAATATTTAAATGTAATATATTAAAAATAAAATATAAATTTATTTATAATTTTAATATTATTTCAATTCAAATCAAATTATAATATATTATAAATTAATATAAAATATATATCGATCATATATAAAATTTATTTGATATATGGTTATAATAATAATAATTTAAATTATGAAAATTTTAATGCCTATAAAATTATTTTTTAATAATAAATGAAAATACAATAATTTCACTTGATGCATGGTACTAATAAACTTGGACAATAGGAAGTTTGATGTTTTAAATTTTTTTATTAAAATTAAATAAATAAAAAGGAAAATATATGTATATATTATTATATATGTGTCATTTTTTATTTTAAATGATTTTATCATTAAATTTTTATTTTAATTATAAAATTATTATTATTATTTATTTTATTTATTTAATAATTATTATTATATTTTATTATGAAAATAATATTATAAAATTTTTTTTTTATAATAAGTATAACATAACCTAAAATTCATAAACTTAACATACATAAACATTATATTGATTATTGAGATAAAAAAAAAAAAACATTATATTGATTATTCTATATGTAAAAAATAACCCTAAAATAAAATTTAAATGAAGTAATACATATATGTATTTTATTTAAAATAAATAATAAGAAAAAAATGACTACATTATCTTATTATATATATATATATATATATAATAAGATATTGTATTCATTTTTTTTTTCTTATTATAAAAATAAAATTATAAGAATTTTATTTATATTTTTTTTTACAATAAGTATAACATAACCTAAAATTCATAAATTTATCATACATAAACATTATATTAATTATTCTATATGAAAAAAAAATAACTCTAAAATAAAATTTAAATGAAGAAATGCATACATACATACATATATATATATATACATACATACATACATATATATATATATACATACATACATACATATATATATATATACATATATATATACATATATATATATATATATATATACATATATATATACATATACATATATATATACATATACATATATATATACATATATATATACATATACATATATATATACATATATATATATATATATATATTATTCAAAATAAATAATAAGAAAAAAATAAATATAGATAAAAACAAACCTATTGAAGAGATGCTCTAGTTAAAGGAGACCTCCCAACAAAAAACAAATTAAATTTATTCAAAACATTAAAAAATAAAATAAAATAAAAAAAAAGGATACGGTTTTATTTCCCTAATAAACAATAACATACAATATCAAAAATAAAAGAGTTGTTCTATTTGTCAAGACCATTAAGTCAAGAAAACTCACATATGTTTCACGCACCAATACTAATGCATCGACAAATATTAGTTTTTTTTTTTTTTTCAATATGAAAATAATTTAAATAAAAAATGTCTAAATACAAATATATATTAAAATAAAACAACATGATAATATCTTTAATATTTTAAATAATAATATATGTAAACATATATAGATCTAATTTAGTAGCAATGACCTATTATTTGAGTTATTAGACAATCTATTTTATCATTATATTGATATCATGCCTATATATTTTACAGCGCTTAAATTAAATAAAAATATATATAATTTTAGAAAATAAATGCTTTTGACTTCTATCAATGTATGCTAATTAAAAATTAAACTACTGTTCTATAAAAAAAAAAAATTAAACTACTATTTGCGACCATTATTAATGACAAATAAAGTAGGTTACTAATGTTTAGCAAATAGAATTGTCAAAAAAAATAGTAAGAATACTTCAAAAAAACTAACAAAAGAAAGTTTGTTAGAGAGAAATTAAATCTATAAACACTAAAAAAAAAAAACAGGAGAGCCTTGAAGGAAGAAAATAAAACTGTAAAATACATAGTTTTTACAAGTGTAGATTTAGGTAGTTAAAGAAGGAAAAAAAAAAAAAAAAGTTAACTATGTTGTCAAATTAGCTATTGAATTTTAATAGTTTTTAGTTATAAAAAGAACAATTTGTGATGCATTTAAAAAAAAAATTTAAATAAGGAAGTTATGCATTTTTTGAGTAGTTATTTTAAACAATTAGTGATTTTTATATTAAAAAATTAAAAATTAAAATAAATTAAATTAAAGGGCTCCACTTTCTGCCTAGAGACATATATGGAGTCTTTTCGTTTTTTTAAAGAGACCTAGTGATAATAAATGTGGAATGTTCCCCTGGTGATAATAAATGTGAGTTATTCTTGCAGTGTGATGAAGAAACTTGCAATTATTCCACCCATAGCATCAATCTTCAACTTGTTGGGGATGTCAAAAATATCCTCGTTGTAGGGGACATCTCAAAAGAAAGGTTAACATGACAATTTTATCGAGTAAATGTACTATTATTCTATGTTATCAATTTAGTGCTAACCTTCATTATGAACTATATTTTGATTTTTAACCAGTTTAAGGAAGCAGATCTCTTCAAGCAACTTACATATTTTTGCCATGTCTTGGATATTGAAAAATGTCTAGAAAAGGTATGTTTTTTAATTTTAATTTTTTTTTTTTTTGAAATGAAATTGTCCAGTAGTCTTTATGTATATTACTTGGTGAGTTTGTGACAATTGTGAATTATAGATTCAACCTAGCACAAGAATTCCACTAGAGAAAGACTTGACCATAATTTAACCTACAGTTAATTTGGCCTCATCAAAGATTAAAATGTTACAAAATCGTTGTGGCTATGGTGTTGGGGAAAATATCTGATAATTGCGGAATCATTTCCCACCACCAGATTTACGGGGGTGCAAACGATAAATAATATAGAGCAGGAACAAGGAAATAACACACAAAGATTTTTACGTGGTTCACCCCAAAAGTTTAAACGGGCTACTCCACACAGAGCTACTTTTCTGCCTTCACTATAGTGATAATAATACAACAGTGTTTATCACAAAACACTCACATCAGTTACAGAGTATACCCAGAGAATAAATCTCAACACTCACTGGAAAATGTATTTATCTCTCACTATAGAATTTTCCCTCAATACTATTCATGATGTTGACGTGAATAGTAAACTCACTATTCACCAAGACGCACTCATGTGAATAGTAAATTTACTATTCACCTCTAATTAATATAGGAATATCAGAAGCTCTGTTTTTCATCTCTCTTTCTCTCGAGAGATTTCAAGAGTTCAGAAACTCTGAAACTCTTCTCTCCTCTTCTCTCACTTCTGTGTGTCTACATTTTCAGAAGGGGATGATATTTCTGCAGGAAATCTTCTTCTATTTATAGAAGAAAAATGGCAGCTACTGACATATGCAGTGAGCTCAGCAGCTCCATTTTTTTTTCTTCATCTCCAACTAGCTCCAATTCTTCAATGGCTGCTGTCAAGATTTGCTGCTAGCAGCCAGCAAATCTTCTTCCTTCTTCTAGAGAAGCCACCATTTTTGACTATCTGCTTCGTCCAAGTTCCAATTCCTCTTAAGGCCTCGGGTACTTCATTTTGTTTTTCCAGAATTTCAATTCCTGACAATTCCTGACATATGGGTGGGTTCAGATGCAAGATCTGGTCATCATAATTTCAACTGTTACACAATCGCTGCCTTGATATATTTTTTTTTTTTTTTTGGGCTTTGAACAGTACCTTGATATTTAATTTTTGGAAAATAGTTTTTACTTGTGCATTAACTTTCCATATAATTGGCATCTTATATAGGACTTCACATTCAATTACTCAATTATGTATATGGGAAATTAAAATACAACTTTTGAATCTTAATACACAATTTTTTAACATTTCATACCAACATAATAAGCACATAAAACACTATAAAACTATTCATGTTTGAAACAAATAACCAAAACACAAACAACAGAACGTATCCATTACCAATGTTTCTGAAAGCATTACAATTAATTGAAAAAAATTAATTTTTGTGTGTGAATAAATTATACTATAGAATTAATAGTTCTGTAGTTTAATGATATATGACAAGACTGGAGACACCTTGAGCCTTCAAAACGCTTCTTTTCAAAAGGCATAGCTTCTATACATCTTAAAATCTGAAACAAAACGGGCCTTTACATTTTCCAAGGATTTAGGCCAAAATGCTAATTGTTTGCCTTAATAATCCACAGAACGAGCTGATTCCCACATTCCTTTACAATCTTTAGATTTCTATGGCAACTGTTTCTTCTCCAGCTCACAAAATAAAACACCATCACGTTCTAAAGACTCTTGTTGGAGCTCACTGTCATACTCTACATGATCCCCCTCACACTCTAGTTCAATATTTGCATCCATCTGGTTTGCAGCTGAAGAATTCTCGTTGGAAAAAGATGATGAAACAGGTATCCGAGCACCAACAAGATCTGCAACTCTCACCTTTGGGCCAACCATTTTCGTTAGACACTGTTATTTTAAAAATAAAGCAAAAACTAAAAATAAAAATAAGGAATCAAAATGAAATGTCATGAATAGATTAAAGTAATCACACAGAGCCATAGAATGTATGCCAAAATAAATAGCAAATGATTAGGTTAGTTTAAAAAAAGAAGGAAAAACAACACATTATGTGACCTCCCAGTTGACACTTTGGATCTAGAGCTTTAGGAAGGAAAGAAAAAATGAGGGAAATGTTTTCTCTGAAGGAACAAAGAGAGCATTTATTCTAAAACTTTCAGAGAGAGAACATATAATTGTGTGTCTATGTTGCCCTTCATTTTACAAGTATGGCTACATTCCCCCAACCCCTCAATTGAGGTGGTGATGGGTGTGTCACAAACCCAAAGATTGTGGATTTGAACTTTTGAGGAGGCAAAAGTTTGTAATTTTCGGCTCCCTTTCATAAAAATTGGTATGAGCAGGTTACTTAAAAATTCTCCCTCTTCAGTGATGTACGTCAGATTAAGCTTGTGTTTGACGAAAAAAAATATTAGTATGTCTAAATGAATTTTTTTAAGGTATTTTAATTCCTCTCATTTTCTTAGTTCTTTTTTACTAATTTAGTTTTTTCATATTTTCAACCAAGTCAATCGCTTGATATTTCTTTTCTATAGATTATATACCTGTAATGGTTTCAAGCTATCCATTTCTCTATCGTCATTTCTTCTGAGTACTTCTTGAGCTTGAAGCTCCATGGAGTTGCGCAGAAGCTGACTAAGAAAGTTCACATCATCAGACATGACACCAAGTCCTTGCAAAAGCTTGGAGCCCAATTGCAAACTTGTCTGCAAGAAGTTAAACAAGTGGTCAGGTTATGTGAATCTGAATATCAATGAAATATTGGTTTTTTTACTACCTCCGCATTTTCCAAAATTGCATCTGTTGCACCTGCTTTTTTCAGATCTAAAAGGTGCATCAGGTCCTGAGCTCTGGCATAAATTGGCATCTGCTATTTTAAATTTTCATCAATAGGACAAGTCAATCATGAAACCAGAAACGAAGAAAGTATAGCAACTAAATTTGTCAGAAAAATGGAAGTGTTCAAATTGACTTTGTTAAAGCCTGAAAAAGGTTTTTTATTTTTTATTTTATTAATAAAAACAAAAACAGGTAAGACAAAATAAAATGAGTAATTATGAGCCAGACAATACTTTACATGGTTCAGCTTTTAGTTGCTTAAGGTAGCAGAGACCATGAGGAATCCATTATCAAACACATGGAGATAACAAAGTGTTGGACAAACACAAAACACTAATGAAACCTAAATCCTTCACCTGTTCCGAACTCTTATAATAATTTTATTGAGTAAATAACAATCTTTAAGCCAAACAAGTTCTCTCCTAATGCTCTCAGCCAAGAGAACAAGCACAAATAATCAGATGAGGAGCATACACATGTTTGTACATGCGCCTGCATGTGTGTGTGTCAGAGAGATAGTGACTTACACCAGGAAAAGCAAGTCGAAGCCTTTGAACTGACTCAACAGTCTTCTTCTTTCCCGTGTACATGACCATGACAGCCTTTGGAGAGGTGATACCTGCAGACTGCAAAACTGCTGGACGTGATCCATCTCCATAGAGAACTGGAAATCCAAGCTTCCTGGATGCCTGTAGTAAATAGAATTTTTAGCATCATCATTATTTGCAGCTTTTTTTTTTCAGAGTAAAAAAAGAGAGAACAAAATTCTTTAGTGTAGCAAAATTCTAAGGCTATATTGAGTAGGGGTGTCCCTAAAAACAATAAAATGGACCGAAAAATGTTAGTTGTACACAAATGCACTCGTACTAAACAAAGATAAGCAATACAATTGAGTTGGTTCAGATTCTTTTCACTCTCTCTGTTGTCTCTAAACTGCACTTTTCTCTCTTGTTCTGCGTTTTCTCTTTTCTCTTTGCATGATATCTACTATTCCAGTGATTTCACCATTTTGTACCTCATTAGATTAAACGTTAAGGTAAGTTTAAAAAACCAACAAAATTGAATAAAACATCAAAGCAAAGTACTCTAAGTTTAAATCTTTGCAAATTTTGATTCCTACAATTATTCGTTTCCACTTGTTAAGCCTTCCCAGAATCATGTTGAATCCACATGGCAGATGCAACTTTAGAATATGACAAAATTGATATAAACGTGTAAAACTAATGTTGGAATTTATCCTAACTAGAGATTTTATGTTAAGTGGCAAACTGACACAAGTCGATACAAATTACTCAAAATAAACCAGAATTGTACAATCTAAGAGACTTAGTATGACCTCTCTCTCTATTCCTATTAACCTATTAAAATTTTCATTCATAAATATTAAAGATGCCATTGGAGCTAGAATGAAACGCAATTTTATTCTCACTGACCTTCACAACAGAAGGATCCAGATCAAAACCAACATATGACCATTTCAGAGCATCACCGTCGACTCCAGAAGCCAATGGAGTGTTTAAGAAATTGGCCAGGACCTGCATGCAAAGAAAGAACATGAAGTGAGAAAGAGAAGGAAAGATGCCTTTTTAATGGACTATGCAGATTCAGCACAACTATATAATAGTTTTTTTCCCACACGTATTATAAGTTATTCTGAAAACTATTATTGACATCTCTAGTATTTGAGAAACTAGTAACACTCCCCAAAAAGGCATTCAGATAACCATGGCACCCCTTGTCATCAATTGATATCAGAACAATATTTGAATAAGCTTCAAAAGTACCAAAGTGCTCTAATTTAGATAATTAAATGCTGATTTATCAATAACATAAAAATACACAAAAGGAAAAAACCCTTAACGTAAGTGCAAGAGGTATTGGGTTTTTTAGTTTCCATTACAACGCAAGGTACAATATTTTGGCCGGTATTATTGAGTATTATATTTCCTTCATTCAGTATTTCTTTAGAACAATGGTTTTCTATGTTAATTTCATCCCTTATATGGATATTTTAAATTTCTTTTAACAAAATCCTTGTGTCATCTTAAGAACAGTAAGAAGGAATAAGACAAAAAAACCAAGAAAATGACTGTTTAAGAATGACAAGAAGTCACCCCTGAACTTCTGTAAGGAACATTATCCATAGTTGGGGAAGTTCATACGGGAGAGGGCATCTGAAGGATATTTGGCTCAAGTGGAGAAATTAAAATAGGAAATAAATGATATGCTCGACCGAACATGAGCCTTTTTGGTTTTAATTTATTTTATTTTTCTCTTCTTATAAGACTTTTTCTAAATTCTAAGTGGGCTCTTCTTATAGAAAAAACTTGTTCTCACTGATAATCACCACTATTGTACCTGTCCCATTTGTCCAAATCCAAGGATGACAATGGGTTCACTGGCCTCGAAGTTCACCACTTCAGCAGCTTTCTGGGAAAATTTAACACAACAATACATGAAATATAACCTGTAATGGTAATTTAGAGCAAAACAAAATGTAATTGTAATTTTAATTTGAGAAATGAGAATACACTAAAAGTTGAAATTGTGAAATCATTCAGCAAAAACAAAAAGGCATAAACTAGATATTCAAACAAAGTAATATAAAAAACCAAGTATTTCATCCATTCCAATAATTGTCCACTTGTCAGTAGGAACAACTGGGCATCAAATACTGTGTTAGCTGAGAAAATGCAATTGTCATACATTTTTTTTAAACATTGGCTTCTCATTTTATTGATGTTACTGAATATGTTTCAGGTGTATGTAATTTTCTCCTTCAATTTTAAATTTATTAGAACTAAATACAACAATTTTACCCGCCATACATTGTTGCTTCCTCTAGGCAACGACTCAACAACTCATCAATAGAGTACATAAAAAAAGAATGAAAGAAAGAAAGAAGATGTTACACCTCTTCTCCACTTTGTATCTTCTCTTTTTATTATTCAAGGAAATTTGTATGTTTCTTATTAAGAAAAAGTTAAAGCAGGAACATACATCCTCCTGATTTAAACTGTCATCAAGAATTTCAGCAGCCTTCCTTCCAGCTTCGTTTAGCAGTGGTGTTAATGCCATTGACAAGACAACAACAATTATGAGCAATTTGTTAAGTTCAAGTGGAAGTACACCAAGCCTGTGTCAAGAGAGAATACAATGTTAAAAATGTACAATCAGTGAATATGTGCACATAGTATGTTACATAACCCACCTATTTGCAAGAGAGAAAACTACAAAGGCAAACTCGCCTCCTTGAGATAGAAGGAAGCCTATTCTTACGCTTTCTTGTATGGAAAGTCCTACACGAGGACCTATTGCTGTTATGATCAATGTCTTGATCACAATCAAACCAGTCAGGAGTGAAAGTACATTTGGCCACTCTCGTAAAAGAAGCTGCAATGAAAAGAAAAATCACTTATACAAATGAGGCTGGCTACACTTACAAATCTGTTTTCTACTTTTGTGATTGGTAGATCTGGATATATTTTTTTTAACCTAGAAGATAAAGGCAGCATCATACATTTTCTATCAATACCGTTCGAGATAATATTCATCAAAATTTTAAAAATCCCCTTTTTCTTTCTTTAAATCTCATTGTTCTATTTGACTCTAGAATTAGCAAGGAGCAGCAACTAGTCTATTAAGTTCATAAATAAAGAGTGAGACATTAAATGAATTGTCAGAGTACCTGCATGTCAATTGATGACCCTGTAGTTAGAAAAAATAACCCTAGAAGTAAGCCTCTAAACGGCCTTATATCAGCTTCAATCTGTGTTCGGAAATTTGTTTCTGCTAATAATGCTCCAGCCAGAAAAGCACCAAGCTGTGCCAGAAAAGAATTCATTATATAGAAATGGAACCTATATTTCCAGAATGATTTTATGCCATAAGATTTGTCAAACCGTATCACTGAAACCCAATTTCTGAGTGAGAAGTGAGGTCCCAGCAACTGTTAATAGGCAAAGAGAAACAAAAGCCTCAGAGCTCCTTGCTTCTGCAACAACCTAAGTTCAAGAAAATTAATACAGAATACATAAAAATGCATGTAAAGTATGGTCTCTTTTAGCAAGAGTACACACCTCAAAAACTCGCCTTAGAAGGTACTTTCCTCCTAGAGAAAGTAAACCTAGTCCACCTAAAGCCTTCAAACTTTCTTTAACAAGCATTGGCCAAATACTTTCCTCTGCTAGGTTCTACAGGGAATGAATAAAAGGGGGTGGTGGTTGGAGGAACGCATAAACAAGTTACATATCAAGAAAACAAATTTGTGGGAATATCACCAGAAATACACAAGCAAGCATCCATAAAAGAATATTAACCTCCTAAATGATGTGAGCATAATGGAGGAAGATAAATAAAGAAAACTTTAATGAAAAACAAAAGACTAATAGCAGTAACAAATCACGAACGTGTACCAGAGATAACCTTTACAAATAATGAAATTATTGACAAACAAGAAAAAAATAAAGCTACTAACTTTTACTCAAAACTCTAAAGTATGACATCAAAACCTAAGCTATTTTCTTATTATCGTAAAGGATTCATGACATAGAGTCCTTATCTATGTTTGAGGTCTAGCATCCCAAAAGTGGGACATAAAAGCCCAACATAATGGATTTTCAAACATGAGTTAATAACATGCAAAGTTCTGCATGAAATATTCTAGTAAATTTCATAGATACCTGGCTCTCTAGCACTGGAAGAATGACCAAGAGAGGGACAACGGCTATGTCCTGCAAATATCAAGTAGTTGTGGAGTCCAATGTTATTGACATCACCTTGATGCTTAGATTGTATCATGACCCTAGCATAACCCGGAATTGAAGTGAAAGAAAATGCAATTGGAACCAGTAACTCATTTTAATTTGAAAAAAAAGCCAATAAAAACACGGCTGAAAACTAAAACCTGTAAAAGGAGTATCCCCAATGTTGCCGAGCCAAATCTTGTAGGGAGTTCCCCTTTGTCTGCAAGCAGCTATATATTTTGCTACATAAGCTCCAGTAGAATAGCATGACATTCATTCAACAGAAACCACAGTTCTCATACCCTAAGTATTGAACAAATGACACATCACATAGAACCATTTTTTCATATTTAGACCAGGCCTCGAATATTGACTTCATGGTAGTTTATCAGTCACTTGATTGTCCCATCAGATCAAACTGTTTTGCTACTTAATTATGAACCTATCTATAGATGGATACCTGCAGAACAAAAGCTGAAGATGAGAGAGATAGAGCAGCACCAATCACCACAGCCTCATCAATGCTTCTGATGTTAACCTGCAATTTAGCAAAGAACTTTTTATTAAGAGTTCATAGAAAATAAGAGGAGTATTTTGCAACATCGACTCATAACTACAGTCTTGAGAGAAACATAATAACTGAGTTCCAGACATAATGAGTTTCATTGAGACCAGTTTTCGAAAATCTAATTAGATATTACATACAGAATACCATACAATAAGAAAAAAGAGTACGAAAAATAGAACAAAAAATAAGAGAAAATTAGGGAAGGATAATAGAAATAGAAAATGGTATAGAAAGCAATTAGGCTTAGGAATATAAAGGAAGAGAGTAAAAAAGGAAAACAGAACGAAGGGGGAAATAATCAAATAACAAATGCATCATCACAAGTCCAAAAATTAAGTTAAGAAAGAATATATTTATGAAAAGGAATGGTAAGAAACACATGATCAAATATATATGGAAAACATAATTACCAAATCAGGCCTGGAGTGAAAAAGGAACTCCAAGATTCTTGTTCCAATAGCCCCATTAGGAGGGAGCTCAAATGCTGTGAAAGCGAGCGTAGATAAGATGACCTTCAAAAAGGGAACAAAGGAAGGGTTCAAAAACTATTCATTCAATAATCACAATATATATCATTTTGCCAAGACTTGTTTTATTTACCAAAAACATCACAATCTAGTTACCTAAAACCAGAAACAATTTGACAATGGTACAGACAAAGGCGGATCTTCGTGAGGGCTGGACAGGACTGCAGCCCCGACCAACTTTTTTACAAAAAATTAATTACGTGTATATTTTTAGAATTAAATAAATATTTTATTTGTAATAATATATTGTGTCTAATTTTTATATACATGTTTTAGTATATATTAACAATATTTAATAAATATGTGGATAAAAATAACATGAATTGTAAATAAAGTGGTTAAATATATATATATTTTTATGTATTTGGTAAAAATAAAATTAGAGTAGTATAATATGTAAAAATTCTTCTTAAATATAATAATCCAAATAATGTTTAAATATTTTTAAACTCAACATTATAAAAATAAAAATTAAAAAAATAAGTATATGATAAGTTTCATATTAAAGTTTTTTAAGTTTATGTTTATTATATTTTATTTCAATCTAAATTTAATTTTATATAATATTATATTATTTGACATTCTATTTTAATAATCTTTTAGAATTTATTTGAAATTTTTTTATATAAAATTTTTATTATTTTTATTATTATTAGTCATTCTTATATTGTATATAAACATATATTTTTAAATCTAGTCTCAAATTTAAAATTATAAATCATATTTTACTTTTTATATTTTCATATGTTTATTTTAGTTTTAATTTTAACAACTATAAATCTTAATGTATTTAGTTGAACTTCTTATTTGCTTAGATTTTTTAGTTAATAAATTTATTTTATTCATGAATGATACTAATACTTATTAACTTGTTATACTTTTGTTTAATTTTGTTATAAGTTAATTATAATGTGTTAACTTTATGTCTCTATTATAATATGAAATGAAAAAATTTAGTGTTGGATTGAGTATAATTTACTACAACTCTTACTAATTTTTTACTTTGTATTAAAAAAAAAAATCCCCTAAATTTTTTTTCGGGCTTCGCCCCTGGGCACGGAGTGAGCGAAAATGAACCATATTGCAGGTTGATTTTTCCAACAATAACTTACCATTTTCACGGTCCTTGTGACCACAAATGAGTATTTCATGAAGCAATCAAATTGAACACTAAGGGACATTAGTCAACCATTAATATAAATGTTAACAGGTAACATTACTCTTTCTCATGTGATTTCATGCATTGTCAAGGATTTAAAGCAGAGAACTTAAATGTTTGATTTTTTTATCATATTTGCAATCTACTACAGAAGTGTGTTTGCCTAGTAAAGCGAACAACCGATGTACCTCTTGGAAGGCACCATCCTTGTAAACATAAAGGATTACTGAAACCAGCATTACCAAGTCCATACCGTATCAAGCAACTGATGGGTTCAGTCCTTTTTCTATCCAACTAAAACCGACAAAAGTTTAAGATGCAAGCATGACAACATATCCCTTGTTCATTTATTGAAAATCACAAAAAGATCTTCCAATCAAATTTAAGATCTCATAAGTGTCATACTAGAAAGCATGTCACGTACATCCGAGGACTCTAATTGATTTTTGTCCCAGATATCTTGGTTGCATATTCAAAATACTGCTTGCTAAGGAAAACCATTCAGTTCACAAAACTACTTAACCTCTTTCAACAATGAGATCCAGCACCTGTTGCAAGTTTACATCATACCTGAGTTAACCCCATGCCAAAAGCAAATTTCGCTAGTGCTTTTAGACGTGCAAATGACAGCTCTAAACCCATCTCGAAAAGCTGAAAAGGTAAACATAAAACTCCAAAATAAATAGTCTAAAAAATATAATCTATGGATTATATTTCCCATAGCGAATACAATGATCAATGCCTTGTAATAGATCAGGCAGCATTCATGCTAATCTATATAGAAAAGGTGCCTACGAAAAGACCGTTCAAAAATTGCCAATTTTTTTCCTTTTTTCCCCAGAGGGGAACAAAAACATGAGAAATCTGATGAACGTAGTAGACTGGAAATGTTTCAAATGTTAATGGATGTTTTGCCACATCATGAATTATTACTACTAATAATCTTCATTTGTTGGCCGAGCTGCTACTATTATTTTGTTACTGCAGTTAATGTCATCACCTTGATCAATACAATAATGCTTTATGGTGGCAGTGCTACTGCAATAGATGATCATTAATTACTTTCACAGTAGGTTTTCATTAGTAATAAGGCTTACCAAGAAAAGAATGCCCCACTCAGAGAGAACTTTGACATCCATAAGATTTCTAATCAAGCCAAATTGATTGAGAACAATTCCAGCAAAGAAAAAACCAAGTATCTGGCATCAATATCATACCTTATTAGAAACTTGTTACCTGTTATATATTTTACAAGTAAGTGTGCATAAGTATATAAACAAATACACAAAACGACTCAAAACAAAATGTGTACATATGGATAAACACCTGTATATACAAATCATGCAAGAGTGGATGTAATAAAAACATGAAAAGAGAGACATGTTTTTGCAAACAGCATGGAAAAAGCAATAATGTATATTGATTGATTTTTTGGCACTTTTAATATTGCCCATTGTTCTAAATCAGTAGCAACCAATGTACATAAGGAAGATGGAAGGTCAGTTGGCAGCATCCCTTTTTCTTCTTCTTATTCTTCACTACTAAAAGGGTTTGCCAAAGAAAGTAGAAATACTTAGATCAGAGAAACTACAATGATTTTATGGGGTTTTAGGATGGAAAGTGCAAAAGAATTACCAAGAATCAAGAGAGTGATATAATTTTATTTGGGAGAAAATTTTGTTTCTTACTCTAATAAGGGAACTGGCCTCAGAAGAATTGGAGAATTTTCTCAGTTTGTAATAAGTCTAATTTGAACATTATTCTGGGACTGCTTGTCCACATTTTGTATTGTGTGTGGCTATTTGTGTTTTCTAGTTCTCATAAAAAAAAAAATTGAAAATACAGGAGACCAAAGTGAACACAGAAAAGATAATTTGGTTCAAAACATCAAGAAGAATGCTGTATTCTTACAGGGCTAGTTTTAATGAACTTGAATGCAGGAACAACCACAACAGTCACTCCTAATAGTGTCAAAGTATCCAATCCTAAATCATTAATGACATCAACAGCACTATTAACATCAACTGCACATATTTTCCATCTCAGCGGTCTATGATTCAACACAAAGAATCTTCCCCAATCACAAGCTGAGGAGTTTAGAAAGAGATTTCGCTCAAAGACATTTCTTGATAAAAACCAACTACGACTCGCCATGTTACTCTGCAAATTGTTAGAAAAAAATTTCAAAGGAAGGTTGCAGACTTGCGAAGTGGCATGAGAACGGACCAAAAATGGGCTCTTTTGCTTAGTAAACTCACATCCCTGCAAGGTATGATAACCATCAATTTGAAACTTATACGTGAAACACCCAATCTACAGAAACAGGTACACATGAAATGCATTTTCAAATTCAGATATTCATACAATTTGCAGAGGGCAATTCACAACAATTGTGCACACATATGGACCATCAAATTAATAAGGTTAGTAAAAAAAAATTCCTATTAACAAGGTTGATCACATAAATCATGACGCCATTGACGTGACAGCAAAAGATAGGATGCATGCTAATATAGAGTTGGAAAATAATCTGATTTGATGCTTGGAGACATGACAGAACAGTTTTTCCAAACTGCAGAACTAATCCGAAAACTCGAGTTAGATATAGAGTTTGATGAAGTACTGATGCAAACACAAGAAAAAATTAATGAATTTCAGAACAACCTCAAAGAATTAGTAAGACTAAGAAAATATTGAATTATAAACAGTGTTATTTCAAGCATTAAAGTTGGGATGTTACGGTATAAACTAATTTTGACACTCCTCCAAAGAGCGTGAGCTGTAATCCAACAGTCGACGCAAAAAGCCTAAAGCATTCAAGTTAAAGAAGCTAAACCCATTAGAGCAACTAGCAGAAAAGAAAGAAGAAAGAGAAGCTAACCATAAATTTAAGCTATAGTCCATAATGAATAGGCATCTATCGACATGTATAACTTCTTTGGTCATCATGTATAGGTATAACTAAAACGCTCAAAATTATCATAAAAAAAGCTCAAACCATGTCACCCAACATTTGATATAACAGTTTGCTTTATTCCATGAACTAGCATCTAGACTTTATATTTAATTACAAATAATCTTCTTATATTTTGATAGGAGATAAACCCATGTCGATCAACATTGCTATAAAAAAAATGGTAAAGGGCAAATCGTAATAGAAGACGTGGTAACCTGAGAAAGCAAATGAAATATAAAAAAGGCAAGATCCAAAATTCCAAAAGTATGACTATAGATGAAAATACTAACCTTAAAGCTATGGAAAAAATTTGTTGAATTAAGCATAATGCTAAGACTCATGAAATAAGAGCACCCCATTTGAGCAAGCTGAAAAGCATTATTGTTACTACCCTTTGACCAATAAATGCCAGAAATGATTCCACAGAAATTAGAAAAATTAAATATATAAGAACCAAGAGTGAGAAGAACAACTTCACACGTCAGGCAATTTGGGTTTAAATTTTAGAGTGAGAGATAGAGGAAGAGGAGAAAACATTGGGTGTCTTAGAGCAACCCAAATGATTCGGGATGAGGAGTTGATTTTAAAGTGAGATACGTGGCTATTTGTCTATTACAATTTTTCCTTGCGTTAAAATTAAAAAAAAAAAAAAAAAAAAAAATCTTTTTAATACTTGTACTCCCATCTCTGGAGTCTAGGACATTTTAACGGTCAATAATCAAAATTATGGCAATAGACGATTTTTTTTTTTAAAAAAATAATCTTACTCGGTAAGACGGTAAGAATGAATATTATAGTATTAAAATTGTGATTGATCAGATATATTAATATTATATTATATTTTTTTATACATATAATTTTATAAAAATATTTTTAGTGTTAAAATACATAATATTTTATATAAATAAATTAAATTTTATTTATTTTATATATATATATGTATATATGTATGTATGTATGTATTAAATTGTTAAAAAAATAAAAATGAAAAAGCAACAAAAATAATACCCTTAAAATTTATAATAATAAAAATAACATCTTTTTGTTCAAATTATATATTTTCATAATTAAAAATAATAATTTATACATTATTTTTTTTAATGTCCGTTTAATTAAACATATTTTAAATTAAATTTTAATAATTTAAAACTATTTAATTTTTAATATTCAATATTATACGTTCAATATTATAAGGGTGTTAATTTTGTTATTATAAATTTTAAGAATGTTATTTTTGATAATTTTTTAATAAAAATTAATGTCAAGTATTTAAAATAATATAATAGAATGAGTATTATGTTTATATTTTAATTTTTTTAAATTAAATGTATTTTAAATAAATTTTAAAAAATAAAAAATATGGTTAAATCGAAAAGAAAAATAAAACTATTATCAGCTTGTAATCAACTGTTATTAACCTATTATACCCGGGTGATTATGGCTTCCGTTCCTACGTATCTATGTCTCCTCCGGTCCCACGCGAGAATATTTTATATTATTGATGTATTAAAGTTATAGGTATAATTAAAAAAAAAATATATATATATATATATATATTAAGAGTAGAATACGATAGAATTAGAGAGAAAAGACAGAAAGTCGGACAATTCGAGTCTCTTTCTCATATGTACCCACTCCTGAAAAAAGCCCATTCCTACCATATGGTCATTAAATCGCTCTCTCATACCGGTGCTTAGCTCTGGAGTTCAGCTTACAGAGGTAAGTCTGTTTCGTTTCTTCTTCGTTATTTTCCTTAAAATAAGACAACAAAGCTATATGACTGGCTGGCTAGGGTTAGGATTTCAATTCGGTTGAGGTAGACTCTCTTTAAGTTGCTCTGCTTTTGCTGGTTTAATTTGATTATGATATACTGGTTTATTAGTATTGTGTTAGAAATTGCATTTGGCTTTAGGCTCGTTTCAATTGTTTTAATCTCTCATAGTTTCGTTATAAGTTCTTCAACTTATGAGCTAGCTGATAGGGATTTGCTGTAAATTGTGGGGTTTTTCATAATCTTGGTTTGGATTTACCTGGTTTTAAGTTTCTCTGAGTTCTGTTTGATTCAGAATTTGCATTATTGCATATTTTGTTGCAATTGTGATGATGAACTAAATATTTTTTAGGAAAAAAATTGATTTGGCAATGACTAAACCAAAACAACTATTGTATATACTGGGCAGAAAAATATTAGTTTTTGTTTTGATAATTAAGGATGGAGATAAATGACATATGCATAAGGATCATCACAACTTTCTTAGTAGATTTTATTGTTGCTTTATCAAATAAGAGATTTAGAGGGGAGGAGGTGAAGGGCACCCTGATGTGGCTGTGAGAAAAAGTGGCTGCACCCTGAAGGCGTACAGCAAACGGTGAGGTGATGAAGGGGCAGGCGTTCGCTTTCTCAAAGAGCACTGCTGTCAAATTCAGAATGTCAGTTGTCAATTCCTGTTTTGTCATTTGTGTTGTAATCATATTATTATGCCTGTTTGTACATATTTAAAAGAAAAAATGATGTTGATAATGGCATCCCAACAGCAGATAATCTAGCATCAATATGGTTGAATATTGAAGTGGATGGCCAGAGATACAAAGATGCTTTCACTTGGAACCCATCTGGTATTATTATAATTCTTTAACTAGACACAGAAGACTCGAATAATTGCAATTCAAAGCTCTTTTTTTTTTTTTTTTCAAAGTGGTGTTATGTTTATCTTATTTACAGATCCTGATTCTGAGGTCACGACCTTTTCAAAGAGGACAGTGAAAGACTTGAAGCTTCCTCCAGCATTCGTTACTCTTATTGCTGGATTTAATGACCCGGTGTAGCCTGGGTTTGGGCTTATATTTAATTTTTCCCAATATCGCTTTACGACACCGTTTGAGTTATGTTATTTTACGAATTTAACCCTATGGGTTTTTAAGCATAATGAGCCGTTTTCCCTTCTCACACGAAATAGTTTGAGACATCGCATTTTTTTCTACGCATTTTCGTTTTCTTCTGGGTTTCGCGCGGGTTTTCGATTTTCTATTTCGCTATTCCATTGTTGTTGTTGGTTTCGATTTCCATTTCGCTTTGCAATATCACAAACAGGTTTGTATTATGTTTTTTTTCGTTTTTTTTTTTTTTTTTTTTAATATTTGAATCGTTGTTGGTTTCGTAATCAGAACATTTTTTATGTTCTTCATTTTTGGGGGTTTACATATGTGCTTTACATTTACTTTACTGTAAAACAAGTTTGTTTAGTTTTATTTTTTGTGATTTTTTTTATGCTATCTTTTGTTTGTGTTGTTTTAGTTCATCAGTTTTTTTGCAATATTATAGGATGTCTAAGAGGAAACTGGTTTCTCCTTACATTAAGAAGTCTCGTCACGAAGTTGGTGATGACTTAAACGAGGTTTGATAATTTTTCTATTTTTCTGTCTGTTTTGTTTTGGCGTTATGGAACAGAGTAGATAGTATGTAACCTATTTACATAGTATGTAAACTGTGTTACATACTATGTAAACTATGTTTACATACTATGTAAACTAATTACATAATAAACAAATTACATTGTATAGTATGTTATTAGTTTACATACTATGTAAACTAATAACATAGTAAAATTGATTTATATTTGTATAGTATGTAAGTAGTTTACATACTTTGTAAACTAATTACATAGTAAAACTGATTTATATTTGTATAGTATGTAATTAGTTTACATACTTATGTAAACAGTTATGTCTGCACAGAAATGGTTTTACCTAGTTTACATACATGTTTGTATAGTATGTAACACCAGTGCATAAGTTGTTTTTCTTTTGTAGGCTTCATTTCTTGAACGCAACAGATCTTTTCCCAATTTGTTGTCACCTGAAGAGGCTTTTCAAATTCGTCATGGTTGTAGTTCACAACCACATAATGCCTTGTCTCGTACTAGTTACATAGTATGTAACTAGTACTTCTTTTGTTTCAGTTTTGGAGATATAGAACAGAGTAGATAGTATGTAAACTAATTACATATTTTACAAATTACATTTGTATAATATGTAAACTGATTTTACATACTATGTGATACATGTTACATACTATGTAAACCTGATTTACATTGTATAGTATGTATTTAGTTTACATACTTATGTAAAACAGATATGTTGATTTACATTGTATAGTATGTATTTAGTTTACATACTTATGTAAAACAGATATGTTGATTTACATTGTATAGTATGTAATTAGTTTACATACTTATGTAAATCAGATATTTCTACACAGAAATAGTTTATTTAGTTTACATACATATTTGTATAGTATGTAACACCAGTGCATAATGTTGTTTTTCTTTTGTAGGCTTCATTTCTTGAAGGCAACAGATCTTTTCCCAATTTGTTGTCACCTGAGGAGGCTTTTCAAATCCGTTGTGGTTGTAGTTCACAACCACATAATGTCATGTCTCGGATAAAGAGTGTTTTGAATGAAGAGCAGAAGGATTTATTTTTGCAATCTTGTTTCGGGAATTTTTTCAATTTACCCGTCTGCAAATTTAGTGGGCAGCTCATTCATTCTATCCTCCTCAAAAGATGCTTGCCATGCAAGACTGTCAAGGAGTTATGGTTCAGGATCAATTCTAAAGTTATCAGGTTTTCCAGAACCGAATTTTGGGTGGCGACTGGTCTGCATATGGTGAATGATGATGATTCCTGTGTTGTAGAGGTAGACCAAGGATCTAACGCCTTTATGGAGAAATACTTTGGTACAAATACATCCATTAAATATTTGGAATTTTTGGTTGGATGTATTGGGAAGCCAGACTCACAATCTGAGAGTAAGAGGAAGAAAAAACCATGCAAAAGTATTGTGGTTGTTGGTGAATCCCCTATTAAGGAGCAGCATTCTGGTTTCAACTTTGTTTATGTCTGCCCTGAAGATGCAGTTATGATCTGCCTCATATATTTCTTGAAGTGTGGGTTAATTGGAAGGCTGAAGAGGCTTTCCATATCTAGGGAAGCTTTGTCGTTGGCTTCCAATTGGGATAAATTTAATAGTTATCCCTGGGGTGATGTGGTATTCAACTAACTTTATGATAGTTTGAGGAAAGATTACATCCACATGCGTCTGGTAGCCAATGACCTGATTGAGAGGAAGATGCACAACTTACTAAAATCAGGGGAAGATGAGAGGGTTCGCTATCAGATTGTTGGTTTAAGTTTAGCATTCCAAGTGTGGATCTATGATGCCATTCCTGACATTGCAAAGGATTTGGCTATCTGTGTGAGTGATCGGTTCCCTACAATGCTGAAGTGGTCATCAACACTCACTCCAGATTTTGGAATTGTGCAAGCTATTCTTAATAAGCCATACCAGGTAAATTCATTAACCTGTTTTGTAGATTTATGGGTACATTTTATGATTATATTTATGAATTACATGATTATGTATGTTCTTATGTAACCTGGCTATCCGTTTTCATAGTATGTACCCGAGTTACATAGGATGTAAACCTATGTACATAGTATGTAAACTGATTTACATACTATGTACACGAGTTTACATAGTATGTACACGAGTCTACATAGTATGTAATCCAGTTTACGTAGGATGTAAACCTGTGTACATAGTATGTAAACTGATTTACATACTATGTACACGAGTTTACATAGTATGTAATCCAGTTTACATAGTATGTAAATCAGTTTACATACTATGTACACAGGTTTACATCCTACGTAAACTGGATTACATACTATGTAGACTCGTGTACATACTATGTAAACTCGTGTACATAGTATGTAAATCAGTTTACATACTATGTACACAGGTTTACATCCTATGTAACTCGGGTACATACTATGAAAACGGATAGCCAGGTTACATAAGAACATACATAATCATGTAATTCATAAATATAATCATAAAATGTACCCATAAATCTACAAAACAGGTTAATGAATTTACCTGGTATGGCTTATTAAGAATAGCTTGCACAATTCCAAAATCTGGAGTGAGTGTTGATGACCACTTCAGCATTGTAGGGAACCGATCACTCACACAGATAGCCAAATCCTTTGCAATGTCAGGAATGGCATCATAGATCCACACTTGGAATGCTAAACTTAAACCAACAATCTGATAGCGAACCCTCTCATCTTCCCCTGATTTTAGTAAGTTGTGCATCTTCCTCTCAATCAGGTCATTGGCTACCAGACGCATGTGGATGTAATCTTTCCTCAAACTATCATAAAGATAGTTGAATACCACATCACCCCAGGGATAACTATTAAATTTATCCCAATTGGAAGCCAACGACAAAGCTTCCCTAGATATGGAAAGCCTCTTCAGCCTTCCAATTAACCCACACTTCAAGAAATATATGAGGCAGATCATAACTGCATCTTCAGGGCAGACATAAACAAAGTTGAAACCAGAATGCTGCTCCTTAATAGGGGATTCACCAACAACCACAATACTTTTGCATGGTTTTTTCTTCCTCTTACTCTCAGATTGTGGGTCTGGCTTCCCAATACATCCAACCAAAAATTCCAAATATTTAATGGATGTATTTGTACCAAAGTATTTCTCCATAAAGGCGTTAGATCCTTGGTCTACCTCTACAACACAGGAATCATCATCATTCACCATATGCAGACCAGTCGCCACCCAAAATTCGGTTCTGGAAAACCTGATAACTTTAGAATTGATCCTGAACCATAACTCCTTGACAGTCTTGCATGGCAAGCATCTTTTGAGGAGGATAGAATGAATGAGCTGCCCACTAAATTTACAGACGGGTAAATTGAAAAAATTCCCGAAACAAGATTGCAAAAATAAATCCTTCTGCTCTTCATTCAGAACACTCTTTATCCGAGACATGACATTATGTGGTTGTGAACTACAACCACAACGGATTTGAAAAGCCTCCTCAGGTGACAACAAATTGGGAAAAGATCTGTTGCCTTCAAGAAATGAAGCCTACAAAAGAAAAACAACATTATGCACTGGTGTTACATACTATACAAATATGTATGTAAACTAAATAAACTATTTCTGTGTAGAAATATCTGATTTACATAAGTATGTAAACTAATTACATACTATACAATGTAAATCAACATATCTGTTTTACATAAGTATGTAAACTAAATACATACTATACAATGTAAATCAGGTTTACATAGTATGTAACATGTATCACATAGTATGTAAAATCAGTTTACATACTATACAAATGTAATTTGTAAAATATGTAATTAGTTTACATACTATCTACTCTGTTCTATATCTCCAAAACTAAAACAAAAGAAGTACTAGTTACATACTATGTAACTAGTACGAGACAAGGCATTATGTGGTTGTGAACTACAACCATGACGAATTTGAAAAGCCTCTTCAGGTGACAACAAATTGGGAAAAGATCTGTTGCGTTCAAGAAATGAAGCCTACAAAAGAAAAACAACTTATGCACTGGTGTTACATACTATACAAACATGTATGTAAACTAGGTAAAACCATTTCTGTGCAGACATAACTGTTTACATAAGTATGTAAACTAATTACATACTATACAAATATAAATCAGTTTTACTATGTAATTAGTTTACAAAGTATGTAAACTACTTACATACTATACAAATATAAATCAGTTTTACTATGTTATTAGTTTACATAGTATGTAAACTAATAACATACTATACAATGTAATTTGTTTATTATGTAATTAGTTTACATAGTATGTAACACAGTTTACATACTATGTAAATAGGTTACATACTATCTACTCTGTTCCATAACGCCAAAACAGACAGAAAAATAGAAAAATTATCAAACCTCGTTTAAGTCATCACCAACTTCGTGACGAGACTTCTTAATGTAAGGAGAAACCAGTTTCCTCTTAGACATTCTACAATATTGCAAAAAAACTGATGAACTAAAACAACACAAACAAAAGATAGCATAAAAAAAATCACAAAAAATAAAACTAAACAAACTTGTTTTACAGTAAAGTAAATGTAAAGCACATATGTAAACCCCCAAAAATGAAGAACATCAAAAATGTTCTGATTACGAAACCAACAACGATTCAAATATTAAAAAAAATATAATACAAACCTGTTTGTGATATTGCAAAGCGAAATGGAAATCGAAACCAACGACAACAATGGAATAGCGAAATCGAAAACCCGCGCGAAACCCAGAAGAAAACGAAAATGCGTAGAAGAAAATACGATGTCTCAAACTGTTTCGTGTGAGAAGGGAAAACGGCTCATTATGCTTAAAAACCCATAGGGTTAAATTCGTAAAATAACATAACTCAAACGGTGTCGTAAAGCGATATTGGGAAAAATTAAATATAAGCCCAAACCCAGGCTACACCGGGTCATTAAATCGCTCTCTCATACCGGTGCTTAGCTCTGGAGTTCAGCTTACAGAGGTAAGTCTGTTTCGTTTCTTCTTCGTTATTTTCCTTAAAATAAAGCTATATGACTGGCTGGCTAGGGTTAGGATTTCAATTCGGTTGAGATAGACTCTCTTTAAGTTGCTCTGCTTTTGCTGGTTTAATTTGATTATGATATACTGGTTTATTAGTATTGTGTTAGAAATTGCATTTGGCTTTAGGCTCGTTTCAATTGTTTTAATCTCTCATAGTTTCGTTATAAGTTCTTCAACTTATGAGCTAGCTGATAGGGATTTGCTGTAAATTGTGGGGTTTTTCATAATCTTGGTTTGGATTTACCTGGTTTTAAGTTTCTCTGAGTTCTGTTTGATTCAGAATTTGCATTATTGCATATTTTGTTGCAATTGTGATGATGAACTAAATATTTTTTAGGAAAAAAATTGATTTGGCAATGACTAAACCAAAACAACTATTGTATATACTGGGCAGAAAAATATTAGTTTTTGTTTTGATAATTAAGGATGGAGATAAATGACATATGCATAAGGATCATCACAACTTTCTTAGTAGATTTTATTGTTGCTTTATCAAATAAGAGATTTAGAGGGGAGGAGGTGAAGGGCACCCTGATGTGGCTGTGAGAAAAAGTGGCTGCACCCTGAAGGCGTACAGCAAACGGTGAGGTGATGAAGGGGCAGGCGTTCGCTTTCTCAAAGAGCACTGCTGTCAAATTCAGAATGTCAGTTGTCAATTCCTGTTTTGTCATTTGTGTTGTAATCATATTATTATGCCTGTTTGTACATATTTAAAAGAAAAAATGATGTTGATAATGGCATCCCAACAGCAGATAATCTAGCATCAATATGGTTGAATATTGAAGTGGATGGCCAGAGATACAAAGATGCTTTCACTTGGAACCCATCTGGTATTATTATAATTCTTTAACTAGACACAGAAGACTCGAATAATTGCAATTCAAAGCTCTTTTTTTTTTTTTTTTCAAAGTGGTGTTATGTTTATCTTATTTACGGATCCTGATTCTGAGGTCACAACCTTTTCAAAGAGGACAGTGAAAGACTTGAAGCTTCCTCCAGCATTCGTTACTCCTATTGCTGCCTCCATTCAGGCAAGTGTATTTTTTTTTTTTCTATGGAATTTTGAGTTCATTGGTTTTATTTGATTTATTATATAAATCACCCTGACTTGTTACTAGTCTTTCAAACATTAGTCTCAGCTGGCTGATTTTCACTCACTCGAAGGCCAGGATATGTTGGCTGGTGGCAAGATAGTTCCTATTAAGGTTTGCTTCTCTTTTAACATTATTAAAGCTATTATTTCTCTTATCCACTTAAACGATTAATGTTGGGTTTCTACCATATCACCTATTCTTTGTCTTATATATCACAGCTTGATCTTCGTGTCAACCACACCCTTATCAAGGACCCATTTTTGTGGGTAAGATGGAAAATCTCTTGTTCCATCCAGTGACTTAAATCTTTATATTTGATGTTTATTGATCAACAATCATGTTTTTTTGCATGCATTCTAGTCTGCTTATAAAAACACTATTTTGATGAGTTACCAGGATTTCAACAACTTTGAGAGTAACCCTGAGGAGTTTGCTAAAACCATATGCAGAGACTTAGGTATTGAAGACCCTGAGGTTGGAGTAAGTATAACTTTTCCATGGCAGCTATACATGAATCAATTGAATTTTGATGCTCATATATTATTCGCATGTATTTCCTATGCCTGACCCATAAGGTCTCTCTTAAGTAACTCTGAGTGCAGACAGCTTTTAGCATGCTTCAATGATGGAAATATGGATATTTCTCCCTTCTAGTTCTAGCAGAATAAAAAATGAGACTTTATATTGGAATTTAGAGTTAGCAGTTGGTATTGTGATTCATATATCCTTCTACCTCTACATCTACCCATCCCTCTGTAGCTACTCTCCATTATTCTGTATTTCCTGTAACATTTCTAATTCTTTGGTAATTTCATTTTTATTTTACCAGCCTGCAATTGCTTGTTCGATCAGAGAACAACTATATGAGGTTAGTTTTACTGCCTTTTGAGTTGTTGCGTGATTTTGCTGTATCCTCTTGGGTCTAATGTTTCATTCTCTTTATTTTTTATTTTTTTAAATCTTGTCCTGTAATCTTTTGATATTTCTGTTTGTAGTTTGCAGTTCAAAGTGTAGCTTCAGCTAGAGAAAACAGAATAAGCAAGAAAGGTCGCCGTGGAGCTGAATTTATACCAGCAAGGTTACTCTTTTTTGGGTCATCTTTTATACTTCTTGGAGTTGCTAAATTTACAAACGCACACTTGAATGAACTACAAATAGGGAGTTGGATTGATAATGCACCATGTACGAAATGGATGTATGTAGACTGGTAAAGGAAATGGGCAAAAATGGAAGTAAAAAACGGAAATATGAGATTACTATATGATTACCAACTCATTTTTGTTACAAGATATCATGAGCCTATAATGCGTGCACACACACAAAAAAAAGAATAAGAAGCGGCAGAAAATAGTTATTGTCACTTGGCTGACAAGATAAACCTCAGTTAAAACTCTAACCAGCTAAGTTGTACAATTAAATAGCTTGTTCTTTTGCATCACAAACTATATTTGGTTGTCTGGCTGACCCCATTTGAATTCCTATCTCCCCCCTCTTTCTCTTTCTCAGTAAGGTAGGTGGAGCTTTGGACCTTGTGAAGTTATTTGGTCACAGAACTAGTGTTGTTCGGTATGTCTTCTTGCTCTTCTAAGTTTAGGAATTTCTTATATTCTCGAACTGTAAGATATTGACAGTAGTCTTGTTGGACCAATCATAGTATTGAATTCTGAATTTAAACTTTTGATTTCGATAATTTTGGTCCTTAACTTTCAATTCTAATTGTTAAGTCCTCAAAGTTACAAAAGCAGAGTAATCACATACATTTTGTAACTTTCGTCCAAATATATAATTGAATGGGCCTTCATTAGTCTGACATGATCTCATTTTTTCTGTCAGTTGTATTATAATTTGTAAAGGAGTTGCAAAAAAAAGTTTTGGTTGGTTTAGTTTTGTTAAATTTGAGGACTTAATTGTCCAATTTGAAAGTAACAAAATATTTGGATCTGAGAAGCTTGAGGACCAAAATAATATTTAACACTTAATAAGAAAAGAACAATACAAGAAAAAAACCTATGATTCTTTATTTTCGGTGAAGTACTCTTGTTTAAGTGACACAACATGGTGTAGGTACTCATCATTCCAATATGGTGAAAATTTACACACACAAAAATATACAAAAGTGAACGTGTCAAAACACTTAGATACCCATCCAAATATTTAGGATATTAAAGTCACATAGCATTATTTGAACTGTAGAGGCTCTTTTTTCTTCCTCCAATTCCTTTCAACACTTTATTTTAATTAAACTGAGATATTGATGGTACATTCATTGCTCTCATTCTTAAATTTAACAGGAAGAGAAAGGAGTGGGATGTTTATGAACCTATTGTTGATCTTTTATCGAACGAGGAAGTTGATGCCCTTGAAGCAAGAGAAGAGAGAAATGCTCGGTTACTTAACAAAACTACGAGCCATTTAGACATTTGTAGGCACCAAACTAATAGAACCATATCCTAACAAAACTAAGAGCTGCATTAACCTATGCAGAGTACTTGTAATCTTTAGGTTTTCCGTTTCTTTTAGAGAAAAATGGACGAAGAAGATGCCTCATATTAAAGTGTGATGGTATTGATAGGTAGTAAATGATGCAAATCTTTCTTCTTTTTTTCTTTGAAGGTTTTTTGAAACACATGTTCAAAAAAAAAAAAAAAAATCTTCAAAAGTAAGTGTTGCCGTATGTTCCACAATTGTGGCGATTGAAGGCTATCAAAAGACCTTCTAGCCTTGTTACATTTACACATGAATATGAATACCATTTTTAAACACCTTTAGTTTTAAGCATAGGTCAAAAATGAAAAGCAATTAACAATGGGAGTGAAAAACGAAACTATCATATGAAATAAAGGAATAAGAGGTACCTAGGGCAGGAGCGGTAAATAAAGTTACTAAATTGTATCCAAGTGGAATGTGAACTGTGAGTATCATCTGACTTAAAATAAAAAAGTTGGGCTTCGTAACATTTTGAAATTCACGCCAAAATATTCACACGTGTTTCATTCTCTTTCAAAATTCTTAATTGTTTTTTCTTTGCAAATTATAGCATCAATAAATTTTTTTTTTTATCTCAATGGCTTCCTAATATGTGGTAAATTTTCATTAAATAAAATTATAAGACTTATTTTTATCTTCTAATTATAATTTTTAAAATTAAAAAAAAAAGTTATAAATTAATACTAATGTGTTGTATAAATTCAAAGGATAAAAATCATAAAAAGTAGAACTCAGTTTTATTCTTACTTTTTTTTTTTTTTACTTTATATTTATTTATGTGGGATGGATCATTCGTTCTTTAACATACATAGAAGTACATCAATAATATTCACACGCTTAGTACCTTCGAGCTTCGTTTTGTCTCTCGGTCCTTCCCTGCTGGTACACTTGCCTCTACAACCAGGTACTATTGGCCAACCGGCCATGAAATCTTTTGTTTGTCTTCTCATCTCCTAAATGATTTTTTTATATTTATTTGCAAATTCTATTTTCGATTTAAGTTTGAATTACCCATTTGGTCTCGAAGAAACAGAGGAATTATTTGCTTAGAAACTGGGACCGACGGAGAATAAAAACTATCGCATTCTTATGTTTGCTGGTTTATGGAGGGCTTACTATTGACCATTGAAGCATTTCAAATTCCGTGAAATGATCAATTTAATGATTGGATTGAGTTGAGAATTGGTGGAATTCTGTGTGGCTGTTTTTCTTCCACTTTCCGCTCATGGTTTCTTTATTGTTTTGTTTTGGAATTCTTTGATTGAATGATTAATAATTTATGCTCATTAATTGCCCATATTGCCTTCTATTAAATTGAATTATTATTCATTTGATCAATTCGACATCCTTTGTTTCTGAAATTTATACATGTGAACTTGTAATTCGTTTTTGGGGTCCATAGATCATGATTACCCGTTTTAAATTGAGAAATCAGTTGAACGGTATGGACATTATTCAAAGTTTTTGTTTTTAGCCTAAGTGGAAGTGTTTTCAGGATAACGTTTATCTTTTCTATATCCTGTCTTGATTAGTTTGAATTCTTGTGTATATTCAACTCTGATATATAGATCTGAGAGATAGTTTGAAAGAAGAATTAACTTAGTTGTCGAGATTGGTTATAGCTTAAGTGATGCTTCTGACAGCATTGTTAACAATGATTTATTAAGAAGCTTCAACAATATCAAATTGACTGTAGGATGTATCTCAAGAGAAATCGAGTTGAGACCAAACCAAGTAAAGCAGAGCTTACCCCCTTTAGCTTGCTCATCAGTGCAGTTCTTGATGTTCCTTCAAGCATATGTTTTTGAAATACTTTTTGGCTCATAAACTTCACACCTGCAAGGAAAGAATGACATGTAGGAGATATTGTTTATGAGCTGTTTCCTTGGTATCAATCTTGAGTTCAACTTTTTTGGGGGGCTATTATTAGTAATGATTTAAGTGCCTTTCTTTATTAGCTTTTATGGTTTTCCTTTTTTCGTATGGGCTGTTATGATAAGTTCAGTATTTATTTTTACTCAAGTATGTGCTATTTCAGAAATCAAAGAAATTGTTGCATTCATTCATTCATTCATTTTTTTTTTTTGCTGGGGCTTGTTATTAGGAAGAAAAATGGAGCTAACCACAATCAAAGATGCATTTGACCGTGTTGTAAAGAAGCAAAAGCTATCATCTTCAAAATCTCTGGAGGTCATTGATCAAGTTGGCCATGAAATTCAACAGGCAATGAGCAAAATCCAGTCAGCTAATGTCCCCTTTTCACCTATTGAGAGGAAGTCGATTCTTGCTGAGCTTAAACTCAAGCTTGACATAATTGGTCCAACCCACCAGTTGGAATGTCCACAGAAAGAACTAAATATAAACCTTAGCAAGTATCCTAAACTCCTTGAAAAGTCCTGCAATCCTGACATATCTAAGGCATACAAGAATGCTGAGTTTGACTTCCATCTCATTAATCAGATCATTGCAAACCACTTTTATCAGCAAGGCTTATTTGATTTAGGTGATAGCATGGTCTATGAGGCTGGAGAACCCAAGGACACTGTGCTAAAATATCAATTTTTTGAATTGTATCAGATACTTGAGGCTATGCAGTATAGGAACCTTGAACCTGCTTTGAACTGGGTCTCAACAAACCATGAGAAGCTCAAGCAGATTGGTTCAAATCTTGAGCTTAAACTTCGCAGTCTGCAGTATGTGGAGATATTACAGGAGGGAACCCTGAAAGAGGCACTTAGCTATGCTAAAGCTTATCTTGCTCCTTTGGCTTTAACACACAAGGATGAGATCATGAAGCTCATGGGTTGCCTTGTATTTCGAGGAAGGCTTTCCAGATCTCCTTATTCAGAGATAATATCACCTTTACATTGGCAAAAATTGACTGAGGAGTTGATCCAGCAATTCTGTTATTTTTTGGGACTGCCCTCTAACAGTCCATTGGGTGTGGCAATAGCTGCTGGATTTGAAGGTTTGCATACTCTATTGAAGCTTGCTAATGTAATGTCAGTAAAGAAGCAAGAATGGCAGGCAATGAAGCAGTTGCCGGTGCCTTTAGAATTGAGCAAGGAATTTCAGTTCCATTCAATATTTGTTTGTCCTGTGAGTCGAGATCAAAGCAGCGATGATAATCCACCAATGTTGATGCCTTGTTTGCATGTTCTCTGTAAACAATCAATTCTGAAGTTGTCGAAGAGTAGCACGCGAGCATTTAAATGTCCATATTGTCCAGCAGAGGCTTCAGTTGCTCTGTGCAGACAGCTCTACTTTTGACAAATTAATGCGAATGCACATAAAAACCCAAAAGACGCCACCATATATTATGATGATATGGATGCTTTGTATATAAGAAATCTATTTATACTCATGTTTTGATTTTTGAAAGATGGGTAGTTCCACATTAATTATTTTTAACTTCTTTTTTTTTTTTTAAATAAAAAATTACAGATAGCAGCTGAGTAACTTTATTACATCTTTTTGGTGTTATTTGTGATTTATCTGTATTTATAACCCGTTCTTAATTTTGAAGTTTTACGATTGTATTAAGAGCCGTGAGGAAAATGGTACCAGCAATCTACTAACTAAAAAAGTATACTAATTTTTTAATAGAATATTAGAAGTCTAATAACTATTAAAAAATACATTAAAAATCAAATTTTTAAATTTATTATAAATTTATTTAAGTGGTATGTAATAAATAATGATGCACTACATGGACAAAATTCTTAATATCATTTTTATAACTTTTAGACTTTTAAACTTTTAGTGTATTTTTTAATAATTATTAAATTTTTAATATCCACCCATTTAACCCTTTCACTCCTATAATAATTATAGTCATCGTGTACTTGTATTTTCATGCATTGTTTCTGCGGTTAGTATTGGTTTGAGGTAACTATCTGGTTTCTTTTTATTTGAGAATAAAAATTTCCAAAAGGCTTCAATGCCCTAACACCTGTGTGTTTATTTATTTTTATTTTTTTTTGAAAAAAAAATATTTTTTATCACAATTTAATATATACATCAATCTATGTGTTATAATTTAATTATTTTTTTATTAATAAGGAGTTTCACTATTATTTCTCACATTTATTCTATATCTCTAACTTTATATCTAATCAATAACTGACACATATTTGATGTATATAGCACTAGCGCACCTAGCTAGAATTAATGTTTAAAAATAAAAAAATATATAAAATACTAACAAAATTAATTGATGGTGCTCTATAGATATAAATTGAGATGAAATTTATGGTACAATTTATTATTTTTTAAAATTTACCTCATTTTATCTCACTTAATTTTTTACAAAATAAGATAATACTAGTTAGATATTTCATTTGTCTCTAATGACAAGTAAAAAAAACTAAAATAATATAATATAATATTATTATTTATAATGTAAATTTAATAAAAATATATATATAATATTATACTTAAAATTTTTGACACATTAAAGTTTTAATTTATATAAGATAAGATGGGATTAAATAATATTTAATAAAATAAAATAATATTATATAATAAATTTATTAAAAATATTAAATAAGTATGAGATAATATAATTTACATCTTTATTCATAACTTTAAGTTGTGAATACGAGCTTAAGACATTATATATAATTTGTTGTATTAATGGTATTAGTTTTTAAAATTCCCTCGACATATCCTTTTAAGTTAGATTTGGAGTAGCATTAGTATAATTTTTTTTTTGTCAAAAGAATACCTCACTAAAAATAGGGAGATAGATTAAAGATAAAATAATAATAATTTACCCACATACCCGTACACACACCCATTAATAAAAAATATATATTTGTTAATATTTTTAAATACAAATTTTGTATAAAATCTTGAATGCACCATATATTTTTGAATTTTATGATAAATATTAACTCAAATTTAAAAATTTATATAATTTTCAGTCATATTTTTATTTACTATTTTTTTCTTGATCAGGTCATATTTTTATTTTTAAAAATTTGTTTTTAAATAATACACCAAATATCCCTTAATCTTAAATATTAGTGTTATATATGTTAAATTATAATATATATTAAATTTTGTATTAATTATTAATTGTATATAAAATTATAAATATTTAATAATAAAATAATTATAATTTTTTTTTTATTAATATCGATGTATGAAACAAAATAAAATAAAATAAAAACATTTTTGAATCCTAAATTGCAGAAGCCTTGTCCCTCCCACCCTCCTGGTTCTATATAGTATCAACGACAGAGCACAATTTGCTACATTATTTAGCGTAAAAAATGGCCAAGAAATCTTTATCTTATTGTTTAAGAATTCAATTCTCACTTTAATCTTACCATTCATGCTCATTTTTTCTTCTTCATTGTTCCCCTCTCCTCCTCCTCCAAGACTGATATCTCCATCTACCTCAACCCTACTTCGTCTACCTCTTTTCTGCTTCTCCTCTATCTCTCCCTCTGGTAACCATTTCCGTCTCCATTTTTATTTTCTTATATATTTCAAGCTTTGTGATTCTTACTTTATCATAAGAAAATTGAAACCAAAAATTATTATCTGTCGAGTTCGATTTAATTTTTTTTATTGTTTTACTTATTTTTAATTATTCTTACTTTAAGAGTTTTTACGTCATTGGATTGCTTAGGAGGACTCAAGGAGCATTTTTTCAGATTAACTGAGCTTGTCTATTGGCTTCTTTATTAAGTTTTATATATCTGAGTGCAAATTAAATTACTTTGGAATGTCTAAGGTTTTGAGATTTTATGTAGTTAGGTAGCTGATAATGCTTTGTTGGTAATTTTACTTTATGAAATGAAGGTACAGAGTTAATCTTCGAATTAGTTGAGTTTTGAGATCTGAAGGTGTAGGAATGTGATTAAGACTATGGAAATGGGTTAAAGAAATACATTAGTGTTGTGGCTTGAGCTATCCTGATTAATTATGAATTATGTGGCAATACTAGTGGTCAAAAGTAGAGTAATACCAGTAAGATTGTGTGAAGGGATATGGTGGTAATGGTATGTATAGTCAGGGACGAAACCAAGAATTTTTTTTGAGGTGGGCTAATATAAATTTTAAAAAAGACAAAGAAAGGCTTTCGTACTTTAAAAAATTTTGAGCTTCTCTTGATCTTAATTTATTTATAATATCAAAATTTATAGTTAATATTAAGAAATATATATATCTTTAAAATGTAAATAAAATTTTTTATTTAAGTTTAATGATACTTTAGGACATAAAATTTAACATATCATCAAACAATGGTCAATTATTATGAAGAAAAAGGACTACTAAATATGTACAAATTTATACTTACAATGACATTCAAATTAATAATTATACCATATTTATGGATAAAAAGTTTAAAAGTTATAGTTTTTAGAAGTATATATAACACATATTTATTGATTTGAGTTTAAATTTAAATATTTAGTTTAAAAAACAATATAATTTAATAAATTTAAAAAAAAAAATACTAGATTTTATCTTGATACAGCAAGGAATAAAATTGTAGAGCAAAAGAAGAACAGAGTTTTATAAAGTATGCAACTATGAAGTGGTTTGGTTATAAATAATATATTGAACTTTAAAAGATACTAATAATATTTATAGAATTAAAAAAATTAAAAGGCTACCCGGGCTCATGTCCGGTAGAGTCCATAACATGGGTCCGCCTTTGCTTAGGGGGTCAAATGAATTGTAGCTAAGCTCAACTCCTCTAAATTTTATCTGAGTTGTGTTAAGTTTATATCACTTTTAAATAAGTTGGGTTGATTGGCTCACGGGTTGGCTTATTTATAGTTTTGTAAAATAAAAATAAAGATATTAATAAATTTGCTTAAAAACAAGAATGTTACTGTAAATATTTTTGTAATACAAGAAAAAATAAAAATACTATATTTTTTTAAGTTTGTTTTTCATGGTGGCATTATAGTAATTATTTTTTAATAAATATATTTTATTAAATGAGTTCGCAAGCTTTTCATTAGCTTGGTGAGTTTTTAGCTTATTTAGCTCATTGGAACAATGAGTTAAACTGAATTGAGATACTCGTTTAACACCACTAGTTAAATTAAAAAAATTCTCCACTTCATTCATTGTTTTTCTGTATCTTGAAGTTATGGTAATTTGGGATATATCTTATTTGCTATTTGGATCGAGTTATTAAATTTACAATGATATAGAAATTATTAATTTTACAAACTTTATAAGAGTTTTGATATTTCTGGTTGTTTAAAACCTTATATGCTACTCATTGTATGTTCTCAATGGTCTAGCATAGGCATACAATTCCTGAATGATTAAAGAATTAAACCGTCTTCAAATCCTTGTTTTCTTGAAATATTATAATTAATTGAGAAAAAATTCTGATTTATTATTTAATGGATGATGTGCAGTACGTTTAGTTGCAGATATGGATAGTGGTGCAAGTCCCACTTTATTTCCATTGCATCGATGCAAAACTATTCACCTGGTTTGTCTCGAAACTGATTTTGAATTTAGATACATCATTCATTGGGGATTTGATCCTACTCTCTGTTTGGTTTGAAGGACCATTCAAGCTTGCATTCTTTCTTGGCTTTTGAACGCAAATCAAGGCATTGTTTTTTTTAAAACCATAAATCCAGGTCAGGCATGCACAAGGGATCCACAACGTAGAAGGAGATAAGAACTACAACGCCTACTTAAATCCTCGATATTTTGATGCACAACTTACTCCACTAGGCTGGCAGCAGGCAAGAAGCCAGCCAATTTGTCACTCGTAATTTTGTTACAAAAATAAAAGAAGTATAAGGAAAAACTTTTATCATTATACTCTACACTACGTGAGAAATTATATTGAAAATTTCCTATTTATTGCTACAGGTTGATAATTTGAAAAGGCATGTTCATTCATGTGGGCTTTTAAAGAAGATTGATTTAGTGGTTGTTTCTCCTTTATTAAGGTGACCGGGCCTGGTTTATACTAATATTATTAGCAGCCTTGTTATATGCATTTACTCTTATATTAAATTCTTGACTATAACTTGATTTTTGTTGACTGATAAATCTGTTACTTGCATTGGATTTCGTATTGATATCTAGATTTTTCACTTCCTGTCATTTTGCCCCTTTTCTGGTATTCTTGTTGCTATCATTTGCACTTTTGAATTACTGTAATAAATTTTGTAGCTCAGGAGCTTTATCAGATCTAATAACAAGGATGAACCTTTTTCCAAAATGAAGCTGATTAGCCTAGAAAAGTTTGATCATTGGTGAACTGGCATTGAAGGTGATTTAAGTAGATTAAGGCAGCACCAATAAGTACACGGCAAGTAATGAAGGCTAAGGCATTGAGAAAAGTATGCGCCTACAAATTATTTTGACAATTTGTGTGAACTGATGGAGTATTAAAAGACAAGTTTCAGCCACGGAGATTTAGAAGATAAATTATTGGAATTATTTATGATATTCTTTTAATCTATTTTTGTTATTTTGAATCTATGATATTCCCCCATTTTAGCCATTGCTTAACTTTCGTTATGGTCTCTTTTAACATTGTAGAACTCTTCAAACAGCTGTTGGAGTGTTTGGAGGTGATGGCTATGCAAATGTATCAGATGTACTACCTCTAATGGTGGCAAATGCTGGAAACAGTGGACGATCTGCAATTTCTAGTCTTGATTGCCCACCGTTTATTGCAGTAGAGCTTTGTCGTGAACATTTGGTATATCTTATCAAAATCAAGCTTTTTACAGCTGTGTATTCTTTTAGAGAGTAGGTCAAAGAATATAATTTGATGAATCGTATATTTGCAGGGTTATCATAGACAAAGCATAGCTTACACTACTGCCATAAAGACTATAAATGTTCCGAGAGTTTAAAGTTTCTATTCCATGTGTTGTGAACTTGTCATTGTTTCAATTGTATCTTAATAGTTCTAGTGCTAGTTCAGGCTGGCGGTAGGAATCCATTAAATGTTTCTTGATATCAATTCAAGAGTCTAATTTCATGAATCCATGGATTAATATTTAGTTTTTCTTATGTATGTTCATGAATTTAGGAAATGTATAAACTTAATGTCTAATAAATCATATTGGTTAATGCATCTTATAGTTCATCTCTCTCTCTCTATCTCGGGCCATGTACCGAGCTACTATATGTTTTTGGAATGAATATGAGAGTATGAGTACATAATTTTCCAGCAACAGTTATTCTAGCTCAAGTGTCAGAAGTGTTTCATAGAATCGTACTTCCATGATGCAGGTGGCCATTCCTTATTGATTTTCAATCCCTCGTTGATTGTGATATAAAATGTTTATTAACTTTTTCCTGAGCTTGATCATTCAGTACACATCTCTCGTTGACTTTAGTCTAAAAAAATTGGCATGCATGTTGAACTCTTTGCTTTCAAGTCCCCATGACCATCTAGAGAGAAGGAAAAAAATGTCATGAGTATTTGATGTTACTAACATGGCCTTGCACCATTTTTCTTCAATATTTCTGGCTGCAGGGGGTTCATCCTTGTGATAAGAGAAGGAACACCAGTGATTATCAGTTTTTATTTCCTGCAATTGATTTTTCACTAGTAAGTTGTTTGATAAACTGTATGGATTGGAAATAGTAGAGTTCTAGTGATTTTGTTTTATTTGTAATACTCGTCAATGATCATTTTGGTGGCTTTAGGTGCCAGCTGAGTTGCTGTAGTTTTTGTGCTTGCTACATAGATAACTTTCTCGTCTTTGCAGATAGAAAGTGATGAGGATATATTGTGGAAGGCCGATGTTCGAGAGACGAAGGAAGAAGTTGCTGCCAGGGGATTGAAGTTCTTGAACTGGTAAATATCAGTTTTTTTAAACAGTACCATGGAATTTCTCTTTTTACTTTTGAGCTTTGACCCATCAGAACTAAATTACTAGAACTTTCTAGGCTTCATTGATGATAAGTGTCAAGACCCAACTATAGCATATAACTAAGAAGATAGTTAGTTCATTTTCTAATAGCTTGAACTTTTAAGATAATTAATTGGATAACAATCTTTTAACGTGGTATCAAAAAGACCCAACTATAGCATATAATTAAGAAGATAGTTAGTTCATTTTCTAATAATTTAAACTTTTAGGATAATTAATTAGATAACAATCTTTTAACATGATATCAGAGCAACATTGGAATCAAATTTCTGTGACAACTCCCAAATTAATTATTAAGGATAGTACAAGTGTGTTGGTTATGTATGGTGCGTAGGGTCAACTTTCATAATGTTTTTTCAAGGTTCATCTGTTCATAATTCTAAGTTGGGGGATCCAATTACATATATGGAAAATGTGGATGATTCAACTACCCCCATTTTGAGTATCAAGTCTTGCTGTTTATTTATTATTTTCGATCTCCTTACTTTAAGTGTTTAACATGATATCTTTCTTTATTTTGGATTTTATGGACCTTAACTTGAAGTAATATGTTGATGTCTCAGCTTATGCCTGATTGTTTGTCCCATATTTATGCTATAAATATTGTATATGAACATGGGGTATTTTGTACTTCACAGGTTGTGGACTAGGAAGGAGAAGGAGATAGCAATTGTTACACACAGCGGGTTCTTACTTCATACTCTAAGTGCTTTTGGAAATGATTGTCATCCTATGGTGAAAAAAGAAATATGCAAACGGTAAGTGTAAATGGAGCCTCTTCTTTATTGTTAGAATATATGAAATGGAACCATCTAAACAGTGGACTCACTATCTGATACTCTCAAATCATGCTTCGAGGGGGAACATACATTATATATGTTCTATGATTTTTGTTTTTTGGCAACTCTAAAACAAAACATCAAGCATAAAATTAGGAGTGACTATCTCTAACATGACTCGTTAATCCAATACGAAAATAATTTATAGTCAGAATTGATCTCGGATTGTATTATGTTGTCATGTTATTTTTTTACTATGGGTTAAAGAACAAACACGGTATGGACCCGATTAACGGACAAGATATGCCATCCCTACATAAAATGGTGACCTTTTATCATCCTCTTTGCAATCATAACTTCTCTGTTATCCACTTGTAGCTTTGCTAATTGCGAGGTTCGCTCTATGGTCATTGTCGACAGAAGGTTAGATATGGATTTTTCAATAACCGCATGAGGAATTTATTCTTCTTCTATTACATGATTCTTATGTTTTCATTTATTTTGAACTTGCCAGTATGATTGGATCAGACCCCTCAACAACTAATTATCCTGAAAGGATTCCTTCTGGTTTGGATCTGCCAAGCGGCATTGCAGCTGAGAACCTTGAGAAAGAAAAATCTAATTCTTGATACAAGTTAAAAAAGAAAGGAAAAGAAAAGTAGCAACTATATAGGGCGTCTTTTGCCAAAAAAAAAATCCATATATATTTGAAGTGGTCGACTATTACAATACATAAGTAAATCACATCCTTAAAAGTCTTCGTACTTTGGGATAGCTTTGGAAGTTAATGTATAAGAACTGTATTTTATGCCCAAGAAACTTAATTTAAGCTGGTATTTGATACACTTGAATTCACATCTAGTAATGTGAAAGTAGTATTTAAGTGTTATCTCACCTTAAAGTGATATCTTTGCTTATTAAATTATAATATCCCATCGTTTCTTTTTTTTGTAAAAAAGACTTTATCGAAGTTAGGACTGTCACATCTTTTTAAATTATCAACATTTATTTGAGTTTGTCAATTACATGAGTGCTTAAAGTTGTATTCATGCTCAATATTGAGACATAGGTCCAAGTTTTGAACCTGCGGCCTGCTATTCACTAGACCACATCCTTACGTAGAGTAGCACAACTGTTAGGGCTACCTGCTTATGGCATCCCATTGTTTCCTTTGTCATTTCAATAAGTGGTCTGGTATTTCTATCTATTGGCAAATTTTCTTTTCTAGGCCAATGACATTGTTGGAATAAGGGAGGAAATTGATGCATTTCGATCATGTACCCCTCAAATTGAGAGGGTCATACCAATTGAGTTACTAGGAGATTCTTGAGTTTGACCAAGTTTGGTTCAATTTTACTCTAGTTTGCACACATAAATATGCATACATAGGTGAGCTGAAAAAATTCTAAAAATATACTTTCATACCTTATGCATTCCATCTTATATATCAATGCCATAAGAGCAATGTTCATAAATCGTTCCAAAACTGGGTACCATAGTTCAACGGATAGAACTATACCGAAAATGAGTTATTTCTTTGTGGAGTACGATAAAAATAAGCTCTTTTCAATGGGTAACAAGTTTCTGTATAACAAATAGTTCTTCCATTATGATAAAAGATTAAAGTTAAAAAAAAGACTACAGAGTTATTTGATGGTCCCATGTTAAACACAATACATGAGTGTCATTGATATAGAAAAAGCTTCCCCTATAAACGAACAATCTTGGTCATTCTCCGCATAGCATCCCATGTGTGTGTCTTATGGTGAAAGCACTAAGATGCTTCTGATAGACAAGGGAAGCATTCTAAGTAATATGGTGATATTTTTTCTTTTCATTTAAAATTGCGGCAACGAGAAGAAAATAATAAACAGCTGCAAAGTCAGCTACTTAGAACATTAAAATAGTCTAATGGTTTCTTCTTGGATTGTGCACATAGTTCCTGAAAATAAGAAAATAGTGCTTTAGATCAATAATAATAGTACTAGACCAATTTTATTTCCACCTTTTATCCATAAGTAGAAGATAACTAATACCTCTATTGCAAAAGCTAAACGCAGAATAGAAGCTTCACCCCAAGGACGACCTATCAATTGCATGCCAATGGGAAGTCCTTGTTTATCATAGCCCACCTAAACAATTAACATATTGACAACAAACTTAAGAAATCAACCCATCAAATTACTTTATATTAAAAGGCAGTAATAAAAGAACAAATATTCTATATATGATCATCATGTAATTATATTAGACTAATTAATACAAGATTACTAAGCTTTATAAAACACTTTTGAAAAACTCAGTGCCCAACATATCAGTTAGATTAGAACCTCATTCGATAAAGAATACATTGATTTTTCATTTTTCATGAAGTACACGTGTCTAACGGATACGACAAGGACATGGTGCGGGTATTCGACACTTTAAATTGATGTAAATTTAAAAAAAAAATGCATAAAAAATAGGGTGTCTAACACTCAGATCATATCAAGAAATTAGGACACTCGGTGTCTTAAAAAAGTCCATGTAGAATAGTTAAAGATAGTGTCTAGACGAAGTTTGATTCCTGCTACCAAATATTTACAAAACCAGAAAAAGTTTGGTTAAACCAATAATTCAATACTGATATTCTACTGAAGCAAATGAAAACATTATATTAACCGCTCAAAGCTTCTGTTATCATTCTGTTAAAATTTTAAATCCTTCAGCATTGGATTATTAGAGAATGGCTTTTTTTAATAATCAATATTGAAGCTGGAGGTCCCATTTCCACAAGAGACTTCAAATTTTAAGCAATAAACAAGTTTGTCAATGGAAATGTAGTTCTAAGGTCAATGTAAACATTGCTCACCGGTACAGAGATGGCAGGAAGTCCAAGAAGATTTCCAGCAATGATAAACCGCATAAGATCACCTGAAATAAAAGCTAGACATGAATGCTAGTTTAAAATATACATAAAAGATGTAAGGCATCATTTCTTTTCTCTGGTTTTTTTCCTCAAAACATGGAAGAAATACATCGAAAGGAGATATTCTTCACATGTTTCAAAACAAAGTCCAAGAATAAAATGGGCAACATATTAAACTGATAGCCACAAATGTTCTTAAATAAAAAAGGATACAAAATAATGATGGCACTATCGCTAGAAAATATCATTCAGATTGATAACATAGTCAGAGTCATGCGTTTTGATAGAAATTGGTCGATTGATCTACAATTTTTTCAGAGGATTACAGTAAGTCCTAAAACAGTTTCCTGAAGAACAGTAATCAAGCAGACCTGTAACTTGCAAGTTCGACTCGCCATCCTTGAGAGCAGAAGGTGGTATTATGGGTGCTGTCATCCTGTTATGCATCAACGACGACAGGGTCAATTATTCCAACCATAACTTCACGGGAAAGGAAACAAACAAGAAGATTATAAATCCGACTTATGCATTTCAACATGGCTCTGGATCTGAGATCAGATATGCATGTCCGTACCTTTCATAAAATTAATTATCATATATGATTTAAGTATCAGATGGCATGCAAAGATAATTTAAGTTGCTTTCTAAACTGAGGAAAGTCAACTTTATTCAAATTGGTCAAATGACGTATTAACTCCTCAATTGATACTTGATAGACAGACTTATAAATTTTCATTATCAGTTGGATAACGTACCCAGTTGTTGGGGTCACAATGACATCAACCTTTTTGAATATGTCCATATGATAGTACATCATCCTTCTCCTGGAACAAGTTGGATCAAACTTTGAGAATATAAACAAAACTATACAATGTAAAGAGATTATTATAGCAGGTTAAAAAACCAGGGATCTTTGCCACCATGTCTGCTTCATCAAGAAAACAGTAATAGAATCACTTCCTAATAATATCTTCTGTTTTTATCAATCTTGTCTTCTTTTCATTGTCAGGTCTGCACGATATAAGTTGTTCTGTGGTTGATATTTTGTCTCACCTTAGACACTGAGCAGCAACGTAGTCGGATGCCGTAAATGATTGGAAGAATGCCAAACTAGTACGAGTATCATATGTCAGCCTTGCACCTTTCCTGCAGCAGGAAGAGCATGAGAAAAACAGTATCAAGAATACATGAAGAAAAAAAAATACTTGGGTTTATAATTAAAGAAATGGTCATTTGACCACTTTATTTATTAATGTCAAGATAATTTAAGTTCCATTAGGCTATACATTAAATGCAAAAAAATGTAAAATCAAAGAACATACCCATCCACACAATCTGGATTTAGAGAACACGCAACCTCTGATCCAATTGAAACAAGATGAGCTGTACGCATTGCATGCAACTCGGGAATGACAATCTCTTCTATCTTGGAATATTATAATTAAGAAAAATTTAGGTTCTGAGGTTAGTATGAGCACCTTATTTACTTGTGTAAAAATACAAAATCTGTTTTTAAATTAGAATTAATAGTGATTTATTAAAAATGTGATGTGATAACATAGTAACTTACTTCACAACTATGGGCTTTTGTCAAAAGATTAAGAACTTCGTCGCATTTATCAGAGATATCATTCGAGTACACATCATTAAACCACTGCGTGAAAATCAATATTGTTATATAACATGTGTTAGGCAACTGAGTCTATATGAATTTGATGTTCTGGACAGTAGGGGCATTACAGCTGTGTACTTTCCTAGACGCAAGGATCCCAAAGCATTCAGACTGTCATATGATGGCAAATTTGGCAGACAAGGTGGGGACTGAAAAAATGAGTAAACAATGATTAGGGTTGCAGCAAGAAAAGCAGAACCTAATAAATAATATTGAACAAACCCGTTAAAATTAACCAACAAAAAAATACATGTGAAAACACGTTGTAAGCAACAGGAAAAGTGAAAGGTTCTCATCAACAGCTAAACAAGTAGAGATTTATAACGAAACGATGCAAATAGGTTAAAAGAAATGCTAATATCACCAACTTTTACACCCATAACCCTTACATCCTATCATATGTTAGAATTGTTTTAAAAATCGGAGAATAAGTTATTTTTCTAGATAATATTGACATGTAATACAATATAAGTAATGTGCATGCAAAAGTGGGGGTAAATTTGTGTGCCTTAGCATTTATCATAGGTGAAAACTTATCTTATAAAGGGAAAAAGAATATTTTAGTGATCTAAACTGATTCATTATCAGTTTGAAATACAAGCACGAACTCATGTATTAAACCTATCCAGAAGAGACTATGAGCATAAAAAAAATTGAGAGAAGAGAGGGGGAAAATAAAGGAAGAATTAGCCAATCGTTTGGACTAGTAACAACAATGATTAAGAAGTACCAGGCTTGTACGAATTCTATCAGCAGGAGAAGAGCCCAAAATTGCTGAGTACCTGATGAATAATCAGTTCAATCAGAACACAACATGATATAGTAAAGTATTGCTTTTTGCTTTTGTAAAGACTCCATCTACAAAATCAAAACAGTCATAACTTCTTGAGGTGCTTAAAAACAATCAAATTTGAGCATTTCTTTTAAATACAATGTTAGATATTAGTAGGTTCCTCTCTCTCCAGCCCCCCTTATTCCAACCTCAACATATTTAATAACTCATAACCAACACATTCATATCACCTGATATTGACATGAGACAGAACCTTGCACAACGCAATGAAACAATATTAGCTTTAAGACAAACAGTATACATTTAAACCTTCCTCGGTTATACATGTATAAATAAAGATAACAGGACTTGGATATAAATACCTGCAGTGCATGTACACATGATGAAGGAAACAACAGATGACATGAAATGGTAAAAACCTACCAAATGCAAGTCTACATGTGTATGAAACCACAAAGTGCATGCATGCATTGCAGCAGGCGCACAAACATAATCAGACATTCAAGTGAATGCTAATAGTGCAGGAAAGAACATCATGCAGAAAAAACACATGGCATGATAAGGACTTTGGAAATTAATTTGGTGTCTAGGTTCAGAGTATTACTTGGGGATAAAAGTTTAAAATTTTCTTGTTGAGTCAAAAGTCTTAATCGTAATAGGGTTAGAGTATTTTAAGTCTATAAATTTATTATGTACGAACTAATAATGATTTTGAAAATATGGTGGAAGTTTTTGGCTTTCTTATTTTTTCTTTTCTTTATTTGACTTTCAACTTTTCAATATAGTATCAGAGCATTACAGATATACTGCAGTTCTCAATATTCTAAAACTTAATCTGGCTGTCATTAAAAAAAAAAAAATTGGCAACATTTTATCTCACTCACCCACTTTCCAACCCAAATATCGAGTTAACATCACTACTGCATTGTGCATGAACAGTGCCATATTGACTGATACACTATGTTGGTGTTTTTTGGGTTTGTTTTGTTTCTATTAATCAGTTTTCTGTCTTGCCCTACACCTTTGCTGTATGTTTGAATTAGGAATTTGTTAGAAACAAAATTGAGAGAGCATTGGAAGTACAAGAATTAAGAATATTTTAAAAAAAAATTGTGTTTGATTTGCTGATTAAATATGAGAAAAATAAGAGGTTGAGCAGATATGATTACGATTTCTGATACAAATTATATCAGAACTAACTATTTACGAGGATGGTATTCTTACACTAGCATAACATCCTCAACTGATGATGCAATTGGTCCAATAATTTCCACAGTGCCAGAATCACATAATGACCTACAAAGAGATAATAGAAAAAACAATTAGCTCTCTTCACTGATAACCTCTTGTTATAGTATATCATCAATGTCGTCTATTACAAAAAGATGAATTGAAACAAGATAGTGTATATCAGTCGCTGAATATATGCATTTTCATTTGGTTGAAAAAACTAGTATGGAGCCTCTAGAAGAATTCCAAACGTTGATCGTTGATAGTTACACTAGCATTCTTGAACTATCAAGTATTGCCAACGTCTCACTTTTGTCCCTCAATGAAATACACCATTAAGCCCTCTAGGCATTGATAAGCAATAATTATGCCCTAAAAAAAATTATAGTAAACATTTGGGCATACAAAGACAATAAATAATGAAAAGTCTTACCCTTCAATATCAGTGCGTCCATATGTTGTCTTCAGACCTACCACACCACACAAGGAGGAAGGTATACGAACTGAACCTGCAAATTACATATTAAATTAAATTACAAAACTCATTCTATGTGCAATAACTAATAAATAGGTGTAATCCTTTCATAATTCTACACAACCTCCACCATCTGTCCCAAGTGCAGCAGAGCACAATCCAGATGCCACAATTGCTGCTGGCCCCGAAGAAGATCCACCAGTATATCTTTCTGGTGCATGGGGATTTCTGGTTGTCCTATATATAAATAATGAAAGCATAAAATTCGGGTAAAGAAAATCATAAGGAATGTACAAATGGCAAGAATTACTAGAAGTTTTCAAATATATATGGTAACTGGTTTGATACCTGAGACAATTAACGATTTTGAATTACCATATAGGTTAAAACATTTGAAAAAATAATAATTATTCAGCTCAAATATAATAGTTTCGAAATCAATATTTTGATACAATCCTTTCTGTGCCTGCCATACATGCTGGGCATTATTAACCATAAAAATGCAACTAGTTAAATTAGCAGTTACTGAGTGATTGTGGATGTTATCATCTCAAAGCACATGACATTCACGTGAAATACAAAAAACAAATTTCACATCCATTACATGTAAAAAAGGAGTGGATGGGAAAATTTTACCCATAAATTGGATTATTTCCAGTCGTACCCATGCCCATTTCATGCATGTTCGCTTTCCCTACAAAAATTACACCACAGCTACGTAGTCTTGAAACACAAACTGCATCCTGCCTTACTGTGCGAACCTCATGCATCCACGTTGTTGCACCTGTCATCAAACATTAAAATCTAAGTTGTGTAATACAATAAGAAACACATTACAAAGAAAATGTTGAAGTAAATAACCCTTAGAAGGATGTGGATAGCAATCTATATCATCCTTGATTGCCATAAAAATTCCATCCATGATCGATAATGGACTTCCTGAAAAAACAAAAAATCATCAGTGACTTAGGTTTGATAGGTGGGATCTTTTTTTGGATCATCAATGTAATTATAAGTGTCAACTTCTTTTTATTAAGTACCCCTGCATATTTTACCATGAAGAAGAACTGTGTGAATGTGTCAATTTCAGGAAATATAAAAAAGCAAACAAAAATAAAAGAAAATGTTTGCATTTCCAAAATACCTTCCTCAAATCTCTTTTTTGATGCTGCAGCCTGTTTCTTTACTTCCCCAGCATCAAAAGAAATCAACAAAGGTTGTGGGGGTTTCTTACATTTGAACTCCTCTATCACTGAGATTATATGCTCTGCGACCTACATGTATTTTCATCAGCCATAGATAAAAAATAAATAAATAAAAAAGGGGAATAAAATTTCAACTTACCATACACGGGGTTGCAAGCCCTGACCGATATGCATGTGCATAATCACGTATCTTCCAGTACCGAAATGTTGGAGTTGAATCCCCATTGCAGCAGCTAGCAGGGACATAATGTGGAAGGCATCTCAAGGCTAATTCAACTCTATCTTGTGGTTTTCCATCTTCCTCAAGAATCAGAACACCAGGTTCGGGTTCTAAGTTAAATGTCATAACCATTAAGTTAGTAATATCCAACAAATCACCATTTTCCAACTTCAAGGTTGGTTAAATTGCTACCATGTTTAATTTTCATTTTGAAATTGTTAGGTATAAAATAAATGTTAGTCCATCTCCCAACAACTTGTTGGAAGAATTGTGGCCACGCAGTCTAACACGTAACAGATTACGAGATCTTATATTTAAACCTTGAAATCTCCTTATAAACTATGAGCCTAAAAGCCAACTTGAAATTCACTTACAAGAGGTCGTGGTGTTTAAACACAGGACAACTCACTAATACCATATTGAACTTTACAGAGCCATAAGAACCATGGGTTAGAATCATATTAAACTTTTAGAATTGATCTAGCCTATGGTGCTTATGACTCTACAAAACTTAATAAAAAATTTATAAACTCCCCTTTTTCATCTAACACTATGCCATTGAACACAACGAAGAGGCATACCAAATGAAAAATCATTTATTGCCATTTTATAAATGTCGTAACACTCAGAAGAAGACATCAAATAAAACATTATGAATTTCGAATCTTACCTAAAAACCACCTAATGAGAGGGAAAAAAATCTCAAATCACTAAGACATAACCCAGTTAAATACAAAAAAAGTAGAGTAATAACCTTGAGGAGGAAATTCAGGTTTAAACATGGGTGTCTCAGGTATATGAGTGTTCCGTAACAGCTGCAAAGGGCAACAATTAAAAGAGTCAACCCAAAAAAAACCCTGGTTGGTTAGAAAAACAGCATATAGATAAACAGAAGCACAAATATCTAGAGAAGACAAACCTCAGTCATATTATTTTGCTTCTTGAACAAAAAAATGATCAGGGGACCAATGAGGGGCGTTTCCATCAGCCAAACAAATAACTTGAGAGCAAACCCTGTTAAATTGGGGGCTGCAATGCGGCAAAAGTACACCAACACGTCTTCATTGTAGTTAAAGCTTGAAACTCTTTCAGTGGAGCAGAGACTAAATAACAATTTTTTACTGTGCTCTCATATGGCCAAACATCACACAAGTAATGAGGTTCAAATTACTTTGTAATCAAATGTACACCTCTTCGTTTTATTTAAATTGGTGAGCATAGATATTCATCTTAACTAGTTTTATCCGTTCTCTCCGATGGATGTGCCTCTTTGGATTCAACGTACTTAATTATTTACGTAAATGCTCTCCCTGGGAGAATGATGATCTAATGTAAATCTAGTCCAGATGCTGGTATAATTTTGAACGTTCTCAAGCTAAGAGATATTTTCACATCTTTTTCCTTGTTTTACTTCAATTAGCTTAACTGAGTAGATTAGGCTATCCAAAAAAAGGGTATGAGCGGTTCAGTTCAGTTTAGATTAATTTTTCTGTTTCATGTTTCGATTTGAATTGTTTTTGTAAGTTCTGGTGAAATGGGTTAGTGACGGGTTACTGATGGTCCTTCAGAGGGTTACACAGAAGTACTTTCAAGTGTGATGTGTGGGATTCAATCTCTGTTCTGAGGATTTACCCGATGGTTGAAGGCTGTTTTCTTTTCTGATCGTTTCTTATCATTTTATTCAAATAAAGATCTATTTGCTGTTGCTGGAAATGTTTCATCTCCTTAACGTACACTAACACTTTATTTGTGCTAAACTTGTGACCAAACGATAGTTATGATCATCAAATCGTACAAGTTATGTAGAATTTGTGTTCCTTACAGTGAGTGAGTAAATTCCAATCAAATCGTAGCAAAGTAAACCATAAAACTCGAAAACAGGAAAGATGGATATGGGAGTGAGTACCTTGAATGACTTCGAACTCGTATTTGACTGCAGAGAGGTCCACGTTCTCGGCCGGCACCAATACACGCTTATTTCCCATCTTCAGCAAATGATCGAACGCTTAGCAAGCAGTTCCAAGAGACTCAATTATACAGACACACATGTATATATATATATATATGACTGCGAATTCAGAGACCACAATACGTACCTTGAAGAAGTCGAGACAGAGACAAAAAAGAAGAAGAAACTTATGGTCTTTGGGCGTGTCTCTCAGAAACTAGAGTTGTTGAGGAGTAATTCATTTTACGAGTACTAGGCATGCCCCATTTTGGATAATTTGTTTCGGCTTTTTCTTATCACTCGCTCTCAACTGAATGTGAATTGAATTCTGGTGGTTGGGTTTAAACAATTTTTTTGATCATCTAGTTATTACTCATTTTATATTTTGATTTTATAATTATTTTTTTACATTTATTTCTATAATTTTTTAAATTTAATAATATTAATTAAATTATGTTTTTTAAAATTTAACGTTGTTTTTTTTTTTTTATAGTATGCATACACTTTTTTAAATAAAAAAACGGATTAATGAAAAAAGAGAATTTTTTTTGAATATTTTTAATTATTTATATTTAGATAATAGCAGTATGTTATTAAATAGGACTATAATTCCTTCGTAGGAATGGCAAAAAAAGATTTATTAAATTATAGCTATACAAATATTTGCTACTTTAGATTAGATTAAAATAGAAAAAGTGACACATTTTGAAAATATTTTTTAAATTTTTATAATTATTTATTAAAAAAAAATACAATATTATTCTTTAAAATTTATAGATAATAATGTTAATTTTTTATTATAAAATATATTTTTGAATTTATAAATTATAATATTAATAAAAAAATTAAAATATATTAATTATAGATAAATCATAAATATTTTTTTATAAATTTATAATATTTATTTTTATTTTTATCAATTTATAACATATAATATACTATATTAAATAATATTTAAAAAAAAATATAAATATTTTAAATATTTATATAAATTATAAATTAATAATAAATTAAATACATATAATTAATAAATTAAAATCAAGCAAATCAAACCAAAATTTTTAAATAATAAATCGAACTAAAACATCAACAGATCATATCGAATCTAATCCATTATTATCTCTATTCCTCCTATGTCACCAACCCAATCGATGCTTAATGGACCCCATCCCCTCTCAAAAAGTCCATTCCATCTAGCTTTTCAGTCCTTACCGTAAAATATCAATACCGATTAAAATAAAAATATTTTAATTTTATAAATATATTAAAAATATTATTATTATCAATAAAAATCTTAAATTATTTTTAAAAAAAATTATATTTTTTTAATAAATTTTTTAAATTTCAAATCAATCAATTATTTATTTTTATATGTTATATTTTTTTTATGAAATAAATTAAAATATTATTGAATAAATACGTAAATAAAAAAGATTATAATCAATAAAATTAAATAAAAATATTTAATTATTATTATTAAAAATAAATTTAAATAATATTTTATTAATATTATTTAATATTTTATAAATAATATTTATATTATTAATTAATATTTTATTAACATTAACATTAATATTTATTTATTTTATTATTATTACTGAAGATAATATATAAATATTATTGTAACATCGTAATAATGTCATAGATATTTTTATCCGTGGTTCTCACTAACAAAACCCATAAAACCGCGCTAAGACAACTCGTACCGTGTAACGCTCTCCACTTCCCATTTTCTCTCTCACGCTCACTATCATGGACTAAAAACACAAAAACTAGGCTCTGAAAACCCTTTTTCTCCTTCAATTTCTTCAGAAAAACACCAATTCACTTTGTACCAAAAATGGAAAACTTCTCATACAGCTCCTACCCAGAATCAGGTGACTCATCACCACGTTCCAGAGAAATCGAATACGAAAACCCTGCGCCATGGGACGACCAACAACTCCCTCAGAACTATAAGGTCAAGGTCATGTGTAGCTATGGCGGTAAGATCCTCCCTCGCCCTCACGACAATCAACTCTGCTACATCGGCGGCGAAACTAAAATCCTCGCCGTTGATCGCAACATTAAGTTTTCCTTCTTGATTTCCAAACTCTCTTCTCTTTGCGAAACCGATGTCTCTTTCAAGTATCAACTTCCTGGCGAAGAACTCGACGCTTTGATCTCTGTCTCAAACGATGACGATTTGGAACATATGATGCACGAGTACGATCGTCTTTATCGTGCTTCTGCTAAACCGGCTCGTATGAGGCTTTTTCTTTTCCCTGTTGTGAATGAGAATTCCACTACTGGAAGTTTCGGTTCAGATCGCGAACGTTTTGTAATGGAAGCTATGAATTCGGGTCCGAGTAATCCACCACCCGATCCAAGGGTTAAATCTCCGGTTCAGAGTAACGTGGATTTTCTATTTGGTTTGGAGAAGGGCGGTGGGGTTGGTGTTCCCGGCGTTGCGCCGTCACAACCTCCACCACCACAGCCGACTGTGCCGGAACCCTTGGTTCCTTCTCCGGAGTTTCAAATCCGACAAGGAGGACCTGGAGGGAATCGGGTTATTGGATCAGATCCGATGGAAATTCAGAGGCAAGTACAGGAGTTTCAGAGATTGCAAATTGGTGGAGAACACGAGCAAACACTGTATCGTCGAAAGAGCGATGACAATTATGGTAATGTTGGCAGCGATTATTATATTCACAGGGTTCCTGAGAAGCTTCCTCAAGTTTCTGTACCACCGCCGACATCAGCTCCGGGGGGATATTGGCCTGAAAAGCAAGTATCAAGTGGCGGTTTTACGGCTCATGTAACAGCTACTCCAGGAGCGCCAGAACAGCCTTTTTATGTAATCCCAGCTGGTCCTGGTCCAGTTTATCATCAACAGCCTATGATGCGTCAGGTAACTGGCCCAACCGGTCAAGCATACTATCCGGTGCAGCGAATGGCTTCTGACGTTTACCGGGAACAGCCAATTTATAATATGATGCCACAACCCCAGCAGCCACCAAACCTTCCACCGCAACCGGCTAAAGCGCCACCCACTACTTACCCGGATGGAGTCGGAATGGTTAGGCCCAACAGTGGTGTCAGTATGGGTTCCGGCGATAGCGGACATTACGCACAAGTGGCATATGATAGCGCAGGACGGCAGGTGTATTATACTACGGCTGGAGGTATGGTTGTGCCCCCCCAATCTGCAGCGGCACCACCGCAGCAGCAACCTCAGCACCAACAAGTCTACCAAGCTGTAGCTGCAGCTGAAATGAGAAGCAGTGGTGGCCCTTTGGGTCAAGAGGGTAAGGTAGTAGTTACAAAGGTTAGTGGAGGTTCTGTGTGATTGTTTGTGATAGTATTATAATTAATTATTATTGAAATCTTTGTTAAATATAATATAGTTTATGAGAAATATCTTAGATTATAATTTTCCAGTACTGCATTTGAGTTTTGAGTACTAGTTTCATGTTTTTATGATGTAATGCACTGTTTCTTAGTTGTTAGTTCTTACCCAAGACATATATAAAGTAATAAATTATGTTTGTGATCAATTTGGTTAGTGAATTTTATTTGCAGGAGATATAAAGTTTTTTCCATTAGTTAAATTACATTTTAAATTGGAATTACTTAGATATCTTTAATAGCTAAACAAATCCCATAACCTCTTAATTTTGTCAACAAAAATGATTTCTATCTATTTATTAAATATCCCTTTGTCTTATTTCATTTCACCAAATCAATTAATTTTAAAATAAATGTTTAAAACCACTTATAAATGACCTATAAACGAAAAAAAAATATTAGTTTGGAATAATCCATGGTCGTTTCACGGAGCAATAATAAGATACAAATATATAATCCAGCAGATATGGTTTAATATTGTCCTATTTTAAAACTGTTGGAAGAGGCGTGAGGGAAAGGGCAAAGACCTTATCTGAATAATATTATTAGGCAAACTAAATGATAATTTAGCAATGTGACCGAAAATAGTAGGTAAACATTTATTTTAAAATAATAATAAGAACAAGACTTGCACTAAGGCGGATTTAAATTTCGTTGCCCTCAAGTTTAATTATTGTCTTGTTGATATTATTAAAAAAAAAAAAAAAAACATTTTTAAGGTGATAATTCGACAAAGTCACAAGGACAAAGGACTTGTGCTCTTCTGGTTTAGCACATAAAAGACATTGTCTTATACAAATGAAAAGCAAACAAGAAATAGATGTCGATATCACAAAAATGGTCCATCTTATACATGAAAAATTGCTCTAAAAGTCTCATATAGAAACAAAATGTAACATCACAAATCCAATTTCTTATCATTTAGAGACATATATAATTGCCTCCACCTGGGTATCCTTGGTTGACGAGTCTGAAGGTTTAGTTAGATATGTATTACTCATTTCAAAATTTAAAATACAATAATTCAACCATAAACTGCTTGCTGAAAAGGACTTCCCCTAAAAACTGGAATTTTCATAGACAGGTGTTCAATTTTCTTAGGGGAAATCATACATCAATTACAACCCCACTACCTCTTTCTTTGAATTTAAGCATGTAAGAATGAATCATTTGAATTTTATGTACACATACATATATTAATTTTCATATGGCTTCATCATCAGCATCTATACTTTGGGAGTTGTCACTGTTTTTAATTTTCTATATTTTAACGAGGGAAAATGGCCTCCATCGCATTTTAACTATGCATAAACAAAATTGTAGTGGATTTATCCAAACCAAAAAAATATTAATATTATACTTTTTTTATACATATAATTATATAAAAAATACTTTTAACGTTAAAAACACATTATTTCAAATAGTTAAATTAAATTGTCTATTTTTATGTATATATTTTATATTTTACTTAAAAATATAAGCTAAATCCTAAATCCAATTATATCCAAAATTGGTGCTGAACGATTATGATAGTTAGCAATACGCGTCTCCCATTGATTCCTAGATCTTCCCAACGATTATGGTTGTTTTTATTGTTTTCCAAAATTTTAAAGAATTACTCGTATGGTTAGATTTACTGAACCCAAAATATTCGCCGCGGTAAATGAGTGAGAAAATGCTTTGGTTTCGCTTTTTTACCACCTTCTCTTTTGTCCAAAAAAAAAAAAGTAGTTGTTTATGTTCGATTACTTTAAATTGGATGAAGGTTGTTTCATAAAGACAATCGCACCAAATACACATGGGTAAAGCATGTGTTTGGGTGATATATTGGATATGATATGCGAAACACTTTTCGGGAAAACACAACCTGATCTAATGGAACTATAACTGTAAAGTTGACTTGCTAACTTAACCAAATCATTTCTTAATAGACTGCATAGGATGCCACTAATATATATATATTGGCAATATTTTATAACTTAAAGAATTTATTTTTTATTTTTTATTATAGGAATTATTAAGGATTAGGTTTTGACATTTTGACGATTTAATTTTTGCATTTATATAAACCAAAATTTATACTATAAAAGACGACCTTGATTTCTCAGCCATAAATGTACTAAAGTCTTAATTTAGGTTCACACTTCACAGTTCACTATGATTGGTAAATGTCTGATTTATTATTATTATTTTTTAGACAAATCTCTAATTCGAATTCTATGTATAATTTTTTTTATTAAAAATTGGGCAGGTTCATCAAAGATTGCTACCACACAACTTCAAAATTTATCCTTGTTCTTTGACACTTTTGCCCCACGTAATCTTTCAACTCCACTTCTTTTTTTATGCGAAACTATGGCGGATCTATTCAAACCTCTCTACTCTACTGTAATCTCCATTGCTTGAGGAAGAGAAAATAAATGCATGTTACAAAATACAAGCAAGGTCATTCCTATAACAATAATTGTTAAGTTCATAGTCTTCCAAAAAGCATTAATTTTGCAAAAATATGAAAAACCCATCATCTTAATTCATCGTCTTCCAATCGAAGGAAAAAAGGTTTTTGGTTTGAACATAAGCTTAGATGAAAGAGAGTTCACAATTAGGGGCAGAGCAGGGAAAAAAATTGAGGGGGGTTAATTTTTTTTTTTTTTTATATATAAAATAAAAAATTAGTAAAAATTATAATAAATTATATTTAATTCAACACTAAATTTTTTCATGTCATATTATAATAAAGACATAAAGTTAACACATTATAATTAACTTATAACGAAAATTAAACAAAAATATAACAAGTTAATAAATATTAGTATCATTCATGAATAAATAAATTTATTAACTAAAAAATCTAAGCAAATAAAAAGCTTAATTAAATACATTAAGATAATATAATCTATAATTTTAAACTGCAGACTATATTTAAAAATATATGTTTATAAATAATATAAGAATGATTAATAGTATAAATAAAAAAAATTTCAAAAAAATTCTAAAAGATTATTAAAATAAAATGTCAAAAAATATAATATTTATTAAAGTTAAAATTTAGATTAAAATAAAATATAACAAACATAAACTTAAAAAACTTTAATATGAAGCTTATTATATACTTTTATTTTTTTAATTTTATTTTTATAATATTGAATTTAAAAATATTTAAACATTATTTGGATTTTTATATTTAAGAAATATTTTTTGTAATAGTTACCAAATATATATAAAAAAAGCATATATTTAACCACTTTATTTACAATACATGTCATTTTTATCCATGTATTTGTTAAATATTGTTAATATTTACTAAAATATATACATAAAAATAAGATATAATATATTATTATAAATAAAATATTTATTTAATGTTAAAAATATATACGTAATTAATTTTTAAAAAAAAAATTGACCAAAATTAAAGTTACTTTTAACCCGCACATACATTCGCCCCTGTTTACAATTATGTATGATTCAAACAAGTAGCTTTAGATTAATACAATGATCCAGGGCTTGAATTGGAATTAATACTGAAGGTATGAAAATTACACCATCATTTTATGGACGTATTAAATAATAGTTAGACCAAATAAAAAAACAAAACACATCAAGTTTGGACAAAAATTGGAGATAAGATGAAAACTTAGATAAGCTGCACCTTAATTAGTTCATCTCAGATTTTACAGTTAAAAAGATAACGGTAAAGCGTTTAATTATGTTAAAAATATCACGCAAGAAGCAAACTAGCTTGAAATAAGGGTAATGTAGTCAAAGTACATAGCTAAATTTCGAGGCTGCATGACAGCAACCTTTCATAGCGTGGATTTACCTTGTATCCAAAAAGTTCTATCGTTCACATGTGGTTAACTAAAAGTACGTTTGATATATTATATTAAATAAATTAAATATATTTATATTAAATTAAATTTTAATAAAATTAATCTATATAATATTTATACGATAACTTATTTAATATTGTTGAATAAGAATAATAAATAAATACTTTTTTAAAATAATTCATATAAAAATAGTATGTATTTGTTTTAATTTTCTTACATAAATAATTTTATTATAAAATTTATTTAAATAAATACTAAATTTAATTTTATATTTTTATTAAATTTTATAAATAAAAAAGTATTATTTTTAATTTAAAATATAAGAAAAGGTCGAAACATATAATTTTAGTTATATTTAAAAATTCAAATATATTAAATTAATTGTCAAGAATTATTTAAACTCACATCTTTAATTGTACAAAATTTCTATTTAATCATACTATTTTATATTGTACGATATAGTTTGATTTCATTATCAAACGCTTAATTGTACAAAAGTCATATTGTCATAGTATTTAGTACATAATAACAACTTTTTTGTAACAATAATATTATCATTTATCCATTTTAACACACAATTGATAAATATTTAACATTTTTCTATAAATTGACCACATCATGTACTTAAAAAAAAAAAAAAAAAAAAAAAAGCAGTTCACATGTTTACTAATGAAGCAAAAACACTAAACAAGTAACAACTTAAAATACTCTCAATATGCATTCCAGACCTAGAGGATTCGACTGCAAGTTTCAGTCAATAAATTAATGTTTCGAATAGGGCATGCATGTACTATAATTGAGAAATTGTATGATCTAAATGTCAAATTCTATTAAATATTTGAGTAGAAGTATTATTTAATAAATCTTACAACCAAACCTAAGGAAATTTATTGCTAAGTATTACAACATGAAACACAAACACATCATCACCCTGTAATAAAGTTGATAGAAATTTTACAATATTTCCTAAAGAATTTCCTTCTTTCAATTCTTACCGGTCCCACTCCCAATTATTGTTTAGTTGGAAAAAAAAAACAATCACGAGGCCAAAATATATGGCAATGACCAATTGATATAGAATACTTCTACAACTGGCCATAGGTACTTTTTTCGCATAATATATCTTGTAAGTATCATAATTTGTTATAAGTTATTAATTATTAATTTTTTTAAAAATTTAAATTATTAAAATAAAAATTAATTATATTTTTATACATTCATCACTTATAATAATTATATTTTTTATTTTTTATTTGATTAACCGCAATGAAAATAACATACGCAAGCATCAGTTTCATTAAAATCAGGATCGCAATTTCCAATGGCAGCACCTTGTGACTTACACTCATTGTCACACCTATTAAAATCAGTACATTTCCCGGTGTACGTTGTGCTCAAACTTCCACAAAAATTATGAGCCTTTACCATTTGTGTACCTGCATATAAATTTCATTAATTTTATTAATAATTTTCTTACGACATATAGCCTTTTTTATACTCATATCTTCTATCTTATGACATATATAAGTATGAGAAATAAATATATTTTTTTAATTTTTAAAATAATTTTAATGCATAACATAACATAATTTAAAAAATGTGAGTAAAAAAACATATATATATATATATGTGTGTGTGTGTGAGAGAGATAGTAGCATTCTCATAGAACCCCACTCACATAATTATGTTGAATTAATATATCTATTTTTTTTTTTTAAAGAAAAACCTTTGGATTCTATAGTTGAATTATGTTTTTCGTTGAAGAATAATCTCTCTCTCTCTTTCCTCTTCGTTTTATAAAAAGTGTATTTGTTTCTTTTATTTTAAAAATATGCATTATATGTTTCTCTTAAAAAAAAATTAGTGAAGTAGCATAACATATTTATATTTAAAAAAAATGTATTTTGCCAATTATCAAAAATGTTTGATATGCCAGTAAAATAATCAAATATGGGTGCTTCATTTAATTGATTGACATTCTTCTTTATATAAAATCATATCAAAAATCACCTCCTCTTTTAAAAAAAAGTAATCAAATATTGGATTTAATTTTATAGATACCTAGTATTCCACAAAATTGCACTTAGCTTATCTACTTATATGAACATCAAGTTGTATTAAGACTGCTCGGAGACGGATTACAGCTAAATACATGTAGCTAGGTTACTAATTTGTTATTATAGGATGTTAATTCCAAAGTTTAATATTTGATTTCAAGAAACATATGTTTTATCATTCTCTAATTAGATTATATTTTTTTAATTAAGTTTAATTTTGATTCTCTAATTAAAAGTGCAAGTTGAAAGAGTGAGTTAGATGAAGTTTAAGTCGACCCGTTTCTGATTAACTTGTTTAGTCTTAACTAAGATATAACTCGTTTAATAAATAAATTAAGATGAATCTATCAGTTAATAACCCCTTTTGTTTAATTTTAACTCAAACTTATTTAAAATAATTGGTTTCGTGTTAAATTCGCATAATTGCAAATTGTGTAAGAAATTACAAGTTTTAATTAGAATGTATTTTTCTTTGTGTACAAGTACGTGAAAATAGATAACTAACCCTACCAATTAGGTGTCTTTTGCTTGGTGTACATCTACTTAGTGACTATTGAGTACCCCCTCTGTTTTTATCCACTCACTAACAACTTCTAACAAAACACTTAGAATGCAACTTTTTTAAGAAATCAAAGAAATCCTCAGACGTTGAAGTAATGCATTCAAAAAATTTATTACTGACACCTAAAACTACTTAGATTTAGCAAAAATTAAAAATAACAAAAAAAACTCATATAAATGCCAATGAACTTGTGTCTCAATTAAACATACAACTCATTTGAATATGTAGAAGGTAAAGTTCACAAAACACATTAGATCATTCAGTTCCATATTATGAATTTAATGAAAGTTTCTCAAATGGGCATTAAAGCTTAAAGTAACTTGGATACATTAAATAGGAGAAATTTTTATATGAGTCAGGTTCATAGATGATATTGAAAACTCTTAAAATTTATTATTTTAGATAGATGTATTTACTTACATATGAGAGGTCCTATTTTATATAAGTACTAATAATATTTTATTAAAATTATTAAGGTATTGAAAATAATCATGCAACTTGCTCAAGTTTTTCATTAAATAGATAACATTCAATTGATAATTTTTATTATTTTTTTAGTTAAATGGATAAGCAGGTGTATAGAGATGGGCCGATCCAATAAGGCACTTTATAAGCTAACACTATTTCTAGGAAAAAAATCCAACAACAAAAAGAGTTATGTTTAAGCCTAATAAAATGAACATCACACAAAGCAAGTCCACTTTTCTGTGACTTGGTCTCGCATTTCTTACACTAGCAACAGCACTTTCGCGCTGGTAAATAAGTACGTAAAATTTGACAATAATAATCGATTTATTAAGATTATATAAATATTTGTTAAATGACTTGGGACATACATGAGCAAAAGAATTGTACCACTATTTTTAATAAATATTTAGGCTAAAAATCTTTTGAATAATAAATATTTTAAATTATAGTAATTAAAATCTTTTAACATATTTACACTATCATAATTAAAATCCCACTGGGCCTTTTACTAGAAACATTCTCATTTAAAAGTCTCTTTTAAAAATTTTAACAATTAGAGGCCCCTTTCCGTTAAATTACCGGAAGAATTGGGTTTTTTTTTTTTTTTGCAGAGAGTAAAAGATTGATATAGTAATTATTTACAAATAAAATAGATAAAAATAATATATTTAAAAAAATAACATATTTAAAAAATAAAAAATACATATTTTAAAAAATAAAGTTATTATTTTATCTATAATATCTCTTTACTAATTAAGATTGTAATCAATTTATTCCACTAATTTTAATTAATATATAAATATTTTAGGTAAAATAATAATTTTATTTTTTAAAATATGTATTTTATATTTTTTAAACATGCTAGTTTTGTCCTTTTTATTCTTAGCTACAAATATTATCTATATTGAGTCTTTTTATTCATTTTTATAAACTTTTTTACAGTATTATATTTTATCAATATGATACAATTTCTCTAACATCTCTCCTCAAATTGTGGGTTTTTATCTCTTACAAAGTTTAATATTTTTGTATTTTTAACTTATTTATTATATTATATTCTATTTTAGTCACTTATTATTTTTCTTTCACAGACTTATTCATTTTTCTTTTAGAGGTGAGGCCCATTGATCGATTAAAATTCTGATACTGTGTGACTATAAGAATCATGAGCACTCTAATTTCAAAATCATATTTTTTATAAATTTTTTCAAAATATTATCTTTTATTAATGTAGAATAATATTTCTAATACTAATATCTTTAAAAAACATAGTAATAAAAATAGCACTAATATATAATACTAATTTATGTTCATTTTAATCTAAATAAATGTTTTTTTTTTTTTTTTATTATCAGGAGTTTTTGGAGTACTAGTTAATAGTTGAGGTAAAAAAAAGAAATCGTCTGCACGAAATATGATGTTGTAATACTTGTATCTTATTACGACATATGTAATACAACAATAAAAAATGATTTTAAATGGTTATATTTTAAAATAGGGCTTTGGAGTAGAATGGGCCTGTCAAAGAGCCCCATAGTTAATAAAAAGCCTTATGTTTATGTGGCAAGTGAAAGTTCGAAATTTCATTTCTCCAACTCTTTAAATTTCGTTTGATTTAATGTTATTTGCCAAGTGCAAAAAATGAAAATCAAAACCCCACATTTACTTTGTGAATGTGAAGATAAATGCTGTTGTAAGTGTTAATATGAGGATTAAGTAGAGAAGAATAAAAGAATTCAGAGAAAGTTTTATGATTATGTTTTGAAGCATTTTTATTTATAGATTGTGAAGACATCTAAGGAGTAAGGAGTAGGGGAAAATTTAAGCCTTTTATTGTTTTATTCATTAGAGCGCCAACTTAGATCGGATCCTTCTTATTCGGTCAAAGCTAAATTTTGTGATACTTTACAAACGTTTTATTAGTCTTTTGAAGACATTTTGCTTCCATTTATATATCAAAGGGTTGTGTTAGTGAGTATAATTTTCACGTGTGATTACTATATGTGTCATATGTGGCAAAAATGTAAATAAAAATAGTTAAAAATATAAATATTTTTTTATAATATAAATAAATGTGTTAATAAAAATGGCTAAAAAATATATGTTGTAGCATAAAATATAAACAATTTTATTAAATTAAGAAATAAAAAAGAGTATGATCTCTTAAGTAATTTATAATTTTGTTAAATAAAAAATTCTACACATTCTATATGCATTATTTTTTATTTTCTTTAAAAATTACTTTTTAATTCAAATTAAGAAGGCAGAGCAATGGCAAAAGAAATTAGAAACCAAAGAAAGGCAGAAAAAGATAGTGAACATTGAAATAGTGATCCCAATTTGGGCTTTTTATCCATGTCATCACATTTGGACCCCACCGCCATACAAATATAAAAAAGTTGAAAAAACAAAATGCACGACAAATTCATCCCAAATTCAGTCCAAACTCAAATCCAAATTAGAACAAGCGCACATCTAGGAATCTGCCATCTTTCATCCACGTTTAATAAATCTCCACGTGTAGAATCTCTATATCTCAACCGTCCATGCCAGATCCATTGGTCAGTTTCAGGTCAGCGAAAGTAACTACAGAAACCGTCCGATCAACAAAACATTTGAAATCGACGTTCAAATATTTGCCCGAACTTTCATGGGGCAGATCTCATCGCCTTTAAGAACCAGCCCTAGCCCTTCTCTTGTTCCTCGCTCAGGTTAGGGTATCTTCTTCCATTCTCCAAACCCTAACATTAGGAATTACATGATTCTCGTCTTAGCCAAGTTTAATTTTTATTTTTGGGTTGAAGGACGCGAGTGAGTTTTGAATTTGGGGCGCGTGTAGTTCACATCTCTTGTGAATTCTTGTTGATTTATCGTTCGTCTGAATCTGGAGATCCTAGCCGGAGTAATTCTTGCTTGAACTTCACTTTCCGTACTTGTATGTCGTCCGCCGGAATTCTAGCCAACAGGAACGAACCCAATTGGCCACAATCTAGAGGCGGATTGATGGGAAAAATCCCTTTCACAACAAACCCTAACCCTAAGAAGCAGTTTCAATTTCACGGAGATTACAACAACGGCTGTCAGAACGATGAGTCTCCCGCTATGACCCAAACAATTTCGGACAATGCGTCGTCAATAAATCGTCGTTCCAATAATGAATTCAATTTGGGTAATACCCAATATGTGAGCTTCAACGTCACTTCTTGTTCTAGGAAGGAACTGACCGAGCTGAAGAACAAATTGATGTCCGAGCTCGAACATATTCGTCAATTGAAGAACCGAATTGAATCGGGAGAATTGATCTTCAGGTCTAATCACAATCCTTCGACCAAGAAACATAATTCTAGCAAAAAAGTTTCTGGGTCGAAGCGACCGATGCCTATTAGTTCAAACCATAGCAAAGATTCGTATCCTAAGAGGTTGCATTCTGAAAACGTTGATCTGATGAAAAGCTGTGGGAAGATATTGTCGAAACTAATGAAGCACAAGCACGCTTGGATCTTCAATAAGCCCGTTGATGCTGTAGCTTTGAAGCTTCACGATTACCACGACATAATCAAGCACCCAATGGATCTTGGAACCGTTAAGTCAAATCTCACCAAAAATCTCTACTCTTCGCCTTTAGAATTTGCTGCCCATGTGAGGCTGACCTTCAACAATGCAATGACCTATAACCCTAAGGGTCACGATGTTTACATTATGGCGGATCAGCTTCTAGCAAGATTTGAGGAGCTTTATCATCCTTTGAATGTAAAATTGGTTGGTGGGTTGCGGGATGATCAGGGTTATGAGGAGGATTTGCAAGCGAGCTCGTGGGATCAGGTCGAATTGGAGAAGCCAGAGTGGCTACCGTCGAAGCAAGACCAGCCACCTCCACCAAGGACGGAGAAGAAGCTGGAGCAGATTCGTGGAGGTCCAGTTAGCTCGTCAAACCCACCACCATTGGTGCAATCACCTGTGCGAACGCCATCTCCAATGCGGGCTCCACCAGTGAAGGCTGTGAAGCAGCCGAAGCCGAAAGCTAAGGACCCGAACAAGCGGGGTATGAGTATGGAGGAGAAGCACAAATTGGGAATTGGGTTGCAGAGTTTGCCATCTGAAAAAATGGAGCAGGTTGTGCAAATTATAAGAAAGAGAAATGGGCACTTGAAACAAGATGGGGATGAGATTGAGCTTGATATTGAGGCTGTTGATACAGAGACTCTATGGGAGCTTGATCGGCTAGTCACCAATTGGAAAAAGTTGGTTAGCAAGATGAATCGACAAGCTCTCATGGCTAATAACAACAACAACATTGCCTCAAATAAAGGCGATAGGGTAATTTCTTATTTGAATTTCACAATTGTTTTATGTGTTTGCTTATTTTGATTCACATTTGGCATAATATTGAACTCTGCTGATTTGTGATTGGAAAGGAATTACAGGTGAGTGAGAAGATTGATGCTCCATTAGAGCCTAAAAGGCCAAAGAAAGGTGAAGCTGGAGATGAGGATGTTGACATTGGTGACGACATGCCTGTGAGCAGCTTTCCTCCAGTTGAGATTGAGAAAGATGAAGGTGGAGGCCATGCTAGTAGTGGTAGTTCTAGCAGCTCGAGCAGTTCAGGAAGTGATTCTTCGTCTTCTAGTGGTATAACCCAATTCTGAAGCTTGGATGTTGGCATAAGAGATTTATTCTTAGTTGAAATGCTTAATTGTGCTTCTGGTCTATTTCAGATTCCGATACGGGTAGCTCTTCTGGCAGTGACTCTGATGATAATGCTCAATCGTAGTTGGAACACTGCTAATTGAACTAGACTGAAGAACACTTTATAAGCAGAAAGAGCTAACTGATGAACAATGAGTCAAATTTGAGTGCTTTCCACCACAGAGGAGCCTGAAAGGTTTGACGGGTCGCTTCGGTTCTGAGGTATGACTCGGTCTACAAGTGCTGTCATTAAAAACTTTTTGTGATATGTTAATGGCAATGTGGAGGTCTCAAACTTGGAAGAAATGGATTTGTGATTTCTTATGGCTCCTCCTCTGCATTATTATCAAAGATGGAGTGTGAATTGGGCTTTACTTGGTTGGTCATGTTGTCCAAGTTTGATGTAGAACTTGTAAAGAGTACTTTTAAAATGAAAAAAAAAGAAAAAAAAAAGAAACAAGAGATGGAAATCTAGTTAGAAGGTAGAGAGAGAGAGAGAGGGAGGGAGTACCATCAGAGATGAGTAGAAGAAGAGTAGCGTGAGAGGATTAGAGCTTTTCAGAACCTTGTGTAAACAATTGACAAAACTGATATACATTTTTTCTTGTTAGAGCTATAGTCTCTAATGTGTGTTGACTGAGACTTGGAAGTTGGAATTCGTTTATATAACGACTACTGCCGAACGACTAAAAGATTCACGTATAGGTGTTTGTTTACCTCTTATACAATGGAGTACCATAATATGATAAAAATAATAATAATATTAATAATAATAAATAAATAAACCTCTTAATATGATAAAAATAAATCTCCCCATTCATGTCCCATTTTGCTGGACTGTCCGAAAACCTTAAGTACTAGAAGAATCACCTTGGCGGCTGATCAAAAGACTCGAGACCATCCCTCTTCAGGAGCCATGCTAAGCACATGAGACTTTAAACACAACCACCTTAGTTATGATTGATGTTTCTAGGTCCAATCAGATTTTGCATTAGCACATAATATGACACAACAAACGCGATAAAATCAATTTTGAGTAAAATCACAGCTATCTCTCCACTTACTACAAGCTGTTTGCCAGAGTGCAAGGCTTGTTTGAAAAATAAAAGCCAATGTGCCTTTTCATTTTTATCATTGAATTTGGCTATTTAGAAGACAGTATACAAACTGGCCTTTTTTCTTTCTATTTTTTTTTTTAATGATAAACTTTCGGTGGTAATTTGATTGGTCCGACCACTTCTCCTGACTGTGAGTGTTAAGGCACCAATCAAGTCCCTTCCATGTATTTATCATTTATATTTTTTATTTTTTATTTTTTATTTTTCAAAAAAATAATAAGTATGGAGAAAAAAGATTCAAATGGCTCTGGATAAATTGCATGTTTCTATAAGTTGTGTTCTTACAGCGATAGTATTGGATTGTGATTGTCAAAGTGCAACCAAGTCATTGGTTGAAAAGTAGCATTACACATCTTTTAAGAATGAAGGATATTTAGTATGTACCACACCACGTGTAATAGATTATAGACTAAGCTTCAAGACTTTGTTTTTGTTCTATTTAGATCATGTTGTCGTTATCAGTAAAATGTATTTTGTTTTTATATTTGTGTCGCTTTTGCTTGTGCTTCTGCTTTGGCATGAACAATTATAGTGCTAAATGTATCTTTTTCCTATATGGTATCTTATCAATTATCATGGTCTTAGTAACAAGTCTTTCTTCATTATCAACCACTTTTTAAACATTGGTTTTCAACATACAAGACAAACCACTACATTTTATTTATTTATTATTGTTGTGTTATGAATAGAATTATGGGATCTTCACTTTGGGGTTTGAGAATTGTGAAAAACACATATTTGGCAATGTAATTAAAGCCTTAAGAGAATGATTAAATTGTTACCTTCATTCACCTAATATCTACAGATATATCATAATATACTTTTTTGAATGTCGCATTTGCTATTTAAAACCCAATCTCTTCACTACTATTTCACAACAACATTGTTCGTCACTTATAATCACCTCCATGGAAATTACAAGATCAACCATTACTCTCTCTTGCATTTTCATCCTATCACTCGTCTCTTGGCAAACTACATGAATGTATGCCAAGTGTCCCAGTTATTTTCTTCTTTTAAATAAATGTACAACAATTTCGACACCACAAGTCGCAAGTATAAGACGGTTAATTCTTTTACATGATATTCTCTAGTATTGCAAATAAAATACACAATAAAAATTATGATAATTGTATAACATGACACAAACACAATCTACAAGACAATATTTTCACTATACACTAACACAACAAAATGTTTGACAAGACGAGAAAAAATAATAATAAAATAAATCAAACCATATATACATGGTTGTTGTTAAAATTCTTATACTCTCTACTTTTATAAATAAACAGTTTACAGTTACACAAAAAAAAAATTGTGAATTATTCACATGTCAACTCACAAGTAAACACAAAATAATTAGCATCTAACAATAACATGATTCGCACTCATATGTGCGTACTATTTATTTTTAGTATAAATAATAATATGAAAATTAATTTACTTTTTATTATATTATATTCTATTTAGGTCAATTATAATTATTTTCTTTCACAAGATTCATTCATTTTTTTTTGCAAGTTGAGACCCAAAATATTTAGCCCATTGATCGACCGAACCTTTAATGTCATGTCATAGTTTATAAGCAATATGAGATATGCATTCCTAAAAAATTAACCTAAACGAAAGTCAAGTCTTATATTACTTAACACTACACTAATATGAAACAATTCTTTCTACTCTCTAATATTCATTCTTAAAATATGGGTTATTTGGACCGATGCTTTATATTTTTAACATATTTTATTATATTTTAAATTTATTAGATTACTTATTTTTTTTACAAAGTCATGTTTTTTTTTATTTAACTTATTTAATCGACTGAGGCATTTAGTATAATATAAGATAATATTTCTAATATATAACATACAAGTAGTTTAAGGAGTGGTGGTGGTAGTAGTGAAATATATCTTTCTGTTTGCGAGACATGTACTTACTGGTTGGTGTCGTAAGCTGCCAAATTCCGATATTATAAGAGATGCTACACTAATGAATCCATGTGTAAACAGTAGTTGACATACAACTAATTAAGCACCACCATATTCTTAAACTAATATGAGAAATTACATGTGAATTATGACTCACTACTCTTACACATTTATCAAACCTAGGTCTTGGTAGTCAAGTGAAAATTGTCTCAAAACTTGTATGATTTTGGGCATCCCCAATTAAAATGCAACTTTTTCACCTTCTTTCCACATCGGCCTCATTAGGTACCCACTATTTCTTAAAAAATTATAATTGTGAAAAACCCATATTTGGCAATGTAATTAAAGCATTAAAAAAGTGATTAAATTGCTCCCTTAATTAACCTAGTCTCTATACAGATCTCATTTTATACTGTTTTGAAAATTGAGGGTTTGCATTTGTTATTTAAACCCTCATCAATCTTCACACCATTTAGCACCAACATTGTTCTGCCACTTATAATCACCTCCATGGCAATTACAAGATCAACCAATACTCAGCTGACTCTCTCTTGCATTTTCATTCTAGCCCTCGTCTCTCGGCAAACTACATGAATGTAGTAAGCAAAGTATCCCAATTATTTTCTTCTTTTAAATAAATTTTCACACAATTAGTAAGTAGGAGAAAGTTTTTAGTCCAATATTTATGATCGTTAATTCTTTTTTATTTTTATATAAGGTCATGAAATCTCTAGTATTACAAATATAAAAAAAATCTAATCAGAACTGATTGTTATTAAATTCTTATATTCTCTACTATTATAAATAAACAGTTTATATAATCAAAAATTGAGAATTTATTCAAATGTCAACTTACAAGTACACACAAAATAATTATCATATAAAACTAACCCGATTCTCATAAAACTTATTTTATGCTAAAAAGCTTCCAGGTCCCCAAATTTTAGAATGCATCATAAAAAAATCCCAAATTTAAAAAAAAAAAAAATTAGTATATTTCAACAGATAAGTGCTAGAATAAAAATTTGGAGACTTAAATGTAGTTTTCACATTTAAATTCTTATACTTTTTAAAAAAGATTTGACAATGACACTAATAAGTTTGAGAACTAAAATGTTTTTTTTTGTTTTTGTTTTTTAGTTTAAGTACCTCTAAGGTTTGGGGACCTTAATTAGAAGCTGTACCTTTAGTATTTTTTTTTTTTTTTTAAGTTGTGATTGAATTTGTCAAAAAGTTATATGACTTGAGAACAGGCAGTGAAAGCACGATTGAGACAAGTAATGATAATAAAAGGTATGAAGAGGTTGATATTAGTAGCTTAAGGAGTGGTGGTGGCAGTATTGAAATATATATTTCATTTTGCGACACATGCAATTGTGGTATTTGGGGGAGCGGTTGGGTGGTGCTGTAAGCTGCATTATTCCAAATGCTACAAGACATGCTTCATAGATGAAGCCACGTGTAAAAAGTATTGCACTGAGTAACATATTGATACAACCAGTTAAGCATCTTCAAATTGTTAAAACTATTCTTTTAATTTGGCTTCTATTTTCATTAGTTTTATTATTTTATATTACTAGAAATATATCTATGTATTGCCATCAATTTCATGAATAAGGAATTAATAAAGAAGCTACAAAAATATGAGAAATTACGTGGGATCTATGACTCAGTCTTACACATTTATCAAACCTCATTAGGTTTTGTAGTTTTGAGATCCTAGATTAGTGAAAATTGTCTCAAAATTGTAAATTTTAACAATAATATACAGGAGTTATATTAAAAACGTAATTTTATTCGTCTTTATTAGAGTACGAACTCCATCAACATCACAATAATAGTATACGTGAGTTATACTTAAGAGTAAATGTGCACAAACTTGATCAATATAACAATTTCGTATTGATGAAGCATATATTTATCCTCATAGTGTATTTTTAAGTAAAGATGCAGTAAAAAAGTAAATATAATGGGGATGTATAGAATTATCCGAATCATATACATATGGCAAAACAACCTTGCCGAGTATGTTAAATCAATCCAACACCGTCCACCTAAGTGGCCTTCCCCTTGGGAATGAACAACACTACTATACTTGCTGAATATCAGTACTCTTCTGTTTTGCTTAACAGAACATGCATCAAATGATATTTTCTTTCATTAAATTGAATAACAAATAAAAGAAAATAAGGGCAAATCACAAATGAGTAAAATTACGAGTGCACAACTCAGGCCTATGATTTTGTATCAAATGAAATAGACAACTAAAATTTTCGAGAATTAAATACAACAATCTATAAAGATGAAAAAACTCAACCTTCAAAATTGTAGCTGAAACCGAGAACGAGTGCTTATCTCTTCAAACTTGTGGGGAAGAGTCAAAAAACTGTAACTGATAATAGTAGTAGTAATAATAATAATACAAACTGCTTTCACCACCCATTTAGGGACATGTAGGCTTTCCGTAAAAACACATGGTGAAATGTGAATCTTAACTAATGAGTGCTCATATTCAGAGCAAAGGAGGTACAACTAATCAAGCAAGCGTTCATAAAAGCTTCTTTAAGTTGTTAAACTGATCACCAAATTGGGACTCGCACATCTCATGAACTTTAGGTTCCAAGCTTTTGAGAAAAGACTTGGCAAGGTTAGTGACACTTATAAAGTTAAAAATCTTGCCACAGAACTTGCGCACTTCAGCCCGCCTCGACTGTTTTTCAGGCTTATTTGTCACTAACACTTGGATTAAACGACACAAGTTACTCAAATGACTTTTCAAAATTTTCTTCACCTCATCATGGCTACTTCCATCTGACGATCTCAGTATTTCAAAAACCAAATCCAGGGCTTCTACTCTTCGAAACTCTGATTTTGTATCAGCACATTTGTTGATGATCAAGCCAATTAGATGACGACCAATCCAGGGCCTTCGGCGAAATATTTCCTTCAAAAATTCAGATTTGATTTGGGATTTTTTACTATCAAAGTATCCCACCAGAATATCTTGGAAAATATCATAAACTTGCTGCAAGTCAGATTGTTCAAAGTTTCTTGCATCAATGATCTTCAGAATCCAGAAGGTAGAATCCTGAGCAAGGGAAGCAATCATTTTCTGTCGGTTCAGGGAAGCCGATTGCTTCTTGGACAAGCTATTAGCTGGTTTCTTTTTCTTGATTGGTTTTGATGACAACTTCAAATTCTTTTGCAACAAAGATTCAAGATTAGAAAGTTGCACGTATTCACCTTTAGGATAGTCCTTCGCTTTAAATATTTTTTTTTGAAGAATTCCCCATATACGCTGCACAAGCTGTTCACTGCTTTCTGCAGTGTGAGCATTAACAAGCGCCTGAGCCAACTTTGAATATACCAAGAGAACTTGTGACTTACCTGTATGATTGTGACAGAAGACAAACAAAGGAAGAAGAAAGTTCAGAACAAAGAAAAAAAAATTATTTATGTGATAAAAGATCACGAGAAACCAATCCTTTTTGTATCAAATAATAATGTATTAAAAAAAAAAACCATGAGACATTAGTCACCAATGAATGATGTTTCGGTCAAAACTCCCATGCATGCAAATATGGATATCCATTAAAGCTCTCATGTGATAAAAATTTCTGCTTTTACTTCTCTCTTTCTAAGCTTGTATCTTATTATTAATGATGCTGATCTATGTGCCTCACATGACAGAAACGAAAATTTAGTAAAAATATCACCCATTTTATGGCTAGGTCACTTGGTCAAAAATAACACAAATAAAGAGGTCTGGGACTAAATGTGCCTCTTCATTCAAAACTTTTAACTATAAAGAGAAGTAAATTTGGTCGCAAACCTCTATATATGCAAAAAGTTTTATCTTTCGAGACCACTAGTCAAAACTTGTTCTAGAGTTGTGTCCCTATTCCAAATTCAAAGTACCCATTTGAAATTCCTGAATTGTTCTTAAACGAGTATTATATCTTTGCACCTCAGCACGTGATAATGACAAGATGGGAAGAGCCAGACTTACATGGATTTTCATGTAGGTAAATTTCAAGCAATGAGAGGACACGGAGCTTAAACAGCTCGAGCTGGAAATGAGCAGATTCACTCCCAGCTTGATTCTTTTTCTCTTTAAAAATCTGGGCAAGATAAGTGTCCATTCGGAACATTGCATCGTCATCCATTCCTCCATCAGAATCATCTGAACCTTCAGGAACAGCTTTGTCAACTAACTCAACTCCACCTACCATCTCAGAGTCATCAGTCTGCTCATCATTTTCTCCAGTTTCCCCTGTATCAGCCTTGTCAATAATCTCATCTTCTTCAATGTCAAGAAAATCATCGTCATCCTCTTCACTTTCGTCATTTTCACTATCAGCCATTTTACGTCTTGTTGGTTTCAAACTCTTTTTGATAACCCGCAACATCCGCAGTAAACCATCATCCGTGATATCATCACAGAAGTATTTAAAAACCTATAGAGAGAAACAGAAGCCAACCAACAATATTAGGAGATTTAAAAAGATGTACATGATTTAGGATGTACTATAATAATTTATCTATGTTTCTTTTGTCTTATGTAATAGCATCTCTAGTTGGACCACTGCTTCACTTTGTACTTCGTTTTTATAATTTAATGATATGTGTTTATTTCCTATATAAAAAAAAAATCTTCAAAAAGAAAAACTAACAAATTGATCATCCAAGAATGCTGCCATAAATACCCAAAAAAAAAAAAGCATTTGTACTTTCAAGAAGGCATCAAACTTGTTGGAGGGACTTGAAGGATCACATGACAGTAGTAAATGATGCCATATGATATAATCAGTCACAGAACCGCACCAAAACTCCACAAATTTCACAGAGCAGCAATATCAAATAAATTCTCTCTGATACAAATGTAAGAAAGGTGACACAAATGTACAGCTATTGAAACCAAGAAGCATAACTATATCTCACCTGCTCAATTGCAGTTCGCAGGGGAGCTGTTGATTGTGGCAATAATGAGAGCAATGTATCCACAAGAACGTCCATTACTTCAGGCATTGTATCACCATCCATGTCCTCTTCAACAGAGTTATCAAGAAGATCAGGAGCAGGGAAAACTTTGGTACAGCAGATAATTAGCTCAGAGGCAGCTTCTGAAAATTCTCTAGGCTGAAGGAGCACTTGCAAAAGCAATTGGATGAGCAAGTATCTAAGTGCATGCATTTTATTTGCATTAGTACCAATCCCATGATTCCGTTCCTGCCATAAATAAATCATTAAAATATATGCAAATTATGTAACAAGGAAAAATCAATTTCAAAGAACAAGATAATAAGAATGTTAAACATGTCCTAGATTACTCAATTTATCAACCAATGGGAAAATGGACATTGGTACGTTATAAACAATATCATATTAGAGAATATAATTCAGCATGCTGAAGAATCCTTATCCATAACCAAACTGATTTTGGAATTTGCTCAAAGGCATATTCTTTTTTTTTTTTTTGGTCATGCTCAAAGGCATATTCTGGACAAGTATATAATAATACAGAAAAGTATACTGGGGAGGGGACAGGAGAGGTACCTGTCTCAAAAGTGAAGCTTCTATTGCTTGCAACTTTTTCAATACATTTTCTTCCTCATCTTCTAGAGCTCGAAAAAGAGAAATTGAAGGGATGTTGTGCAAAGTACTAAGAAACCTCATGAAGTATGACCCTAGATCATTTGGCTCAGTGCCATTTAGCAAAGCACGTGAACCCTCTGCCTTTTGTGCATTAGCCAGCAACAACTGGAGTTGCTCTATGCATATCCGGCAAAGATCACTGGAGGTGGCTACTTTTGGCCATCTAAATTTCTCTTGTAATTCAAAGGATGTTACTTCAGTGCCAAGAGATGCAGTGAAAAGGCCCTGAACAGCTAAAAACTTCAGTATTTCTTTTTGAAACCGAAACTTTGCTTCGGGATCCAGTTTTAAATATTTCAATAAACTGGGGAGAGATTCTATAATCCATGTTTTCAAAATATCAGAATTCCCCATGGTTCCAACAGCCTCTTTGTCTTCAATGGACCCCATTTCTGAATTATCATCTGTTGTTTGACTCTGATCCGAAGGTTCCTCAGAGGCATGGCTTTCATCAACAAACATGTTCTGCAAGTTTTGAATAAAAAGCATGCAACCAGATTCTGTACTGAACTCTGTCATCAGATCCTTCACTGTTTTTGTCCGTGTGATGCAATCAAATTTTCCACTGCTGTGTTTCTGTAGAGCTACAATAACGGCAACTCTTTTGGCATCATCTTGCTTGACCCAGTTAGATAGCTCCTTAAGAAAATGCTGAGCAACTTTAAAGAGCCATGAATCCTTTGTTGAGAGTACATCCATTAGGCACTGAACAATTTTGTATGACATGAAAATTGGGACAAATGATGCAGGCAGCTTTGGAAGCAAAATGAGCAGAATATCAAATGCCAAGTGCTTACGATCATGTGATGACCAAAGAAGAGATCCTTCAATAATGATCTCAATGAAATTATGGAAGTTCTTTGCAATTTCTTCTTCAGAAGAGCTACCCTTACGGTTTTTTTTGTGCTTCTTAAGCGAACTTGAAATAGATACTACATCTTCAGCTTGCAAAAGAATATCAGGCAATAACATATTTACCAAAACAGACCACACACTATGAACTCGAGGCTGACAGAAACTTGATTCCTGTAACATTCCAAAGTAAAGACCTATTCAGGAATTTCCTTTTTCATTAATTATTACATCTTTAATTATTACATCTTTAATTTTATGTAATGCATATAGCACTCCGAAAGATAAATGCACACAAGCCAAGCAATACCTTTAAGCAACTAGCAAGAGAGAGAAGATTGTCAGCAGCAAAAAGTTTGTTAGGACTGAATGGATTTGGCAAAAGTTTACCAAACACTGCACATTCAACAGCAATTTTTTCATGAATTTTTAGAGCCAGAAGCAATGCATCAGGATTTCCAACTTCAGTGGCTTCATCAAACCACTCATGAAGTCCAGGAGCCTCAAGCAAATGATGCAACACGGCTTCTTCAGGCAACTGCACAACAAAAGACATTTTGGAAGCAGGATTGAAACACAGAAAGAGATAATCAATACATGTTTCCCCCATCCAGATCAATCATTTGTAGAAAGACAACTCAAAATAAAACAGATGAACAAACTTGCTTTGCACTGGCACACATGAGGAGCACATGCATGAAGGAGAAAGGCTCAATGGGAAGCCCAATACAGTACAGGTACATTAATCAGTAAAAGATATTTCTAAGTTAAGACATTTCTCCTTCTGCCTATCCACACAGGTCCTTGAAGTTTGGCACTTTCCCTCAAAATGACAAATCACCAACAACTAGGGCGACATACTTTCCATTTCATGGATTCTAGAGAGTAGAGACTTAGAAATCAGTGTAATTAAAAGGACCCAACTATAGACACAAATTTGAAAAATGAGGACTGCTGAAAGATAACAATAATGTTTTTCTCAAAAAAAAAAAAAGAGGCAACTATAACCCATAAATCAAAAGGCCTAAACCTTACCATAAATACAGCCCAGGCAGAACGAGAATGTATCATAATACATATTCTCATAATACAAACAAATTATATATTGGAAATCCCACACTAGAACTTAAGTAGAAATCAACCACCAGTGAATTTCATTATTAAAGCATTAACAAAAGAGGAAAAGTTCTGATTACACAACCACCTTTATTATAAAATAAATTCAAATATCCATTTTACAATCAGCATATGATGAAGACTTAAAGAGTCACTTGAAAGAAAAATCCTCTAGCTTTGCAACATATCTCCGTTAATAGCATTAAATGTACCCTTAATGTAGCAATCAGCATCTTACGATCAAATACCACGAGCACAATGAATACAAATCTTGGGCAATGTTGCATTAATCATGCCATGAAGTTTAAATGTTAAATAGTTCTGGATCAAAGTTCATGCAATAGTTAAGGGATATAAGAGTTCATGTGCTGAATCTCCATATTTTAGAATCATATGTCTATTAACTTCTATTATATCTGGCCATGGCCAGATAAATAATGTACCAAACGTTATGGAAACCATACATAATTGCTTTCTTAAATAAAAGTGCCAATTTAACTTCTAAAAATGGCATCCAACAAGAAAATCACTATGCACACGAACAATTAGACAGATAAAGACTTAATAACATATAGAAGATGTGCCAAAGCCCACATCAATAAAAAGCTAGCAATGTAACTGAAAAATAATCACGTTTTAACCAAATGCAGCTTGGAAATACATTAATTTTTATCTATCACTGAAATATTCCCAGTCCCTGAGAAACATTAAGAAAACAGGTTTATTTCTTGGGACACCTTTTACCTTCTCAATCAAGTCTAAAATCACTGAGACAACAGGTTCTTGTAGGTATCTCTTCTTCTTTGCAAGAGAAATGAGAAGGCTGACAAATTTTTTTATGAGGGGAGTGTTTCTGTCAGAAGCCCACTCTTCAGACAGTCTACCCGATCGAGCAAGAGCACCATATGCAAATAAGCGACCCAAAAGACAATCCCTTGCCTCCTGCAAGCAATAAGGAAGCCATGATCAACTGCATGTGGAGAGAGCATCAATAATGAAGTTAATTCTTTGAGCAATTTAAATGATTCAAGACTACCTGACCCCTCATTGATGAAGTAACTTCTAACAAGTCATTTATGAGTTTCAGCAGCGAGTCCAACTTGATGCTGCTTATGTTACCAAGTAAAATGGTTAACCCCAAAGCAAATCCTTGTCTTGCACACTGCAAAATGAGTTTCAGGCACGCATAAATAAATGATAATAACAATTAGCTAACAATTTTTTTTGTCCCAGTTACAACATTGCAAATAATAGAGTCTGGAACTGCAAGATTCCGAATGAATATCAACAACATATAGAACAGCACGGAACAACCACCAATTTCTACTCAATGATACATCCGCATGCTTCACAGTTACACCATTTATGAAACTAGTAAATTATTTGAGAAATTATAATTAAAAAGTTTTCAGGAGAAATCCTTTGAAAAACTTTACATCTCAGCTTTGAAGTCTGAAATGTTAGACTTTCATAAGAAGAAAATACTTTATAGAGAATTTATAGTAGACGTACAAGTATCAAAAGATTCAAAACAATAGAGGGTAGCAGATCAGCAAAGAAAGTAGATGGAACATATTAGTTACTCATCACCCAGAACAAACGACAGACCAACATATATTCTAAAGTCCTATGGACAAATGAGAAAATGAAAGCCAAACTCATGCAAATTCATCTAACTTACTTCTCTTGATGAAGAAACACCACGGATAAGCCTCCGAACTGCATATCTCAAAGAGGGTGCACAACCATTCAAACCATCATCCTTTTCAGCTTCCAACTTCAATCCACCTTCAACCGTATCCTTATTGTCAAGAATGTCATATGCTTTCTGCACCTCTTGCAACTCCACTGCCAATCTTTCCGCTGCCACTATTCTTGCAGAAGCATCAGCAGAAGCCAAGTCCTTAAAAACACCAATATGGAACTCGGGCAGACCAAGGCTGGACTTAGATGTTAAGGATGGCACCTCAGTTTTACCAGATTGGAAATCAATGTCCATCTTTCCAATATGGAACTCGGGCAGACCAAGGCTGGACTTAGATGTTAAGCATGGAATCTCAGTTTTATCAGATTGGAAATCAATGTCCATCTTTGGTTTTGACTCTTCATTTTCAGAAGTCTCGCGCCGCCTCTCTTTATCCAGTGCTTTCCTCTTCTTTCTCCTCTCCATGGGTTTAATGGAATTAGCAACAGCAGACGGTTTACCAGCCTCCCCATCAAAAAATTCTTTATCTTTCCCCTTTTCCTTCTTCACCTTCTTCTTTGGTTTATTATTCAGAACAACCCTATCAACTGAAACATCTAATTGACTCTCAGCAACTTCTACAGAATCAGAGCTTCTTTTCTTAGTACCCATTGTAGTCCAATCTATATTATGAAAAAGTTCTGTCAATCAAAATTGATTGGCGAATATAACCATCAATAAATATTCATAACAACAATAAAGTTAAATAAATGAAATAAAGCAATGATAAAACTCATTCAGACTATTCTGATGGGAAGTATAAAACTAAAAATTTAGCTCAACAAAATGAAATATAAGTTTTAAAAAATCAATACAGCTACGATAAAAAAACTTGTCATGGGGCAGATAACAACACAAAAGGTGCTTGTGCATACCAAACTCCGTGTGATAAGAGTATATTCATCTTTCAATGGACAAAAAAGAAAGGGAAAAATAATAATGTTCAGGGGAAAAAACAGAAGCTAATTTGACTTGCAAAATCAGTCTATCAGAAATATTCAAAATTCATAACAATAAAATAGTAATGCCTAAAACTGAAATGTATTAATAGAGTCCAAAATAACAGTTTTGAATTATTCATAGGTACATAGAGCATTATATCAAAATCACTAAACTAGCTAATACCATAATATCAAACAAGGTCAAAAATTCAAAGCACAAAGAATAAAACTGAAACCTTTAAGTCAAAACCTTCAGCTCAGTTACATACATTACCTATTAATAAAAGCCAACCAAGTAGAATATCAAATACGATGACCCAAATGTAACCTTCATCTAAATGAAACTGATATAAGTTTTCTTTTATTTTCAAAAAATTCATGAAACCTATTTTCAGAGCACGACAAAGAAATCATTCGAAACGACCAGCAATACCCAAAATTTGAGAATCATAAACAGAATCTGAAAGAGGTATCTTACATATTACAGAGAAAAAGATTAAACGATGGAGAACGGTGACAGAGTGAGAGAGTGACTATGGAGGCTGAAATAATAGAGGATTTTTGACCGGCGGCTTTTGTGTGGAAGAGCGAGGGAATGAAATTAGGGTTAGTGATAACCAAATGAATTGGGGTCTATGGAGGGAGAAAGCTAGGATACAACTCTTCCATATGTCAAGTAATCTCAACTAAAATTTTTTAAAATAAAAATTAATATTAAATATCTAAATAATATTAATAACTTAAATTTATAAAAAAATATATGACATATTATTTACAAAATTTTAAATGATTTTTTTACTGTGCTTGGTAATTCTATTTAGGTATATTTTTAAATATTTTTTATTTGAAAAAAGCGTGACTTATATTAGATCTAATGTTTAATTACTTATATTATAATTAATATCATTTAATTTTTTAATTTTGAAAAAAATAAAATACATTATTTTTATATTAAAAATAATAATTTAATTAAAAATATATTAAAATAATATATTTTATCCTTAATTAACCTATTCTTAAAAATAAAAGAAAAAAATAAAATTATTTATAATTTAAAGTATTAGATGACATAATATAAAATATCTCTACAATTTACTTTCTTTTTACTATGGCACATTCAGGTTTTTTTCCTCAAGGCAATTTTTTATCTTTTAATGCTAAATTTGGTATTCATCTACATGTAACCAATTTTTTTTTTAATTTAATATGTATTCCTTAATTTAATTTTAATATTAATAATTATTATTCAAATAAAACTATTTAGCAATGTATGATAAAACTAGCCTTAAAAATAAATAAAACAAAAAAGTGAAAAGAAGTGATTCAAATATATGATCTAAAAAGATGAAAAAATTGAGACTCATATTGACATTTCAAATGAATCGCTTCTCGATAAAAAATTAAACTGAAAGTGCTCCCAGTTTTTATCATAGATACTATTTACTATTGAAAAACTTAAGTGTTTTTTTATATATTAAATACAACAAAATTTGCTTTGGCAAATTTAAATATAAAAATTGTATATTTTAAATTTTTTGATTATTTATTGATAAAATGGTACTCGGAGATTTTACATTCAGATGGTTCTTAAAATTTAGGTAAGGTAATTTATGTTATTTTTGGGAAAAAGTAAAATAAAAGGTATGATTGATTCATATAATTAATTTTAATAGAATAAGAACTTTTCATATATGCACTTTAGAGCCTTTTTTGGTCAAACACTTCATATCACTTGTAAAATTTTAAAATTAGTATACTAATTATATAATTAAGTTTGATAAATTTTTATAACAAATCATTTTTAAATTAATTTATCGATCAATATAATATATTTTTTAATTTTATTTAATTTTATTAATTAAATTTAAATTTTAAAATATAATAATTTTTAATCTATTAATTTAAGTTATCTTGTAATTATGATGAATGGTGGACATACAGAAAAAATATATATATATATACTATTTTAAAATATGGATAAAATTGGAAGGAAAAACAAAAAAAGTTATCCATGAACAAAACTGGTAGTTGTCTAAGTAAAATATTGTTGAAAATTTACCAAGCATAAAATTTATAATAATTAAAATAATATTTTAATAATATTAAAAAATAATCAATTAAACAATAATATTAAATATGGATTAAAACATATTATTTTAATTATAAAGATATTATTTTTTTCAATATTTTTTTATTTGTGCAGCTTAAAACACGTTAAAAGTAACCAAGGCTAGAGGTCCAAGAATGACAAAGAAGTCCAATTTTAATTTAAAAGAGTTAAAATATCTAAGGATTGAATTGACCACTCATGTTTAATTAAAATCGAGAGAAAATCTCTAAAATATTTCAACACACTCTTCCTAATTATAGCTAACAATTCCAATAAAAGGCAAATATTAAAAAAACACGTAAATGACCTTAGACTCCCTAAACGCAATAAAGAAATACGCAACATAGTTTTAATTCAAGAGGCAATAATAAAGCTAATAATAATGCCCTAATCTCCTACATAAAAAAAAAAAGCCCAAGACAAGTTCTAAAGAAATCAGAAATCATCACGTGAAAAGAACACCTTAAATAATCAAATGATAACCAAAAAGCAAGAATTTTATTATCTATTCCTCGTCAATGAACCTTAGTTTCCACATGTATAACACACAAGGGACAATGTTAGAAATTTTATGCATACAAATCCAATACTTCGATATTAAAACAGAAGCTCGTGTCCTAAAACGCAGTTAAATATGATAAAATTTAACTTCAAAATATGATCCAGAGCCCAAGAAAAAATATGAACTACCAACAAAGTACAACCTCATTGCTCACTTTTTCACCTCTTCATAATCTGCTTCTGGAGCTTGATCAGCAGTCTGTGATGCCTCTCCAGCTGCACCACCACCAGATCCACCAGACATGTGCTGTCCAATCTTTGATACAGCTTTATTTGCTGCATCAACCTTTGATTTGATTTCTTCCACATGGTCACCTGTCATTGCCTTTCTTAAATCTGCAACTGCATCCTCAATCTCTTTGGCAACCTCACTAGGGATCTTGTCCCGATATTCACCCAAGCTTTTCTCGACGCTATAAATAGTAGTGTCAGCACTGTTCTTGACATCAATGAGAGCTTTTCTCTCCTGATCCTTTTGAGCGTGCATTTCAGCTTCCTTGACCATCTTCTCAATTTCATCATCTGAAAGTCCTCCAGAGGAGCGAATAGTAATTTGCTGTTCCTTAGCAGTGGCCTTGTCTTTAGCAGAAACAGTGACAATGCCATTGGCATCAATGTCGAAAGTTACTTCAATCTGGGGTAAGCCTCTAGGGGCTGGAGGAATGCCTACAAGCTCAAACTCTCCAAGAAGCTTGTTATCCGAAGCCATTTCACGCTCACCCTGCAGTACTTTAATACCAACCTGAGTCTGGTTGTCAGCCGCAGTTGAAAAGACCTGCAATAAAGAAGTGCCAATCAACACCACAATTCACACAAATGTCATGAAAGCAAAGCAACTAACCATTTATGCCAACAGACAACGCATAAAAATGTGCAAAGGGTGATGAGTACATTATCATTGCTCTGAACAGACTTGACTTATTACATTGTTTCTAAGATCATGTTGTTTGAAAGGATACCTGACTCTTCTTCGTTGGAATTGTTGTATTGCGGTTGATAAGTCTAGTAAAGATACCACCAAGTGTCTCAATTCCAAGCGATAAAGGAGTAACATCAAGGAGAAGCAACTCCTTAACATCACCACGAAGAATACCACCCTGGATTGCAGCCCCCATTGCAACTGCCTCATCAGGGTTCACTCCTTTGCTGGGGCTCTTTCCAAAGATCTCTGAAACAACCTCCTGTACTTTGGGAACACGGGTCATCCCTCCAACAAGAAGGACTTCATCCACATCCTTGATAGAAATGTTGGCATCCTTCAAACAGTTCTTGCAAGGAGCCTTAGTCCTCTCAATCAACTGACTCACCAATGTTTCAAATTTGGACCTTGTTAATGTGATGTTGAGATGTTTGGCACCTGAAGAATCTGCTGTAATGAATGGAAGATTTATTTCGGTTTGGGATGTTGATGACAACTCAATCTTGGCCTTCTCAGCTGCCTCCCGAAGCCTTTGCAATGCAAGCCTATCCTTCGTGAGATCTATACCTTCAGTCCTCTTGAATTCACTAACCAAGTAGTCCAGCAAGGTATTGTCAAAATCCTCTCCTCCCAAAAATGTGTCACCATTTGTTGCTTTAACCTGCACATCAGAGAGTGATACAGGAGTTATGCATAAAAAGGATTAAGAAACAGGATATGTCGGTAAAAACAACAAATATACCTCAAAAACACCATTGGATATCTCTAAGATTGAAACATCAAAAGTTCCACCTCCAAGATCAAAAACGGCTATCAGGCCTTCTTTATTATTCATTCCATAGGAAAGTGCAGCAGCAGTGGGTTCATTAATAATCCTCTGTACATCAAGGCCTGCAATCCTACCAGCATCCTTTGTTGCTTGCCGCTGTGCATCATTGAAATACGCTGGAACAGTAATCACAGCCTTTGAAACAGTCTTTCCAAGGTAGGACTCTGCAGTTTCTTTCATCTTAGTGAGAACAAAAGCCCCAATCTGGCTTGGAGAGTACTGTTGTCCATTGGCCTCAACCCATGCATCTCCATTTGGAGCCTTGACAATCTTGTAAGGTACCATCTTCATCTCCTTCTGAGTTTGGGGATCATCAAATCGTCTCCCAATGAGACGTTTTGTTCCAAAAACTGTGTTAGTTGGATTTGTGACTGCTTGACGTTTTGCTGGAGTCCCCACAAGCAGCTCTCCCTTTTGATTGAATGCAACCACAGATGGTGTAGTCCGTGCTCCTTCTGAGTTCTCAATAACTTTAGGGTTCTGGCAATAAAAATTGGAATTGTGTGATGTTAGAATAAAATGCACCATCATCTGACAAGAGGTATGAATTATTCAGATAGGTGTTGATCAAATCCCACCTTCCCTTCCATCACAGCAACACACGAGTTGGTGGTACCCAGGTCAATACCAATAACATCATTTCCGGCAGGTTTTGAACTATATTACAGAAATGAAATCAGATCAGTATTCTGTAGAGGAATAGAAAATGTAAAAAATCTGAAAACACAAAATATCATTACAAATGTGAGACAACCACAATCGACAAGGCAGGGCTTTATTTGAGCTTCTATGGACCTAACTTTGCTCAATACAGAGCCATGTCAGTTTGTTAGTCACAAATTTGTGAGTCTTCCTCACCTAAATGGTCTAGACAAGCTTGCCCATTTGTGCCCCAGATATGACGACTTGGTAGAGCCTGTAAACTGCAACAAGCATAAGAACATAAGACATATGATTAATTTTACAGATATATGGCTTGGTAATGCCTGTAAACTGCAGCAAACATAACAACATAAGATATATGACTAACTTTACAAATAGGCTTCACACCTCCACCACACGAATAGCTTAAACATTGCATTTAAGTAACCACTGTAAGAGCTTGTAAAATAGCATGTAAGATGAACAATAAACTGAACTATACAAAGAAAAATAAACTAACATCACCGACCTAACTACGTCAACAAAAAAATGATAAATTGAGAAAGAAATGAAATGAATAAATAAGAAACCTCCAAAACCTTGAATAATCAATCAATTTTAATAAGTACGCATGAAAAACACACGTTTTCTTTTATTTATTTTTTTCCAACTTTCACAATCAACCACAAATACAGAACTTCACAATCCACTTAATCAAGACAATTCGAATATCGCTCGTCAAAATAAAAATTGAAAGAAAACACAAAAATAATCAAGTTGTAAATCATTAAAGCACAATAATTTTCTAAAATCCCTATTAACAAACCTACAAAACAAATTTCTAGAAACAATTACAATAACCAATGGGAATCAAAGTAGGGCAACGAAAATCAAATGAAGCTGAAACGAGACGAAAACCATACAGATCGGTAGGCACACAGAGGAGCTGAAGCGACGTCGCGACGTCTGAGAGATCGGAGCAAAGCTGAAGTAGCCATGGCGGTTGTGGCTCAGTGCTCGCGACTAAGAAATGGCGATGTTAGGGTTTTAGCTCTATAGAGAGAGATATATATATATAGGAAAGAGAGAGGTTGATTGTGAGTTGTGAGGGTTTTAGCTCTTTAGTATTCGAATTGGGCCTGCTCAAGGTGTGTGTGACCCTGTGTGGTCCAAGTCCAACTCCGTTGGCCACAATAAAATGATAATATCGTGAGTACTCTTCAGTTTGTTTTGATATCACAAACCGTCCTCAAATCTAAAAAAATATCATGATTACCCATTGCATGTAAAAGTCAAATTTTACAAAAAATAAATGCATAATTATAAATTTATTAACTTTCCATTGTTACTTTCTTGAAAAATTATACCCTTTTTGAGTGAAAATTGCATTAAATAGTGACTTTTTGCTTATAAATGATCTCAAAATAAGTGATGATATAATACTCTAATTTAATAAAATATAATATTAGTGCAACTATTTTTTTGAAAAATACTACTACTCAATACTTGTTAAGGAAAATAACCGATAAAATTACAAAATAGTATATTACAAGAACAGTAAATAACATGTCTTTTACACATAACCCATAATTTGACCAGTTATATAAGTAAAATATCCTATGTGAAACTTTCATGTTATTGCTATAATGCGAGTATAAAAAAAATACAATTCCACTAACTTCCCTCAAATTTAAATAATATTTTTAAAGCTTACCCATTAGTATGGATCTTAATAGGAATAATTTTTTTAATATACTTCCAATATTTTTGGCTAAGTAAGGATGTAAAAGTGTCATACTGATGAATATCGAAAACTTTCATCAATATTTATAATTTTTTTCCTTCTTAAATTTAACATAAATTTCTATCAATATTGATAAAATTGAATTATTAATAATTTTTAAATATAAATATTTTAATCTTTGCATGTTGCATTCATTAGTCGTACTTAACGAAAAATAGTGATATAATTGTAAGTTTATAGAAGTTTAGTAATTTATGGTTACTTTATTGAAAAATTTAAAGGCTACTTCGAGTAGACATTAAATTAAATATAAAATTTTTAGCCAAATGTTTTCTACATAGTTCACTTTTTGTTCAACTTTATAATAAGTAAAATATTATAATGTACAATATGTGAAGTTGTATAATTAAGTATAAAGTATGAAAATTTTCATGTTATTGCTAGAATGTAATCTCACAATTACATATCCCTTAGTGACTTGCTCGAAAATAGTTGATACTGATTGATATCATGATCATTTTTTCTTGTTTTAATTTTCTTATTTTATTATGTTATTCTTAATATTTGAATATCTTTTTATTAATATTTAAAATTATATTTTATTTTAATATGTAAATTCATACTAATTTAAAAAAGTATTCCTTTTAAAATTTATTGTTTATTTTTATAGTTATTTTATAATAATTAACACGAAATTTAAGTTAAAAATTATTTATAAAAATATATAATAAAAAAAATAGTGTACGTACATTGATAGTATGATTTAAAATCTTAGGAAGGAAAAATTCGAAAATGTTGATGAAATTTAGTTGATTAATTAGTAATAAATATTATTTTAAAAATACATTTACAAATTTGTATTAAAATAAACAAAAAGTTATTCTACTTTAATTTATAAGGTACCGGTCACCAACATTGTACGAAAGTATCATAGAGAATTTCAATTGATTCAAACATTGCTTTGACATTAATTTCTTTTTATGTAAACAAAAAATAAATTAAAATAAACGTATATGTTATAGTACGGATTCGGTTGTCGTTTAAATTTAATTATTAAAAAGCTAAAACGTAACGAAGTGTGTATGATAAATTTAATATGATATGGATTGATTGAAAGTTGCTTGAACATAAAGCACAAACGTTCCATTTTATGTACCTCATAATTTAAAAAAGCCATTAACTTCTAAGCTTAATCCTCCCTCAATTTTTCTTATTATAATAGATGTTTAATTATGATGTAAAATAAGGAAACACTATTATTATTAGGGGTGAACAAAAAAATACAGAACCAAACCAACCCACCCAATCCAACCCAAACCAATCCAGAAAAATCGGTTTTTAAGTTTTATTGGTTTGGTTCGATTCTTCATAATAAAAAACCGATTAATATTGGGTTGGTTTTGTTTTCATTTATTAAAATCTTAAAAAAACCGAACCAACCCATATATATATATATATATATATATATATATATATATATATATTTAAATATATATATATATATATTTAAATATTTATATAATTATTACAATTTAATTTATTTAATTCATAGTTTACAATTAATTTTTTATTTTTGTAGACATGTTTGGAAAATAACATACCTCAATAAACTCAATGGCGAGTTAGCGAAATCAATGATTTCAATATAATATTTATGCTTTATTAATATATTAGAATATGGGAGCTTGGAACATGTTTGAAATTTTATTTTATTTTTATGTTTTTTTTGGATAATTTAAGTAATTTATTTTTATTCTCTATTTTGTAATATAATGTAGTCTATATGTACTAAAGATTTGAATTTATATGTTTGGATTTGTTATTTGTTGCTAATTAGTTATGTTTATGAGGACAACCTTTTTTATTTTCGATAATATTTTAGAAAAATTTGTCCTCTACTTTATTAGTGAGAGATAAACAAGTTTTGTCCATTTTTGTCATTACAATTTAAATATTTAAACGGAATTCGTGCTAGCACTTCTCTACCAAGTACTCTCATTTATTTTATCTTTGATTCACATGATACACAAATTTGATATTATTTAATTTATCCATTATAAATTTATAATTACATCATCTTTCATATTTTTGTCGGTAGAGTTTTCATTACATGAATAATATTGGTGAACAATATTATTAGATCTGAAAGTTAGTAAATTTTGTCAATTATGTGATTACTATTTCTTATTGCTTATTTGTCTTAATTTTAAATTTTTCTTGCACTTTGTATTTGATATGAATAATGGTATTAGATAAGTGATTGATATCTATATTTCTAAATTTAAGTATTATAATAAAATTAACATTAAAAATGTTAGAAATTATATATAATACAAGAGTTTTAAAAAAATTTAATAAACAAAAGTCATTACCGTAAAAAGAGGAAGAAATTTCCTTTAACCAACCCAAACCAAACCAAAAAATTTGGTTCGGGTTGGATTGGTTTTTCAAATTTTTTGGTTCAGTTCGGTTCTTGTTTTTAAAAAACCGATCATATTGGGTTGGTTCCAATTTTAGTCTAAACCCAAACCAACCCATATTTGTTCACTCCTAATTATTATAGTAAAAAGTTAGGGCTTATGTAATAATATTTTTTATTTTTTATTTTTTCAAGTAAATTTTTTAATTAAGTATGTTCGATAATGATTTTTTATTTTAATTTTTATATTTTTAAGTAATTACTATCAAAATATAAGGTGATTCATAAATATTTTAAAAAAATGATTTTTGAATTAGATTTTTGATTTATTTTATTTTATTTTGACTAAACATTTTTTATAGAAAGTAAATAAAGTCGTATAACTTTTGTATGTTTAAGTATTAGAAGAAAATGATTAAAAACTTAAAATTTGCAAAAATAATCAAAACTTTTCTTTATTTTTTAAGTTTTTTTATAAAAAAAAAAAAAACATTATCAAATAATTTGAAGTAATTTTTGATTTTTTTTGTCTTAAAAATTATTAAGTATAAATTATTATCAATACATTAGTGATTATTTTTATTAAAAAATTAAAATTTATAAAATTAATTATTTAATCATAAATTAAAATTATTATCATTTTTGTAATCTTTTGAATGAAATTACGTTTAAAACACGTTGGATGCTTCTTCTTATCTCACAAAACACCTTGTGAATCACACTAGTTAAATATATGCTCCCACATCATATTGTGAGAAAATAAATATTAAGTTCGAGTTTCCATCCACCTATCAGATTGATGTGGTTATGTTTCAACGCAAGAATTTTTTTTTTTCTTTCCATATTTCATCTTTAGATTTAGTTACATTATATTTATTAAAAAAAAAAGTGTTGTACATTTGCATGTAAGAATTAAATTTTCATATAAAAGCCAAATATTGGTAACTATTAAGAGTATTTAAAAACCGAATTAAACTAATTTAAACCAAAAAATTTGGCCGGATTGGACGGAACCAAATAATTTTGTAAATCAAATGGTACAGTTTAGTTTTTGTTTTTTCAAACCGTTTTACAAACGATTTGATCCAGTTATATGAATTTTTGAACCTGATCATTACTTATAATTATTTTTAATATATTATTATTTAAAAAAAATAAAAAATATATATTAATTATATATCTTTTCAAAACTAAAATATGCAATCCTAACTCTCTAATTTATTTTTAATATATTATTCATGGATTATTGTATTTTGTTGTAGAATTTACGAAAATATTTAGCTTTAAATTGTAATTAATTCTATGATTTTTTTTGGAATGTTATATGATTTATGTAGAATGTAATATGATTTATATTTTTATTATATATTAATTAATTTGTTTATATTCAAAGTTTTTTTTAATGTTATTTTCAAGTTTTAACAAGTTTGGAGAAGGAAAAAAAATAAAAATCGTCAAAAATCATTAATTAAACTAGATTGAACTGTTCAGTTTTTAGTTTTACTACCCAAACAATTTGGTTTAGTTCGATTGAAGCAATATGTTCAATTCAGTTTGATTATTTTTTTTTTACTAAAAATCAAACTAAATTGAACCGGATCGCAAACACCCCTAATAATTATAGCAATTTGCATTGTGATATCGCCTCCCTTATTATTCGGTAAAAAATAAGGGTTTATGTTGTTATTTGTTTTTGTTACTAATAATAATAAAAAGTGTTTTTCATTGTAATTATCTCCTAACATTCTTCAGTATTCAAAAAAAAATAAAAATAAAATTGAAAAATTATAAAAAATAATACTCCTAAAAATTATAATAATAATATTGAATGATGTTCAATATTGAATGGGGTACAATGTCGCTATTCAATTTAAATGACGTTTAATTAGATAAGTGTTCAAAGAAAAATGATGTAACAATTTTTTTTAATTATAAAAATATATTATTTAAACATAATGAATGATATTTTTATTATTATAAATTTTAATAAATATTATTTTTATTATTATTTTAAAAAAAAAATCTCCTAGTAAAACTCATCGCCCACCTCACTAATCACTGTGTGTACATTTTATTTTAAAAGAAGTGAAGCTCATATAAAGACACTAGTTTTGTCTATTAAAATACTTGAGTCACTTTGAAAAAAAAAAAAAAAAGCTTAACATGTCAATATGAAGACTTTTTAATATCTTCTTTGTAATTGATAATTAGTCTATTTATTATTTAAGTTTACATTTTTTTTCAAATTCATTTTTTTAAGTAACATTATTAATTATACCATCACACACATGTTTATATCAATGTGAATTTAACTTGGACTTCTTAGTGAACATTTGAAACTTGCACCAAGATAAATGGGAAATATATGCAATCTTTAAAATAGAGAATTACTGTGTTCTAAGCAAACAAACAAATGTTTCACATAGCATTTGTCCGTTTTTATGAATGAAATTGAAATGTATTAATATTGGTGTAGCAACTCTTATTGGTTTCTTTTAAGGTTTATATATTGAGCTGAAAAATTCAGAGTCACATTGCTCATGAGAATGGATAAGCTTAAACCCTTGATGAGCTGAAAAATATAATGTTTACCCATTGCATGTAAAAGTCAAATTTAAAAAAAAAATAATAATAATAAATGTATAATTATAAATTTATTATTTTTTCATTGTTACTTTCTTGAAAAATTAAGCCCTTAATGAGTGAAAATTACATTAAATAGTGACTTTTTATTTGTAAATATTATCTTTTTATGCAAAGAAAATTATTCATTCATTTCAAAGTAAGTAATAATACAGTACTCTAATTTAATAAAATATAATATTAGTGTAATTATTTTCTTAAAAAATACAATTATTTAATGCTTGTTAAAGAAAATAACTAATAAAATTGCAAGAGAGTATATTACAAAAATAAAAAATAATATATCTTTTACACATAATCCATAGTTTGACCAATTATACAAGTAAAATATCCTATGTGGAAATTTCATGTTATTGCTATAATGCGAGTATAAAATACAACCCCACTTACTTCCCTCAAATTTAAATAATATTTTTAAAGCTTACCCATTAATTATGAGCTTCACTCATGAGAATAGGTAACTTGTTCACTTAATTATGAGCTTCACTCATGAGCTCATACAGCATTTCTCTATAAAAATAATTACTACAAGTTTATAATACTATTATGAAAAGCACGCTTAAATATATAATATTTTTTTCCTTATTTTTATCACTTTATATATTTTATATATGTTTTATTTTTTAAAAATATAAATAAAAAATTGCTCGATCTAATTAATTTAAAAGTGATATGAATTGAACCGAAATTAATTTAAAAAAATAAATTAAATGAATTAAAATTTAAAAATAATGTGAGTTGAATAACTATTAACAACACTTGAAAAAACGCTCTTCAAGTAACCTCCCCGTTCTGACACAAAAGTCAAATTTCTCACATGCTATATAACAACACAACCTATATCTCTTCTCTCCACTTCTATACTCATCAAAAAACCATGGCCTCCTTTGACATTGATCAAACAAACAACAACAACCACCACCTTCTCTCACACACTACAAACAGCAACCTTCCTACACACACAACAAACAACATCAACAAAACTAATATTATTGAAGTCGACGAAGACGAGCTCTCTCCAATAGAAGAAGTGAGACTAACTGTGACCAACACAGACAATCCAAACCTACCAGTATGGACTTTCAGGATGTGGTTCTTGGGTCTAATCTCATGTGCTCTTCTTTCATTTCTAAACCAATTCTTCTCGTACAGAACTGAACCTCTTGTCATAACCCAAATCACAGTTCAAGTTGCTACTCTCCCCATTGGACATTTCATGGCTAAGATACTACCAAAGGCTCAGTTCAGAATTATTGGGTTCGGGTCAAAATTGTTTTCTCTTAACCCGGGTCCTTTTAATATAAAAGAACATGTGCTTATTTCTATATTTGCTAATGCTGGGAGTGCATTTGGATCTGGCTCTGCTTATGCTATTGGTATTGTTAACATTATAAAAAGTAAAGCTTTTTATTCCAGAAATATTTCATTTTTTGCTGGTTGGCTTCTCATCATTACTACCCAGGTATTAGATTATTGCTCTTAATTAATTTCAGTTTTTTATTTCGCAAAATGATTTAACTTTTGTGGTTTATCTTATATGAACATCAATATTTATTACACTCTTATAATTTACAATCACACAAATATTAACACATTTATATCTAATTTATATATTTTTACTATTAAAAAAACTCAATTAACACGTCTTCTAATAATAAATTATACACTGTTCAATCCAAAATGTGAAAAAATTGGCTCGCACTTGCCACTTGTTATCATCATAACCCTGTTAAAATTTAAAGCTTTCAAGTATTTAGAATTGTGTTGGTTATTTAATTTCTTGTGCAAACAAAAGTTAGCTTTATCATCCCATCAAAACTAGCTAGTGGGACATGGCCTCATGGCTAATTTCCATATAGGAAAAAAAGTTCAACTTGCAGAATAATAAATTGTCTGTATTAGGTGGTTTTGAAAGTGTCTGTATTAGGTGGCCTGGTAGATCGTTATCATCGATAAGATATTTACATATTTTTACAAGGATTTTACGAGGTTTTTGATTAGGATTTATTGTTTGTACCTGATATCAGCTGAAACCGCCAAAGTTCATTTTTAACATTTTTTTTTGTTAGCCCTTTAGATGTTGAAAAAGTCTTTTAGTCTTATGAGATATTAATCGAGTTTAGTTTTATGTCTAGTAAATATGTAATCATATTTTGCTATTTTAATTCAAATGAATAAAAAATGATATTTCACGTAGCCTATATAATATAATGATATCATAAGTAAAAAATATAGGGCAATGGTATGGGTATTCAAACTTATTATAGCATGTTAGTTTTTTTTATATAATTTAATTTATTTTAAAATAGTATGTAAAATTGAATATAAAATATACATATTTAATATATTTTGTGCATTATGTATAACATCTATGTTATATATACACATTATGTAAAATTAATATGCTATTTTGAAAATAATTGGTTTATGTATATGTTGTATGCTATTTAAGGTCTAGGTTCGGTTAAATTCATATTGTTCCTATTTTGATTGATTCATATTATAAATTAGTAAACACACTCAAAATAATAATTAATTAATTATTATTAAAAAAATAAATTATAATAATATCGTTATCCAAAATATAACCCTGATATTTTCATCAAGTATAATGTAATGAATCAATGATATCTCCTAGATGGATTTGGAAACAAATTACAATGAGAAAATGTGAATTGCAGGTATTAGGGTACGGTTGGGCTGGGCTGTTGAGGAAGTACGTGGTCGAGCCGGCTCATATGTGGTGGCCTAGTACTCTCGTTCAAGTCTCGTTGTTCCGGTATGTCATTTTCATGCAAGTTAAGTCAATCAGCTGAAATGAGCTAATTTATCTAGCTTATATGGAGCTAGTTAATAAAATATTTTCTTGACAAATAATAACCATAATGTCATTATGCAAAAAAAAAATTACTTAAAATATACTCTCTCTCTCTTTCCCTTGTTTTACAAATATATAATCAAAATGTAATATTAAACTTTTCAGCAAAAAATAAATAAATAAATAAACTAAAGTTGTTGTTCTTAAACTAATTATATATTTTTTCATTTTTTTCAACAAAATAAATGGATCAACTAATTTAATTAAAAAATTTCAAAAAAATATTCGAGTTAACTCCAACTCACGAAAAATTTAAATAAATTAAATTGAGTTATATCAACCCAATTCATTTGACATATATTTACTTCAATGCATCCTAAATACAACTAACATAATATACTTTTTACTAACATAATATAATTACTAAATATAATGACAAATAAGATGTTCCTGCATCACAATTTTAAGGCAAAAAGAATTTTCTTAATCATTCTTCTTAATCAATTGGAGCCGTAATAAAAGATTCATTCCACATTCCTAACATGTTTCTTAAAACGTACACATAAAAAAATTATTTTTTAAAAACAAAAATTACACATGCACACAAGCACTCTGCTACATAGCACTTGTTAAGGAATAAGACTTGAATACACAATAATCAATTAACTAATAAAGAGAATTGGAATGGATTTTTGGGATACTGCTTTTTGTTAATAATAAATGGGTGTCAAGACGAGTATTATATTTGAAAACGGTTTATCAATAATTGCATGTTAATAAAGTCATTCCTTCATTTCGACGAAGAACTATAGATTAATATGTATCTTTTAAAATATCAAGAGGCTGTTCTCGTTGATAATAACGTAGGATAAATATTAATATAATTAATATTTCATCACCAAATGAACTAAATACTAGTTGTGTATATTTTCAAATGGTAAAGACATACCAAAATGTGATCTTTTCATCAATGTTTGAACATAATTGAACTAATTAGACTTAGCCGTAGAGGACTAAATATGTACCCCTATTTACAGTGTGACTGTGTCCCTTGGTACCTAAACAAAGTGACTCTGTCATTGTACACCTTCTATATCCTTGTTGCATAACCTTGTCTTTCTAATCTTAATGGAATAATATAAACTCTTACACATGCAGCATCTCCTAGAATATTTGAAATGTATTCAACACATCGTACTAAACCCATAAGATACTTCCAACAAGTTCACCGCTATATCACTACAGACTCGTTTATCAGCTAATATCTAATAAAGCTTTTGTGTTTTAATTTACAGGGCTTTACATGAGCAAGATAAGAAGCGCATGTCACGGGCAAAATTCTTTCTAATTGCTTTAGTATGCAGTTTCACGTGGTATGCAGTTCCAGGCTACTTGTTCTCAACCCTAACAAATATATCTTGGATTTGCTGGATATTCTCCAAGTCAATTACAGCCCAGCAAATTGGCTCAGGCATGAAAGGCCTTGGACTTGGAGCCGTTACACTAGATTGGTCAGCTGTAGCATCCTTCTTATTCAGTCCCTTAATCTGCCCTTTCTTTGCCATAGTCAACATTTTTGTAGGCTATGTGCTAATTATCTACATTGCAATTCCTATATCATATTGGGGATTAGATTTGTATAATGCACACAAGTTTCCAATTTTTTCCAAAGACTTGTTCACATCAGAAGGCCAAATTTACAACATAACAAGTATTGTAAATGATCAATTCAAATTAGATCAAATTCGATATCGAGAGCAAGGCCGTATACATTTAAGTATGTTTTTTGCCCTCACTTACGGTTTTGGTTTTGCCACTATTGCGTCAACTCTTACGCATGTGGCTTTCTTCTATGGAAGGTATAACATTCTATAAACTCTTAAAAAGAACTTCCAACATTTGATTTAGCTATACCTATGTAATAACATGTTCTAAGAAATATGCAAATATAATTTAATTACAATGTCTTAGAAGCTATGCAAAATGAACGAACAATATTGACAGGGAAATATACGAGCGTTATCATGCTTCCACAGGAGGCAAGGTTGACATCCACACAAGATTGATGAGAAGATATAAGGACATACCTTCCTGGTGGTTTTACATTTTGCTTGGTATAACATTTGCAGTTTCTCTTGTATTATGTATTGTTTTGAATGACCAGATTCAGATGCCATGGTGGGGACTCCTCTTTGCTGGGGCCATAGCCTTCACTTTCACACTTCCAATCAGCATCATTACTGCCACAACAAACCAGGCAAGTAAAATTTGTATTCATCCATTGCTAGCTAGCTCTCATTATAATCTTTTTTTCTTCCCATTTTACTATTTTTCTTACATTCCAACCTACAGACACCAGGATTAAACATCATTACAGAGTATGTAATGGGTATTATATATCCCGGAAGGCCAATTGCCAATGTATGCTTCAAAACCTATGGTTATATGAGCATGGCTCAGGCTGTCTCTTTTCTTAACGATTTCAAGCTAGGGCACTACATGAAGATTCCTCCAAGATCTATGTTCCTAGTTCAGGTACGTTCTCATCTCACGTACCTTGTTAATAAAGTGAGAAATAGTAGTCAATGCACACAAAAGACCAGATTGAATGGGAAGTAATGGTGGAGATGCAATATTATCATTGAGTATTTCTTTCTGGAAAATTTGTGCAGTTTCCTATCTTATAGAAAATTAGGGAAAATAAAATCAAGTGCCTATGTAAATAAACTTAACTATTGCTTGCATGGTTTAAGACTACATGCTACTGATATTTATCCCTTCTCTTGAATTTGTTAATATCCAAGTTCATAGGGACAATTCTAGCAGGAACCATCAACCTTGCAGTAGCATGGTGGTTGTTAAGTTCTATCGAGAACATATGCCAAACTGCTTTTCTTCCACCAGATAGCCCTTGGACCTGTCCTGGTGATAGCGTCTTCTTTGACGCATCTGTTATATGGGGCTTGGTTGGACCTAAGCGTATATTTGGGTCTCAAGGAAACTATCCTGCCATGAACTGGTTCTTCCTTGGAGGTGCCATTGGACCGATTATTGTTTGGCTAATGCATAAAGCATTCCCCAAGCAATCTTGGATACAGTTGATTAATCTTCCAATCCTTTTTGGAGCAACAGCAGTAATGCCACCAGCAACACCATTGAACTACAATGCCTGGATCATGGTTGGAACAATTTTCAATTTCTTTGTCTTCCGTTACAGGAAGCAATGGTGGCAGAGGTATAACTACATTCTTTCGGCCGCACTGGATGCTGGTGTGGCTTTCATGGCTGTGCTTTTGTACTTTTCACTAGGTATGGAGAAAAGGAAACTAAAATGGTGGGGCACACACGGTGAACATTGTCAATTAGCTATTTGTCCAACTGCTAAAGGCATTACAGTAGATGGTTGTCCATTGAGCTAATTTTTTCTGCTATACATACATTAATGAACAACAAGAAATTCACATAATCCCATTTGCAATATAATGTGGATCCAAATTATTAATCCCCCATAAATGGAGGTTGTATGTTTCTCTACAGTTATTACTTGCGTGCATCTTTCCTGATTATAAGTTTGTATATTGTGAACCATCTTTTCTCAATGTTGAACAGTTTCTTTGTGAGCTATAGAGTTTGAAAAAGAGCAAAACATGATTATTACTAAAATTGGATAAAAGCTTTTTGATTAGTCATTGCAAAACATAACAATCCAGACTTGCTCGAGAGAAAAGGTTAAAACGTGATACACATGGCAAGAAAATAAATGCTTCATCATTTTGTGCAATCATCATGAATTTGCAGAACGCCAAAGGCTATATTCATCCATCCTAATAATAAAGGAACTTGAAGCTGCAGAGCCGCCTCCACCATATGCCTTTAAGTATACAAGAAAACATCATATTGGTCAACAATTGAAATGATGCGTTGACAAGAAAATATAATTGTATGGACAACGATGCAGACCTTTGCAATTTCAGAAGTATCAGTTGCATTATCGGTGCTCCTCAAGCACATTTTGAGATTATTATTCCGCTTCATGTATACTGCAGCTCCTATCGGCCTGGTATCAAATGGCCAAACAGTTAAAACTGAGTATAGACATTCAATTCCAAATTAGTCCATGATGGCTAACCAAAGTTAAACATTTAGGATCCATTGAGATATGTGAGCACAAAAAGGTCTTCAATACCAGGAGTCACGAAACATCCTACTAAAAAGGGCCCATTAAATCTTCATTTTGGTCATAGCCAATTGAGTTTCAGATTTGGTATAAGTATGGAGCTTTTTTGCTGTAACATTCAGAGCACGGTTGCTTTGGGTGTTTGGCCTTATGTCATGAATCAGAGAGCTTCTGGTTTAATAATGGATGTACATAAGAAATGTTGTGATCAACTGCTAATCCACTTTTCTTCCGCATTGCTACTTGTTTTAATAGAATCAAGTAATTTCTATCCTTCAAAAATAATTAAATCGATTACTAACACAAATTAAAATAAAATTTACAGGCAACCATGCACCATTTCAACTAAGGAAACTCCAAATTGAAGTCGATGCAATCTACATAAAATTTGGCTTTCAACATCCAAATAGATGCACCCGTGGTAGAACCCAAAAAAAATTAAAAGGCTCCTAATTATTCCCAGCATTGACAAAATGCTGTCTAGGTTTCAATGATATTTTCATTAGGTCAAGAATTACAATGAGTCAACATAAGATGTTTGAACAGTATTGTCATCTAGCTCTTTCAGTCATATTCTTGACAACATTTAAAATAATACTCAATTGAACCAATTACACAACATTTAGCATTCTTCTATACTGGCAAAATATTCTGACTGTTTGAACTTTGAAAACTTGATGAAACTTATTCAAAGGATATCATTCCAACCGAAAGAAAAAGCCATATATCAAACAAAGAATGAATGAATCAGCCATAAACTGGATATTTATTGAATCAATGAGCCAGTATGACGGCGACATTTTTATGCATATCTATCTAAAAAAAAATAACAATATTTTTATTTTGCACCTTTACCCTTATTTGAATTAAAAATTCACGAACTCTATCCATTGGTTACAAGCCTAAAACCAAACATTGCAATAATCATTCGTTTTATGATTCCTTTGTTTGAACCAAATATGATAATAATCATAATATATTCATGCAATTCCCTTCTATTAATGTTACTATTCCGATTCCCTTTCCCGTCCTGCAAACCAATCCTGACCTTAGAAAAAAAGTGGTTAAACAATTTCTTTTTCGGATCAAGTTACCTTAGACCAGCTACTGCACTTTTTACGCTAAGTTGCTTGGCAATTTCATCAGCTATATCAGTATTGCAATCTGCCCTAACTCCCTAAAGGCACAGCAAATACGTAACACTTGTTAGGTATTTCCTAATAGCTGACAGAAATATGGATTATAAAATGACATCAAGAATCTCCTACCATTAGAAATAAAAGACAACTTATCATAATGTAGTTTTATTTCTAAAGAATGAGAATTTGTAGGGAGTGCACTAATTACCAGACATTCCCCATAAGATCCTCTTCCCAGTCTAAGTTTGAAAACATTATCCAGCAACTTATTGGCAGCACTTTCACGAGCAGAAATATATGAATTTCCTTTAGCAATTAAATCAACAGCACTTATTTCCAGGAACTGCAGAAAAGTCAATTCTTAGCAACATAAATAGGCTACAGCACAAAATAAAGATCTAAACATGAACAACAGTTGGCATTCAAAGAAGAATATAAGATATGCATTGAAAGCCTGGTATGAAGAAACAAAAACAATGACTACCGAAGTTATTCCTCCCCCAAAACTTTCATTGAACAACATAGGAATCAGGATTTGAGCTTGCAAACCTGCTCAAATATATATGGATTAGTGTTACAGTTTAACTTCGATTGCCATTCACTTAATCCAATATTAAATGCCTTCGTATCAGGTAAGCACCACCGACGAAGATCTCCATCTTCAATGTACTTGAGAACCATTTCTAATCGATCCCGGTCCTTGGACTCTAACAGACTAACAAACTTACCCTAAAATTTGGAAATAAAAGAAAAGAAGAAGTTAAAATCCCCTTCAACTTCAGCATAGTTATACACCTACGTAAAAACAAGCGATAAAAAAAAGATGCTCAGTTCCACTCACATCAGAATCTTCAGTATTGCCAAGTTCAGCAGAGAAGTATTCATAGACAGAAATAGAGCTGCTCTTCTCAACATTCACATGGAATGTAAGGTTCTCAGGACGAACTTTGTCAGAAGGTATAAACTGAAGTACTGATTTTCGATGATCAAATCCTATTACCCTAATTTAACCATCAACACACAAAACTCATATGAAATTAAAAAAAAAACACAAAAATGAACAAATCGAACAAAAGAGAAGTTGAAATTACTTGCATGAAGTTCGGTTGAAAAGCTCCACTGCAAACCCTTTAGGACCAAGAAAATCTAGGAGATAACACCTTTGAAGACCTTCAATGCACAAATCTTCAACCCTGACACAATCAAATGATTGAATCATTCGATGAGTCAATCACAGCAAGTAGTAATGGGAAGTAAAGTGATAATAAATAGAAAACAGAGATACCTGAGAGGAACACGGGAAGAGAAAGGTAAAGTCAGACAAGGAAGGTTGAGATGAGAGTGAAAGAGGTGAGCGAAAAGAGCAGAGAAAGCTCCGGAAAAGGAAGGGTAGTTGTATAGAATCAAATTGGGGACTCTGTCTTGGGAAGCTTTGGCTAGGGCTTCTAGTACAGCATCTGATCGGAAGCTTCGAGCTCCAAATACCAATGAAGGCAAAACTGATGCAGTGATGATGTTCTTCCACCACTTCTGTACTCTCCTCATTGGCGGGTGAGACTCAGACTCAAAAGCTGCTTAGTGGCTTGTCGTGGCTTCATGGGCTATAAAGTAAGGCAAATTCTTAAATAAATAAATAGTCCACGAGAATAATTCTTAAAGTAAAAATAAGTGAGAATAATCCACGCTGTTAGATTTGTGGAGAGATGCTATGGCAGAGACTTTGGATTTAAAATCTGTAATTTATAGAAATCAAGCATTGTTTCTGTTATTTGGATTATTTGAACAACCAAAAATAATTGTTGCTATGATGGAATTGAGATTCCTCTACGTTCATCACTTACTACTCTTTGGCGTTTTATTAGAGAAGCAGGATTAATGAAAAATAGTGCAATGCGAAACACTATAAATGATTTGCAGATGCTCAGTCATTTACGAGTTCTTGGTATACCATCAAGATCTCCAAAGGTGATTGAAGTTAACTGGCATCCTCCTCCTCCAGGCTGGTTAAAGGTAAACACAGATGGGGCAACGTTTGGGGCACCTGGTCTTTCAGGTTGTGCGGGAATTTTTCGAACGTCTAGATCTTCTGTCAAAGGCTGTTTCTGTGCTCCTTTAGGGGTTTCTTATGCCTATGAGGCTGAATTAGCAGGGGCTATTCATGCAATAAAATATGCAGACAAGTTTAGCTGGAAGAAGATTTGGTTGGAGTCTGATTCTGAGTATGTGGTAAACTTATTCCGCAATAAATCTAAAATGGTGCCATGGCGATGGCTCTCATCCTGGACAGATTGTTTGGATCGAATTGCACGCATGGATTTTCACTGTTCTCATATCTATAGAGAAGGTAATTCTGCTGCTGATAGCTTGGCTTCCAGATCACCTAGTATTTGTTCCGCGACTTGGTGGTGGGATGTACCATCTTTTGCGCGTCATTTTACTATTTCTGATTTGGTCGGCAGACCTTCTTATAGGTTTTGCTGATGCAAAGTTATGTAATCCTAAATTTTATTTATTTAATAATATTTGTGGGTGGTAGGAAAATGAAGAGGGTGCTAAGGACTGTTTTCCATTCTGATGGGGCAACTTGGTGCACCTACTGATTTCGATTACCCATTAACTTATAAAAAAAAAAAGTGTGATATTTTTCTACGAGCACATATTTTATCTAAATTAACCCACCTTTAAATTGATGAGTATATATAGAATGAGCTCACATAAGAAAAACGTGGACTGGTTTACAAACATTCTATAAATAAAAGGAGTTAAAATTTGATGTTACCTATTGGTGAGACATGACATAAAATATTTTATGTCAAAATTGTACATGAAACAAGTTTCTTAACATAAAAAATTAATAGTAACTATTTTAACATATTTTAAATTTATCAATATAAATAACATTTTATTACTAGACAGTTTAAAAATATTATACTTTTTTATGTTTTAAATTTAAGAGTATTATTTAAAATAATTTCAATGTAAATTTACTGTAATTAAGAAAATACTTAATTTTATTATGGATCTAGGGCTCGTGTCAAAGTGGCTGATCCAAACAAATAAATTTTTTTTATGTCACAGATTAATAAATGTGCAATATTCTTGATAATTTGAAGAAAAAAAATATACCATTAGTAATTACATTAAAATGAAGTTTTTATATAAAAATAAATAGACTATAGAAAATTATCCACGTTATTTATGAATGTGATTCATGTACAAATGAGTTTAAAGTTTCATCTGGCACGAGGTGATATTGAAAAATTATTAAAAATAATGCCTTTAAAATTTATAGTAATAAAATTAGTACCTTAATAATATTTTTGAACGTAAAATATTGAACGAGTCTAAATTTTCATCGTTCAATTATAATTAGACGGGTGTTCAAAGAAATATGACATATTAGTTATTTTTTTAATTTTAAAAATATAAATTTAAACACAATAAGTGCTAATTTTGTTATTAAAAGTTTTAAAATGTATTAATTTTATTATTTTTTCGATAAAATTTGACCATGTTAGAACTTGTCCTTAAGTTGTGACTATTGTGAGACTCACAAAATAATTGAATTAAATTGAAAAGTTATTGGTTAGCACGATCCTAAAAAAGAATAATATGGAAATGAAGAACACTTATTTCTTTTCCATTTATATCTTTAATATTATCTTTTATATTTTAAATATTAATTTATATATATTAAATAACATATTAATTATTAATTAAATATAAAATATGAACGTAGTATATGAGGAAATGGTTGTGAGACTATGTAATATCATGAGGCAAATTAAATTGTGTTTCTTATGTCGGTTTATATAATAAAAACGTAATGAAAATATAAATGATAACAAGAATTGAATTAAATAAAAATAATTATTTGAATAATGTAATCAAAATAAATAATAATATTAAAATAAAAATTATAAAATTATAAATTGAAAAAATTAGAAAAAAAATATATTTTTTATTTCAAAACAAAATAAAATAGAAAAAATTATAAATAATTATATAAATGCAAAAAAAAAAAAAAAAAAGAGTATTATAACATATTCTTGAAGACCGTTGAAAGAACAAGAACTACTTTTATAAAACTTTATATTACAATATACAATCAAATGCAAATAAGTACAAAATGGGCGCATATTAACTTAATAGCATGAATCCTGATTTATTGACCGAGTATAGCAACGAAATGCATTCAGGAGCAAATTTTTCAAAAGTCGCTTTACGACTTCGTTTTGCATATATTATTTTACAATTTTATCCTTTTGATAAGTCGCTTTATTACTAATATCTGATTTCCAGACTTTCCATTGCTCTTTATTTTTTCTACTATCGCTATCGCTATCATCCTCACTATCTGAACCTTCATCGACTTCGTCATCACTTTGCAGTTCGCTTGCATTAGCCAACGCTGAAACATCAAAATCGTAAGCTACACAGTAAACAAAAAATCAAAACATGATAAAAAATTCTCAATAAAATTACTGGGTATTGATTAGGAGAAGAAGAACCTGCAAAATTACTTTGAAATTTTAAAATCTTTAGCAAAAGACCAGTTATGTTGGAAAACAATGAAATAAAGATGAACTCACTTTGTCTGGGTATCCAGCCTTAACAATGGCTGTTTTGAGCAATTCAAGACCTTCCTTGTTTTCTTGGGTTTAGACAAAAAATTATGTGAACAAAACTATGAGAAGAAGGATCCATAAACCAAAGCTCTGTTATTTTGTTTATTGAATGAAACTGCTTGTAAGTGAGAGATCTGAGGATAATGAGAGCGATATAGTTGGAGAGATCAAAGACAAATAACGGGAAATTGGAAATAGAATAAGTGGGATAATTGTTTACATAGTATGTAAATAGATTTACATACTATGTAAATCAGTTTACATAGTATGTAAACTAATTTACATACTATGTAAATTATTTTACATACTATGTAAACCAATTTACATACTATGTAAACTAATTTACATACCATTTGGTTCAGTCCAACGAGGCTCATACAATTCAATTCCAACACTCTGCCGGACCAAACAACAGTTTAGCCAATTTGGCAGAGTACCCATCTGCAAAAGAACAAGCTTGGGAGTCCAATATCAACTTTGATTCCAACATTGATTGCAATTGGGGACTGGTGGCTTGTTGGACATTGTGTACTGTAAACACTTCCAACTTTGTTGGAGTGGTTATCTTATTATGTTATGTGTTAGAGTTCTATTTGTTCTTGTTTGAATAAATTATAACAAGGAGTCAACTGAAGGAAGCTACTGCAACTTGGTTGATGCCTTCTCTTTTCCTTTCAGGTGAAAAGTTTGTACTTTGTATGCTGCTCTATGAACTTATGATGCATTCCACTTTTTTTCTTACATGTATGATTATGAATTTTCTAATTTCTATTATCTATGACTACCATTGTATAAAAGCTTTTAAGTTAAAAGCGAGAGCCTACAGTTTAGTACACTGAAGTCCACGCACCTACTCTTTCTTGAGTTTAGCTATCATCATCTATGCCTTCTTTTGTTTTCTTTTCGTTTCGAATTGGAAAAATAAATCACTTCAAGGTCACAATTCCAAATACCTTTCCCCTCCCCCCTTTAAAAATAAATAAATAAGAAATTTCACAATGTATGTAAATCAGTTTACATAGTATGTAAACTGATTTACATACTATGTAAACCAGTTTACATACTATGTAAATCAGTATGTAAATGTATGTAAACTGATTTACATACTATGTAAACCAGTATGTAAATGTATGTAAACCAGTACGTAAACCAATTTACATACCTGTATGTATACTCTGTTTTGCTTAGCAAAAATAGAGTACAACCAAAGATAGTATGAGAAATGATTTACTCTGTTTTCCCTTATCCAAAGAATGAGAAATGATTCTCACAAAGTATTTTTATTTACTACAAGACATCAAATTAATTTTCTAATTTCTTTTGACTGGAGGCGATCAAAGCTTTTAAGTTAAAAGTGAGATAGTAAACTGTAGGCTCTCACTTTTAACTTAAAAGCTTTGATCGCCTCCAGTCAAAAGAAATTAGAAAATTAATTTGCAAAAGAAATATAAATAATTTGCTAATAACATTTGAGTCAGGTTATCACGGTCAATCTCATCACTTACCCTCTGAATGATAGAAGTAATTTACATACTATGTAAAAAATAATGCATTTGCACTTCATGGTGAAACAAATTTCTACCATTGCAATAGACTACACCATTTAGTGAGAAATTATTTTAGCAATACCTTACTATTACTTATTAGATACAACTCTAATAGGAAAACAAAGAGAAGGAAACAAAGGCAATGTGAGAGCCTAGCTTGAAGAAAATGAGGTAAAATAGTACGTTTGAAATCCTACAATGGAGCACTACCATATTGCTCTCTGAGAACAATAGTAATTAATTTATAAGAATCAAAAACAAATAGTCAACAATCAGTACCTTAATTTTTTAAAAGAGAATTAATTTTCATGTATGTAAATTGGTTTACATAATATGTAAACCAATTTACACAGTATGTAAATTAATTTACATACTATGTAAACCTATTTACATAGTATGTAGATAGATTTACATAGTATGTAAACCAATTTACATACTATGTAAACCTATTTACATACTATGTAAAAAATAATTAAGTCTTAGCTGTTTATTGTTTAGGTCATTTTTTTTCCTTTCCCACGAACATAAAGACTTCCAAGAAAATGGAAGATAAACCAAAGGTTTAACATTCAAATGCTGTTATCTAGCTAAAACTCCGTGAGTTTACAATGTCTTCAAGCCATTTTATTTGTGTCAACAACGCATTTAATTTTAAGCCACTCATTTATTAAAAATGAGGTAATTTAATCACATATAATATTTTATTATCGAAATTAGAGCAAAGTGATAAATATAAATAAAAAAAATTCATCTAATATCACATCCCCTCACACCATTTCTCTTCTTTTTTATAACTATATTACTATTATTTGGTCATTTCTTCTTTTATTCTTTGTACGAAATTATGTGTATGTGCTACATCCTTTAATTTTCTTTTATTGTTATTAGAAATTAAATGCACAAGTTACCAGAAAGAGACCTTAAAAAAAACGAGTAAAGAAGTAACATGCTTGATGCTTGAAGATGTGTAAAGAGAATTAATTTTCATGTATGTAAATTGGTTTACATACTATGTAAACCTATTTATATAGTATGTAAATCAATTTACATACTATGTAAACCTATTTACATAGTATGTAAATAGATTTACATACTATGTAAACAAGTAATTTACATACTATGTAAACAAGTAATTTACATACTATGTAAAAAATAATGCATTTGCACTTCATGGTGAAACAAATTTCTACCTTAATTTTTTGAAAGAGAATTAATTTTCATGTATGTAAATTGGTTTACATAATATTTATTGTTACATATATTTTAGTTTTTCCTTACATTATAAATGTTGTAGTAAAATCCTTTCAAAATGTCAACATGGATATATTTTGAATTAAAGCAAAATTTCATTCAATCTCCAAGTAATATTAATATAATAAATAAATTATTAATAATCGGTTTGATATATATATTTTTTGCTAAATAAGTCTATCGGCTTGCTATATATATTGCTAATAATATATCTCCCAAACAATGGAGCACAAGCTTGGCTAGAATATTATTATTTTTTGTTTGTTCAATCTGAATTCCATAACCATGTTTGTTCACAGTATATTGATCCTACTGTTATCCCCATGTTAACCGATTCCTCTTTAACAATTGAGCTTTGTTTATTTCAATAATCAAAATATCAAATATCTGAATAGTAGTATTCATTTTTATTAATTTTGTTCTAATAATATTAGTTGGGTAAGATATCGATGTCTTTCTATTTTCAGCAACAAAGCTTAATTGTTAATTTATAAGAATCAAAAGCAAATAGTCAACAATCAGTACCTTAATTTTTTGAAAGAAAATTAATTTTCATGTAAATAAATTGGTTTACATAGTATGTAAATCAATTTACATACTATGTAAACCTATTTACATACTATGTAAATCAGTTTACATTCTATGTAAACCATGTAGAAACTTGAAGATGTTACAGTTTAGGGAGCTTCAGATTGCAACAAACAACTTTAACAACTGAAAATGGTGGATTTGGTAATGTGTACAAAGGAATACTCCAAGATGGCAATGTTGTAGAAGTTTACATATTATGTAAACTGATTTACATACTATGTAACCCAATTTACATACATGTATGTATACTCTGTTTTGCTTAGCAAAAACAGAGTATAATCAATTCCTTCTAAATTGTTAATGTCCAATATATTTTCCAGCAAAAACTGAACAACTCTTTGATTATAATTGTTGCTTACAATGTATTTCGATGAGAGCAGCAAGACAGCGCAATCTGTAATTCAATAGCTTCATATCTTCTTGCGCAGTGTAATAGAGTTAAAGGATATTTTTGTAATTTATCTAATTTTGATATAACTAAAACGCACAGTTTTGAGTTTATTATTGCTAGTTTTGGAAATTTTAACTTTTAATCATAATTGAAGCTATTTAGGCAAATTACTCTCATCTTTTGCACAATATTGGAATAAAAAACAAATCATTAATTTATAAAGAACAAAATATATACCACTATCATTTTTTTTATTTATTTTTCAAAAAAATAATGGCCATTAATTGTCCTATGTATATATACACATATGAAATTATGAATCAATCAAGAATACAAATATGAAAGTTTTATTAAAAGATGACAAGATGTTGGTTTTGTTACTTGAGCTTGTTATGTCAATAGTAGTAGAGAATGTGAGTTTTGGTGAATCTCTTCCAATAAAAGACGGAGGATTTCAAATACATACATATCATGTTCATGTTGCTAATAGATTAAGTGGAACCCAAACATATTTGGTCCATTGCAAGTCTAAAGAGGATGATTTGGGAATCCATTAATTATCTCAATGTTAATACTGAATTCGCTTGGAAGTTCAAAGAAAATATTTGGAGAACAACTCTCTTTTGGTGTTTCACAAGCACTGGTCAAAAACACTTATCATTTGAAGTGTTCTGGCCATAAAATAGAAGCTCATGGCTTCGACACAGATGTGGAGATATCAAACAATGCACTTGGATTGTCCAAGATGATGGGATTTACCTTTGGAATGTTGCTGAAGATCGTCAAGAGTTTGCACACAATTGGGAAGTTGGGACTGGGACTTTAAACAAATAACTAAACGCACAGAAAATTAATTAAAATTAAATAAATAAATAAAGTCCACACACACATCTATATATATCAGCATGTTTACATTTGTTGCTCCCACCTATTTTATTTTTCCTTAATAAATAAAAGTTTAATTCAATCATTACATATAAAAAATAGTGCAGCTGGCATCCATCAATATTTGAAAATTATCTACAAATTAACTAATTAAAAAATTACCGTTTATAGAATAAATTTAAAAGAAAGATATATTTTCTTGGATTGTGATTTGTGATTCTTTCTTTCTTTCTTTCATTTAATTTATTTGTCCACTTAATTAACCTCCGATATGTAAAATCATGCAATTAAAAGAGTGATCTCCTATTTTTGGAATTAATTCGATACTCTCTCTTAAAGAGAGAGAGAGAGAGAGAGAAAATAAAGGTCAAAAAATCAATATAATGAGCACCAAAGTTCTAAGGAAAACACATAAACTCCTACAAAACAAAGTAACAAACCACCCACTAGGTTACTAATTATTCAACGGCCTGGATTAGCCAAAAGTTGAACAAGTATCCTGCATAGGCAAAAGCAATTGCATTCCTACCAACGCGGAGCCAGAAAAAATAATTAGTAGGGCTAAAAAAAAATAGTAAAAATTGTAGTAAATTATACTTAATTTATTACTAAATTTTTTTATGTTATATTATAATAAAAATATAAAGTTAGAGCTCAAAGAATATAAAGTTAATACATTATAATTAACTTATAATAAAAATTAAACAAAAATATAATAAGTGAATAATTATTAATATTATTTATGAATAAATTAAATGTATTAACTAAAATATCTAAGCAAATAGAAAGCTCAATTAAATATACCAAAATTTATAGTTGTTAAAACCAAAATAAGTATATGAAAATATAAAAAGTAAAATATAATTTAAAATTTTAAGCTTGAGATTATATTTAAAAATATATGTTTATAAATAATATAACACTGACCAATAATAATAAAAATAATAATTTTTTATATAAACAAATTTTAAATAAATTTTAAAAGATTATTAAAATAAAATGTCAAATAATATAATATTAAATAAAGTTAAAATTTTGGTTTAAATAAAACACGATAAACATAAACTTAAAATTTTTAATATGAAGTTTATCATATACTTATTTTTTTAATTTTATTTTTATAATGTTGAGTTTAAAGTTAAATATTAAAACTTTTTTTTTTAGATTATCACATTTAAGAAGAATTTTTACATAATATATGATTATAATTTTATTTTTATTACTAATAGTGAAAGTTTTTAGTTAAGGATCAAATAAGCCTAGAGGGGGGTGAATATGTTATTTTATGTTTTAATAAAACTTTAATTATTTAACCTAAACACAACGGCTAGACATGCAATCGCGTATAAAATTAAAATGCGGAATTAAGAAACAACACACAAAATTTTAGGTGGAAACAACCTAGGCCACGACAATGACCTAAGAGGAAAACCACCGGTCTACCGGACCACCTAACTATCTACTATGAAAATAAATATTCAATTACAAGGCAAGGTCTTAAACTACCCTTCACAGATAATGCCCTCCTATGTAACTTACTTACGAGCCGTCGCTCCTTTCACAGTCTCCAATAGCTAGATGTCTGGATCTGGACCAACGTTTCGATCTTCTTGAGTCACACAAGACCAATCGAACCCATCAAATTTGGTAGTCTCGAGTCACACGAAATACCGAACAAGTCACCAACAGTACCTGAAAGATTAGCACAAATAGCACAAGTGCAAAGTGTGTCCTAGAGCAGATTCAGTAACGAAAAATCGTAACTAGTAGATTCAATAGCATGCGACGTAAAAACAAATCAGCTAGCAAACTCTAGAACGATCATGCAAAACAAATATCATGAAAAGCAATTAAGCGCATAAATTATGCAAACATAACCACACAATACGTTTGAACAATTAAAAAGATGAAGAGAAGAAGTTTTAAAGCGCAATCAGAAGTATGAAAACTTATTTTGGTGTGATGAGAATTATGCACAAACAGCCCTCACATATATAGAGTCCAATTTTAGCTCAAACAGGATTTGTAATAGGTTATAACTATACACTAAATAGGATTTACCAATTACCACAATTATCCTCAAATAAGGATTTAGTTATTAACAATAAATGAGGTCAATTAGGTAAAAGTAACATATGGATCGAACATAGAAAAAGAGTTTGAGTAGGACTATAACACTGTCTTGATCGATCGATAGACCGTCTCGATCGATCGAACACATTCTCGATCGATCGACACAACACTCGATCGATTTAATCCAAACAGAGAGAACTTGGATCGAAGTTGATCTAAACTTGATCGATCGAACATGATTCGATCGATCGATCAAATTGATCCAGTCCAAATAGAAAGAACCTAGATCGAAGTTGATCCAGGCTCGATCGATCGAACATGGTTCGATCGATCGATCAAATTGCTCGATCGATCCAGTCCAAACAGAGAGAACCTAGATCGAAGTTGATCCAGGCTTGATCGATCGAACATGGTTCGATCGATCTAACTATACCCTTGATCGATCGAACATGATGTGCACAAATTATTTTTTTTTGATACAATTCATACTAAGTGTAGTGTTCAATTGTGTGAGGATGTATGCATGATAAAATGTTTTACCTGACATGAATATTGCACGTTCGGTGTCTCCATTGTTGTGTATCATTAGATTGAACAGTGACGCTTATGCTAGATTACAATTAGTATTTTGTTCACGAAAATTGCCAATAAATATAAACCTTACAAATAGTTATCAAATATAAGAAAAGAAAAAAAAAAATATATATATATATTTAATCATTTTATTTACAATTCATATCATTTTTATCCACGTATTTTGATAAATATTATTAATATATTCCAAAAAATATATATAAAAATTATACACAATATATTATTACAAATAAAATATTTATTTAATATTAAAAATATATACATAATTAATTTTTTATAAAAATATTAACTAAAATTATAACCTCACCCTACCCTCACTTTCCTCCGCCCAAAATTTCTACTTTTTCAAATATGTCAGAAAGCTAGAACAAGTGAGCTGTAATATTTTCATCCTTAGCAACAGAGTGAGATCACTGAAAATATTTCCTATAAAACTTTAATAAAGGATTAAAGCCAGAGCGCTAAAAAGGAAATGATGAGCACAATGTTAATACTGCTATACTCTACAAATAAATGATACAGTAATAGTGATAATATTGGCGAAATTAGATTTATTATCATTATAATAATTTTTTATTAATAATAATTTTATAAAATAATAATAACATTGAAATATAATTAATGACATGCTAACAGATAAGATATAATATATAATTTTGTTATCACAATAACAAAAAGATGTTTAGCCGATAGTAACTCTAACTAATAAATTATTCTCACTAAAAAAAAATGGACGAGTTTAAAGACTTGGGCATGATAATATTAAATTTGTATTTCTTTAGAGCAGGGACCACATTTAAATATTGTAATTTACTTTTAAGTACTAATATTATTTCATTAATTTGCCAACGCAATACAATTAGATATGATCATTTCAAATTTTTAGCGAGCGACCGTTTGAATTGTAGTCGACAGTCGGAACCTTTTATTCACGTTTAATATATTAAATTATTATATCCATAAAATAATATATTATTAATTAAATATAAAATTAATAATATAAAATAATAAAATTATTACAGTACTACTTACTATTTTTTAATTAATAAGAATTAAATTTAAATTGATATATATACATATAAAACACATTTTAACCTGTAAAAACACGCATTATTGTTGTTGCTGTTAAGAAGCAGTTAACCTTATAGGAATCACGTGTATGTTTTTGTGAACAGTCGCAGGATAAGGATTTATTCAATAAAGGCAACATTCTATTTTTGTTTTTGAAATGTATTCAATTCAATTCTGCTAATTCTAATTTCTTTCTTGACTACTATTACCTTATATATGAGCTTAATAGTAATATCAGCAATAAATTAGCAACCAAAAATATATATTTGTACAACTATCAAGATTAACTTTATGCAATCATGGAATGAAATATCTCTCTCATTATCCTATATATGTAATAGGTAGACCTCAATGCACACAATACCACAAAATTGATTTTTAGTATCACAAAATTAATCACAATTCTGCTTTAAAAGACTCTCTCCCTCCCAGCCCCATGCTGCACCCCTAACATTTAACATTTTTTATATAATAAAATTACATTGATTATTAATTTATTTTAACATTAGCAAAACAAACAGTATCAATTATATACTCTTTGTTTCATATATATTAAAATACTTAATTGTAAGTATTTCCTTTTTTTTTTTTGGGAAATTATATAAAATATCACACATAAAATTTATAATAACAAAAATAACATTACATTAATATTTAACATATTCAATTAGACAGAGTTCAATAGGCTACATATTATTTTTAGTAAAAATATAAGACTTGACATTATTTTATTTTTGATGTTACAAGTTCAAGAGAATTATAAATGTTGCTTTTCTTATTTATTTATTTTTACTATAATATTTGTTCATTTGTAGCATATGAGCTATAAATAAACATATATTTTTCATTTCCTATATATATATAATTTACATAAAAAGGAAACAAATAGATATCAAATTAACGTTATATAGTATTAAATTCAATTATTTTTCCTTTTTTTTTTTTTTTTTTCAGAAATGTATTCAAGGCAATTTAATTAAATTTTCTATGTTGAATACTTTTACTATATGAGTTATGATCATCAGCAATAAATTAGCTACCAAAAACGTACGAAGATAAATTTGAATTCAATTCAATTTCCTATATTGAATACTTTTACCATATGTGTGTTACCATTTTAGTGCCTCATTTTAGGTGCCATATGATATTACTCTATTTTTTTTTTTAACTTTATGTCCAATCTGCTGTGGTTTCTTCAGGTGTACATAATGTTTTACTTTTTATTGTTTTTTAGTAACTTTTACCTCTATATATATATTTGAAATGTATTCAATTCAATTCTGCTAATTCTAATTTCTTTCTTGACTACTATTACCTTATATATGTGCTTAATAGTAATATCAGCAATAAATTAGCTACCAAAAATATATATTTGTACAGCTATCAAGATTAACTTTATGCAATCATGGAATGAAATGTCGCTCTCATTATTCTATATATGTAATAGGTAGACCTCAATGCACACAATACCATATGAGTTATGATCATCAGGAATAAATTAGCTACCAAAAACATATGAAGATAAATTTGAATTCAATTCAATTTTCTATATTGAATACTTTTACAATAAGTGTATTCGCGTACATAGGTGTACATTAGTGTATATATAGAAAACTTGAAAGAAGATCGAAGTATGTAGTAGCAAGTATAAGCTAAAAACAAAAATGGATGTTTTGAGGGTTGAAAAGGCTGTATTGCTTGTTATATCAATACTAATTACTATCATGATAAGTACTTCTCCTAATTGTTTTAGTAATGCTGATCAAGATGATCATGATGACAATCCAAATGAATTTGGGTTCATCGATTACTATTACCATATGCATGTTGTTAATGGATTAAGTGGAAACAATGTTTTAATGATCCATTGCAAGTCTAAAGATGACGATTTGGGAATCCATAATCTTACTACTGGAAGCCGATTCTCTTGGAAGTTTAAGGAAAACTTATTTGGAAATACACTCTTTTGGTGCTCTTTTAGTTCTGGTCCAAAGCACTTAAGCTTTAATGTGTTTTGGCCAGAACACAAAAGAAAAGGTTGGCTTCGATTTAGATGCGGAGGTGATTATCAATGCCGTTGGACTGCTAAAGGTGATGGGGTTTACCTTCATAATTATCCTTATAATAATGATGAGTTTGTTCATCCATGGCAAATTAATGGTAATAATTAATTAATTAACAATGCTTCCTATAGTTTTATTGGATTTGGATGCAAATAAGTTGTATCAAATTTAATAATATTATTTAATAAATAATTTATTATTTCTCAAATTATTGTCCCTTTTAACCTCTCAACATGTTTCATTTTAATATAAATTATATATGATTTTAGAGATACTAAAGTTTTTTTAGTGATTTCAAATAAGGTGGTAAAATATGATTAGTCACTAAAGTAAGATGATCTACATGGATTTAATCCTATTGAATACAATTCTATAAGAAAAATTATAATGCAATGTACAACATTTATGTTATTCATCTTAATGTTAAGAGGCAACCTAGTTATCACTTTTTCTATTCAAATCATGGATTTTTAGACTTCAAAGGCCAGAAAAAACTGAGTTTTATGAATTCAACCCAAAACCTACTTCATGGGGAGTTATTTATTGATCTCATATCAATAATCCAGACTAATAACATGTCATTATCATAGAAGATAAAAAGTTAGAACATAAAAATAGGCTCCACGTTTTTTGATTTTTAACTCTTTAAATTTGCAATTTTAAATTTGCATTAGTCTAGACTAACACATTAACATTGGTTCTGGACTAATTTATAAATTTTTTCCTACCTCATTTTCTTGTATATGTTCGTAGGATTTTTACATTTTTATTTTTAGTTTTTGGGTATGTCATTCTCATTTTATTAATAAAGGCATGTTTACTATTCTGTAATATAACTTGAAATGAATTAAATTAAAATCAATTGAAAACAAGACGTATCGAAATTAAATTACTTTTTGATTATGTTTACTTATTTTATCGTGGAATTGGAATAAAAATGATTTTGTTTTACTAAAATATATTTTTAATGTAGAATTAATTATTTTTAAAAAAGTTAATTTTGGAAGATAAAATTAAAAAACAATTCTGTAATTTAATTCAAGATTTTTCCAATGTAATTAAATTACTGAAAAATCAGTAGCTTAATTCATAATTTATTTACAGGTAAGTAAACATGATCTAAGTTTCTTTGACCTCTATGCGTTCAACAAAATGCTTCATAACGAGAAGTTCCTTTATTATCAATATGGTTAAAGCCAAAGTTCCTTCCATTAGAAAATGTAAATTAACATTATAAATTGCTTGATAAAAGTCATTAATCATAAAGTAATGGTGATAATATTTTTGAAATTAGATTTCTTATAGTAACAATAATTTTGCACAATAATAATAACATTAAAATATAATTAATAATAAAATATAATATATAATTTTGTTATCACAGTAACAAAAAGATGTTTAGTCCATAGTAACTCTAACTAATAAATTATTCTCACTAAAATAAAATGGACGAGTTTAAAGACTTGGGCATGATAATATTAAATTTGTATTTCTTTAGAGCAGGGACCACATTTAAATATTATAATTTATTTTTAAGTACTAATATTATTTCATTAATTTGCCAACGCACTACAATTAGATATGATCATTTTAGATTTTTAGCGAGCGACCGTTTGAATTGTAGTCGACATTCGTGACCTTTTATTCACCTTTAATATATTAAATTATTATATGCATAAAATAATATATTATTAATTAAATATAAAATTAATAATATAAAATAATAAATTTATTACAGTACTACTTACTATTTTTTAATTAATAAGAATTAAATCTAAATTGATATATATACATATAAAACACATTTTAACCTGTAAAAACACGCATTATTGTTGTTGCTGTTAAGAAGCAGTTAACCTTATAGGAATCACGTGTATGTTTTTGTGAACAGTCGCAGGATAAGGATTTATTCAATAAAGGCTACATTCTATTTTTGTTTTTGAAATGTATTCAATTCAATTCTGCTAATTCTAATTTCTTTCTTGACTACTATTACCTTATATATGAGCTTAATAGTAATATCAGCAATAAATTAGCTACCAAAAATATATATTTGTACAACTATCAAGATTAACTTTATGCAATCATGGAATGAAATATCTCTCATTATCCTATATATATAATTGGTAGACCTCAATGCACACAATACCACAAAATTGATTTTTAGTATCACAAAACTAGTCACAACTCTGCTATAAAAGACTCGTGCTACACACCTGACATTTAACATTTTTTATATAATAAAATTACATTGATTATTAATTTATTTTAACATTAGCAAAACAAACAGTATCAATTATATACTCTTTGTTTCATATATATTAAAATACTTAATTGTAAGTATTTCCTTTTTTTTTTTTGGGAAATTATATAAAATATCACACATAAAATTTATAATAACAAAAATAACATTACATTAATATTTAACATATTCAATTAGACAGAGTTCAATAGGCTACATATTATTTTTAGTAAAAATATAAGACTTGACATTATTTTATTTTTGATGTTACAAGTTCAAGAGAATTATAAATGTTGCTTTTCTTATTTATTTATTTTTACTATAATATTTGTTCATTTGTAGCATATGAGCTATAAATAAACATATATTTTTCATTTCCTATATATATATATAATTTACATAAAAAGGAAACAAATAGATATCAAATTAACGTTATATAGTATTAAATTCAATTATTTTTCCTTTTTTTTTTTTCAGAAATGTATTCAAGACAATTTAATTAAATTTTCTATATTGAATACATTTACTATATGAGTTATGATCACTAGGAATAAATTAGCTACCAAAAACGTACAAGATAAATTTGAATTCAATTCAATTTCCTATATTGAATACTTTTACCATATGTGTGTTACCATTTTAGTGCCTCATTTTAGGTGCCATATGATATTACTCTATTGTTATTTTTATTATTAAGATATTATATTTTAAATATTAGTGAATTGGTCTATAGTTGGGTTTCGACATATGCCTTCACTGCCTATATATACCTTCCAGCACTAGCCAAAGGAATTAACTCAATATCAATTTGAAGTCACTTTTGTTTATCACATCACTTGCGCAGAAAATATCTTTTAGTTTAATTGTTGTTCGTGGTCTCCATTTGTCCAACTTCAATAGTGATTCGGCAAGTTTTCAATATTACTATTCTTGCTTTGGGGATTTGATTTTTCTTTGCTAAAAGTTGTAGGCTTTGTAAAACCAGCTAAATCTTTATATGCTTTTATTTGTGGAATCAAAATTATTTTCAAGTCTATTACAACTATTTTTGCTCTCTTTTACTTTGTTGGTTTCACAGTGAAATGTGATAGCCATTGAAAATACATATCAAATCTTAGTTTTGACAAGACCAATTAATTGCCCGTGGATTATATGAGCTGTGAGCAACAGTGTAGTTCAAAATCAAATAAACCAGCTTAAAGAAATCATATCTATAGTTATGGCAAGTCTGGCTACTATATTTGGTGTCATAGGTAATTTTACATAACTCTTCTTCTTTATATTTTCAATATATAATTAATTCTCTACTTTTGATTTTGATTTAAATATTAATTATTATTATTATTTTTCTCGTTTATTCATGCAGAAAACATTGTATCATTAATAGTCTTTCTTTCTCCCTTGTATGATTTTATTCTCTCTTCTTATAAAATAGACATTAATTTTATTTATTTATTTATTTGTTTCAATTCTTTAATGGAGATCTATGTCTTGTTATATGTAGGCCAACATTTTATACTATAATAAAGAATAAATCAACCCAAGACTTTGAATATGCCCCTTATTTGGTGGCACATTTCGGTACATTACTCTTGATGTACTATGCCTATCTAAAGGCGAGTGATGTAATTGTTTTACTCGCAATCAATTTCATTGGTTTTGTGATGGAAACAATCTACATCATTCTATACATAATATACGCACCACCATCTGTCAAGGTATATTTTCTTCTTCTTCTTTTCTTTTTAATTATTACTAGATATATAATTTTAATTTATTTTACCTCATATAAAAAATAGGCTTAATGTTTACTTTTTTAAAAAGCCCAAAACTTAACCATACACACTAGAGTTCTATTAATTGAATATATAAATTATTTCAATGAGGTAACAGCTTGTAAATAGTATTATTACATAAAATAACATATCTACGTAATAATATTAAATAGATTTCAATTAAATATAGTTTAAAATATTATACGTGTTTTAATTTAAATGATATATAATTCAATGTAAAATAATGACCGAATTTTTTTTTAATAGTATAAATATACTAGCAGCACAAGTTTTATGGATGCTTTTTTATAATTTTCTTTTGTTTTTCTCGATGAAAAGTGCTTTATGTTATGTGGATTTTGCTCGATTTTGGCATAATAAAATTTTCACGTACTTCTCGGTGGAAAAAAATGTACATAATATAAAACATTTTTATTGTTTCAAGTGCAATTATGTGAATTAATTAATATAATAAAAAAAATATTTAACCTTTTCAGATGAACATTACAAAGATGATTGTACTCTTAATCTTTGTGATTTACGGGTCAATCATACTATGTACGACTGAACTTATTCCGAGGCGCTCTTTACGCCTCAAAGTGATCGGTTGGATATGTGCTCTCTTCTCGATCGCAATTTTTGCTTCTCCTCTGACTATCATGGTATTTACGCTAATTAATATAAAAAAGAATTTGTAATATTATTATTATTTTTTTAAATGACTATTACTAATATTTTTTCTCAATTTACTTATTTATTTGAGCAGGGCGTAGTCATAAGAACAAAAAGTGTGAAGTACATGGCTTTTCCGCTATCATGTTGCCTAACAATATCTGCCATAGTTTGGTTCTTCTATGGTATTTTAATTAGGGACTGGTTTATAGTGGTAAGGTTAATTCTTGTAATTTATCTCCTTCTTCTTCTTTTTAGTGTTTTATGCATGCGTAATCAGTAGTAATCTTACTAAGTTTCCAATATTTTTTAATTTTAATTTTAGGCGCCAAACATCATTGGACTCATACTTGGGATTTCACAGATGATATTTTATTTTATATACAAGAAATTCCAAAGAGATGTTCTGCCTGAATGGACACCTTCGACTACAAACAATGAGAATGTAACAAGTTAGACTCTATGTTTATAGTTTTAGGTATGTTTATTTCAGTGCTAGACGTTACAATAGCACAAATGATGTGGCGTAATCTGAAGGAAAACTCCATGGGCATGTTCTATTTATAATTCAATAATAATTTCAATTTTGTGTTATGTTTTATAAATATTTGTAAGCCTCATTTAATTTAGTAACATAATTATATGTTTAAAATTCAATATAAAGTTTACGTTTGTGCTACAATATGTATAAATAAAATTATTAGTAATGAGAATAATAATAATTAAAGGAAAACAATCTAATGAAAAAGGTGTTTATATTACCATTTTTTTTTAATAACCTATTATTATCATAAGTTAAAAGAGAATACTATTACAATTATTGATTTATCTTTGAGATAGAACGAAATAAAACTCATTTTACAATAATACTCTTGCCATTATGCTTAAATATTGCATTACATAGTTGTACAAATGAAATACATTAGTCTAACAAAATTATTTACTATTATCGCAACACATGAGATCAAATAGTAAAGAACAATCTTACATTAAAAAGTTGAAAAATAAAATTGCTTTTTCTTTTTCTTTTGAGTAATGAATTTTATTTTATTTTTGAAAAATTATATAAAATAAAATTTTCTTTAAAATTATAATAACAAAAATAATGTTCAACAATATTAAATTAATCGAGTTAGAATGAATTTAACATTGAATTCATGTGTCTAAATCGTCCGAATTTAACTTAAACTACATCAAATTAATCGGCGTTTAATATAAAATATTTAGGTTGTGTTATTTTCTTAATAATAAAAATATACGAGGTAGACATAAATTATGTTATTTTTGTAGTTATAAGGATGTTATAAAAATTATTTTTCCTAAAACTTTTTTTTTAACTATCTTTTGCACAGTATTGGAATAAAAAACAAATCATTAATTTATAAAGAACAAAATATATACCACTATCATTTTTTTTATTTATTTTTCAAAAAAATAAGGGCCATTAATTGTCCTATATATATATATACACATATGAAATTATGAATCAATCAAGAATACAAATATGAAAGTTTTATTAAAAGATGACAAGATGTTGGTTTTGTTACTTGAGCTTGTTATGTCAATAGTAGTAGAAAATGTGAGTTTTGGTGAATCTCTTCCAATAAAAGACGGAGGATTTCAAATACATACATATCATGTTCATGTTGCTAATAGATTAAGTAGAACCCAAACATATTTGGTCCATTGCAAGTCTAAAGAGGATGATTTGGGAATCCATTATCTTAATGTTAATACTGAATTCGCTTGGAAGTTCAAAGAAAATATTTGGAGAACAACTCTCTTTTGGTGTTTCACAAGCACCGGTCAAAAACACTTATCATTTGAAGTGTTCTGGCCATAAAATAGAAGCTCATGGCTTCGACACAGATGTGGAGATATCAAACAGTGCACTTGGATTGTCCAAGATGATGGGATTTACCTTTGGAATGTTGCTGAAGATCGTCAAGAGTTTGCACACAATTGGGAAGTTGGGATTGAGACTTTAAACAAATAACTAAACGCACGGAAAATTAATTAAAATTAAATAAATAAATAAAGTCCACACACACACATCTATATATATCAGCATGTTTACATTTGTTGCTCCCACCTATTTTATTTTTCCTTAATAAATAAAAGTTTAATTCAATCATTACATATAAAAAATAGTGCAGCTGGCATCCATCAACATTTGGAAATTATCTACAAATTAACTAATTAAAAAATTACCGTTTATAGAATAAATTTAAAAGAAAGATATATTTTCTTGGATTGTGATTTGTGATTCTTTCTTTCTTTCTTTCATTTAATTTATTTGTCCACTTAATTAACCTCCGATATGTAAAATCATGCAATTAAAAGAGTGATCTCCTATTTTTGGAATTAATTCGATACTCTCTCTTAAAGAGAGAGAGAGAGAAAATAAAGGTCAAAAAATCAATATAATGAGCACCAAAGTTCTAAGGAAAACACATAAACTCCTACAAAACAAAGTAACAAACCACCCACTAGGTTACTAATTATTCAACGGCCTGGATTAGCCAAAAGTTGAACAAGTATCCTGCATAGGCAAAAGCAATTGCATTCCTACCAACGCGGAGCCAGAAAAAATAATTAGTAGGGCTAAAAAAAATAGTAAAAATTGTAGTAAATTATACTTAATTTATTACTAAATTTTTTTATGTTATAATATAATAAAAATATAAAGTTAGAGCTCAAAGAATATAAAGTTAATACATTATAATTAGCAAAACAAACACTATCAATTATATACTCTTTGTTTCATATATATTAAAGTACTTAATTTTAAGTATTTCCTTTTTTTTGGAAAATTATATAAAATATCACACATAAAATTTATAATAACAAAAATAACATTACATTAATATTTAACATATTCAATTAGACAGAGTTCAATAGGCTACATATTATTTTTAGTAAAAATATAAGAGTTGACATTATTTTATTTTTGATGTTACAAGTTCAAGAGAATTATAAATGTTGCTTTTCTTATTTATTTATTTTTACTATAATATTTGTTCATTTGTAGCATATGAGCTATAAATAAACATATATTTTTCATTTCCTATATATATATAATTTACATAAAAAGGAAACAAATAGATATCAAATTAACGTTTTATAGTATTAAATTCAATTATTTTTCCTTTTTTTTTTTTTTCCAGAAATGTATCCAAGGCAATTTAATTAAATTTTCTGTATTGAATACATTTACTATATGAGTTATGATCACCAGCAATAAATTAGCTACCAAAAACGTACAAGATAAATTTGAATTCAATTCAATTTCCTATATTGAATACTTTTACCATATGTGTTACCATTTTAGTGCCTCATTTTAGGTGCCATATGATATTACTCTATTGTTATTTTTATTATTAAGATATTATATTTTAAATATTAGTGAATTGGTCTATAGTTGGGTTTCGACATATGCCTTCACTGCCTATATATACCTTCCAGCACTAGCCAAAGGAATTAACTCAATATCAATTTGAAGTCACTTTTGTTTATCACATCACTTGCGCAGAAAATATCTTTTAGTTTAATTGTTGTTCGTGGTCTCCATTTGTCCAACTTCAATAGTGATTCGGCAAGTTTTCAATATTACTATTCTTGCTTTGGGGATTTGATTTTTCTTTGCTAAAAGTTGTAGGCTTTGTAAAACCAGCTAAATCTTTATATGCTTTTATTTGTGGAATCAAAATTATTTTCAAGTCTATTACAACTATTTTTGCTCTCTTTTACTTTGTTGGTTTCACAGTGAAATGTGATAGCCATTGAAAATACATATCAAATCTTAGTTTTGACAAGACCAATTAATTGCCCGTGGATTATATGAGCTGTGAGCAACAGTGTAGTTCAAAATCAAATAAACCAGCTTAAAGAAATCATATCTATAGTTATGGCAAGTCTGGCTACTATATTTGGTGTCATAGGTAATTTTACATAACTCTTCTTCTTTATATTTTTAATATATAATTAATTCTCTACTTTTGATTTTGATTTAAATATTAATTATTATTATTATTTTTCTCGTTTATTCATGCAGGAAACATTGTATCATTAATAGTCTTTCTTTCTCCCTTGTATGTTTTTATTCTCTCTTCTTATAAAATAGACATTAATTTTATTTATTTATTTATTTGTTTCAATTCTTTAATGGAGATCTATGTCTTGTTATATGTAGGCCAACATTTTATACTATAATAAAGAATAAATCAACCCAAGACTTTGAATATGCCCCTTATTTGGTGGCACATTTCGGTACATTACTCTTGATGTACTATGCCTATCTAAAGGCGAGTGATGTAATTGTTTTACTCGCAATCAATTTCATTGGTTTTGTGATGGAAACAATCTACATCATTCTATACATAATATACGCACCACCATCTGTCAAGGTATATTTTCTTCTTCTTCTTTTCTTTTTAATTATTACTAGATATATAATTTTAATTTATTTTACCTCATATAAAAAATAGGCTTAATGTTTACTTTTTTAAAAAGCCCAAAACTTAACCATACACACTAGAGTTCTATTAATTGAATATATAAATTATTTCAATGAGGTAACAGCTTGTAAATAGTATTATTACATAAAATAACATATCTACGTAATAATATTAAATAGATTTCAATTAAATATAGTTTAAAATATTATACGTGTTTTAATTTAAATGATATATAATTCAATGTAAAATAATGACAGAATTTTTTTTAATAGTATAAATATACTAGCAGCACAAGTTTTATGGATGCTTTTTTATAATTTTCTTTTGTTTTTCTCGATGAAAAGTGCTTTATGTTATGTGGATTTTGCTCGATTTTGGCATAATAAAATTTTCACGTACTTCTCGGTGGAAAAAAATGTACATAATATAAAACATTTTTATTGTTTCAAGTGCAATTATGTGAATTAATTAATATAATAAAAAAATTATTTAACCTTTTCAGATGAACATTACAAAGATGATTGTACTCTTAATCTTTGTGATTTACGGGTCAATCATACTATGTACGACTGAACTTATTCCGAGGCGCTCTTTACGCCTCAAAGTGATCGGTTGGATATGTGCTCTCTTCTCGATCGCAATTTTTGCTTCTCCTTTGACTATCATGGTATTTACGCTAATTAATATAAAAAAGAATTTGTAATATTATTATTATTTTTTTAAATGACTATTACTAATATTTTTTCTCAATTTACTTATTTATTTGAGCAGGGCGTAGTCATAAGAACAAAAAGTGTGAAGTACATGCCTTATCCGCTATCATGTTGCCTAACAATATCTGCCATAGTTTGGTTCTTCTATGGTATTTTAATTAGGGACTGGTTTATAGTGGTAAGGTTAATTCTTGTAATTTATCTCCTTCTTCTTCTTTTTAGTGTTTTATGCATGCGTAATCAGTAGTAATCTTACTAAGTTTCCAATATTTTTTAATTTTAATTTTAGGCGCCAAACATCATTGGACTCATACTTGGGATTTCACAGATGATATTTTATTTTATATACAAGAAATTCCAAAGAGATGTTCTGCCTGAATGGACACCTTCGACTACAAACAATGAGAATGTAACAAGTTAGACTCTATGTTTATAGTTTTAGGTATGTTTATTTCAGTGCTAGACGTTACAATAGCACAAATGATGTGGCGTAATCTGAAGGAAAACTCCATGGGCATGTTCTATTTATAATTCAATAATAATTTCAATTTTGTGTTATGTTTTATAAATATTTGTAAGCCTCATCTAATTTAGTAACATAATTATATGTTTAAAATTCAATATAAAGTTTACGTTTGTGCTACAATATGTATAAATAAAATTATTGGTAATGAGAATAATAATAATTAAAGGAAAACAAGCTAATGAAAAAGGTGTTTATATTACCATTTTTTTTTAATAACCTATTATTATCATAAGTTAAAAGAGAATACTATTACAATTATTGATTTATCTTTGAGATAGAACGAAATAAAACTCATTTTACAATAATACTCTTGCCATTAGGCTTAAATATTGCATTACATAGTTGTACAAATGAAATACATTAGTCTAACAAAATTATTTACTATTATCGCAACACATGAGATCAAATAGTAAAGAACAATCTTACATTAAAAAGTTGAAAAATAAAATTGCTTTTTCTTTTTCTTTTGAGTAATGAATTTTATTTTATTTTTGAAAAATTATATAAAATAAAATTTTCTTTAAAATTATAATAACAAAAATAATGTTCAACAATATTAAATTAATCGAGTTAGAATGAATTTAACATTGAATTCATGTGTCTAAATCGTCGGAATTTAACTTAAACTACATCAAACTAGTCGGCGTTTAATATAAAATATTTAGGTTGTGTTATTTTCTTAATAGTAAAAATATACGAGGTAGACATAAATTATGTTATTTTTGTAGTTATAAGGATGTTATAAAAATTATTTTTCCTAAAACTTTTTTTTTAACTATCTTTTGCGATTTATTGACCGAGTATAGCAACGAAATGCATCCAGGAGCAAATTTTTCAAAAGTCGCTTTACGACTTCGTTTTGCATATATTATTTTACAATTTTATCCTTTTGATAAGTCGCTTTATTACTAATATCTGATTTCCAGACTTTCCATTGCTCTTTATTTTTTCTACTATCGCTATCGCTATCATCCTCACTATCTGAACCTTCATCGACTTCGTCATCACTTTCCAGTTCGCTTGCATTAGCCAACACTGAAACATCAAAATCGTAAGCTACACAGTAAACAAAAAATCAAAACATGATAAAAAATTCTCAATAAAATTACTGGGTATTGATTAGGAGAAGAAGAACCTGCAAAATTACTTTGAAATTTTAAAATCTTTAGCAAAAGACCAGTTATGTTGGAAAACAATGAAATAAAGATGAACTCACTTTGTCTGGGTATCCAGCCTTAACAATGGCTGTTTTGAGCAATTCAAGACCTTCCTTGTTTTCTTGGGTTTAGACAAAAAATTATGTGAATAAAACTATGAGAAGAAGGATCCATAAACCAGAGCTCTGTTATTTTGTTTATTGAATGAAACTGCTTGTAAGTGAGAGATCTGAGGATAATGAGAGCGATATAGTTGGAGAGCTCAAAGACAAATAACGGGAAATTGGAAATAGAATAAGTGGGATAATTGTTTACATACTATGTAAATTATTTTACATACTATGTAAACCAATTTACATACTATGTAAACTAATTTACATACCATTTGGTTCAGTCCAATGAGGCTCATACAATTCAATTCCAAGACTCTGCCGGACCAAACAACAGTTTAGCCAATTTGGCAGAGTACCCATCTGCAAAAGAACAAGCTTGGGAGTCCAATATCAACTTTGATTCCAACATTGATTGCAATTGGGGACTGGTGGCTTGTTGGACATTGTGTACTGTAAACACTTCCAACTTTGTTGGAGTGGTTATCGTATTATGTTATGTGTTAGAGTTCTATTTGTTCTTGTTTGAATAAATTATAACAAGGAGTCAACTGAAGGAAGCTACTGCAACTTGGTTGATGCCTTCTCTTTTCCTTTCAGGTGAAAAGTTTGTACTTTGTATGCTGCTCTATGAACTTATGATGCATTCCACTTTTTTTCTTACATGTATGATTATGAATTTTCTAATTTCTATTATCTATGACTACCATTGTATAAAAGCTTTTAAGTTAAAAGTGAGAGCCTACAGTTTAGTACACTGAAGTCCACGCACCTACTCTTTCTTGAGTTTAGCTATCATCATCTATGCCTTCTTTTGTTTTCTTTTCGTTTCGAATTGGAAAAATAAATCACTTCAAGGTCACAATTCCAAATACCTTTCCCTCCCCCCTTTAAAAATAAATAAATAAGAAATTTCACAATGTATGTAAATCAGTTTACATAGTATGTAAACTGATTTACATACTATGTAAACCAGTTTACATACTATGTAAATCAGTATGTAAATGTATGTAAACCAGTTTACATACTATGTAAACTGATTTACATACTATGTAAACCAGTATGTAAATGTATGTAAACCAGTACGTAAACCAATTTACATACCTGTATGTATACTCTGTTTTGCTTAGCAAAAATAGAGTACAACCAAAGATAGTATGAGAAATGATTTACTCTGTTTTCCCTTATCCAAAGAATGAGAAATGATTCTCACAAAGTATTTTTATTTACTACAAGACATCAAATTAATTTTCTAATTTCTTTTGACTGGAGGCGATCAAAGCTTTTAAGTTAAAAGTGAGATAGTAAACTGTAGGCTCTCACTTTTAACTTAAAAGCTTTGATCGCCTCCAGTCAAAAGAAATTAGAAAATTAATTTGCAAAAGAAATATAAATAATTTGCTAATAACATTTGAGTCAGGTTATCACGGTCAATCTCATCACCTACCCTCTGAATGATAGAAGTAATTTACATACTATGTAAAAAATAATGCATTTGCACTTCATGGTGAAACAAATTTCTACCATTGCAATAAACTACACCATTTAGTGAGAAATTATTTTAGCAATACCTTACTATTACTTATTAGATACAACTCTAATAGGAAAACAAAGAGAAGGAAACAAAGGCAATGTGAGAGCCTAGCTTGAAGAAAATGAGGTAAAATAGTACGTTTGAAATCCTACAATGGAGCACTACCATATTGCTCTCTGAGAACAATAGTAATTAATTTATAAGAATCAAAAACAAATAGTCAACAATCAGTACCTTAATTTTTTAAAAGAGAATTAATTTTCATGTATGTAAATTGGTTTACATAATATGTAAACCAATTTACACAGTATGTAAATCAATTTACATACTATGTAAACCTATTTACATACTATGTAAAAAATAATTAAGTCTTAGCTGTTTATTGTTTAGGTCATTTTTTTTTCCTTTCCCACGAACATAAAGACTTCCAAGAAAATGGAAGATAAACCAAAGGTTTAACATTCAAATGCTGTTATCTACCTAAAACTCCGTGAGTTTACAATGTCTTCAAGCCATTTTATTTGTGTCAACAACGCATTTAATTTTAAGCCACTCATTTATTAAAAATGAGGTAATTTAATCACATATAATATTTTATTATCAAAATTAAAGCAAAGTGATAAATATAAATAAAAAAAATTCATCTAATATCACATCCCCTCACACCATTTCTCTTCTTTTTTATAACTATATTACTATTATTTGGTCATTTCTTCTTTTATTCTTTGTACGAAATTATGTGTATGTGCTACATCCTTTAATTTTCTTTTATTGTTATTAGAAATTAAATGCACAAGTTACCAGAAAGAGACCTTAAAAAAAACGAGTAAAGAAGTAACATGCTTGATGCTTGAAGATGTGTAAAGAGAATTAATTTTCATGTATGTAAATTGGTTTACATACTATGTAAACCTATTTACATAGTATGTAAATCAATTTACATAGTATGTAAATCAATTTACATACTATGTAAACCTATTTACATAGTATGTAAATAGATTTACATAGTATGTAAATAGATTTACATACTATGTAAACAAGTAATTTACATACTATGTAAAAAATAATGCAGTTGCACTTCATGGTGAAACAAATTTCTACCTTAATTTTTTGAAAGAGAATTAATTTTCATGTATGTAAATTGGTTTACATAATATTTATTATTACATATATTTTAGTTTTTCCTTACATTATAAATGTTGTAGTAAAATCCTTTCAAAATGTCAACATGGATATATTTTGAATTAAAGCAAAATTTCATTCAATCTCCAAGTAATATTAATATAATAAATAAATTATTAATAATCGGTTTGATATATATATTTTTTGCTAAATAAGTTTATCGGCTTGCTATATATATTGCTAATAATATATCTCCCAAACAATGGAGCACAAGCTTGGCTAGAATATTATTATTTTTTGTTTGTTCAATCTGAATTCCATAACCATGTTTGTTCACAGTATATTGATCCTACTGTTATCCCCATGTTAACCGATTCCTCTTTAACAATTGAGCTTTGTTTATTTCAATAATCAAAATATCAAATATCTGAATAGTAGTATTCATTTTTATTAATTTTGTTCTAATAATATTAGTTGGGTAAGATATCGATGTCTTTCTATTTTCAGCAACAAAGCTTAATTGTTAATTTATAAGAATCAAAAGCAAATAGTCAACAATCAGTACCTTAATTTTTTGAAAGAAAATTAATTTTCATGTAAATAAATTGGTTTACATAGTATGTAAATCAATTTACATACTATGTAAACCTATTTACATACTATGTAAATCAGTTTACATTCTATGTAAACCATGTAGAAACTTGAAGATGTTACAGTTTAGGGAGCTTCAGATTGCAACAAACAACTTTAACAACTGAAAATGGTGGATTTGGTAATGTGTACAAAGGAATACTCCAAGATGGCAATGTTGTAGAAGTTTACATATTATGTAAACTGATTTACATACTATGTAACCCAATTTACATACATGTATGTATACTCTGTTTTGCTTAGCAAAAACAGAGTATAATCAATTCCTTCTAAATTGTTAATGTCCAATATATTTTCCAGCAAAAACTGAACAACTCTTTGATTATAATTGTTGCTTACAATGTATTTCGATGAGAGCAGCAAGACAGCGCAATCTGTAATTCAATAGCTTCATATCTTCTTGCGCAGTGTAATAGAGTTAAAGGATATTTTTGTAATTTATCTAATTTTGATATAACTAAAACGCACAGTTTTGAGTTTATTATTGCTAGTTTTGGAAATTTTAACTTTTAATCATAATTGAAGCTATTTAGGCAAATTACTCTCATCTTTTGCACAATATTGGAATAAAAAACAAATCATTAATTTATAAAGAACAAAATATATACCACTATCATTTTTTTTATTTATTTTTCAAAAAAATAATGGCCATTAATTGTCCTATGTATATATACACATATGAAATTATGAATCAATCAAGAATACAAATATGAAAGTTTTATTAAAAGATGACAAGATGTTGGTTTTGTTACTTGAGCTTGTTATGTCAATAGTAGTAGAGAATGTGAGTTTTGGTGAATCTCTTCCAATAAAAGACGGAGGATTTCAAATACATACATATCATGTTCATGTTGCTAATAGATTAAGTGGAACCCAAACATATTTGGTCCATTGCAAGTCTAAAGAGGATGATTTGGGAATCCATCAATTATCTCAATGTTAATACTGAATTCGCTTGGAAGTTCAAAGAAAATATTTGGAGAACAACTCTCTTTTGGTGTTTCACAAGCACTGGTCAAAAACACTTATCATTTGAAGTGTTCTGGCCATAAAATAGAAGCTCATGGCTTCGACACAGATGTGGAGATATCAAACAATGCACTTGGATTTTCCAAGATGATGGGATTTACCTTTGGAATGTTGCTGAAGATCGTCAAGAGTTTGCACACAATTGGGAAGTTGGGACTGGGACTTTAAACAAATAACTAAACGCACGGAAAATTAATTAAAATTAAATAAATAAATAAAGTCCACACACACATCTATATATATCAGCATGTTTACATTTGTTGCTCCCACCTATTTTATTTTTCCTTAATAAATAAAAGTTTAATTCAATCATTACATATAAAAAATAGTGCAGCTGGCATCCATCAACATTTGAAAATTATCTACAAATTAACTAATTAAAAAATTACCGTTTATAGAATAAATTTAAAAGAAAGATATATTTTCTTGGATTGTGATTTGTGATTCTTTCTTTCTTTCATTTAATTTATTTGTCCACTTAATTAACCTCCGATATGTAAAATCATGCAATTAAAAGAGTGATCTCCTATTTTTGGAATTAATTCGATACTCTCTCTTAAAGAGAGAGAGAGAGAGAGAGAAAATAAAGGTCAAAAAATCAATATAATGAGCACCAAAGTTCTAAGGAAAACACATAAACTCCTACAAAACAAAGTAACAAACCACCCACTAGGTTTCTAATTATTCAACGGCCTGGATTAGCCAAAAGTTGAACAAGTATCCTGCATAGGCAAAAGCAATTGCATTCCTACCAACGCGGAGCCAGAAAAAATAATTAGTAGGGCTAAAAAAAAATAGTAAAAATTGTAGTAAATTATACTTAATTTATTATTAAATTTTTTTATGTTATATTATAATAAAAATATAAAGTTAATACATTATAATTAACTTATAATAAAAATTAAACAAAAATATAATAAGTGAATAATTATTAATATTATTTATGAATAAATTAAATGTATTAACTAAAATATCTAAGCAAATAGAAAGTTCAATTAAATATACCAAAATTTATAGTTGTTAAAACCAAAATAAGTATATGAAAATATAAAAAGTAAAATATAATTTAAAATTTTAAGCTTGAGATTATATTTAAAAATATATGTTTATAAATAATATAACACTGACCAATAATAATAAAAATAATAATTTTTTATATAAACAAATTTCAAATAAATTTTAAAAGATTATTAAAATAAAATGTCAAATAATATAATATTAAATAAAGTTAAAATTTTGGTTTAAATAAAACACGATAAACATAAACTTAAAATTTTTAATATGAAGTTTATCATATACTTATTTTTTTAATTTTATTTTTATAATGTTGAGTTTAAAGTTAAATATTAAAACTTTTTTTTTTAGATTATCACATTTAAGAAGAATTTTTACATAATATATGATTATAATTTTATTTTTATTACTAATAGTGAAAGTTTTTAGTTAAGGATCAAATAAGCCTAGAGGGGGGTGAATAGGTTATTTTATGTTTTAATAAAACTTTAATTATTTAACCTAAACACAACGGCCAGACATGCAATCGCGTATAAAATTAAAATGCGGAATTAAGAAACAACACACAAAATTTTAGGTGGAAACAACCTAGGCCACGACAATGACCTAAGAGGAAAACCACCGGTCTACCGGACCACCTAACTATCCACTATGAAAATAAATATTCAATTACAAGGCAAGGTCTTAAACTACCCTTCACAGATAATGCCCTCCTATGTAACTTACTTACGAGCCATTGCTCCTTTCACAGTCTCCAATAGCTAGATGTCTGGATCTGGACCAACGTTTCGATCTTCTTGAGTCACACAAGACCAATCGAACCCATCAAATTTGGTAGTCTCGAGTCACACGAAATACCGAACAAGTCACCAACAGTACCTGAAAGATTAGCACAAATAGCACAAGTGCAAAGTGTGTCCTAGAGCAGATTCAGTAACGAAAAATCGTAACTAGCAGATTCAATAGCATGCGACGTAAAAACAAATCAGCTAGCAAACTCTAGAACGATCATGCAAAACAAATATCATGAAAAGCAATTAAGCGCATAAATTATTCAAACATAACCACACAATACGTTTGAACAATTAAAAAGATGAAGAGAAGAAGTTTTAAAGCGCAATCAGAAGTATGAAAACTTATTTTGGTGTGATGAGAATTATGCACAAACAGCCCTCACATATATAGAGTCCAATTTTAGCTCAAACAGGATTTGTAATAGGTTATAACTATACACTAAACAGGATTTACCAATTACCACAATTATCCTCAAATAAGGATTTAGTTATTAACAATAAATGAGGTCAATTAGGTAAAAGTAACATATGGATCGAACATAGAAAAAGAGTTTGAGTAGGACTATAACACTGTCTTGATCGATCGATAGACCGTCTCGATCGATCGAACACATTCTCGATCGATCGACACAACACTCGATCGATTTAATCCAAACAGAGAGAACTTGGATCGAAGTTGATCTAAACTTGATCGATCGAACATGATTCGATCGATCGATCAAATTGATCCAGTCCAAATAGAAAGAACCTAGATCGAAGTTGATCCAGGCTCGATCGATCGATCAAATTGCTCGATCGATCCAGTCCAAACAGAGAGAACCTAGATCGAAGTTGATCCAGGCTCGATCGATCGAACATGGTTCGATCGATCTAACTATACCCTTGATCGATCGAACATGATGTGCACAAATTTTTTTTTTTGATACAATTCATACTAAGTGTAGTGTTCAATTGTGTGAGGATGTATGCATGATAAAATGTTTTACCTGACATGAATATTGCACGTTCGGTGGCTCCATTGTTGTGTATCATTAGATTGAACAGTGACGCTTATGCTAGATTACAATTAGTATTTTGTTCACGAAAATTGCCAATAAATATAAACCTTACAAATAGTTATCAAATATAAGAAAAGAAAAAAAAAAATATATATATATATATATATATATATATTTAATCATTTTATTTACAATTCATATCATTTTTATCCACGTATTTTGATAAATATTATTAATATATTCCAAAAATTATATATAAAAATTATACACAATATATTATTACAAATAAAATATTTATTTAATATTAAAAATATATACATAATTAATTTTTTATAAAAATATTAACTAAAATTATAACCTCACCCTACCCTCACTTTCCTCCGCCCAAAATTTCTACTTTTTCAAATATGTCAGAAAGCTAGAACAAGTGAGCTGTAATATTTCCATCCTTAGCAACAGAGTGAGATCACTGAAAATATTTCCTATAAAACTTTAATAAAGGATTAAAGCCAGAGTGCTAAAAAGGAAATGATGAGCACAGTGTTAATACTGCTATACTCTACAAATAAATGATACAGTAATAGTGATAATATTGGCGAAATTAGATTTATTATCATTATAATAATTTTTTATTAATAATAATTTTATAAAATAATAATAACATTGAAATATAATTAATGACATGCTAACAGATAAGATATAATATATAATTTTGTTATCACAATAACAAAAAGATGTTTAGCCGATAGTAACTCTAACTAATAAATTATTCTCACTAAAAAAAAATGGACGAGTTTAAAGACTTGGGCATGATAATATTAAATTTGTATTTCTTTAGAGCAGGGACCACATTTAAATATTGTAATTTACTTTTAAGTACTAATATTATTTAATTAATTTGCCAACGCAATACAATTAGATATGATCATTTCAAATTTTTAGCGAGCGACCGTTTGAATTGTAGTCGACAGTCGGAACCTTTTATTCACGTTTAATATATTAAATTATTATATCCATAAAATAATATATTATTAATTAAATATAAAATTAATAATATAAAATAATAAAGTTATTACAGTACTACTTACTATTTTTTAATTAATAAGAATTAAATCTAAATTGATATATATACATATAAAACACATTTTAACCTGTAAAAACACGCATTATTGTTGTTGCTGTTAAGAAGCAGTTAACCTTATAGGAATCACGTATATGTTTTTGTGAACAGTCGCAGGATAAGGATTTATTCAATAAAGGCAACATTCTATTTTTGTTTTTGAAATGTATTCAATTCAATTCTGCTAATTCTAATTTCTTTCTTGACTACTATTACCTTATATATGAGCTTAATAGTAATATCAGCAATAAATTAGCAACCAAAAATATATATTTGTACAACTATCAAGATTAACTTTATGCAATCATGGAATGAAATATCTCTCTCATTATCCTATATATGTAATAGGTAGACCTCAATGCACACAATACCACAAAATTGATTTTTAGTATCACAAAATTAATCACAATTCTGCTTTAAAAGACTCTCTCCCTCCCAGCCCCGTGCTGCACCCCTAACATTTAACATTTTTTATATAATAAAATTACATTGATTATTAATTTATTTTAACATTAGCAAAACAAACAGTATCAATTATATACTCTTTGTTTCATATATATTAAAGTACTTAATTGTAAGTATTTCCTTTTTTTTTTGGGAAATTATATAAAATATCACACATAAAATTTATAATAACAAAAATAACATTACATTAATATTTAACATATTCAATTAGACAGAGTTCAATAGGCTACATATTATTTTTAGTAAAAATATAAGAGTTGACATTATTTTATTTTTGATGTTACAAGTTCAAGAGAATTATAAATGTTGCTTTTCTTATTTATTTATTTTTACTATAATATTTGTTCATTTGTAGCATATGAGCTATAAATAAACATATATTTTTCATTTCCTATATATATATAATTTACATAAAAAGGAAACAAATAGATATCAAATTAACGTTATATAGTATTAAATTCAATTATTTTTCCTTTTTTTTTTTTTTCCAGAAATGTATCCAAGGCAATTTAATTAAATTTTCTATATTGAATACATTTACTATATGAGTTATGATCACCAGGAATAAATTAGCTACCAAAAACGTACAAGATAAATTTGAATTCAATTCAATTTCCTATATTGAATACTTTTACCATATGTGTGTTACCATTTTAGTGCCTCATTTTAGGTGCCATATGATATTACTCTATTGTTATTTTTATTATTAAGATATTATATTTTAAATATTAGTGAATTGGTCTATAGTTGGGTTTCGACATATGCCTTCACTGCCTATATATACCTTCCAGCACTAGCCAAAGGAATTAACTCAATATCAATTTGAAGTCACTTTTGTTTATCACATCACTTGCGCAGAAAATATCTTTTAGTTTAATTGTTGTTCGTGGTCTCCATTTGTCCAACTTCAATAGTGATTCGGCAAGTTTTCAATATTACTATTCTTGCTTTGGGGATTTGATTTTTCTTTGCTAAAAGTTGTAGGCTTTGTAAAACCAGCTAAATCTTTATATGCTTTTATTTGTGGAATCAAAATTATTTTCAAGTCTATTACAACTATTTTTGCTCTCTTTTACTTTGTTGGTTTCACAGTGAAATGTGATAGCCATTGAAAATACATATCAAATCTTAGTTTTGACAAGACCAATTAATTGCCCGTGGATTATATGAGCTGTGAGCAACAGTGTAGTTCAAAATCAAATAAACCAGCTTAAAGAAATCATATCTATAGTTATGGCAAGTCTGGCTACTATATTTAGTGTCATAGGTAATTTTACATAACTCTTCTTCTTTATATTTTCAATATATAATTAATTCTCTACTTTTGATTTTGATTTAAATATTAATTATTATTATTATTTTTCTCGTTTATTCATGCAGGAAACATTGTATCATTAATAGTCTTTCTTTCTCCCTTGTATGTTTTTATTCTCTCTTCTTATAAAATAGACATTAATTTTATTTATTTATTTATTTGTTTCAATTCTTTAATGGAGATCTATGTCTTGTTATATGTAGGCCAACATTTTATACTATAATAAAGAATAAATCAACCCAAGACTTTGAATATGCCCCTTATTTGGTGGCACATTTCGGTACATTACTCTTGATGTACTATGCCTATCTAAAGGCGAGTGATGTAATTGTTTTACTCGCAATCAATTTCATTGGTTTTGTGATGGAAACAATCTACATCATTCTATACATAATATACGCACCACCATCTGTCAAGGTATATTTTCTTCTTCTTCTTTTCTTTTTAATTATTACTAGATATATAATTTTAATTTATTTTACCTCATATAAAAAATAGGCTTAATGTTTACTTTTTTAAAAAGCCCAAAACTTAACCATACACACTAGAGTTCTATTAATTGAATATATAAATTATTTCAATGAGGTAACAGCTTGTAAATAGTATTATTACATAAAATAACATATCTACGTAATAATATTAAATAGATTTCAATTAAATATAGTTTAAAATATTATACGTGTTTTAATTTAAATGATATATAATTCAATGTAAAATAATGACCGAATTTTTTTTTAATAGTATAAATATACTAGCAGCACAAGTTTTATGGATGCTTTTTTTATAATTTTCTTTTGTTTTTCTCGATGAAAAGTGCTTTATGTTATGTGGATTTTGCTCGATTTTGGCATAATAAAATTTTCACGTACTTCTCGGTGGAAAAAAATGTACATAATATAAAACATTTTTATTGTTTCAAGTGCAATTATGTGAATTAATTAATATAATAAAAAAATTATTTAACCTTTTCAGATGAACATTACAAAGATGATTGTACTCTTAATCTTTGTGATTTACGGGTCAATCATACTATGTACGACTGAACTTATTCCGAGGCGCTCTTTACGCCTCAAAGTGATCGGTTGGATATGTGCTCTCTTCTCGATCGCAATTTTTGCTTCTCCTTTGACTATCATGGTATTTACGCTAATTAATATAAAAAAGAATTTGTAATATTATTATTATTTTTTTAAATGACTATTACTAATATTTTTTCTCAATTTACTTATTTATTTGAGCAGGGCGTAGTCATAAGAACAAAAAGTGTGAAGTACATGCCTTATCCGCTATCATGTTGCCTAACAATATCTGCCATAGTTTGGTTCTTCTATGGTATTTTAATTAGGGACTGGTTTATAGTGGTAAGGTTAATTCTTGTAATTTATCTCCTTCTTCTTCTTTTTAGTGTTTTATGCATGCGTAATCAGTAGTAATCTTACTAAGTTTCCAATATTTTTTAATTTTAATTTTAGGCGCCAAACATCATTGGACTCATACTTGGGATTTCACAGATGATATTTTATTTTATATACAAGAAATTCCAAAGAGATGTTCTGCCTGAATGGACACCTTCGACTACAAACAATGAGAATGTAACAAGTTAGACTCTATGTTTATAGTTTTAGGTATGTTTATTTCAGTGCTAGACGTTACAATAGCACAAATGATGTGGCGTAATCTGAAGGAAAACTCCATGGGCATGTTCTATTTATAATTCAATAATAATTTCAATTTTGTGTTATGTTTTATAAATATTTGTAAGCCTCATCTAATTTAGTAACATAATTATATGTTTAAAATTCAATATAAAGTTTACGTTTGTGCTACAATATGTATAAATAAAATTATTAGTAATGAGAATAATAATAATTAAAGGAAAACAATCTAATGAAAAAGGTGTTTATATTACCATTTTTTTTTAATAACCTATTATTATCATAAGTTAAAAGAGAATACTATTACAATTATTGATTTATCTTTGAGATAGAACGAAATAAAACTCATTTTACAATAATACTCTTGCCATTAGGCTTAAATATTGCATTACATAGTTGTACAAATGAAATACATTAGTCTAACAAAATTATTTACTATTATCGCAACACATGAGATCAAATAGTAAAGAACAATCTTACATTAAAAAGTTGAAAAATAAAATTGCTTTTTCTTTTTCTTTTGAGTAATGAATTTTATTTTATTTTTGAAAAATTATATAAAATAAAATTTTCTTTAAAATTATAATAACAAAAATAATGTTCAACAATATTAAATTAATCGAGTTAGAATGAATTTAACATTGAATTCATGTGTCTAAATCGTCGGAATTTAACTTAAACTACATCAAACTAGTCGGCGTTTAATATAAAATATTTAGGTTGTGTTATTTTCTTAATAGTAAAAATATACGAGGTAGACATAAATTATGTTATTTTTGTAGTTATAAGGATGTTATAAAAATTATTTTTCCTAAAACTTTTTTTTTAACTATCTTTTGCGATTTATTGACCGAGTATAGCAACGAAATGCATCCAGGAGCAAATTTTTCAAAAGTCGCTTTACGACTTCGTTTTGCATATATTATTTTACAATTTTATCCTTTTGATAAGTCGCTTTATTACTAATATCTGATTTCCAGACTTTCCATTGCTCTTTATTTTTTCTACTATTGCTATCGCTATCATCCTCACTATCTGAACCTTCATCGACTTCGTCATCACTTTGCAGTTCGCTTGCATTAGCCAACACTGAAACATCAAAATCGTAAGCTACACAGTAAACAAAAAATCAAAACATGATAAAAAATTCTCAATAAAATTACTGGGTATTGATTAGGAGAAGAAGAACCTGCAAAATTACTTTGAAATTTTAAAATCTTTAGCAAAAGACCAGTTATGTTGGAAAATAATGAAATAAAGATGAACTCACTTTGTCTGGGTATCCAGCCTTAACAATGGCTGTTTTGAGCAATTCAAGACCTTCCTTGTTTTCTTGGGTTTAGACAAAAAATTATGTGAATAAAACTATGAGAAGAAGGATCCATAAACCAGAGCTCTGTTATTTTGTTTATTGAATGAAACTGCTTGTAAGTGAGAGATCTGAGGATAATGAGAGCGATATAGTTGGAGAGCTCAAAGACAAATAACGGGAAATTGGAAATAGAATAAGTGGGATAATTGTTTACATACTATGTAAATCAGTTTACATAGTATGTAAACTAATTTACATACTATGTAAATTATTTTACATACTATGTAAACCAATTTACATACTATGTAAACTAATTTACATACCATTTGGTTCAGTCCAATGAGGCTCATACAATTCAATTCCAAGACTCTGCCGGACCAAACAACAGTTTAGCCAATTTGGCAGAGTACCCATCTGCAAAAGAACAAGCTTGGGAGTCCAATATCAACTTTGATTCCAACATTGATTGCAATTGGGGACTGGTGGTGATTCACGCTCAAAATTATTACCTTTGGCTAAGCGGTTATTGCAGTATAGCTTTAGGTGTCGAATCCACAGAGAAGCTAATTAAACCAACAAAATAAAAGTTATCACAAAATAAATAGAAGAAATAATTTTATAATTGGAAAAAGAAATTGACAATAATTAAATATAGCAATCTTGGTAGAAAATAAAATCAATATGCAAATAACAAGGCTTCGAGATTCACTTAATTATTTTGTTTTAATATTACCAACTTTTATTCCTATTTACTACTCAATTGCATGTTTCACATCCCAAACAAACAATTGGAAAATTTAGAATTGAAGATCTAAGATGAAATTTAAAGGTATTTGATTGGAGAAAAATAATGTTGTCATGGTAGAACAATTTAATTTATTCTTACAAGCTATCTAACATCGACAATATATCAAATTGACAATATCGCAGTAGAAGATTAACTCATAAAATAAATACAATAATTATAAACTAAAAGTTGCACATAAAAAAAGCATGACTGAATTTATATGAAACTGAAGAACATAATTTATTGAATGTTGAAAGAAGATGAACAAAATAATTTCTCAAAACAAATTTATAAACTATAAAGTACTCATAGGAATAAAAGAATGAATAGAAAAACTACATAATTAAGCTCCTCTCTAGCCTTGTTCTAAATTTAGCCTAGCTTACAAATCATTCCCACAAATTCTAGAGAGAAAGAATGAGAATAAAAAGTAAGAACTCTTGCAATTTTCTTGATGCTTCCAAGTGTTGAATGTCCACCTATTTATAGTGTTGGAGTAGGAAGATTTGCTGAATCATAATAATATCACACCATTTTCTCTTTGAAGATAATTTATTTTCAAAATATTTTCTGAATATGAATCGTAGATAAATCTCTTATCTTTCTAGAGAATCAAAAATCATTTAATTCGGATCTATACACAGAAAGTTATATCAAATATACTAACAGCTGTCCAACTGCAAGATATTTCAGATTGCATCTTATTTTTGGCCTTGAAATAATTCTATTTTGATATTCTTCGTGAAATGCAAAATCATGCATAATTGAATTATCTTTTCAGATCATCTTGAATCACTTCATTTGAATATTTGAGTCCAAAGTTATCCACAAAATACAGCAGCAGGTTGTTGAGATCTTGAGAATAAATATCGCACAAATCCAATTTTGATTTCTTTGCTCTATTTTGGTTGATTTCATTGATTCTACAAGCATAAAATCATTATAATAAATATAAATAACATTTATAGAATTAATATAGATAATGATTAATTTTAAACCGATTAAATCATAAATGTTAATTAATTTAACATATTTAAATATGCATTTTTATACTATTATCATAACCCCCAACCAGCTTATTGCTAGTCTCTAGCAATTGAAGCGCAAATAAGAAAACAACACATGATGATTAGTCCAAGTAAATATCCAGAAAAATTACCCAAGTGTTTCAAACAAAAAGTTAGTTAAAGATCACAATTTCTATGTAAATTAGTTTCATTATAACTTCCAAAATTGTGTGTGTGTGGACTAAGCCAAAACCTTCTTGCCACAAACCAAAACTTATATAGCCTTGAGATTTTATCCATGCAAAAGCCTCAACTCCATATCCTCAGGGATAAATTGTTTTTAAAGGTTAGGAATTTCTCTCATGGAGTTGGAAAACATATAAGCACTCATGAATAGGAATTTTTAAGGACAGATAAATAAACAATCATTGATCTAAAGATAGGAAAATATATTGCTTAAAATTCAATCTTTCTTACCACAAACTAGCTTCAGGATTTCAATTAGTTTATATGAGAACCAAATATTTGATGAGAAAAACTGCATATTACAGACTTTATTTAAATATATTTTTTTTAATATTCTAAAATAAAGAACGTAAACTTTATTGAACTGAATAACATTTTTTTTTCTTTTCTTTCTTTTTTTCTTTCTTTTTTTCTCTTTTTTTTTTTCTTTCTCTTTTTTTTTTTTTATAACTAATATCATCCTTTAGCTTTTCAACCAAATCATTCCACCAACCGAAAAATTGTATTCTAAACATTAACCAACCAATTCAAAAGATCAATGAAAGTTTATAAACTGTTTTCTCAATTCTCTCCACTCACTCACAAAAGATGTGTGAGATCATAAAAATATATATACTTAAACATGAAAATTCTCTTAGCTATATAAGTTTACCTTCCATCTTACCACAAGGCTTAGTAATGTGCATAAGTATAATTTTTGAAGTTATTATTTAGTAATCAAAATAGAAAAAGTGACTTAAACCAAATAATTTGAAATCAACACCTAGACAATAATGCAAAAATTTCTACTTGAACATTTCAAACATGTAATGAAAACTTATTTAGGTAAAAATTACTAAGTTCAAGCAATAAACAAGTTTTTTTTTTTTTTTTTTTTTTCAAACTCTTGAAAAGGCATCAAAACAATCTATAGAGAGTGTGCATAAAAATTGTGCATAAAGTGCTACTACCCCCAACCTAAATCAAACAGTGTCCTCACTGTCACAAAAATATTAAATGAAAGAGTAAAGGATAGAAGACACCTGAGCGATGGAATTTCATATGAAAATTGCCTCCAAGTAGGTTAGCTAGGAACAAGAAACATAAATAAAGAAAAATAACAAAATAAAAATAAACTAAAAACAAAGTAACAAGAAAAAAATGAGAAATAAAATTAATTTACAAAAAAATAAAACCAGACCAACGTTGATAGATAGGAGACATAGTATGAATCTTCTTAGAACATATATACATGTCTATCTTTTTCTCATAACTTTTCAACCATTTTCTATTAACTTTGAAAATTCTTCCGTTGGTTGGATTTTTAAAGGTTGGTTGCTTGTATATCAATTGCTTATCGTGCTTGTCATCATTAAAAGTATCTGGAAAAAGCAATTGTTCAGAATTATGATTTAAGAGGAGATACTCTAAGGATTCAGACTCATCATATAGGTGTACTTCCTCTTGAATAAGTGTGTCTATCATGAAGGTTTGATAGCACTCATCGTCATCTCGTGGTTGCTTCCCAACATGGAAAATATTCACCTCTAATGTCATGTTCCCAAAAGATAGCTTCATAAGACCATTCCTACAATTGATAAGCGCATTTGCTGTAGCAAGAAAAGGCCTTCCTAAAATGAGTGGGATTTTTGACTCCATGTCAACTACAGATTGAGTATCTAAAACTAGAAAGTCAACAGGGTAGTAGAATTTATCAATTTGAAGTAAAACATCTTCAATTATCCCCCTTGGTTTTCGTACAGAGCGATCTGCCAGTTGCAGCACTACAGATGTGGGTTTGATCTCTCCAAGTCCAAGTTGCAAGTATACAGAATAGGGCATCAAATTGACACTTGCTCCTAAGTCTAGAAGGGCTTGACCAAATTCATGTGTCCCAATTTGGCAAGAGATTGTAGGACAACCGGGATCTTTGTACTTTGGCGGTGTCTTCTGTTCTATCACTGCACTAACCTGCTCTGTCAAGAATGTAGTCTTCTTGACATGGTGTCTTCGTTTCATGGTGCATAGATCCTTGATTACTTTAGCATAAGCAGGTATCTGCTTGATCACATGTAACAAGGGAAGATTAATCTTAACTTGTTTCAAGTGTTCTAGGATCTCGCATTGGTTATCCGGATTTTTCCCTCCAGATATTAGGGCTTGAGGAAAGGGTACTTGAATCGGAATCTTCATTTTCCCATCCATTGAAGAGGGATCATCAACATTACTCGTGGTGGTTTTTGTGCTTGTGTTGGTTGGTGGATTGGGTATAGTTGGTTCATTTAAAATTTTACCACTACGGGTTGAAATAGCATTGATCTCCTTAACATTGTTTGAATCGATAGTCGAGGTTTGAGCCATATGTTGGCCTTTTGGGTTGGATTGGGGTTGGGAGGGAAACTTTCCTCGCTCTTGTATAGTGAGAGCGCTGGTTAACTTGGTTATATGACTTTTTATCTCCTTGTTCTCCTCCACCACTTGTGTAAGTACAACCTCGAATCTTTGGTTAATTTTACCTTGTGCCTCCATAAATGAATGAAGTGTTTCCTCTAAAGAATTTCTATTTGGTCGCGCATTAAATTGAGGTGTTGGGTAATTTCTTGGTGGTTGTGTCTCAATTTTCCAGTTTTCATTAGGTTGTATGGGTTGGTCATATTTCCAATTAAAGTTTGGATGGTTTCTCCAGCCAGGATTGTAAGTTTCAGAGTACGGTTTTCCAAACATTCCTACATTGTTACATTGTTCTTCATAAACCCCTTTCATCTCACTAAAAGTTGGGCAATTCTGGGCTAGATGTTCTACTGTCCCACAAATAAAGCATGTATCCTGAGTTTCGACCCTAGCAATTGTATGATTTGTTCTACCTTTCATTTTTAAGGCCTCTAATTCCCTAGTCAATACTTCTAATTGGGCTTTAAGGCTATCTTCTTCCCTTAGTTGGTAGATTCCAGATGATCGTGATCTATTGGTGTTATCAATGGCGCTAGGTCCTGTCCATGTATGGGCTTTCTCAGCTAACTCATTAAAGTAATCTATGGCTTCATCAGGATCCTTTTGGAGAAACTCACCATTACACATCATTTCTATAAATTGGCGCTCCCTAATCGTAAGTCCCTCATAAAAGTAACTAACTAACCTCCAATTTTCATACCCATGATGTGGGCACATGTTTAATAACTCTTTGAACCTCTCCCAAGCTTGGTATAAGGTCTCACTATCTTTTTGAGAAAAGGTTGAGATCTGTCTCTTAAGATTGTTGGTCTTATGATGAGGAAAGTATTTGTTAAAGAAGGATTTGGTCATTTCTGCCCATGTACCTATGGATCTTGGTCTCAAAGAGTATAGCCAACTCTTTGCTTTGTCTTTTAGGGAGAAAGGGAAAAATTTTAACCTAACAGAGTCTATGGCATTGGGTTGGCTATGAAATGTGGCCACTACCTCTTCAAATTCCCTAATATGTAAATAAGGATTTTCATTATCTAAACCATGAAAAGTGGGCAAGAGTTGTATCATTCCAGGTTTAAAATCAAGTTGTGGTGTATTAGGGGGGAGCATGATGCATGATGGTGTAGCTGTACGAGTAGGGTGAAGGTAATCTTTAAGAGTTCTAACGGGGTTGTCCTCATGGTCACTCATGTTTTCAGAACTAGAAGATGGGTTCGAAGAAGAAGATTGAATTAATGGTAATTCTAATTCTATTCTTTTTAAAAATCTACCTCTTGCGTCTCTAGATCGATTCATACACCCTAGAACCTTTTTTTGTTTATTTTTTTATTTTTGTTTTTTTTGTTTTTAAATTTTTATTTGTATTTTTGTTTAATTTTTAAACTTTTATTTGATATTTTTTCTTAAAGAAAAAGATAACTAAAACTAACAACCAAAGAAAATATAATAATAAAGCTAGAGATTTTTTTTTTTTTTTGAAAAAGGAAAAAAAAATAACAATAATGTACCAACACAATTAATATTTACTAAGAGTGCTCCCAGGAAAGAATGGTGGGGCGAGGCCTCCTTAAAAACCACCCTCCTAGACAGAGCAACGTTCCCAGGATAGACTAGTGGCACTAAGGCATTCAAGAACTAGTCTCCTAGACAGAACTCTCTTAGATCATATTATTTAATGTAGTTACACAATTGTTTTTTTTTTTTTTGTTTTTTTTTTTTTAACTTTAAAAGAAAATTGAAACAATAATAATGAAGAATAAATAAATAATAACAAAAAAAAATCAGATCATAATGTTTAAACCTCAATTGTTGATTTTGGCGTCCCCGGCAACGGCGCCAAATTTTGATTCACGCTCAAAATTATTACCTTTGGCTAAGCGGTTATTGCAGTATAGCTTTAGGTGTCGAATCCACAGAGAAGCTAATTAAACCAACAAAATAAAAGTTATCACAAAATAAATAGAAGAAATAATTTTATAATTGGAAAAAGAAATTGACAATAATTAAATATAGCAATCTTGGTAGAAAATAAAATCAATATGCAAATAACAAGGCTTCGAGATTCACTTAATTATTTTGTTTTAATATTACCAACTTTTATTCCTATTTACTACTCAATTGCATGTTTCACATCCCAAACAAACAATTGGAAAATTTAGAATTGAAGATCTAAGATGAAATTTAAAGGTATTTGATTGGAGAAAAATAATGTTGTCATGGTAGAACAATTTAATTTATTCTTACAAGCTATCTAACATCGACAATATATCAAATTGACAATATCGCAGTAGAAGATTAACTCATAAAATAAATACAATAATTATAAACTAAAAGTTGCACATAAAAAAAGCATGACTGAATTTATATGAAACTGAAGAACATAATTTATTGAATGTTGAAAGAAGATGAACAAAATAATTTCTCAAAACAAATTTATAAACTATAAAGTACTCATAGGAATAAAAGAATGAATAGAAAAACTACATAATTAAGCTCCTCTCTAGCCTTGTTCTAAATTTAGCCTAGCTTACAAATCATTCCCACAAATTCTAGAGAGAAAGAATGAGAATAAAAAGTAAGAACTCTTGCAATTTTCTTGATGCTTCCAAGTGTTGAATGTCCACCTATTTATAGTGTTGGAGTAGGAAGATTTGCTGAATCATAATAATATCACACCATTTTCTCTTTGAAGATAATTTATTTTCAAAATATTTTCTGAATATGAATCGTAGATAAATCTCTTATCTTTCTAGAGAATCAAAAATCATTTAATTCGGATCTATACACAGAAAGTTATATCAAATATACTAACAGCTGTCCAACTGCAAGATATTTCAGATTGCATCTTATTTTTGGCCTTGAAATAATTCTATTTTGATATTCTTCGTGAAATGCAAAATCATGCATAATTGAATTATCTTTTCAGATCATCTTGAATCACTTCATTTGAATATTTGAGTCCAAAGTTATCCACAAAATACAGCAGCAGGTTGTTGAGATCTTGAGAATAAATATCGCACAAATCCAATTTTGATTTCTTTGCTCTATTTTGGTTGATTTCATTGATTCTACAAGCATAAAATCATTATAATAAATATAAATAACATTTATAGAATTAATATAGATAATGATTAATTTTAAACCGATTAAATCATAAATGTTAATTAATTTAACATATTTAAATATGCATTTTTATACTATTATCAGGTGGCTTGTTGGACATTGTGTACTGTAAACACTTCCAACTTTGTTGGAGTGGTTATCTTATTATGTTATGTGTTAGAGTTCTATTTGTTCTTGTTTGAATAAATTATAACAAGGAGTCAACTGAAGGAAGCTACTGCAACTTGGTTGATGCCTTCTCTTTTCCTTTCAGGTGAAAAGTTTGTACTTTGTATGCTGCTCTATGAACTTATGATGCATTCCACTTTTTTTCTTACATGTATGATTATGAATTTTCTAATTTCTATTATCTATGACTACCATTGTATAAAAGCTTTTAAGTTAAAAGTGAGAGCCTACAGTTTAGTACACTGAAGTCCACGCACCTACTCTTTCTTGAGTTTAGCTATCATCATCTATGCCTTCTTTTGTTTTCTTTTCGTTTCGAATTGGAAAAATAAATCACTTCAAGGTCACAATTCCAAATACCTTTCCCTCCCCCCTTTAAAAATAAATAAATAAGAAATTTCACAATGTATGTAAATCAGTTTACATAGTATGTAAACCAGTTTACATACTATGTAAACTGATTTACATACTATGTAAACCAGTTTACATACTATGTAAATCAGTATGTAAATGTATGTAAACCAGTTTACATACTATGTAAACTGATTTACATACTATGTAAACCAGTATGTAAATGTATGTAAACCAGTACGTAAACCAATTTACATACCTGTATGTATACTCTGTTTTGCTTAGCAAAAACAGAGTACAACCAAAGATAGTATGAGAAATGATTTACTCTGTTTTCCCTTATCCAAAGAATGAGAAATGATTCTCACAAAGTATTTTTATTTACTACAAGACATCAAATTAATTTTCTAATTTCTTTTGACTGGAGGCGATCAAAGCTTTTAAGTTAAAAGTGAGATAGTAAACTGTAGGCTCTCACTTTTAACTTAAAAGCTTTGATCGCCTCCAGTCAAAAGAAATTAGAAAATTAATTTGCAAAAGAAATATAAATAATTTGCTAATAACATTTGAGTCAGGTTATCACGGTCAATCTCATCACCTACCCTCTGAATGATAGAAGTAATTTACATACTATGTAAAAAATAATGCATTTGCACTTCATGGTGAAACAAATTTCTACCATTGCAATAAACTACACCATTTAGTGAGAAATTATTTTAGCAATACCTTACTATTACTTATTAGATACAACTCTAATAGGAAAACAAAGAGAAGGAAACAAAGGCAATGTGAGAGCCTAGCTTGAAGAACATGAGGTAAAATAGTACGTTTGAAATCCTACAATGGAGCACTACCATATTGCTCTCTGAGAACAATAGTAATTAATTTATAAGAATCAAAAACAAATAGTCAACAATCAGTACCTTAATTTTTTAAAAGAGAATTAATTTTCATGTATGTAAATTGGTTTACATAATATGTAAACCAATTTACACAGTATGTAAATCAATTTACATACTATGTAAACCTATTTACATAGTATGTAAATAGATTTACATAGTATGTAAACCAATTTACATACTATGTAAACCTATTTACATACTATGTAAAAAATAATTAAGTCTTAGCTTTTTATTGTTTAGGTCATTTTTTTTCCTTTCCCACGAACATAAAGACTTCCAAGAAAATGGAAGATAAACCAAAGGTTTAACATTCAAATGCTGTTATCTACCTAAAACTCCGTGAGTTTACAATGTCTTCAAGCCATTTTATTTGTGTCAACAACGCATTTAATTTTAAGCCACTCATTTATTAAAAATGAGGTAATTTAATCACATATAATATTTTATTATCAAAATTAGAGCAAAGTGATAAATATAAATAAAAAAAATTCATCTAATATCACATCCCCTCACACCATTTCTCTTCTTTTTTATAACTATATTACTATTATTTGGTCATTTCTTCTTTTATTCCTTGTACGAAATTATGTGTATGTGCTACATCCTTTAATTTTCTTTTATTGTTATTAGAAATTAAATGCACAAGTTACCAGAAAGAGACCTTAAAAAAAACGAGTAAAGAAGTAACATGCTTGATGCTTGAAGATGTGTAAAGAGAATTAATTTTCATGTATGTAAATTGGTTTACATACTATGTAAACCTATTTACATAGTATGTAAATCAATTTACATACTATGTAAACCTATTTACATAGTATGTAAATAGATTTACATACTATGTAAATAAGTTTACATACTATGTAAACAAGTAATTTACATACTATGTAAAAAATAATGCATTTGCACTTCATGGTGAAACAAATTTCTACCTTAATTTTTTGAAAGAGAATTAATTTTCATGTATGTAAATTGGTTTACATAATATTTATTGTTACATATATTTTAGTTTTTCCTTACATTATAAATGTTGTAGTAAAATCCTTTCAAAATGTCAACATGGATATATTTTGAATTAAAGCAAAATTTCATTCAATCTCCAAGTAATATTAATATAATAAATAAATTATTAATAATCGGTTTGATATATATATTTTTTGCTAAATAAGTCTATCGGCTTGCTATATATATTGCTAATAATATATCTCCCAAACAATGGAGCACAAGCTTGGCTAGAATATTATTATTTTTTGTTTGTTCAATCTGAATTCCATAACCATGTTTGTTCACAGTATATTGATCCTACTGTTATCCCCATGTTAACCGATTCCTCTTTAACAATTGAGCTTTGTTTATTTCAATAATCAAAATATCAAATATCTGAATAGTAGTATTCATTTTTATTAATTTTGTTCTAATAATATTAGTTGGGTAAGATATCGATGTCTTTCTATTTTCAGCAACAAAGCTTAATTGTTAATTTATAAGAATCAAAAACAAATAGTCAACAATCAGTACCTTAATTTTTTGAAAGAAAATTAATTTTCATGTAAATAAATTGGTTTACATAGTATGTAAATCAATTTACATACTATGTAAACCTATTTACATACTATGTAAATCAGTTTACATACTATGTAAACCATGTAGAAACTTGAAGATGTTACAGTTTAGGGAGCTTCAGATTGCAACAAACAACTTTAACAACTGAAAATGGTGGATTTGGTAATGTGTACAAAGGAATACTCCAAGATGGCAATGTTGTAGAAGTTTACATATTATGTAAACTGATTTACATACTATGTAAACTGATTTACATACTATGTAACCCAATTTACATACATGTATGTATACTCTGTTTTGCTTAGCAAAAACAGAGTATAATCAATTCCTTCTAAATTGTTAATGTCCAATATATTTTCCAGCAAAAACTGAACAACTCTCTGATTATAATTGTTGCTTACAATGTATTTCGATGAGAGCAGCAAGACAGCACAATCTGTAATTCAATAGCTTCGTATCTTCTTGCGCAGTGTAATAGAGTGAAAGGATAAATATATTGAATCATTCACATTATACTTTTTAAAAGTGTGAACCATACACCACCATAGAAATTTTCTTCTCACTCTACAATTAAAAAACTAACACTTCTAGATTGATTTGTGAGCTCTACTTAGCTTCCTTACCTTGAAGAATCAAATCAAATTTTATCTTCAAAATGTTCGCTAAAACAACTTCTAACACACTCATTCCTTTACATTGTGCAAATATACAGAAATATTATGGCTCTTATGCTAGATGCTCTCTATCTTATGACCTCAATGACAAATCGTCAGTATTTTATTTTTTTGACAAAAGAGATATTTCATTAATGTCAGCACAAGTATAATAGACAATCTCTAATAAAAAAACTCAAACAAAATACACTATGATTAAACCTTGCAATCACTTTTAAACTCGATTGCTTCTAAAACCTGATTCAAATTCTTCTAGTAGGATCCATCATAAATGGCCACGGAAGAACAAAAAAAAAAAAAATCAAATCTCTTAAAAACCTCACATTAATCCAGCAAGATTTCTATGATGAAGAAATAAGAAATTTTGACTCAAAAAATAACAATCATAACATCCACCATCACACAACTCAAATAACAAAATAAAAACAAATAAATACTAACAACCAAACCATTCACAATACAGAGAATAAAATGAAAAAAATAAAATAAAATAAAAATCTAACATACCTAAATGGAACGTAGAGAGTCATCATAACAAGAAGTTATTATCCCTGTTTCTGGCAGTAAGAACCCATTATCATTTTGTTAATCTTCATCATCTTCTTGCTCCATGCAAACAATCACAAAAAATAATCCAAACACAAAAAAAGAATGAACCCACTAGAAAACTATAAGGAAGACAAGGCCAAAGAGATAAAAACCACTTGAAGAAAACCGGTCAAGGGTGGTGGTAGTTCGAGTGGCGGCGGAGTGTGAGGCCAAATGGGTGGTCGGAGTGTGAGGAGGAGGAGGAGGTGGTGGAAGGAGGGTGGAGGTGGAGAAAGGCTGAAGATGAGCTTGAGGGTGGCATGGAGGCTAGGTGGAGAGGAAATGAATAAATAAGATGAAAACCTAATAATCAACATTAAGTCCTGCGAAAATTAACAATGTAGTTTTCAATTACACCTATTTTGCAATAACTCAAATTAGCATCCCCTATTTTTGTTGACCCAAATAAGACGTTTACCATCTGCAGCAGTGAGTCTTTAGCATTGCTAGTGCAATTGCAATCTGTTATGTTATATATAGGTAATTAATAATTACCAAAAAAAAATACAGGTAATTAATATTAGCATCAAATAGAAGAGTACTCAGTGCGCAAAAATATTGAACTCCTTAATTGAAGCAGTTTATAGATGATACCCTAGATTTACTGCTTTAACTGGTGCTTCATTATTTTGAGACTGAGGTTGGCATAGCTCGAGAATTATGGGTGCTTGTAAATCATATCCATTGTTGAAATTGCATGGAGGATGGGCATCTCTATTCACAATATCACTCCTTCCACTGGCTCCATAAACCTGAAACTTAACTTTTGTTAAGAATTTGACTACTGTTTGTTGAGTACAAGATGAATATTTCAGTCTCATGCATGTCTTACCTTTTTTTTTTAAAAAAATATTTTAGCTCATTCTCTTATTGAAGTTTCGTATATGTTTTAGGTAAGAAAAGTTTACAACTAATTAATCTTATTAATTTTGAACAACTTATCTCATATTGTCCTATTTATTTTTTATGATTTGGGTTTCATTTGTGCTAAATAAGACAAGTTAAAATACAAAATTAATGAAAAAATGAAACATGATTTATTTATAATATGAGAGTTTAATAGAAAGAAATGAGTCACTTGTGTTTAAAGTGAGCCACTTTGGGAGTATAGGGTGAAATGGAACAAACTTTGCACATTAGGGGCATTACCTAGAACATGCATGTGAAAGCATGAAGAAGAAGGAAGGAAGAACAAAGAAGAAGTATTGAAGTGTTTCAGTATATTGAAAAAAATGTAGACTGGTATACATGTGTGTTTATATAGGGGCTGTTTCTAACAGACTCACATGGGCTGAGTAACAACCCACTAACAGAATGTTAACAAACCTTATAACACGTGTGCAATGCTATTAACAATTCTAAACTACCTTAACAGCCTCCCATAAGCTCATGGTTTTGGAATAACTGTGAGCTTAGTTCGTAGTTCCAGAAACTTGGTTCCTGGAAGTGCTTTAGTCATTATATCGGCGGTTTGCTCTTGTGTAGGAGTATATTCAACTTGCAACACTCCATCTAGCACCTTCTCACGAACAAAATGGAAGTCAATCTCAATGTGCTTCGTTCGTGCATGAAATACTGGGTGTTTAGCCAAATACCCTGCACTGATATTATCACAGTATACCACAGGCTTCTCATTTAAGCTAACCTTCAACTCAGCTAGTACTTTTTGTATCCACAACATCTCAGACACAGTGTGTGCCAATGCCCTAAATTCTGCCTCGGTAGATGACCTGGATACTACTCTTTGTTTCCCTGAATGCCATGAAACCAAAGAATGACCAAGGTAAATACAATACCCTCCTGTGGAACGCCTATCATCACTACAAGCAGCCCAATCTGCATCAGTGTAGGCAGTCATGCTTAAGCTATGAGACTGATGTAACATGAGACCATGAGTTAGTGTGCCTTTAAGGTACCGTAGGAGACGTTTAGCAGCAATCCAATGTGTCACAGTGGGCTGATGAAGGTACTGACAAAGCTTATTGACAGAGAAACTAATTTCAGGTCGTGTTAATGTACAATATTGAAGAGCTCCCACAATCGACCGATAAGAGGTAGCATCATTGAGTAAGTCACCATCACTTTTAGTGAGATGTTGCCCAGCTATCATAGGAGTGGCAACTGGTTTGGACGTATTTAGTTGCACCTTATCAAGCAAATCTTTGATATATTTTGTTTGGCTCAAGTGCAGCCCTTCTGCAGTTTTTGTCACCTCAACACCTAAGAAAAAACTGAGTTCACCCAAGTCTTTGAGAGAGAATACTCGATTTAACTTAGAGATTAATGACTGAATAAAAGATGGACTAGTACCAGTAAGTAGTATATCATCTACATAGATGAGTATAATAACAAAAACTCCATTGTTGTCATAGATCATCATGCTAGCATCGGCACTGGAACTTTTAAAGCCATATTCAATCAGACACCCACTCAACTTCAAATACCAAGCTCTAGGAGCTTGTTTCAAACCATAAATGGCCTTGTTGAGTTTGCAAACATAGTGTGGATGATCTGTGTCAACAAATCCTTCTGGTTGGGTCATAAATACCTCTTCCACAATATCTCTATTAAGGAAAGCCGTGTTAACATCCAGTTGACGAACATTCCATTTTTGAGCTAATGCCAGACTTAAAACAATGCGAATGGTGGTGGGTTTGACAACTGGACTGAAGGTTTCAGTGTAATCCACCCCAGCAGTCTGTTGAAATCCTTTAGCTACAACTCTTGACTTATATTTATCCAATGATCTATCAGCTTTAAGTTTGATTCGAAAAACCCACTTGTTGGCAATAAGCTTACGGCCATGAGGGAGAGGAACAAGATCCCAAGTGTTGTTTTTGATAAGAGAATCATACTCACTTTGCATTGCAGCCTTCCATTCAGGGACTTGTAAGGCTTCTTTAACTGAGGAAGGTTCAGGGTGAATCTGTAAAGCCAAGAGTGCCTTTGGTTTGGAGATGCCACATTTTGCTCGTGTAAGCATAGGATGATTATTAAGAGGGATAGAAGAGGAAGAGAGATTGTTAGTGGTGGAAGCTGGTATATCAATAGAGAGATTAATACCAGATGGATCGAAAATGTGTATAGGTGATGAAGAAGGTAGAGAAGTTGGGGGACAAGGTGACATATTGTCAGAATTATTGGGTTGAAGAGGAGACTGTGAGATACTCGGAATAAGGGAAGTAGACTTGGAAGTGGAGAAAGATGTATCTTCAAGAGGTGCAGTAGGTGAAGTGTGTGCAGACTGAGATCGTAGAGAGCTAGGATGGTGACTAGTCTGTGAAGTGGGTGAAATATTTGGAGACTGAGATGAAGGACTAGACATGGCTGCTGTAGATGTGTCAGACAAGTTGGCATGTGTCTGAGATATATGGGAAGACCCCACAGGTAATGAAAAAGAGCCAAAGGTGATACCAGTAGGTTCAGAGGTAAAAACAGGCGATGCAGACACAGGCATGTGACTTGACTGAGACAAAGGTACTGCAGCAGGCTTTAAACATGGGAACTTTGACTCATTAAACTTTACATGGGTAGATATGTATATACGGTTGGTGTTTGGCTCAAGACACCAAAAACCTTTGTATTGAGTAGCATAACCAAGGAAAATGCAAGGAAGTGATCGAGGCTCCAACTTATTCTGATTATAGGGTCTCAAGTAAGGGTAGCACAGACATCCAAATATTCTGAGATGAGAGTAAACTAGTGAAGCTTTGTATAACAGTTCATAAGGACTATAGTTAGCTAAAGTTTTAGATGGTAATCGGTTTATCAAGTAGACAGATGTTTTAAAGCCATATTCCCAGTAACTCATAGGCACCCCTGATCGCATTAATAAGGCCATTCCTGTTTCAACTACATGTCTGTTTTTTCTTTCCACAACCCCATTTTGAGATGGAGTATGTGGACATGAAATCCTTCTGAGATAGCCACCCTAAAAGAGATGTGATTCAAGAGATTTAAGTTCAGTTCCACCATCACTTTGTAATTGTTTAATCTGAGTTCCAAATTGCCGAGACACCATTGCTTCAAAGTGTAAAAAGAGTGATGCAACTTGACTTTTTCTATTCAAAACATAAATCCATTGATACCGAGAGTAATCATCAACAAGCAACAAGAAATACTTCATTCCATTTATAGAATCAGTAGGAGCAGGTCCCCATAAGTCTACATGAATGATATTAAAAGGTTCAGAGGATCTGGTATGGATATGAGTTAAAGGTAATCTATGGGATTTTCCAAGTTGACATGCATTACACAACTCTAGCTGACCAGAGGACTTAACTGTTTTATTCATACTACTAGCAATATTTTGAACAATAGAAAAGTGTGGATGACCAAGTCGGTCATGCCACAGATTACCACAAAGTTCTGCATTATGACACTGCACACTCTCAGCAACAGAAACACTGGAAGAGATAGCAGTCGTGGAAGACATCACTGGTACTTGGTAAAGTCCACCCTTAGTTGCCCCCGTTAAAATGATAGTCCTGGTTGCAAGATCCTTAACACAAAATGTATTAGGATAAAATTCAACAATCACACCATTATCTTCACATAGTTTTCGTACAGAAATTAAATTCTTCTCCAATTGAGGAACACACAGCAAATTATGTAGTTTCAAAGCTTTCTTTGCACAAGGCAATGAAGTAGAGCCAGACTGAGTAATAGGAATTGTAGAGCCATTACCTAACATAACTGAAGATTTACCTTCATAAGGACTAGCTTGATGTAGTAAAGCTGCATCTGAAGTCAGATGGTGAGTGGCACCTGTGTCAAGATACCAGCTCTTAATATTTGAGGCCTGAGAGGTAGTAGAAGCTAATAAGGCTTGTGGTGAATATTCTGTATCAATTTGAGGATAAGTCACAGTGATTTCTTGATCATTAGTCTGACTAAGGTTGGCTTGTGGAGAGGACTCTTTGTGTCTTTGGAAATTAGAAGGTGATCCATTGTTCTTTGACTGTGAGTATCGAAAGAAACATCGAGCAGCCGTATGTCCATTTTTTTTGCAGATTTGACATTGCACATTTTCATATTTGCTAGTGCGAGGCTTTTCTTTATTATTGTTCGATGGCAAGGAGTGAGTTGGTTGGGGCAAAAAATTGTGAGTACTGGTGTGTGAGGCTTTGAATTGTTGATTTCCACTATTTTTGTGACTGTGCTGGAATGAATTTGCATAGTTTGCTTGTATTAATTGAGTATCTGGTAAATTCATTCTTTCACGTTGACGTTCATGCATTCTTAATCTGGTGAAAACTTCATCCAAAGAAAGAACTCTTTTCTTGTTTGTAATATTAGTGACTAAAGACTGATAGTTCGAGTCTAGGCCACCAAGAACATAAAGCATTTGTTCTCTGTCATTAATTGTATCTCCAGCTGCCAAAAGATTATCAATAAGATCCTTTGCAACACTAATATATTGTTCAACAGTTAAAGAACCTTTCCTGAGAGATTGAAGGCGCCAGCGAAGATCCATAAATCTGGCTTGAGAATCATCGTTAAAAGCTTTAGCCAATGAATTCCAGTAATCAAGTGTTGTTTGCTTACCGATGAGATACTTCAAGAAGCTTACAGAAACAGAAGAATAAATCCAGTTTTTCACAGCATTATCTTGACGATTCCACAGTACAAATTCAGAATTTTCTTCAAATACTTCTTGAGCACAAGAAATTTCATCAATGTTAGGTACAGGAACTGATTTCTTGATAAACCTTGAAGGTGCGATTTTAGTTCCATCAATTAAGGATTGCAGACCATAGACAGCAATAACTTGTTGTAATTGTTCCTTCCATATGAGATAATTCGTTTCATCAAGCTTGACAGAGAAATTAGGATTTATAGGATACGTAGGAACTGTTTGCAACAGTGAAGTGAAAGACGAGGATGCTTCAGTATTAGGTTGTGTTTTCATTACTGCAGGTTCACGAATTTCAGTTGTTTCTGTAGGTGGTGCGGAAGAGACTAAAGAGGCCATAACAATGGCTCTGATACCATGAAAGCATGAAGAAGAAGGAAGGAAGAACAAAGAAGAAGTATTGAAGTGTTTCAGTATATTGAAAAAAATGTAGACTGGTATACATGTGTGTTTATATAGGGGCTGTTTCTAACAGACTCACATGGGCTGAGTAACAACCCACTAACAGAATGTTAACAAACCTTATAACACGTGTGCAATGCTATTAACAATTCTAAACTACCTTAACAATGCGATAAGATGCAAGTTTTAATGCAGGTGATATATAGAATTTTACGACAACTCACTTTATATCTCTAGTTTTTACTCATGAATATGATTTCTTAATGACACTACAATTTATTTTCTATAAACATTTTATTCACATAAAAATATGACTGAAATAGCTAGACATTAAGTTAATGCAATTGTTTTGCATGCATGCATGATACCTCTTTTTGTAGTTGTGCATTTTCTTTGGCGACGAGGTCTATATTCTTATACAATAGTTCCTTTTCATGATGAATAAGATTTCCCTGAAATAGATTGAATAACATCTTAACAAGTAGTGTGAGATAATGTGAATAAAAGCAAGAAAATGAGGTACTTCTTGGAGGATGTACTTTCTTGTTTAGTTCTTTGATTTCATCAGTTAATATTTGGTCCTGCATTATGCTTTAATAGTAAGATAAAAAATAAAAAAATAAAAACTTGTATAAATTGATGGGTAGGGATTGAGTTGCATACTTTTTTTATGCGGACATTTTTCAAACTCATGTCCAACTGGCTTTCAAGGTTTTGTAAATCTTTAAAACTCAAACCAGAAAGCTCTTTCCCCATTAGTTGTCTGCATGCAGTTATCAACAATATAATTAATTATAGGGTACGCTATATTTTGAGAAAATGGTAAATATCAAAAACGTCCATGAGGTTTACATAAATTTTCAATTTTCAAAAATTTTGGAGAAAAAATTGAGAACTTGTTTGGCAATATTTCAATTTCCAATTAAAAATATAATTCAACAGAAATGAGAATTACATGTTTTTTATATATCACTGGTTCTTATTCCCTGTTTTTTCTTTCTTTCTGATAAAAAAAAAAAAAGGATGTTTCACGTGTGTTGATGGCATGGCTAGAAGATGGAGAAAGAGCTTAGCAATGATGAGGATCAACAAATTATGGAGGAATTTGTGTAGTACGTACATAATGAATTCTTAATCTTTTAAAAAGCCTAAATATAAAATATTGCCGATGGATCTATTTGATAAATTTTAAAAACTTAGGTATGTGGTCGATATAAAATATCACTTTTTCAGAGCAAATTGATAATTAGCAAAATTTTGAAGAGAACCCAATAAAATACACATATTTTTTATGTTCGTATTTTTGGATGTTTAAACATTTAATAACTTTTAACTCTTTTATGGTATTAATTAGAGTCCAACTAAGGAGATACCTGTGGTATTCTTGCAAGTAATGCAATTGTTGCCTCAAACTTGCTGTCTCCCTTTGCCAAAACTATAATGTCAACGAACATGAGTACTATTATATATATTAATTAACGTGTTAGTTATTAATTGAATGTAAAATAATAAAGTGATTGTGAGACCATTTATTAACAAATAAAATTAATTAAATTATACATATAAATTTATGTAAGTATCAAATTATAAGAAAAAAATACTTTTGAAGCAAAATTATAAACATGCAACCAATAATTTGACATTTGTTTCAAGCACTAGGCTGAATTATGAAATGACTATTACGATAAGCCAAATAGATTCGTTGGCTTCTAAATAAATGTTTATATGTGTTTTTTTTTTTTAGAAGTGATTTTAAAAAAATTAGTTTAAAATGAATTAATTTGTTTAAAGTCGTTAAAAAAAAAATATTAAGATGTTTGACATAAAATTATTATAAATAATTTAAAGAGTTGATAATTAAATTAAAAGAATAACATGCAGACTAAGCATCTCTAAGGTGTGACATGGCCTTGGCCCAACTCCCCCAAAAATTTATTTTTGTACTTTCATTAATTGAATTTTTTTGAAATATTATAGAAAATATATATATCAATATGGCCACACTCTCTACTCAAGCCCAATTATAACTATAAATAGAAAATTAAAAAAATAAATAAATAAATAAATATATTGGTTCACTTCAATTTATGAGCTAGCTCCTGAAACATTTTAAACTAATTCTCTAAAAATTAATATTTACTTACTTTTTCTAAAAAAAAAATGTTTATCAAAATTTTGAAATCATTTATCATATTAATTAATATCATTAATGAAAGTGCTTTAAGCTATTTAAATTAATTTTGCAAGTAAAAGAAAAAAATGTTCTAAACAAACCTTTAATTACCTTGACTTCATAAGCAGGGTTCAACACTAGATAACATTCCTCTTTAAGTTTGTTGTAACGTTCAATTACAGATCTAATGCTGACAGCAAAACAGTAATGAAAGATGTTGTTTCAAAATTCAATATTAAGTCGAGGTAAACTTGATAATTGAAAAGGTGTTTGTACAAAAAAAATATATATAAAAATGAAAAACGAAAACTGTTTTAAAAGTTTATTTTAGTTTATAGAAATTACAAACATTTTTTACAAGTTACTAAAAGCTCTAAAAGGAAACGATCGAGGAAATTATAAAACATACTGCATATATACAAAACTGGTTGAATCATTTAAAGATATATAGTAGTGTTGCCAATATTGAAGTAGGCGAGCAAATGTGATATTTTCGTTGTATGTAGATTCTCTATGGTTTCGAGTATTCATTTGGAATGGAGATTTTTACGAATGAATATATACGTTTAGTTCTACTTAATTTATATACTCCAAATTAAATTAAAAATAAATAAAATTGTGTTACAAATAAAACTAGAATGTGCAATTAGCTCTAATAAACCTGAAATTTAGGGTATATACAAAAAATAAATATAATTAAAGACTACTTTTCGGTTCTTAAATAATTAATCTTAAACTCCAATGCACTAATTCATGAACATGCAACTCTCAACTAATTATTTTGTACCAAGTTTTTAGTATTTATTACCATTCTTAATAAATAAACAATATATATATATATATATATATATATGAGATCGTTAACCTTTCTAATAAAAAGTAACTCCTATTTTACCCATAATCACCATTTCATATTAATAAGAAAATTGGAAGATCTAAACTATGAATAAACCTGTCAAATTAGTTTCACATAAATACCCATTAGGCCATACCCAAATTAAACAAAGCAAAAATAATATAATTTTTTTTAGAGAAGGAGAGACTAACCTTGAGTTAGCATAGTCATAGAGCTTGCCAGTACTAGAGAAGATAATCAAACCAACCTCAGCATCACAAAGGATAGAGAGTTCCTTTGCCTTCTTAAGCAAACCATTTCTTCTCTTTGAAAAAGTTACTTGTCTACTTGTTGCATTTTCAATCCTTCTAATCACTATCTTCCCCCTTCCCATAATAATTATTGCTTTTTAATTTCTTCAACTCACAATATTGTAATCTAGGGTTTTCATAGCCAGCTCTCTCTTTTCTTATCAGAGATCGGTGAATATATATTAGTTTTAATCACACTACTTTCTTCAAATGGGTTGTCAAAACAATTAAAAGAAAAAAAATAAATTATGAATCAAATTGAATATCACAAGATATAGAACCCAAAAAAAAAATGTATATAAAAAAAAAAAAAAAAAAAAAAAAAACGAAGTAAAAAGTTTCATATAGAATAAAGCTAGAGAGGATTAAAGACACTTACTTGCTCCGAAATAAAGCCTAAAAAGGGACTAAGAAAAGGAAACTAAGAAGCTCCTTCTTTCTTAGCTAGAATATTTTCTGTTTCTGATGCAAGCTTTTATTCTCTCTATTTGTAAAGTTCTTGAGAGAGGTTTTGTTTTTAATACAAATTGAATATCATTTTTATTTGTGCACCAAATTTTTTTGTTTTTTTCAGATCAACCCAAGAAAATTTGTGCATTTTAAGGTTTTGGGTCACTTGCTTATGAACTTGTAAACTGTCCCACTCGCTCAATAAGGCCAAGAAATGGTTACATCAAACACAGATTGTTGACCACTTTTAGAGAATCATTTTAGATTTTGAGGGACACTTGTCAATGTGTAAACGAGAGTGTTGATATGTGAGAGTGTGGAAATTGTTTTCTAAAGTCTTATAGGTGTGAACATAGTACAGATGACAGTTAGGGAAAAAAAAAAAAGGACATTGTAGAAATGACGTATAGATCACTGACACGTTTTAAAGCTTTGGTTCGGGTGACCGATGCCTTTTTTAGTACACTTATATCATATAAATTTTGATAAAAAAAAATATCATATAAATTTCGCAAATTAAATTATTTTTTCTTTTAAATTATAAATAATGTCATATAATTTTTTAATTTAAAAAAAAACTAATTAAATATAAAATACATAATTTTAATAAATTTTTAATCAAAATATTATTTTTTAAGAGACCAATTAAGAACAAATTATATTATTTTAATATTTTTAAAATTAAAATATTAATTTTAAAAAATTATTAAAATAATGCGTTTTATCCTTAATTGACTATTTTTTTTTAAGACTAAATGACAAAATGGTATCACTTATAATCTAAAAAATTAAATAAAATAAATAACATAATCTAAAAAATTTCATTATTTTGCTCCCATTTTTATAAAAAATCAACATACATTAATCAACCTACATCAATAATGAATTAGAAGTAAATATGAGAATTTACATTTAGAAAATTCTTTGTTATTCTAAGGTACATAGCCTTTCACAATTATGATTCATAGTAAATTTTTGAATATTTTTAGTAAAATATTTGCTAAAATTTGATAATAATAAAAAATACGATAATATATGCATATCAATATAATAATATTTTTAAGAGGATAAATTTTTGTATGAGCTTGATTTATAGATAAAGTGAAAAATCTTTTTATTTATTATTTTATATTGATATATTTATTTGAGGTTCAATTTTATGTAAGTGTCAATAATATATTCTTAAAATTATTAAGGTATATCATATTATTGTGCACCTAATTCATACCATTCTTTTTTCTTTTAGGGGATGCGAGGGTGTATTTTTTAAAAATTAAAGGAAGTTTTTTCGGCTTTAAAAGACTTAAAAATTTCAGAAAAATTGTCTAATATTAATATGACTATAATAAAAATAATAGCCTTACGTAAATATGGAATTCATACATAATGGTGACTAATGATATACTTGAAATTTACAATATTTTTCTTTTTTGCTCTAATACATTGAAATTGGTTGAATATAGATCCTTTCAAAGTTGACACAACAATTTATCCATTTATTCCATATGTATCATTTTCGTTTAAAGTGAAGGTGTTCAAATTAGTAGTGTCCATTCTTAATTAGTATTTTTTTTTTATATAAAGTATTTATACTCATACGAGTAATTTTGAAGGAAATTGAATTGAGATTGTACTGCAAATAAATAATTATTTTTTGCCAAGAGTTTGTATTATAAATATTTATATAAAGCTAATTAGGAAAAATAGAGCTTGGACTCAAATACCATCCCATGATTTAGAGCATAGATATTATAAAATTATTAAATTTTAGAATAGTACATTGTTAAAACTATTTAGATTATGATTCCTTTGAAAGCAACAAGAAAAAAATTAAGAGCATTATCTAAAAAATATTTTAGTATTCTTATAGCTGATTGTGCGACAGCACATGCACAGACTTTCAAAGATTATTTATTTTATTGTATGTAAAAGTAAACAACCAAATTTCAATTTTGAGCCAACTTTTTATTATAGTTGGTAAAGAAAGTAACCTTTACTCTAATTCATTTATACCAACGAACACCATTATTTTTCCTTAAACTACTTTATTTTATACCAATTTTTTTTTAAACCAATTCTATAAACCGCACATCCAACTAAACCCTATATGTGCATTATGAAACTACTTTATTCTAAAGCTGCTTTTGTCAAAAACCACTTTCAAAAAAAATTTACCATCAAACAAGCCTTCGGAAACGGTTACCAGATTTACAATATTTTGTGCTTTTTTTTTGTTTAATACAATTGCTCAAGTTATGTTTTTTTTTTTCTCTCTGAGAAATTTTTTTTTTTTTTTTTTGCATCTTTTTAGCCATTTCATATATCCATTATAATTGAGTTTATTCAATTATGGGTTCCACTGCATGATTATAAATATATTTCATCTGTTCTTTTTTTTTTTTTTAATTGGAATTTCATTTGTTCAATAAAAATAGTCAAATATTGTTTAGAAATCATCTGACTTCAAATACAATATTGTTCCAGAGTTCTTGTTTTATCTTCTGTAGATCTAAAGACCGATAAATAATTGCTCATCATATACCTATGTATGAACGGCCAACCTCTTAGTCGAGGTGGTAATAAGTAGGTATTTCCAAACCCTAATTATCAATTGACCGATGAGGAAGAGAAAACAAATCCCACATCTCTAAAATAAAACTGCCCGAGGGTGAGGACCTAAGAAGAACACAAGGAATAAAACAACATTTATGCTTTCTCTATACTTGTTGATTTGAAGTCTCATAATTACATGTTAACTTATACATAATTGAATTGGTTCCTAAATAACATGTTAGCTTACAAGGTGTACATATTTAGTTTATGTATATTATGTAGAGTATGTACATATAATATATGTACACAAACTAATATGCTACTGTGAAACAAATTTAATTATGTACATACCGTACATGTTATTTAGGACCCGGACTCAATAATGTCTATGAACTATGCACTGCCAGGGATGTGTCACCATTGCCTTGTAAATCCTTCCACTGTTGAGTAATGGTCTTAACCCGAGTGTAAAACTGGATTCCAGCCTTGCCTACAAGTTATAAACATAGATAGTATACACTGTGTTTCAAAACTAGTAAATACGAATTTTTTTTGAAATTTTGACATTATCTTACCATCAAAACTGAGATCACTAGCAAAGGATGGCCTTGAACTAGTAAATGAAAAGGTCAAGGGGACCGAAATAGGAACATTTATGCCAACCTGTGTCAAACCGTATCCACATAAGCATATGACAGGCAATTACAGTAACAAACAATTTTCATCCCCTTTACTTGTTATAGAAGGTAGGGTACGATAAAGCTTATCAATTCTTAACCATATAGAGAAGTTATAATTTCTCACAAATTTGACCACCTTTGATGATGCAATGTGGTACACCATCATTGGAATTAGTGCAAAAATGTATGCAAGTTTGTGCACAGTTAGTTGAAAAATGAGATCATATGTTCTGCTCATTCAACGAGGTTCAAGATTTCCAGAGATGAATTGGGGTACCATCAAATCAAGGCTGTCATGCTTAAAATATTACGTATAACACTAACAATAAATGGCTTTCACTGATAAGCTGCAATAGCCTTTTACCTGCCCAGCTTCAATCTCAGCTTGGAATTTTCTTGCTGTTATGCTACATGTAGTAAAAATAGAAGCTCCACAGCCAAATCTAGGAAAATGTGAAAAAAAAAATATAAACTTCCAATAATTATAAACCAAAGAGAAGGAACCAGGAGTAGAAATGTAGACATACTTATTTTTGTTAACTATGTCTATGGCCTCTTCTATACTTGCAGCCTGGGAACCAAGAACAAATATTTCTAACATCTTTCAAATGACAAGAACCGAGTAATTATTGATAGTTATGAAAAGCAACCTGCATACAGAGAAGAACTGGGCCTAGAATTTCCTCCTGCACACAACAAAGTAAAACTTAACAAATTGTGAGGACACTGAGGGGAAGACTTACTGACAAAAACATCAAAAGGTGCTCAAATTACATTTTGTAAACACAATGTATTATACCTTATAACATTCCATGTTAGTTGTGACATCAGATAGGATAGTAGGACCAATGAAGTTGCCATGCTCAAATCCTGGGACCTATTTGTTATTACAAATTAATTGTAAAAATTAGCCAGATTGGACAGAAACTTTAACAAAATCAACAAACTATGTACAACCATATCATAATAGATTCTAGGAGTAATGTTAATGACTAATTTGTCATCATTTTGTACCTAAATCAATTAAATTGTGACATATGGCAAAATTATCTAGAAAAATGGATTACTTTTCCATTTTTCAAATTAATTCTACCACGTGTCATAATATAAATAGCTTAGGTGCAAAAATACGTGCAAATATATGTGATCTGAGCATTTCTCTATATTCTTGAACAGCAATACATAGTCATCGTTAAAATTGTAACAGGAAAACCACGTGTAAAAGTGATTCAGACCATAAAGAACTAATTAAACAAATAAAAGCTGGGCATATTTCGTTGACAGTAATCGTAATCGTAATCGTAATGGAAATTATTCAGGGTATTACTGTGTTTGGTTTGACTGTACTCTGTAATGGAATATAAAGGGATTACAGTAATAGCAGTAATCTTCATTACGCCTACACCCTTCTGTAATCTTCATTACGCCGTCAACTCTCTTTATTTTTCTCATAATTTGTAATAAAAAGTTTATTTGTTAATTTTACTTCATTTATAATTTTATAATCTTTATTTTAATATTATTATTTATTTTGATTACACTGCTTAAACAAACATTATAATAATAATACTGTTTTCTTTACATTCAATTCTATTACAATTACTATTCCCATTATTTTTACATTCAGCTAACCAAACGTCACCTAAGTGAATGGAAAAGACAGTTTACAAAGCTTCTAAGCCAGGTAACAAAAAGAAATGATGAAATTCAAAGTTCAATTAAAGGACATGCCTGTCGGTGCTAATGTACTATTAATGAACCTGATATACTAGTCTAACTTGCATTTAATTGAAAGACTTACAAATCAAGAGAAGCCGTACTTAAACTAACTATGATAGGCTATTCTACACATTCTGTCCCCAGATTATTTATCATACATTTATGTCCTCAATATTTTTTAAAAAAAAAAAACCCCGCACATCTAATTCCTTAGTCCTGCGTCTATCAAAAATTTGCTTAGACCTACCAACCGACTGGCATGGCCTTTCTTTTTCGGGGTCAAAAGACACATTATAACTAGTAACTACTGCCATACACGGTCATTTTTTTGGCAGTAAGTGTTTGCAATTGTAAAATAGCCCTATAAGTAGTGTGTAGTTAGTCCCTAGTTTTGCAATGGCACACACACTATAGGGCACTAGTTTTACCAAAAAGTGTAGTTTTGTCCTTTAGTTTTGTAAAAAGTGTGGAAATCTTAACAACGTAAGTAAAATCTACAAGCTTGCCAGTACTTAAATATGGAAAATATAATTGATATATAATAGAAACAGTCATTAAATATCACTCATCACCTTATGCCATTAGTAGCTATATGCCATGTGAACACAAACAAAACAATGGAGATAACCATTCACCAAATAAAAGAATTCAAGGATGCTTGATATTAGGAGCAGGTAAAGATGGTTGTCAAATGAAAGCATATACCAAAAGGTTTCTTCCATCTAGCACTAGCTTAGCCCCACTTTCGATACTTGTTGGGATTAGTCTGCATATTTGTTCCTTTACCTGTCATAAATGAAAAGCATGGACTAAGCAGAGATGATAAATAAGTAGAAAAGAAAGATGAGGTTTCTAATAAACATATGGACTATGTAGAGCTAACATGACATCCAAAGTAGTTCTAGTAATAAAGTTATCAAAGAACTTAAGAAGTGAATATTTTGTCAACTAGAAAGTTTGAATTACTAGTTCACCTGTTTGCTGATCACTGGACCAAGGTCAACACCTTCCTCTGTTCCGGAAGTTACTTTAAATTCTTTGGCTCGCTCCACTAGTTTGTCTTCCCTGTTATTTGTCAAATGAAAAATAAAAATAGTATTATCCGTAAACTGAATGTGTTTTATTTCTCATATTTTTCTATTCCTGGCCACCAGATCATATGTCTTGTCCCTCTCAATATTGTTACATGATCAAAATTAGATCTTTTACCTCCCAATCTACTTTAAAATAACTCCGCTCTTTTCAACCTCTAAAGGATGAAACCACAGGTATATAAGGGTATAAACAACAGTACCACGAATTATAACCTCCGACAAAAATAATCACGCTGATTGCCATGCACTTCTGTCCTGCAGCTCCAAAGCCGGCTGCAACTAGAGCATTCAAAGTAACATCCTTGTTTGCATCAGGCATAATAACTGCATGGTTTTTAACTCTCACATTGGACTGAAGACAAGAAACAACCAAGCAATGAAGTTTCATTTAAATTATTTCTTAGTAAGAAGGCAAAGTATTGGTAAGAGAAGAAGCATTAATCTACCTGGATACGTTTCCCTTTTGTTGATGCCCTTGCATATATGTATGCACTGGCCTTTAAATTTGAGAACATAAGAAACAAACAAAAATTAGTACAAAGAAGTTCTTCAATTAAGTGAACGTATTACAAAGTTCTTCAATGACCAATATATTCAGGCAATGGTTGCCAATTCTTGCTGCTTCTCTTCCAATGCCAACAACAATCATTGAAAAGCTTAAGCCCTTATACAAGTTCGTCTCCAATAATATTATTTAATTTTTATGAAAGCAATGACCATTATGTGAATAAGTGTAAACCACAATTTTATGGTCTTGAAGTCATAATAAAGTCCACAAAGTAGGACACCTGTGGTTTTGACCTATAATGGATTATTAATTCGAATTTTAATTTCCATTTCTTATTCTGACAACAAATTATGAATTAAATCCTTTTCCTTCTATATCTAAAGATTGACAGATTCAAATTTGATAACTACTTCCTTAAGCGGAGAAATGATGCAATTGGAGCCATTGACTCATTAGCAAACCACAACAGTAATGCTACATGACTAACATCATCGGACGAGAGTAATTCCTCTTTAAGACATCTAAACATGAAATTGTGTGCGAGCTAAAATTACTTGAAAATAATTAAGTTACAAATTTGCAGTCTGATTCCCTAGGTAAACCAAAAATGCAACTTGTATGGAGTTACTTACACTATTTGGTCCAACAAATGAGATAGCCTTAATATCGTCATCATCACAAATTGCATCGACAATGTCCTACTCAAACCAGAGTTAAGAATTTGAGAGTGAGAAAGGGAAGTCTGTAAGTATCAAAGAGAAAGTAAACTTGAATATGATATTGAATTATTATTTAAAAACAAAAGCAACATATAAAGTAGACACAGCTCATAAATGGCAAGCTAGAGAAAACCATCATACCGTGTAAACTTACAAATCCAGATATAACTTGCATAAAACAAACTATATATAATTTCCTGAAAGCAAAATCTTACATTAGTCCCATGCACAATATTTAAGACACCATTTGGCAAACCAGCCTCAATTGCCAACTCTGCCAACATCACGGAAGGCCCTGAAAAATGCCAAAAACATATTATTAACGTTTCAAACAGAAACTTGAATTTGTCACACAGGATTCAGCAAAAGACCTATAACCCTAGTTATCTCAGTCACAAAACGATTAATCAAATAAGAAATGGCATCCACAGAAAGAGAAATGACAAGTAAACTTCATCCAGTATTGAACATTTTTGGCAGAAAAATTCTAAACGAGCCCACAATCCCACTACTCCCCTACATGACCTAAGTATCCAAATAACAAGTACAGCAACCATATTGGATTCTAAGGCTCCAACCAATAGCAGCAAGTGATGACTATAATATTTTAGCTGATTGTGAATTAAGACAAGGATCCAATGAGACTGCTTTGGAATCTGTATGCAAATAAGCTTTGTCAATCTCTCGCATCAATTAATTCTGCTGATATAATTGCAAAAATTCAAAGAATCTCCCAATATCTTTGGGAGCGTCCAGGTAGAAAATAAATGAGCAATATTTTTTCTGAGGAATATATCTAGCTACAATTTTGCTAAGTTTTCCACCTGTGTGGCTCACGGGTTTTTTTTTTTTTTTTGGTGTCTATACTCTGACATTTGGTTACCACTTTTAGACAATTCTTGAGTGGCAACTAGTGATGTTTCACCTTTATTTTTTATGATATAAAACAGAAAAGTCTTGGCTTTGTTTCAAAATAACCCCTTTTAAAGCCTGTTCACTTTTCAGCCCCTCTCAAATTTTGAAAAAATTTACATATTTTTGAAATGTTATTGAACATCGACACTTTCTAAGAATCTGAGTAATTTGTTCATCTGAAAATGTAAAGATAAAACATGTTCATAGTTTATATTAGAAATCAATATGAGGAACATGCATCATGTTACAGAAATATGAGCATATGCTCAAAATAAAAGTGGGTTAAAAAGGAGGAAGGTTACAACCAATTCGCTTTGATTTAGAGTTGGATAAGGATAACTTTTTTATGATTCAAGATCAAATAATCCAAACAAGCATTTAGGATGAAGATATAAAAAAAACCTTTAGCCATAACCCAAAGTAATTGTTTGAAACAAATGAGTAGGCACCAGTTTTCTTGGAAGGTTTCATGACTTACCTGGATCCTTCTCTGATGGCTTTAAAACAAACGTATTCCCACATGTGACTGCAATAGGAAACATCTGCATGGAGGGCATATACAACCAACCATGAAACACACATCTTATTGCAACTAAGCACTTTAGTCTCTCTTAACGTGGTAACAAAAAGCCTATGAAACACTACAAAACATCCTAATATGAAATAAAAACATAAAGTAGAATTGAGAAAATAATAATAATCAATGGATGGCTAAGACTAAGAACGGACAATCTCCACTGGAAATGGCTATTTATAAAGTTTGACCTGTCTGCAGGCATTTTTTGATTAAGAACATAGCTGTAACGACATGTAATACATTTATTTTCTTTTAATGCTTCTACAATCTCATAATGCACGGCAACATTCACAAAGCACAATAATGCTCAATCAGAAAAGTACATGCTAAACTATGCATGGATAGAGAGAAGCAACTATGACAATGATATGCAAATCAGCTTTTAAGAATTGTGTTTTGAACTTCATACTCATAGATGGAACACCATTTCCCAACTATCTGATCAAGCAAAGAGAAAAATCTTTAGAATCAAGAAGAAATATCTGGCCAAAACTAAAAAAAGAAAAGAAATGAAAGAATAGCAAGCATACCCATAATGGAAACATAGCTGGGAACTCAAAATTGCAAATACCAGCACAAACTCCAATTGGCTCTCTAATACAGTAGGTATCAGTGCCATTAGATACATTGGAAACAAATTCGCCTGCCTGCAGCAATGCGAGTCCACAAGCATGTTCCACCACCTCTACAAAGGAAATTCAAAAGTTTACAGAGCAGAATCATCGTCAATTGCACAGTTAACAGATTAAAATGTATAATATAACTACCTAGTCCACGTAAAACATCACCATATGCCTCCTTTAGTGTCTTCCCATGTTCCAGAGTAATGCACATGGCAAGTTTATCCTAAGGTAAAATTGTACACAGATTGGTTAAGAGTTGTTGGAGTTTTAATGACATAAACTTAATGCACAATAAAAATTTACAATATCTCTCCGAATAAGCTCTTGGAATTTGAACATAATTCGCTGACGCATAGTAACTGACGTGTCCCGCCACTGTGGAAAAGCACGCTTTGCTGAAAATACTGCTGCTCTGAACTCCTCATTTGTTGTTAAAGGAACTTGACAAACAACCTGCTGCGTTGCCTATCAAGTGGAAATCACAAAAGTACACATTTTAACCAAATAACAAGAAAATCCTAAAGATCAATCCAGAAAATGCTTCACACTTACTGGGTTTAGAACATCAATAGAGGCTAATGACTGTGAATCAACAAACCTACCTCCAATAAGATTGGGAACCCTCTGTTACATGTGAGCTAAAAGTCAGTTAACTATCACATAAGAGACAAAATAAGGCAGTAAGAGGAAATAGAGTACGAGAAGACAGAGGAATCGGTAGGAAACAAATGTAATTATGTATCTAAACACACTGAGACTACTTGATCACTGAAGTGACTGAACTGAATTACATCTGTGCTTACTGGAGGGTAGCGTTGTATCCAAGATGACTCTGTAACGGTAGAATAATTGTTTCCGACAGCACATCTATCTGGTCTCAAAGATTTGAAGTTTCTCACTGTAACAATAACATGGAAATCCATTAGTATAAGGATATTAAGACACTGTTTTATTGAATTTCTCAAGGCACAAAATGATCTTTATTTAAATATAGTTGCAGAGAAGCTGCTACTTATCGATAAAGATGACAAAAATATTTCAGTTTCAAATAAATTCAACAACAGCAATTTATGTCCTTAAAGAAGACATTTACATTTTTACAAAAACACGAGCAACATCACTCACTATAAAAAAGTTGATATATTTATATACAAAAACATGGACACTATAATCATCAAGTGCCTTTTCTTTTGTTGAGGAAAATATAGTGCCATTTGTCTTTGGCAAAGAGCTACTATTGAAGGGGGAAAAAATAAAATGCAAAAAGGATGAGGACAATTTTTTTTAAAATAAAATATATGGTAAAATTGAACAAAAGGGAAACACAGCCTATACACATAACGTAGGCTCTAAGATAAAGCTTAGTAACTCTATATTGAAAATAAGACAGCTTAACTGGTCTGTTTGAACAAGTGGTATTAGAATAGGAGTGAGGTGAAAATTAGTAAGGAAGGTCACCGAGCAATGAAGAGCCACAAAAAGGATAGTTTATTAAGACCAAAGTAACTTGAAAACTAGCCTGTAAAAGGATTACACTTCTTGTTTGAGTTACATTTAATGGAAGGAAAGTTCATATAATATACCTGTCAGGTTTCCTTGTCGAAGTTTTGCTTTAACGTTGTAAACATGCTTTGGAGTTGATAAGAGATCAGGATTGCTCTCCCTCAACTTCTTTAATATCTGGCGAGGTCTTAACCCAGCTTCTGTCAGCTCTTTAATTAGTATAATCTCACTCTCAGAAAAGCGACGAGCAGAAGGATGTTCCGTAATGTCCTTTAACGGTTCATGATTGTGTGTTCCATTTTTTATAGTAAGTACCCATAACCCATCATCTTTTTTACCCACTGCTTCAAAAGGACAATTTGTTAGTCGAGAACCTGTTTTTCTTTTGCGGGCATATTCAGCAGAAGACTCATCAATGGGTTTCCGCCTGTTACGATAAACACCTCCCCTATCACAGCCAAGGACAACAATTCTGTCCCTCTTAGACTGTTTAATAGTGACTACATATCCCTGGGATACAGCAAAGTTCCCAACATGTTGAATAAGTTCTTCACGATCCACAAAGGTTCCTGGTGGGGGTGGAAGCATCTGTGGGAGATTATCTAGCTCCATGCAGTCCTGAAGGTCCATCACGCAATTAGGTTAGAACATCTGATTGAAGCATAAAACTAATTGATCAGTTATCTGCCAATCCTTAGTCAAACTCCTAGGTGCAGAATACTTCTTTCTTAGGAAGGAAAGGGGAGGGGAAAAACAAGGAGGCGGTACACTTAGGCTTCCATGCTAAACAAATGTCTGATACTTTTTGCTATTGTCTTAACTTACCAGACAAGACATTTCACAATAGATTAAGCCAGAAAAAGACGAACAATTATACCTTTAAAACTCAATCCTTATAGATCAATTTTCGACATTGACCATCAGTCTCTTCTCTCATGAATCACTTTGCTGGAAAAATAGCATAAATGAAAATTTGGCACATCTCCTATCAGTAAAAGGCCCTGCGTTAAACCAGTAATTCAAATAATAAAACAAGAATTTCATATTTTCAAGTGATGGGACAAAGAGAGTCCATTTCAGGGCATTGTAAGGCATAATAGTATAAATGAAATGTTGGCTTATCTCCCATTAGCTTAAGCTATTGGCAGATTTGTGACCTTAAGCTGTTGGCAGATTTGTGACCTTAAGCTATTGGCAGATTTGTGACTAACACAACTTCAACATTTTCAGATAAGGTTAAGCTCTTGGAGGATTAGTAACCAAACAACTTCAAAATGGTATTAAAATGGAAGGTATTGTTTTCAAACCCTTGCAACCCCACAGAGTAAAATAATGTGGGCCAAAGAAAAACCAACACATGTGGAAGGGTGACCTAAGGTAAGGGGAGCATTAAACAAAATGTTTCTCATCTACCTCCTTCTTCTTTTATCGGATGTTGCTCATCTACCTTTAGCTTAAGGCTTTGAGAAAAATGGTGCCTACCACTAGACAAAATGATACAATGATATGTTGACACATACAGCATTAACATAAGCTTTTGAGGATAGTATACCATCAGAGCGGGAGGTTTTGGGTTCAAAATCTACCCAACACATTAAATATCACATTTTACCCCTCCATATAACAAAATGCTCAATTCTAAAGCATCACCATCAACTTTTTTATTTTTGTAGTAGTCTTTTTTTTTTCTTCAAAATATTAATTTCCTAAATTGAGTCAATCGAAGTAGCTGATCTTTGATTTAAAAAATAATTGAAAAATAAAATCAACATAGCACCCGTGAGGCCCTGACAAGTAATTACACGTCAACTAACCAATAAAAGCTGTTGGTAACTCTTTTTTTACTAAGAAAGTTTTTTTTTAACTCTATTTCACTTCATCTATCGTACTTTCTTTTCCATGCTATACTCTAGGCAATGACTGAATGTCTGAATCCTTTACACCCGTTTAAGAATGTATGAATTCTAAGCTAAAACAATAAATCAATAAGTAAATAGAAAAGAGGCTGTACTGCCACAAACCAAATTGCTGCTTCAGAAGCCCTACGTTAACAACATTAAAACACTGCATGTTGAGTAAAAGTGCCATTAATTGAGAAGTTTCCGTGGGGGCAACGTTTTTTTTTTTTTTTTTTTTTTTCCAGCACAATAAGGAAATGGAAGCAACGATTTGAACTTGAGCTGTGGATTATAGACATTTTTCATGCTTCTAGACATTAACCCTTCAACTTCATGTCAATAATGGAATATCACAGAGGACCAAATAAGATTCAAAAACTATCACAAAAATAAATCCTAAGAAGTGATCAACAACACTATTGCCAAATCACAAGACATTCTCAATCTCGATTGCTTCCCACTCATTCGTTTATTTCGTCTGGAACAAAAAAAAGAAATTAAAGTGAAACAAGAATGAAGACGCTTACCGGAAACGTTGAACGGTCGTAGCATTCTAGCGAGGTAGGGTTTTCCCAATCTCTCTGAGGGATATTCAACCCAAATTCTAACGGTGTTGTAGTTTGATAAAACGAGGATTTTTTTTTCTACGAGATAAAACGACGATTTTGTTCTGTCGGAATTATCGCTATTAACTAATTAACATACGACGTGCGCGCTTCACCTCGTTTGTCGTCGTGTGAAATTTAACTTAAGGCGTCGCACACTTTTTTATTTTATTTTAATATTTTAAATTAACAACATTTTAAGCACCGAAATTTCAAACCACGAAAGAAAATATTTATTTAATTTTTTTATGAAGGTTGTTGTAGATAACATTTGTCTTATTTTTTCATAATTTTAGTTTTATCACATGGACCGGTAATTTGGAGTTATGAAGATAAAATAATAATATTATTTCTTTTAATATTTATTTTTAATTAAAAATAATTATTATATATAATTTATTTAAGTATACATATATTAAATATTATATTTATATTGCATAATTGGATAATAAAAATTTATAATTTAAAATATAAAAAACATATTTTATATATAAAAATTGTTTACAATTATATAAATATTTACTACTAAAATTTTATTTACAAAAAACAGAAGAAGAGCAATCATTTTATTTTTTGATAGCACATGCTACAATAAGTTAAATAAGTTTAATTTAGTTGGAGTTAATCATTGAAAATAATTAATTAACTGTTATGATAAAATATTTGGATTGAATTTAGTATTTTACTAATGCTTGTTATCTATTACGTTTTATTAAAAAGTTATATTTTTTTTTAGCTTGTATTAAATTTTTATTTTTAATAATTAATAATAATTATAATAAAGTATCGTTTAATTCGTAAAAATAATAATAATAATAATTATAATAAAATTGAATGTAAAAAATAGTATTATTATTATAATATTTGTTTAAATAATGTACTTAAAATAAATAATAATATTAAAATAAAGATTATAAAGTTATAAATTGAGTAAAAAAATTTTAAAAAATTATTATTAAAAAATATAAAATGAATAAAAGAATTATAAATGATTATATAAATTGTATAAAAAATAGATAAAATTGAAGGAATAACGAAAATTATAGAGAAATTTAGGCGTAAGGAGTAACGGGTGTCCAAATTTTTTACATGAAGTGGAAAAATAAAATCAAATTTGTTACAAATTACACAATACATAATAATATTTAATATTAATACCCAGTCTCTGAGCTCTACCAAATGAATACCCACTGAGCTCAGCTACACTTATCCTCGAAATTCAGTGGAGCAGAGTCGGAAAATGTTGAAGTTATCGATTCAACGAGGTATAAACTTTATTATACAAGTTGAAATTCAATCTAAATGTTTAGATTTATCTTCTAATTCAATTGTTTAAATCTCCGCAGTTAATAGCTTGAAAGCTCTTAGGCCTGAGATCTTTGCTTTGAGACGTTTTGATTTCTCTACGGCCACCGAGTCTTCATCTAAACAGCATAAACCTTTGGTAATTTTATATTGATTCCCTCTGTATTTATCTGAATAAACTCTGATATTTTTTTTATGATTTGCTCCCGTTTTGTTTTGAAAAAATGTTAGTAAATGAAAACAACGATAATGTTAATTACTTATTTATGCAATAAACTGTTCACAGGCTGAAAATAATATAGAGTAATCTGTTTAGTTACTAAAAATTTGGGACCGTTATGGTCATGAAAGATGATATACTCTCTTAAATGTTTAGAGCTTTCGTTAATTTGGTCTATATTGTTCATATCTTTAAAAGGTTGTGGAAACTATTTTGTCCATAGTTTGAATGTTGGGTAATTAATTATTTGAAATATTAAATCGGGCTAAAATATTTATTTGCGGAAAAGTTGATGTCCTGTAATGTAACAGTTCCATTTTTTTTTTTGTATATGAATTTCAAATTAATATAGAAAATCTGTAGCTTATTTTGGGTTTATTGTATCAGAAAGTGCCCAATCTAATTGGAGGTTCTTTTGTGGATTCACGATCTTCAGAATTCATTGATGTTATAAACCCTGTAAGTACATGAAATGCTTAGACTAAATGATTCTTCCAAGGTCCCCTTCCTTTTGTTTCTTTCTTCATAATAAAATATGGTATATAGGCAACACAAGAAGTTGTTTCCCAAGTTCCTCTAACAACAAATGAGGAGTTTAAAGCTGCAGTGTCTGCAGCAAAGAATGCATTTCCATCATGGCGTAGCACACCGGTCACAACCCGTCAGCGCATTATGCTCAAGCTCCAAGAGCTTATTCGGAGAGATATTGTATGTGCGCTTTTAAACATTCTTTTAATTTCTTAATTCCATGGAAGTTTGTGGATTAATGAGAATCATTTTATTTTTGTCTCAGGATAAGCTTGCCCTAAACATTACTACTGAACAGGGAAAGACATTGAAAGATGCACATGGAGACGTGTTCCGTGGGCTAGGTTGTTCTATCATTTTCTTACTTTAAGTAAAATTTGAGAATAATAACAGTGGAACCTAATATTTTGGATGGAGCTTAAAATATGGTATTTTGTGTTTAGAGGTGGTGGAACATGCTTGTGGTATGGCAACTCTGCAAATGGGAGAGTATGTTTCAAATGTATCACACGGTATTGACACTTACAGCATTAGAGAGCCACTTGGTGTTTGTGCTGGGATTTGTCCCTTCAACTTTCCTGCAATGATCCCCTTATGGGTAAGTCTGATATTATTGGCCCTCTTTGATATATCTGTTATGAACTATGGCTATGTGGTTAGTCTTTTCAATGGTTTTGGTTCTTGGATTTGCTGTCAAAGGTATCTATGTCCATATAAGTTCTTAGCATAGCATTTCCGTTAATTTCTAAGTGGTGGACATCTTTTTTACCTGTAGAGAGAGGTTGAAAAAATTCAATATAAAATAATCACTTCTAGAGTCTATGCATTACGGGTGTTATTTCTCATTAGGATATCAGTTGATATGTCTGTCATGGTACTCAATTGTTTAACTTTTATCTTTCCCATAGAGAAGTTATAGCTTTTAAAAATTACTTATAATCTTGCTGCAGATGTTCCCAGTTGCAGTTACATGCGGGAATACATTTGTCCTAAAGCCATCAGAAAAAGATCCAGGTTATTATGGTCTTAGTTATAACTTGTCATGTTCATTCCTTGAGCATTGTTCCCAGCTACTTGGTTGTAATTTGTACTTTTTATGTCTTCCAGGGGCTTCAATCATGCTTGCGGAGCTAGCCTTGGAGGCTGGTTTGCCTGAGGGTGTCTTAAATGTTGTCCATGGCACTAATGTATGGTTGTGTTCCAACTAACATTCAATATAGTCCTTTATATGCTATTTCCTTTATGTCTGTTACTGATTTTTGCTGAAAGACCTTTGCTCATGTCGATGATTCGAATGACATCTTTTATTGATATTTCTTTTGTAATGAGAAGATATAAACTGAACTTGTTCATGCCAGCTGTTTTTCGTTTTTATCCATGTGGTTAGTGACCGTGCATAACTTTGACTTCGGTATCAAAAGTTTCATCTCATAAAATATCACTTTGTGGCAGGATATTGTTAATGCGATTTGTGATGATGATGATATTAGAGCTGTATCGTTTGTGGGTTCTAATACTGTAAGTATTTTATTTTCAACGCATTTACTATTAGAATCTAATTCCTTCATGATTCTTCATGACAATAAAAGTGGTGCAGTTTTATAATATGATTTGTTGAATTTAGGCATATAAAAAATATTTCTATGCCCGAGCTGATAGCCTGCATCTCAGGTCAAAGCTTCCAGTGGCTTACATTGGAATTGGATGTTCCATGTATACACATGATGTGTGTGTGTGTGTGTAATGTGTATATATATAATTGTATTTGCTTGTTTGAAGTCTATTGAATCTTGAGAAAGAATAATTATTTTTTGTTTTATTAGGAATTCTTTCTATATCCTTTTTCTTTTATTTTTTTTTTTCATTCTTTCATATCTCCTTTTTCTGGGGAGGTGAGCAGGCTACTTCATCTTTGCATTAACTCATTGATTTTTGCTTTAGGATCTTTTTTTTATTTTTTATAATAGATACGTGTTTGTTCTAGGCTTCTTTACTTATTTCTTTCCCTTTCTTCTTCTTCGTTCCTTCTAATCATGTAGGCATCTATGCAAGCATGAGTGATGCATCTATTTTTAGCCATGGACGTATCCTGTGTTTTTCCTTTTTAATGTCTCTCTCTTCTTCCCCCCAAAATGATACAGAAGCACTATTTGGTTTTTCACTTTTTTCTTTCTGCCTTACCTGCTATACATCTTTAAATATTTAAAGTTGTGTACAAAGTTTTTTGTGTTTTGAACTATGGTAAACCATGTGTTGTTCCATTTTGTTGAATTGAAATATTACTGTTAAACTCTATCCCAGTATCTATTTGAATGTTTTTTCAATTATTTGATTATGTATTGGTTTTTGATGAAGGATTGTCCCTTTCTTTTGCATCTTGGCAGGATGGACATCCTTCTAGAGTTGATTATCCTATTGTTTGTTGGCTTCTAAAATTTTGTTTTATATGGCCCCTTGAATGTTAATCTAATTCTTTTAATATTTATTTAATAGGCGGGCATGCACATATATGCAAGAGCATCAGCTAAAGGCAAACGTGTTCAGGTAAATTCATTTCTTTAAAAGCATGTCTAGTTCATGTAATATGGAAAACTATTTATTTATACTTATTATTTTATCTCCTTAGTCAAACTTGGGGGCCAAAAATCATGGAATTGTCATGCCTGATGCAAATGAGGATGCAACTTTGAATGCCATTGTTGCTGCTGGCTTTGGTGCCGCAGGACAAAGGTGCATGGCTCTCAGCACAATTGTTTTTGTTGGAGATGCAAAATCATGGTACTATTCTTCATTTTCCTCATTCAGTTTTGTTCAAATTTATGTTTTCCATGTCTGTTTAGCTCTTTATTTTACTTTTAACTGTACGAATGCTGGTAACTTTTAAGTAATGGATAGATCCTAGTGTGCAATTTAGAGTGTATTTTATTCACGTATATATGCAGCTAGAAGGTTTTAAATAAAATATTAGAGAACACTGCTCTTATCATACCCTGCCCTATCCACCTGATGCTACCAGAATATTTTGTTTACTAGAGTGTTTCTTCAAGAAACATAAAAAATCACTTATAGGTTAGGACATAATTAGTTTTGGGTCAAATAAAATACTCTCTAACACGTAGCTTTTAGTAGATAATGAGTAAGTTTATTATAAAATAAGTGTTGACTTCAACAATTAAATTCCCTTTCTCTCTTAGACAAATGGATTTAAGCATTAATATTCGGATAACTTCTGCTTATTGTGTGTAAAAATTCACTTTGCTTTTGTTATCAATTCCTAATTTAGAAACAGCACATCAGTTTGGAAACTGTCCATCTCCTCGAATTGGTCAAGAACACCTTGACTAAACTTCTAAAACATTGCCAGTTTCAGACCGTGCTCATTTTACTAGACATGGGATTTCACATAGAAATATTACCTGTTGTTAGTCACAGTACTGCAATCATCAATTTTAATAGTCGACAATCTTAGACATATCAAAAACTAGCTTACTACAAGTTCACTTTTCACAGAAGTAATCCCCAAGCCTGGTACAGATATTTCCAAGACATCAGATGGCTTTTGAAAATTGAATTTTATTGTTGTGGGACTTTTGGTTTGGTATTATTATGTTATTTTTTCAATTATTAACTTTACCAGGGAGAACAAACTAGTGGAACGTGCGAAATCTCTTAGAGTAAATGCTGGAACAATTCCTGATGCTGACCTTGGTCCAGTTATTAGCAAACAGGTAATTATTATTCATGCAAAATTTTATGTTTCCCCTTTTTCTCATCTTTGGTATGCTCATGCCGTTGAATGCAAAGGTAATGCAGGTAGAAGTTTTTTGTTAATAGTTTCTTTCTTGTAAAAAAGGAAGATGTTTTGTTCTGTATTATCCTAATTCCTAAGCTTTCTTTGATGATTCTTTCATTGCCTGCCTTTACAGGCTAAGGATCGGATATGCAGATTAATCCAATCTGGTGTTGAAAGTGGTGCAAAGCTTCTTATTGATGGCAGAAATATAGTGGTATGTTTTTGTGGACTTATTTTCTATCTCTTATGTTTTACCACATACATTATTTCTCATTCTTTTATTTTTTTTCCGCTACAATACATTATTTTTCATTCTCTATAATCAATCTTTAATATGCTCTCTGAGTCTCTGATTTGATGCATAAGACAATGTGGGATCATGAATTAACAAATTAAAATTAGCCAGGAAGCAACTTTTATTAGTAAGCTGCTGATACTGCTAATTCTCTGAGCACTAGTTGCTAAAACTAAATGCCTTTATCCTCTGTATCACCTCCTGGCTTCCCATTTTCCATGAAGTAGAACAAAAGAAGGAAGAAATACTGATAATAAAGGAAAATGCTATAGTGTAAGCAGCTCCCATTTAGTTTTAGGATCTTCTCTTGATCAACTAATACAAAATCATTTCCTTGAGTCATTACTTCTCCTAAATTAAATCAAGTTTTATTAGGCTAAGAGAATTTTTTTCTATTTAGAATTCAATTTTGGGTGACACACAGGTTCCTGGATATGAGCATGGCAATTTTATTGGTCCTACCATCTTGTCAAATGTAATTGAGGACATGGATTGCTACAAGGTACCTTGCATTTACTTTTTCTAGTTCCTCTTAATTTCCTCCACCAATGGAGGTGGTACGATTCACTAAGAGAAAGGCCTAATATATTGAAACCCTCCAATTTCTGGCAAGTCACTGGCACCGTACAAATTGTCTCCTCTATCTAAGCTAAAACCTTGAAAAATTTATTGAATTCATTTAATTAAAAGTAGTTGGCCTTGATGTTGGAACAACTTTGATCTTTACCTTGGTGTAGTTTTGGGTGAGAATATCTTAATTGGTTTATGCAGGAGGAAATATTTGGCCCAGTTCTTCTTTGCTTAGAAGTATGCTCTCTACTCCCTCCATGTTTTAGGTTGATAATTATTATTGTTGATGATTATGAATATTCATTAATTAACACACACTGTTCTGCTATTGTTATATCAGGCTGACAGCTTGGAAGAGGCCATAAACCTCGTTAACAGAAACAAGTAGTTCCACCTGGCCCCATTTCTGTGTAAACTATCATTATTATGTTAATAAGCACATTCTGGTTTACCCGGAAGTTATACTTTGAACAGGTATGGGAATGGAGCTTCTATATTCACATCATCTGGTGTAGCTGCCAGGAAATTTCAAACTGAGATTGAGGCTGGGCAGGTAAAGCACCTTCTGAGGATACCTCGTATCTTTATTAGAATAACATGGACAAATATAATAGAATTGTAGAACTTAATTACATCCAAGCCCATGGTCTAAACTGATTGGTTAGCTCTGGTTGTGCTGTTCCCCCCTCTAGTAGCTTTTATTTGATTTGGTTTATATTATTTAACCAGTCACTAACCTGTATTTGAGTTTTGGGTCAGGTCGGCATCAATGTTCCAATTCCAGTTCCCTTACCTTTTTTCTCATTTACTGGATCAAAGGCTTCTTTTGCTGGTGATCTCAACTTCTATGGTAAACTATTTCACTTTAATAAATTGCTATTTTTCTTCCGTTTCTGTATAGAATTTGTATTTTCTTCATTTTTGTGGGTAGCAGCTCTCTATATAGGGATCCAATTGGGTGTGCTTTTCTTATAAGTATTTTTTTTTTATGTAATACTTTAATTCCAAAACTACTTCTCTCAAAGAAGTATTACTTTTCTTGAATGCGAAAATAAGACTTGTTAATAACTTGGAAAGCATTTCTCTTAGATTACCAAATACCCTAAAAGGTTTTTTGATGCATTTAAATGCATTTTCAAACTCAAAGATAAGCAGTTCCAATGTTTATTGATTATTTGAGTTGCTAATTGAGAGAGCATGTATTGTCTTCCTTCTACAGGCAAGGCAGGAGTGAACTTCTTCACTCAGATCAAAACTGTAACTCAGCAATGGAAATATTTAACAGGTGGAGGTGGTGCTAACCTAGCAATGCCTACCTCTCAAAAGGCCTAGTTGTTTTCTTCCTGCCTCTCAAATGGCCTAGTGGTACACGGTGGTATATTAACTCAAACTTCCCAACGAAATCAATAAAAGAACTTAAATGTTTCTGTAATCTTCAGGTTTTTTTATTAGTCCCCATGGACCCTAATTTTTCTACGATCCCCAATTTAGTACCCGACTTTTCTTTAAAATAATTCCCTTTTACTCTAAAAATGACAAATTTAAGAAAGATGAGAGATTAAATTGTAGAGTTTAAGAATGGTTCGTAACTAAATGAAGATTAACGCGTAAACTTGGGAACCAATCAACCAATAAAATGTGTTTCGACTAATTTCATATTTGTTTGTGCTGAGTGTTATATAACGTAAATATCACAGATTCGTAAAATAAGCACTTACACATTCGTGCACACAAGTCACTTTACTAAAGTGCCTATAAGTAGAATATGCCTTTGCATTTAATTCAATTGGCTCTCTTTTTTTTTTTTTTTCTTTGATTCATGTATTGGTTTGCCGAGTTTGAATCACATCAATTATAATTAATCTAACAAAAAAACTGGCATTTTTATGGTGAGTTTATTTATCTTTCTCCTTGCCATTTTATTAATTAGTTCATGCGTGTTGTGTTATCATTTATTAGAAGAAAAAGAATACTGAAATTATGGGTTCTTTTGAGGAATTTCGATCTTATTTAAGGCTCTTTTATTGATTAAAAAAATATATAAATTTAAATCCCATAATATTGCATGGATGGTAAATTATTAATAGAAAAAATTAGCTGGGGGAAAAGGACGACAAAGTTTGGAAAATGAGTTCCAGCTTTTCAGAATAACAAGATATAACTATAAATATTTTAAAAAATAAAATAATAATAATAATTCTTAAAACAAGATAAAATAGTGAAAGGATGAGTTATTTTTCTTCCATAAATTAAATATATTAGTCACTTTATTTAAAATTAATACATATTTGTCACCTTAATTCTTCAGAAGTGGTGTACTTAAGTTATTTTTAGACACTTTAATCACAGGAATAAAATAACAAAATATACATAAATATGATTAAAGTATATCATTTATTAAAATTAATGTGATAAATATATACAATTTTAAAGTAAAATGATAAATATATCTAATTTATAAATAATAAAAAATTAGTGACCAAGGAACGTTTTTCAACAGAGTAAAAGGACTTGTTCCCATACTTTGTGGTGATTGTCTGACAAAGTTCTAATAAGTCTAAAAATCAGGAAATGTTTACACACCTTTGCTTGCACCTAAATGTAGTCCTCAAACTTGATATTCTTTAAATTAGATACCAATCCTCCTCAATTTCTACAAATTTATATCCCAATCTTTTTCAAACTCCACAATTTAGATTCCATTACTTCTCTACTTTCTCAATTTAGTTCAAATCTTTGTCAATTTTTTTTAATTTAGCGCCCAATCTTTCTTAAATTTGTGAAAGTGTGACAATGTTAAGGCCATATTGAGTAATTTTTTAACAGGACCACAACAGTTGTTAATGGTAAAAATTTGGTGCTTTAAGAAAAAAAAAAAAAAAGTCTTTTTTTGAAAACAAAAGGGAAGAATTTTCATTGATGATGAATGGTATAACAGATATGCTACAAATAAAAGGATGAATAGAAGACATTACAAGACATTAAAAGTAAGATAAAGTTTTTTACCAACCCTAGTAACGTGGGCTTGTAACCGAGTGGATAAAAAGGTGTTTAGTTCGTGGTGTGGCATCTGCTGAGGGTAGTTTTTTTTTTTTTTTTAGATAGTGGATACAGGAGAGAGATAAAAATATATATATATAATAAGTTAATGTGAAAATAGAAAAGTGCAAAAATTAAAAAATAAAGGGTTCGAAAGACTTGAAGATGTACCAAATTTTTCTATACAATTAATGTATAAAAAAAAAAATCAATGGTAATTTACCCCTAAGTTTGCGAAATAAGAAAAGGCAAGATTAAGTATTTAACGTCATGTTTGTTACACTATATTAAACATTTTTATAATATAATTTATATACAGTTATGTGTTTGACTGTAAAATTAAATTGTATCGTATAATATAAAAATAGTACTGTTATGTATAAATTTGTAAGACTATGGTTTAAACTGTATTGAATAATTAACTAAGTTTGTTTGAATTTTTAACTATAAAATTATATGTTTTAATTTTTTCTTTTATCTCAAATTAAAAATAATATTTTTTTATTTTTAAAAATGTAATAAAAAATTAAATATTAATTTAAAAATTTATAATAAAAAATTATTTTAAATATAAATTATTTTAATAAAATATATATAATTAATTTAATTTTATTATATTATAAATTTTTTATTAAATAAATAATATAATTTAATTATATTTAATATATTTAATATGGAACACAAACATATCATAAGTTTTTTTTATGTCTGAAGTCAATCTGTCAGCACAAGGGTGCATATCAGTAAAAAAAAAAAATTGTATCCATCGGGCAATTGAAACAAGATTCTCCATTAAACTATTTAAAAAAAAAAAAAATCTTTTAAGGGCTAAACTGAGAAACCAATAAAAAGTTAGGAGGAAATAAATACGTGCATCTATCCTAAACTCTATGCGAAGGTACATTCATCATTGAAAGCTTCACATTAATACAGGCTGGTTCATTTATCACAGTATCCACCACTAAATATTAATATTTATGAACCACTTAATATTATTTAAAAAAAAAAAAAAAATTGATATCTTACTTACAAGCTGACAAAAATAATATAATATATATATATATATATATATATATATATATATATATATATATATATATATATATATATATATATATATATATATATATGCTGTAATAAACATATAGTTGTATATCGCCATTAATTTGTAACAATATAAATATACATATATCTAGCCAAAAATATATAAATACTCGTATAAAAAAAAAACTAAATTTGAGTTATAAGACACTTGTTTAAATGATTTTATCTTTAATCCTATATGAAAAATAACATATGTTGAATATTTTGAACATATATTTTTAATTTAACCCTTTGATATAAATATAAAGATTAAAAAATATTCATATTACAAAATAAATGTTAAGAATATGTAATAATCTTTGTTTAAAATATTACAGATACATGTTTAACTCATATATAAAGATGCTATTGATATATGATTATCATTTTTATAAAAGAAATCAACATATTTTAGCACTTGAGAGAGAGATTAAAAAATAATTTATCTCTTGCAATGTATATGAAACCATTATAATTTCTGAAAATTTACAATAATTTTATTGCATGAACTCATTTATATAGTATATCAAGTTTTCATTATAGTATTATTTTCGTTGTAATAAAATTAGGATTAATTTTTTAGTCGCTATGCGTCCTTATTTCTTTAAAAATAAGCTAGACTATTGGTTAACAAATAAAAAGCTAAGTGTCTGTAGGTATATTAATAAATTAAAGTTGGTGACAGTTAAACAAAAAGAAGAAGGGCAATTACGGCAAAACAACACTTGGTAAGAACCGTAAATTAGATTGCCAAACAAGCCCTATTTCGAAAACCCAGCACTTTAAAAACAAGAAGCTCTGTGTTTTTGAGATAAAAAAAAAAACAACAAAACCATTCTCAGTCTTCTTCTTCTACTTCTTCACAATTGCCCATCTCTCAATTCTCTCTCTCTCTCTCACCAATACAAACAAATTTTGGAGAGAGAAAGATTGATTTCAAAAGCCTAATAAATTAAAATACCCATTTCATTGTTTTAAACACAAACACAGAGAGAGAATGGGAGCTGGGAAAAAATTTGGTGTTCTAGTATGTGCAGAAGATTCAGATTATGTGAAGAAAATGTACGGAGGTTACTTTGGAGTGTTTGTGAGAATGTTACGAGAGGAAGGTGAGACTTGGGATCTTTATAGAGTTGCTCAAGGTGATTTCCCAAAAGATAATGAGATTGAAACCTATGATGGCTTTGTCATTAGTGGTAGTAGTAAGGATGCTCATGGTAATGATGTTTGGATCTCTAAACTTTTGAATCTCTTGATTAAATTGGATTCAATGAAGAAAAAAGTTCTGGGTATTTGCTTTGGACACCAGGTATTTTATTTTCTTTATTTTCAGTTCTCATGACATGGCATTTTGTTCGGGTTCTATTTGACAAAATATGATGGATTTGATTATTGAATGGCTTTTGCTGGGTGTGATTCGATTTTTTTATTTAGTTTTCAAGGAATTATTAATGTTGCTAAAAAGGGTTTAAAAAAATGGTTTCATAGAAAGTTAACTAAAAGGTAAGGTTTACGATATCATTGATTAAGACATTAATTTTCTATTAATTTAACAACATTTGAATACTTGTGTTTAAATTGATTTTTAGTAAAAATGATAAATAAAAATAATGGCAAAAATGGGTTAGCTTAGCTGGATAGACTCATAGTTGACAAGTTAGGTCAAAATTCAAAAATAGGTTAAAATTAAAAATATAAGATGTATAAATAATTATAAAATTAATGCGTTAGTGGTTCTAGGGTCGTACGGTTTTTGACTTTGGGATGATTCCTGATTCTTGATCTTTATTTTGTACGGTGCTGATGACGAGCCAAAATGATAAGAATATTACCAAATACCAAGGAGAATTATATGCATCTCATTTTATATAATATTAAATTGAAAATTTGATACAATATAGTAGTATTCATATATAAACATGTATATTTTTTTCGCATTTACACATAATAGAATAATTTAATTTTAAATAGTGACAGAGTTTATTTATTTATTTTTTTACTTTTTATATGATATCTAAATTTAAACTAAGTTACAAACATTAAACGATGATGATTAACCATAAATTTATAATAATTTAGTGCTGAAAAAACTTTTTTGAAACGAACAAGAAATAAAAGCTCTTCTATTTTTATTTTTTTTATAGCAAAAAACCCTTCTATTTTTATGTAACCTAATTATTAAATTAGTTTATTAGAACAAGATATGTATAACACCTTATAAAAATATATATATATTTAGTGTATTTATAAAAATTCATTAATATATGTTTACATGTTATAAAAAAAAATTAGCAAAGTAAAACTATAACTAAAAAAAAATTAATATGTATATATTAATTTATATAGTATAATTTAATTAATAAATAAATTTTATAACCTTTTATTTATTTCATATTTTTAAATTTATATTAAATAATTAATATATATAACGTTACTTTTAATAAAAATAGAAAACTCATTTTATGTGGGGCCTCTATAAGGGAATGGGTGGAGTCCAGGTAGGGGGGGGGGGCACCAAATAAGTAACTTACTTGCTCGAGCTTTGTGGAGCTTTTATATGCCGTACGTAATAAGCATATGTTTTTGTTGTTGATACGTTTCATGCTATTTGACAACTAAAATGACATCCAATAACCCAAATAATAACTAAAATGATATCCAATGGACTTTGCATATTGCATTATTATTTGTGATGTATCCATTCATAATTCAGATTATTATTATTATTATTTCAAAATGTGGCATGTTTTAGACACTACATTTCCTCTTATAGCCTTGTTTAAACTATAGATTAAATACCTATTCGAATCGAATATTACATAAATATAATAAGATATATGCATGCAGGTACAAGAGAAAAAATTCAACTCTTAACTTATAAAAATAATATTATCCAAAAAGTCAAGTGTCAGTATTATTTAACGTTTGAATCTAGAATTTAACCACGATATATCTCTATAGTTTTAACTTTTGTTAAACATTTCACATCAATATTTGTCTGTTTCAAATAGCTAAAGATTCCATTTTGAGTATGTAGTACAATATAAAGTAATCTTATTGTAGAGCTTTGTGTTAAATAAATAGAGAAATCGTTAAGCTAGAATTCAAAGTAATCAATCTTTTAAGATACAAAAGAATATGAAACTAGTATCTAATCGGATCTCACTTGCTACTTTATGTGGACAAAAGGTTACAAGTGTAAACCTTCATGCATACTGTGTGTCATCTGACAACTGTCGGTGGACAAACTCACCTTCCAACTCATGGAAAAACGTGTTTTTCTTACTTATGGTTTCTTTTTTTTTAAGCTTCCAATTAGATCCGATCCCCAAAAAAATAAAAAAAATTGAGTACAGTAATAGTATATACTTTTATGTCACACAAAATCTCATGAATTTCATATGTCAGAAATGGACTTAAATATTTATTATATATGAAAAAAAAAAAGAGAACATGTATACGTTATATTGTAAATAATTTTATTATTATTATTATTTTGCAGTGATGATCTATGACTATGACACATTGTGTACACGTTATAAATTGATTTTGTCCAAGTTGCCTTTGGAATGTCCGCCTAAGCCATCTACTTTTTTCTTATATTTGTTTAATTAATGATTATTAGAAAATTTGTCACATGTCTAATTTTTTTTTAATATTACTCGATAAGCAAAATATTATAGTTGTAGAATTGTACAATTAACTATAAAATTGTGGATTATTGAATTTTTATTTATTTATTTATAAAATTATAAAATTATGCAATTGAATGTGAAATGAAATGAGTATGTAGAAAATTTTATTTTTGTTACTACATAAATTTAGTTAGTATTTATTTTCAAATTTAATGAATGGCTTTATTTGAAAAAAAATATTTATTTAACGATTTGAAGACATTTAATATCATGATATATAATTAAATTAATAATAAAATAATATATTAATTTTTATATACGTATATCTTATATATAATTAATATGTTATATTATAATTAATTTATTTATGTATATATATATCGGGATTCATAACAATAGAAATTCACAAGGCTTTAGACAAATTAGAATAGACTTCTCCTTTCCAAACAAAAAAAAATTCTGAACCTTGATAATACCCTTTCAAATTAATGCATGCCTATCAGGCTACTAAGTAAAAAATAAAAAAGACAAACCTCTAACAATCGTCAAAGGAGGCAGAAAATGTTTGTCCATATAACGATAACATTGATTGATGTATCCTGCCATGTTTTTGTTAATTTAATTAAACTTATCACCACGCCACCACCTTTTGTTCCTTACTTTTTCTTTGAGTAGACTAGACATGAATGCACTAGTCATGTGTGAGTGTCAATTTCCTACTCTGACTAACTATATGAATTACTTTTAATTATAATTAATGGTTAATTTTTTTAAAAATGTTTATTTATTTTGTTATTTTTAATAAGCAACTTGATTAGAATTAATTTTAACTTTAAAATATCAAAAATATGTTCCCAAAATATAACACAATATGAATTTGAACTATATCTTACATGTGTAAACCATTTTACAGGTTTTTTTTTTTTTCTTTTTAAATATCGATTGACAAATATTGTTGTGTGTTTATAAAAAAAAAATAAAAAAAAGGATTATTTTTTTATTTAATTTGATATATTGTTTATAATATGAATAATTAGATCTTGAGCCGTGCGTTAGGAGGGAAGTCTGGTCGTGCCATCACCGGATGGGACATAGGAATCAGAACCGTCCATTTATCAACATCATCAAAGCTCCTTTCATCTCTCAAAGTCCCTGCTTTGCTCTCCATATATGAAATCCATAGAGATGAGGTTTGTTCTCTATAATCCCTTAACAAAAAAACAAAAATTAATTTCTTTATCTCAATTTCAACTGACATAATAACTTTAATTGCTTATAACTATAATCGTGTAGTTTCATGCATAAAAAGACTATTCAAATCGTGTCAAGTTATATCATATGATTATTTTTTGCTTGAAAGTTATATTTGGGTGTCAATAAAAAAAATGTTAGTTGATGAAACACCAAATGTGCTCAATAAATGTTTAATTAGGTGTGGGAGCTTCCACCAAAGGCTGAGTTGATAGCATGGTCAGATAAGACAGGAGTGGAGATATTTACGTATGGAGATCACATCATGGGCATACAAGGACACCCTGAATACACCAAAGACATCCTTCTTAACCTTATTGATCGCTTAGTCAACCTCCATTACATTTTGGTACATTAACTATCTATCTTTCTATCTTTCCCCTTTTCAATTTCCACACGTATTCTTTCATTATTTTTTATTTTTTTTTATAAATAAAACATATCAAGTTTAAGGGTATATTTTTTTATATTTTCAAGACTTATGTAAAAGCTCTTTTAATTATCGATTGTAGGACAGTATCGTAACTTATTCTACATGCATGAAGTCATGGAATTAAGGAATGAAAATGCTTAAAATGTGCTCAAAGACTATTCGCTTATCATCCTCCAAGTGAGATTTTTCATGTTCCAAAAAAAAAAAAAAAAGCTCTTTCAGTTGTAAAAAAGACTTTTGAATCAAGCAAAATAAATTATGTAAAGTATGAATCAAATCACATTTGTACCTTCTATTAGGAAGCGCAAATTATGCACTTATTTAAGAACAATTTGTAGTTTTAAGATGTACACAAAGAAAGAGACTTAAAATTATATTATAGCGTTATATTAGAATTATTATAGAGCAAAGTGCTTCAAGATTACAAGTAAAATGTATTATTCCTCTGAACAAACAAATTTGTCAATGGTAGGTTTGGTTACTTTTAATACGAAATTTTTGTGTTGTTTTTGGTTTAGGGATCTGAAGCTGAAGAGTTGAAGGCAAATGTGGAGGCACGTGAGCCAGATAGGGAGACATGGAAGACACTGTGCATCAACTTTCTTAAGGGTGGATTATAATGACAAATTAAGCTCAATGTTAACTTGGATGGAATATGGCAAAAAAAACAAATAAATGTAAATACAAATTGCTTATAAGAAGGTTGATGAAAGTGGTTTGTATGGGGGAAAATGGGATAGGAAGTGAAACTAATATGTAAGGCTAGCCATTGCATATTACTATTACTTGTCTTTCTTGTCTAAGATCTTTTAACCGACTTTGATCTAAAAAATGAAATCAACATAGTTTTTGACAACTTTTCGGGACCGCAGAGTGTTTATTTATTTTTTATTTGTAAGTTTCTTCTACTCTGGTTATAGTTTTCTCACACCTATCAAATCTCTTTTCTTATTCATCATTCAGGGATGGGATATTCCCGCATTATAATTATATATAAATTTATTAATATGCTTTTAAAAGTTTTATAAATTTGATTATGTTTGATGCTTAAATAAATCTTTATAACTAATTTATAAATATTCCATCAATAACTTGTTGACTTCATCTTAAGAAAAAAAGTTTAAATTCTTTATTTTCTTAAATATCTTTTTTTTTTTTTATAAAATTGTTAAAACTATTTATTTAAATTTAAAAATATAAAATCTAGTCAGTTTTGGAATATATTAATATTGCTTAAAATTAGTTTACAATAAGATATTTTCTAAGTTGTATACGTATTGACACATTTTATTTAGTTTTCAACCTATATTGACTTCAAAATTTTTTTCCTCTTCGACGCGATAACGTTATCAATGGCCGGCTGGTGGACATTGTACGGCATTATACAGTTTGATAGAAGAAATCAGTCAAGTTGTCATTTCAGAACAGAATGTCAAATTAAAAGTATGTTAATAAGATAAATTATTGCCATGGATAAAGAACAGTGCTACAAAAATAATTATTGATAAAAAAAAAAATTTGCTTTCACTAATATCCAAATTAAAATAGTATAATTCATTCTTTGTTGGCTTTCTTCCAAAGAATACGAATTACACCAATAGTCTAATTTAGGATAACCAAAATGTCTCAACTCTTCCTATACCAAATACAGGTCAAGTAACATTAAGCACTTAAGCAGTAGAACGTTACTAGCAAGTCTAAAACAATGAGCTTAAAATAAATTATTTTATCAACAACCATAGTGCAGGATGGTGAAAATATAAAAGACATAACCAATTATAATCCAAGTTCCAATAACAAGAGTATTACTATGCATCATGCTTGGTACTGAAAGAGTATTATTATTAGCCCCATTTCACCACAAAATGGAATAACCAGTTCATCTTCAGCATCACAAAACATAAGAGGAAACAAAGATTAAAAAACGCAAAGTTATAGCAATGTTTCAACAATGGACAAATAGTATTTAAGCACTCAACATGCCACCAGAGTTCTTCCTGCACTCTGAAAGCATATCCATGTAAAACTGACATTTGCTGATGTCATTCCCATAGCCGTTCAAGCACTGCACAAAACGACGAGTTCAAAAAACATTAGGTTTCCAGTCCTTATATATATATATATATATATATCAACAATTACATGTCATAAACCTTGGTAACTTCATAAACACGTTAAGCACATGCCCAAAAAAAACTGTAACATTCATTCTGTTTTCTTTTCTATCAACAATCATATGTCAGAGAGTAAAATATACATGGTAACTTCAGAAGCATGCTACACCAAGGCAAGAGAAGAGAGGCTAGACCAAATTCTTCAAATACTAGAGAAATTTTTTATAGATGACGGTGAGAAAAAATCCCAAAGAGAAAAACCAGCACACTTCCATGATATATGTTGCAAATAGACGAAGATACTAACAATAACAACAAACTTATCAAGAAATAAAGGTCACGTACATCTTGGAATGCCTTTGAGTGAATACCACATGCATCCATGTTAGCTGCAGGTGCTGGAGCAGCGGCAGCGGCTTCAGCAACAACTTGTTCATGTTGGATGGTCCGAGGACCCATCACAGCATCAACAGCCCTGTGAGCCACAGCACTTCCAGTGCCGAAAGCCATTCCTGAAATAACACATGTTGTTAATGCATTAAAACAAAAATACAGACAAGCAAAAAAAAAAATTTGTTTTCACAAAGAAAATAAATGACTCTACATACCCTGAGCTATGGTTGATCCAATCCCTCCTAGCAAAGATCCACCACTGCTAGCTTGTACAGGAGCAGGAGGAGGAGCATGATTAACTGTGTTACAAGATTAAAAGCAGCAATCAGGCCAAAATAATGACTCAACAAAATACATTAATTTAACATCCTATACAAGATCAACAACTACACACATGATGCAAGGTGTCAGTACCTTTCTGAGGAGGAGGATTACGTGCAGCAGCAGGGCGTGGGGCTGGACGAGAAGAACGACCTGAGAGAGAGAAAGCCCAACAGTATCTTAGACAAATATAAACAGAGAAGTGCACATATGCTACATATCAGACGCAACAAGCCAACCACCAATTCAGAATGTCATGAAATAGATACACATTTGTTTTTAAATCAGAGCAATTGTGCAAAATGCAAACAAAGTTGCATGAAGGGTTTTGCAGTAAAGAACAAAAGCAGAACAGAACTGTGTTTGTTTAAAATAATCCTGAAATCCACAAGCCACTACCTCATTGTAAACTTGTTTATACAGCTAAAAAAAGCTCAAGGTATCCTTTGATTCACACTAGCGCGGAATGTTTTCGTTTGAAACACTCCAAATACCATTCAAACCAATATAGTCAGCTGATACAAGCAACTAGCTCAACATTTACAAGTTTCACTCAACTTTATCTTAACCCCGCCAAATTGATGCACTATGCAAATTAACTACACGGGTGCTTCTACAAACTAATAAATATTATACAACCCCTTCTCTTATACCCACACGGACTGATTCTATTAGGTATTAGCTACACGCCCTAATACTTGATATTTAAGCTGTTAACTCTTCTCATCTTAGCTACAGATTAACAAGCATATAGATGCATATCATCCCTAACAATACATCGATAAAATAATGAAATTTTCCCACTTCCAGATACGAGAAAACATATACAAGCATTAAAGAAAAAGGAAAAAAAAAAAGCCTTCAATAAAAAAAGAAGAAACACATTAATAAGAACAATAGGAAAAAAGAAAGACAGCCATATAAAAATCATTACAGTAATCGATGCATTCACAACAGAGACGCTAAAAACAAAATCCAAATCTTCCAAGAAAAAAAAACACGAAATCATACCCAAAAGAGCAATGCAACAAATAACAGCATACAAAACCCTAGAAATCAACAAGTCAAGAAGGTAGAAATCCGAGAAAAATACAAAGAAATGTAAGGCGATAATCAGAGACACAAAATGGATTAAAGCTCAGAGATTGTAACCACCTGAGCTTCGGCGAGCCATTGTTTGGTATGTTGGTGAAGTGAGATCTGAGGCGGCTACAAAGAACACAAGAAGAGTCTAGAGAGAGACGAAGCAACCACCAAGAAATCGTTTTATCTCCAAAAAACCCTGAGATTCCTCCTTTTATACAAGAATTATTCTTATCTAAAGCACTACAGACTACGTAACAATAAAACGTGTCATTTGATAAGTGGTTGGAATTTAGCAAAGTTTGACATTTTAAGAACTAACCAATGGAAGTTGTCGAATTTCCAGAATTTGACTTATGCAATGTTGACCAATAAGTTATCGTAGTCGTAGGATTAGAAATACAAGATCAAAACCACCGAGCCTATTATTTGGTTTGCCTCCTTCATATTATTTTCAGCTTATATATTTTAATTTATCGAACCATATTTTGGTTAGGAAGTGAATTTGTAGTATTGCTTAAAAAATATCAAATTTTTTATTTATAAAAAAATATCAAATTTTTTTCTTCATAAAAAAATATAATTAAATAAAAACAATTCAAGAGCATCTGTGACATAAGACAAAACTTAAAAATAAGGTCTAAAATATTTTTTATAAATTAAATTTTTATTAATTGATAAAAATTAATAAATAATAATATTTCCTAAATTTTAAGAATAAAAAAAGGCACATAAGAAAGAGTGACATGCTTATATATATATATAAAAAAAAAAAGACAATGACATTTTTACGATCTTTATTTGTTATTATTTTGCATAATATCAATTAATTAAAAAAAAAATTTAAAATTATTAAGAAACGAATACAAATAGTTGTTTAAGAAATGTAAGATTTTTTATTTTTTATAATAAAATTAAAATTGTTTATTTTTCTTATTATTAGTTAATAATATATATATTATTCATTAATGATAAATTTATGTAATAATAATATTATTAAAAAGTAATTATTTATAAGTACAAAATAAATAATTCTTGTATTATGTTGTAGAAATAAAAAAAAAAATATATGTCAATATATACATTCTAATAATATTGAATTAAATACATAATTTTTTTAAAATTAATATATTCTTAAATTTTATTTTAATAATTATTTTTAGAATTTGTAGAGATAATTTAAGATAAAATTATTTATTTTTAAAAATATAATATGCCTTATAAAAAGTTGAGAATTTATCTAATTGGAGACTTAAACAGCTACCTTATTTCCCCCTTAATTAAATAATCGAATTTATCATGAATTATTTTGATCATTTTATGTTAATCGGGATATTAACCTTAAAAATAAAAAAAATTGAACAAATAACAAAGTTTTAACTCAAAATAGATGTGATGGAAGATAGAAAAAAAATTATTAAAAAAAAATTATAAAAGAAGAAAGAAAGAAAGACTTGGGAATGAGGGTGTTTTTTTATTTATTAATTCTCAAAAAAAAATAAAAAATTAAGCGCTAATTGAAAATAATAATAAGTTTTCAGTTAAAAATAGCCAATTTTTTAAATTTAATATAAAGTAGTTATTTTTTAAACTTTACATTCTTTAAACAAAATCTCAGTAGCAGTGATGGCCTTTAGCTCTCTATCGATTGGGTTGGTGAACCATTTGCAAATACTAGAGCAACCTCTACACAAAGAAAGAGAGTTCCTTTTCAGATGCAGCAAAAGGGCTAACAATTACGCTCTCAAAAGTAAAATCATCCACACAAAAAACCAATTTCGTACTATTTCCAAAGGTATCAATTATAAGTCAATTGGGATCATAACCAAGTTGGATTCTACTATTACAACAAATCCAACTACAGAAGAAACTATGAAAATGGAGGTGAGTGAAATAAAAGAGAGATGTAGAAAATGGATATGGAAGGGTCAATATTCAATAAACTACTTTGTTAGTTCTTCTTCTGATATTGATGATAGTGAAAAGGAACAATCTTCTTCTTCTTTAAATCCAAGACCTCCTCTGCTTCTTGTTCATGGCTTTGGTGCTTCTATTCCTCATTGGCGTAGGTTTGTGCTTTATCCACATTTTTTGGTGCGTTTCATTAGAGCCACTTATTTGTACCCTCTTATGTATTTGTTAGAAGATAAGGTTTTAGGAATTAAACAATAAGTTGACATTTTGAAAACCTAAATTCTTCTCTCAGGAATATTAAGACGCTAGCCAAAAATTATACTGTTTATGCCATTGACCTTCTTGGTTTTGGTGCTTCCGATAAGCCAGCTGGATTTTCGTACACAATGGAGACATGGGCTCAGGTACTTTCTATTTTTTATTTTTTTATACAAAAGCGCTTTTAGAATGGGTCACATTATTGGTACTTCATAAAATGTACCGTCTAAGCATTCGAAAATATTTTTTCTTTTATGTTATAAGCGCTTTTAGAGTATCAAGTTGCCACTTAACTAATTATGACTTAATCAATATTTACAGTTAATCTTGGATTTCATAGATGAAATTGTTGAAAAACCAACAGTGATAATAGGGAACTCTGTGGGAAGCCTTGCTTGTCTAATTGCTGCTTCAGGTATGTCAAATGCTATAAATTTGATAAAATAACCAGTAATTACTACAATTTTTGAAATTTGTCCTTGAAAATGAAATATAAATATTTTAGGATATGGGTACTTCTTTTAGACCCTGTAAAAGCACTTTTGAGCTAAATAGGAAAAAAAATTGCCAAAGCATATTTTATGTTACTCTAAAAAGAACAAATTATGTCATTCTTCCTAAAAATGTTTTCTCCTAAAATTGCTTTTAAATGAACTCGTGTTTAACATAAGCACAAAATCTTATATCTATTACATATTAATTTACTTTTTCTTTTTTCTTTTTTTGAATTTTTTTAAAACTACAAATAGAATCCAAAGGAACATTAGTTAGAGGACTAGTGCTTTTGAATTGTTCTGGTGGCATGAACAACAAGGCAATTGTTGACGATTGGAGAATCAAGCTATTGTTACCTTTGCTTTGGTTGATTGATTTCTTATTAAAGCAACGTGGAATTGCTTCAGCCATCTTTGAACGTGTGAGACAGAGGTATCATATTTTCACTCCCTAAGATCATTAATTTTTTTTTTTGTCAGTTTAGTTGAACAAGTATTTCATAATGATATTATTTATTTAATGCAGAGATAACTTGAGAAATATTTTAATGTCAGTATACGCGAATAAAGAAGCAGTAGATGAAGAACTAGTAGAGGTATTTAAAAGCAAATATTTTTAGGTTTATTCATTAATTGCCCTTGCATTCAATTTTATTGCTTTAAAAATAAAAATTCTTAACTTGAAACTAAACCATAATTGGAGATGAAAAATTTGTATTAGGCCTGGCGGAACTACGAAGGGGCTAGCAACTGGTCTCATCTCAATTTTTGGTAGAATATATTTTATGTGTAATATTTATAAAAAATGAGTCTAAGCTCCTTCTAAACCTTAATTTTTAAGGTTCCATCATTTAAAAAAAAAAACCTAAATACTTAATAATTTGATTATATTTATACTCAAATAAGATATATATAATATTTTTTTCGATAAAAAATAAGTAATAAATAAAAAACAAGTAATATTATTTTTTTATTGTTTATATGTTGCCCTCTCAAACTAAACTTCCGAATTCGCCACTAAATAGGGTTTTTTTTCTCAATAACACCAAACCTTTACCACACTACTAGAAGTTGGTAACCGTTTGGTACGCAATATTCTCAAACGATTCGCAAGCTATTAGTAACATGAATGATTTCAAATCTTTTTTGACTTTGGAGCATATGGACCTTTTGTACTTGAATGCATTCAATTTACCTTATTATTGATTTTTTTTTTATTGTTTTAAATTGCAGATAATTATGGAACCTACATCAGATACGGGCGCATTGGATGCTTTTGTTTCTATTATAACAGGTCCACCAGGGCCAAGCCCTATACAATTGGTACCCAAAATATCCTCAAAACCAGTTCTAGTCTTATGGGGTAATCAAGACCCATTTACTCCCCTTGACGGACCTGTTGGTAAATACTTCACTTCTCTTCCTCCTCAGTTACCAAATCTGAGTCTCTTTGTTCTTGAAGGAGTTGGTCATTGCCCACATGATGATAGGCCTGAATTAGTACATGAAAAGTTGTTAGATTGGTTGGCTCAGCTTCCACCTCTATTATAGTACCTTCAAGCTTGGCATCAGAAAGTCTACTATGTGTAGACCCTTGTGGAAGATTCTTATGAAAAATACAATATTTTCTTGATAAACTGAAATCGAATTAAGATGATTTATATAAACATGGCTATGGTCTACTTTTAGATTTGAATAAAAGGACTTGTGTATATTGTATATCATGCCATATGTACATAGAGTTTAGTAAATATTTAGATATGTAACCATACGCCCATTTATTATTATTTTTTATAATTTTTCACCAAATTAGAGTGACAAACAACTACACCAATATCCATATACAGCTACACATACTTCAAAATGTAAACATAGATTAAAGCGATATTAGGACTAAAAATTACGAAACGACCTCTTTGACCGCAAAACATAATTTTATATCGTCTGATTCATAAGAGATAGGAAAGATAAAAGAGAGGTCATATGCTCCTTTTATTCTTCTCGGAGCCATGTAAAGAATATAACCATTGGCTTATGCTATATAAGAGGATGAAAAATAATAAATATACAATATATGTGAGCGAAAACAGAATCCAGATATCTGACTTGCACAAATGTAGTTTGAAGGGCCAAAAAAAAATTAGCTTCCCCAGTAAGCTCTTCTGACTGCAGTTCCGACCACCAAAACCCTAGAGAAAAGATAAGCAATTGAACGAATACATAGTCAACTTGGCGAACAATGACTCATATGTCATGAGATGGATAGAGACGACTGCCATTAGAATCTGCATTAGCATAAAATGGGGAGTGAAGCTCCCCTGAATTGGATGACTTTCGGGACTTTTGGCTCTTTGGAGAAGCCGTGTAAGAATCGTTGGAACTGCTAATAGAATAAATTGTCGATGTAGGAAGCCCATAGATCTTCGGCAAACCTGTTGGATCAGCTCCAATACTGTATCCCTTCTCAACTGATTCGGCTTCCAAAGGCAGCTCATCAATTGTCTACAAAAAGAGTTAAAGGGTAAGTATACCAATATCATTGGAACTCACGAATCATCTTTCATCACATGTTACAAGTACCAATAAAAAAGGTAAGGCTCTTAAATGTTCTGGGTAAGAACTAAAATGATCCCCTCGCTTTTGAAGCTAAAAGACTAAAGTATCAGTCCGACAAAGATCAGGGACCCAAATGTCCCTGCACCTAAAGAAATACTATCACTGCGTTTGGAACATGTGAGGAATACAAGGGGAAACGCCGGCTTCTGTTAATGAAGAGCTACTAAACAATATCTAGAATGATTTTCATTTTATTTTTACTTTTAATAATAATTAACACACAAGTTCTATCAGAAATATAACAATGATACCTTTTAAAAATAATAAACCTTCATAAGAAGATGCTGCAATGTTCATAGAAGGCTTATATACACTCAACAAAACTCTAACCGGATCCCTAAAGTTACTATGAACTTCCAATGAAACTCCTAATAAACAGAGTAATCATCAAACTTCTACATAAGCTGATGACCATGAAGAAGTCAAAAGAAGCACCTTCAAAAAAGTTTACTCACAAATGTTGCACTTGTAGGTACAACTATGATACCATCCCAAAAGATTCACAAAAATGTTCTCAAAAGTGAGAACTTCTGTAAGCCCAGAGTATGACACGGCGGCTCGTATATCTACACCTCGCTAGAGTTGCACTAGTGTTAAATTCTTATCGGACAAAGCTACCACTCTGGCTATACCTCCGGGTCCATATAATTTTTCTCCTCAATGGTTTTCAACTGATAAGTTGATACCACAGGTACGCAACAAAAAACAGATCAATGCAAGCATACTTGTTTAACTTTAGACCAGGTAGACCAGTGTTTAATATGAATACTTGATGGCCCTCACTTATGGTATGCATGAAGTAATCTGGAAAACCCACCCGAAAAGCCTGCTGAAGAACTGTGAGTGTTTCCCGAGTGCGCTTTCTCTTCATTGCTACTTCATCAGGTTCTTGCAGCATCTCTTTAAAATTATTTTCCCTGTACAGAATAGGATGAAAGAAAAAATATCAACCCAAAAAAATACTAATAAATTATAAAGATAGTATGATTAAAATAGAGCTTATATGACCAGGTTCTACATGTTACCTGTAGAGCTTCTTAATAAAGACGTTGTGCAGCTCTCGCTTTGTGTGGTTCACCTAGAATATGTAGCAACAATTAACAAAGTAAAACAGAGCCGAACAATATAAGGAGTATATTATGTTCAGGTCAGTTTCTAAAAGCTAGTAAATTGTTGAAAAAATTGTTCTTAATCAAGTAATGTAATGAAAATTAATGCAAACATATACACTCTATACACTTTGTACTTTTTAATTATTACATATTACATACAATAAGAAAATATAATATTTCTCATAAAAAAAAATCACAATGAACACTAATGCTAACAATGATTTTAATAGCCAAATAAAAGAAAATTTCATATTTCGTATCTAAATGGAACTACACTGTTTAAAATCAGACTTTTTATCCGGTAATTATTCAATATGGAGTACACAACACAAACATGGATAGGTACTCTTTAAAGAAGGATACTAAGCATCCCAACCATATGGTTTACCTTAAAAAATATATATATAAGTACCACTTTCGTGTTACATTTGACATATTTCTTCTAGTGCTTGTCTAGAGCAAGTTTACAATGTACACAAAATGGAAAATAACTTTGCCACTTATTAGGTTATTCCTACGTGTTTTGAACTATTACTATGAGAATCTCGTATAAAAACAACTGACCAAAAAAAAGCAACCATCACTAAAAAGCAAAAGAAACCAAGTTAAAATTACCAAGAAGTGCATGATAGCTTTAGGTACTGCATCCTCTATATTCTTCCTAACAATGTCATAGTACGATCTCAAGAGCAATTTAGTGACAGCAATTTCAATAGCCTCCTGCTCTGAATGACCTTCTACAGGCCTCAACACAGTTGGGGGCTTAAAACAAATCAAAGTAATTATTAGAACAAACCAAATAAAAAATCATAAAGTACATTAGCCAGGGAAAACTAAACCTGGAAATACCTCTCTCAAATGAATCGCAGGTATGGCATGATCCATGCTCTGAACAGGATCATTATATGACTTCATTATTGCGTTCTCTTTAACAGTTGTGCGGTTATCAGTTCCACCAAAAATCGATGAAATCCCCCAACTTGAACTACTAGTGCTTCCTGATATTTATGAATAGTTACAAAATTGACTTAAATGTACCTAGTCATAAACTTGTGCAACAAAAGGGCAGCCAGGTTAAGCAGCTCTCTGCTCCTATTTCCCCCAGCAATAACAGAAAAACTAGGAAGTGTTATAACAATAGTTATGAATACTGGTACTAGCTAGAAATCAGTGAATCACAGCCTTGATTAATAGGATGATCTCAAGTCACATGCAACACTTGCTGAATTAGTAAGAGTATAAACATGAAGGAAACATTAGGTCTCATAAGTAACTAAAATTTTAAAATAGGGTAAAACATCTCATAGGCTCTTAAAATCTCACTCAGTCATCAGTTTTTCCCGACTTTAATCTCCTATTTGCCCCTAATTAATGGCCATATGACTAGAAACAGGAGTTTAACCAATATTTGATAGTGAATTTAATTACACCATCAGCTATTTAACTTAACTGACTACAATTTATAAGGTCTAGGACTAAATTGTGTAGTCTTTAAGGCTAAGGATAAAATTGAAATCCAAGTGAAATAATTTATTTATAAGAAGCATAATATTTTATTAATAAATAACTAAATATGCACAAAAATACAAGCAGAGGACCAGCAATTCATTAAGAGTGTGTTTACTAGTTCGTAACAGGAGTAATAAGGAATCAGAGTAAGAGGGAATCGAAATAAGTGGGTTGATTTCTTTTGACCACGTTTACTAATACGTTGCTAGAATCTTATGAAAAAATTTACCTAACATCCAATAATGTTAATTTATGGGAATGAAACCTACTCTTTCTATGATATATAAATGATTATTTTCTCTTTCAATTATTATTAATATATAATAATTATAACAACAACAAAAAAATCCAAAATTTAAAGGAATATTTAAATAACAGAATAAAGTTTAATTAAAATATCAATATTTTGTAGATGAAAAATTAAAATTATAAATTCTTTGTGAAATAAACAGAAAATTTAATTTAAAAATAACAAAATAACCAAAAATGAAAGTAAGATGTATTTTAACACGAGTTTTTCCTAATTTTCTTTTTTGGATTTAATAGTTTTATGATGGGTTATTTGGTCATATTGAAATTTTATTAAGGTTAGGATGGTCACGGCAAAATTAAAATGTATGAAAAAGTATATTAAAAATAAAGGAATGTGAAACAATCCCAAGGGGGGAGCATGGAATGGGAGATGGATTTGAGAGTGATCATTTTCCCTCTCCAATATCATTTTGAAGTAAACATGGGAAGGAAAGTGTTTGCTTTCCTGCTATTCCCTTTTCATTAAGTAAACACGCCCTAGAAAGGGAAAAAAAACCAAGCTAAATCAAAAGATTAATTGACATATACAAGACTAAACCACCATAGTTGGGATATAGAAATCCAAGTGAAACATTAACCACATATGAGTTTACTCTTTAAAATATTGTTGAGAATGTTACCAGAAGAAGCAACTTTCTCCCCATCTGATACAGGTCGAACACCCTGTTACTCATTGAGGGAAAAAAAAAAAAACCAGACAAACTTCAGTAAACAATGATTTCCAATTTAAATTGCTTCCTAATACTGATTCCTTAGCCGTAACTGCAAAAGTGAAATTATAGGCATAATCCCGGTACAAGAAAGAATTTTCACACCTGATCAGATACAATCCCATTTACTTGTCTAGTAAGAAGTGCTCGAGATTTCAAACTTCTTTCGGAGGTTGGAGCTTTATCAGACTCTATACCATCCTAAATGGCAGAAAAATGAAGAAATGAAATCAAAACAAAGCAATTAAATGCAAAAACAAATATAGCATACAACACAAACAATAAAAAGATATTCACAGTGCACATACCTTCTGCCTGGAATTAGCCGTAGGAAACCGAGAAGATTTGACCTGCTGCATTGCAGCCTCAACAGCTTTACTCCCACCAAGAAAATTTGGATGTGAAGTATTTATGTAGTCCATCTGCATAGTTACTAAATGTTAACAGTTCAGTATTTCCAAGCAACCCTCACAAGTCTTCATTTATATCCACCTCCCCAAATTCAGAAACTCAGTTTTTAATAAAGTAGGCTCCACAGTATTTCTTTCTTCTCTGGTCCACATGGTATATATTCTTTTGTATATTGAAATGAATATTTTTGTTTCCCGTAAGAAAATGAGATGTCTTCTAAGACTCTTATAATTTTGCTCGCCTTCTTTTCACTTTACCTTTCCTTATTTTTTTTCCATTGATTAAGGCTTTGGTTGTGTCGAAGACGAACCACTCAAGATCACACAGTTATGAGCCACTAATCTATGAGATGTAAGTCTCAATATCTCATACGGCTAAATGTTCAAATGCTTTAAGGTGTAAGCCTCATTTTTTCTTCCCTTCCTTTTTATTTGAGGTGACATCATAAAGGGAATTTTCATTGCCTCACCAGATGCAAAACTCAAGAAAGCTTTTCACAACTATTTGAAGTACACAGGTAACCAATGAGAGAGGTTCAAGTATGTCAAATAAAAAATAAAAATAAAAAAACCATATAAAAACCAGAGTTTTTGTCTGCAAAACACAGAACAATCTGATCACAATTAAGGTTTTTTTATAGAAATTACTGCACATTACACAGCCCAGCAGATCATTACAACAAAACAAACGTACCTCCATCTCAATGATGTGCCCGATCATTGTCTCTGAGGGTTCTAGGCCTTCTCGCAGAAAGTTCCCAACAACTTCATCCATACGCTTTCTCAGGACAGGAAATCTTTGCATTTCATTAACTAGACATCGATGGCTGATCTGAAAATAAATAAAAATAATTGAAAATCGAATTGAGCTAAGGATAAGCAGAGGGAATTTGATTAAGATTTCTTCTACCTTCATTAATTCATCGTATATGAACCTAGCACACTGAAGACTTGGATCAAGCAGACGAGCTATTTGCCTTCGAACAAGGACTTCAAAAGGTACCTATTTGTAAGGAAGTTAATATAAGCAAATATGATATTCAAACACATACAGCTGTCATCTAAATTCAGAATATCATAACTACAAATTAATACTTTTAAACATTTGCTTTTGGGGTGTGTGTATAACATGTAAAACTTGCTTTGGTCTTAATGAACGAATTATCAACGGGGATGAAAATAGAAAACAGAAATCTGATTCTGAAAACTACTTTTAGTTTGCACAAACAGGGTAGATTATGACAGTTTTCTTGGGAAAAAAAAAAACTTGTTTTGGTCTTAACGAACGTATTATCAATGGGGATCGAAATAGAAAACAGAAATCCGATTCTGAAAACTACTTTTAGTTTGCACAAACAGGGTAGATTTTGACAGTTCTCTTGGGAAAAAATAAAAAGAACAGTATCAAACGCCCTTGTTTTAAAAAAGGCCATCAGAACCTGGCAACATTAGAAATCGACACTTAAGTAAACCATAACTATTTTAGTTTTCCAATGCAAAGAATACTAGAAAAATATTAATAGAAAGAGGTGAAATGAAAACCTACTTCTGGCACAAACAATGCACATTTGGGGCCAGTTGCATTCTGAATGGCAGTACGAATGTCCTCGTCAGTCAAGTCTTCACATGGATCCACCTCCTGCACAAGAAGCCCAATACCATTTTCATGAAGTGATAAAAAGGTAAGAAATTTTTAAAGAGTAGTCAAATTGGCGTTATGAAAAAAGAATTACAAGAAAAATGAAGGTACAGCAAATGAATTGTTAAAGACCATTCAGATGTTTCTCTCATCAATCAACCATAAACACAGGTAAAATGTCACATAAATACAAGGAACAACAGTTTCAAGAAATCAAGATTTTGACTAGGGCTCTAGAAAAACCTTGTATTAAGAATACCAACCTCTAAACTCTTCACAAAAATATTTTGAAAAATATAGTGAATCCTAGCTCCCCCAGACAGCTCAGAAGTTGACATTTCTTCATTTTTCCCCTCCACCATTGAAGAAAAAGCTGTTTCCAACACACAAAAACAAAGTGTCCACAACATGAAGATTATGCTTCAAAACATTAATTAAGACGTTAAATACGGCAGTATATACCTTCAGAATACTTGGAAAGGATGTTCAGTAGGAGAGCTCCCTGACCATCCTACAGTAAGAGACAACTACATAATTAGAAACATGGTATATTTATATTAGTCAGGAAAACAACAATCATAGTTTAAGAAATCAGCAAGTAGCTGAAAAGTTCAAGCATAAAAATAAAAGAGATTATAATTTCTATAAACAACTGGATACAAGAAAAACAAAAGGAACAAACAAAAAAATGATCGAAGATTCAACTTTTTGAATTTAAGTAGATCCATTTAAAATCAGTTAGATTGAACCCAAAAATAGCTTCTATACCTGTTTTAGGATCATCTTAAGATTTCTAGCCACGTTGGCCAAGTGGCAGCCTCAGAGTGGCCTTAATGTACAGATAAACTTATGTAATAGTTTTGCTTGTGCCATGTAAACAAGAAGCAATGAGGGCGTTGTTAGAACTGTCCCTGATACGGGCACATCTCAGGGTCCCAGAACCTGGTGGAATGGTTGGTCCTGCTATTGGACAGGATACCTTGGGTAAATTGGAGTATATCTCTAAGATTCATGACCAACTTCTCACACAGCCTCTATTTTATAAAAGTAGGCTACTTTCCCAAAGTAAAAGTCAGACACAAGTCACATAATATTGACCCCTGCGATCAGCCACCCATCTATCTACATTGGTGGTTGCAACCACCCAAACCTTATTCTGATCTCAAATCACGTTGGAACTATTCTTCTGCTCATCTTCACCGTTTTCAAAACATTTATTTTCAATAACCAATCCTATAAAAGAATATTTTAGTAGGGGTGTATCCAATAGTGATTTTTAATGTTTTTTATAGAGTTTTCAAATTCCTGTATAATCAATTAAATTTTTTAAAGACTTTATAAAAGTTTAAATATATGCAAATAGGATTTTATACTTTAAAACTCTATAAAAATTTAGGTATATTCAATTAAGACTTTATAAAAGTCTATAAATCTAGGTGTAATCAAAATTTAAAAGATTTTAAAAACGGACGGATTTTTATGGACGTTTTAGTTAAAACTATATGTAATAAAATATCTACTCAGTCTTCTCTTTACCCAAAGATTTCTACGGATTTTCACAGATTTTTATTTCTCATCTTTTCTCTCCAATACTCTCCATATCTCTTCATAAAAGTAAATCTGTAAGAGTACTTAAAAGCTCATTAAAATTATTTAATTTATAATTCTTTAAAAATCTATCAAAATCATCATTGAACAAACCCTTCTACGTAACGACTAAAGAGGTAAGGCATAAGCCTCAAATTTTAGCTTCAAAGAAACCTTATACTTGTATAAATATAGAAATTATGAATCTAATAAGCAATTAAGCATGGAAATAACAATAAAACAAGCAAATTAAGGTAGTTCAAGTGCTCAAATGCACCAAGCAAGATTTTAAAGTCACTCAGGAAAACTTCAACAAGTCCAAGAAATTATCCCCAACAAATCAAGAAACTAGCAAGTAATTGACAGCAAGCAGCTGGTAAAAAAAACTGTTAGATATCTAAGCAATAATACAATCTGCAATACAATGAATAAATGACTTCAAAAAAAAAAAATATATGAAAAACGATAATCAATGCAAACACAAGAAGCTGCTGCTTTCAGATTTGGAGCTTTTGGGCCCTGGACGAAGGCAAGGGAAGAGAGGCAGTCGCAGATCACAGAAAAAATGAAATGAAAGCAGCCTTGGTTGGCCTTGTGCATGACATTTTGATATTTTTAGGAGTTTTTCTTACTTCTGACACATTTTAAGTCTTAACGAAACCAGGACGGGTTTCATTGGTAACCCTTGACCCAACTAAAAAACTAAATTATTTGAGGCTAGCACCTCAAAGCTTTCACGCTTTTAGATATGCATCTCGAGGAAAAGGCAAAAGCCTTCTTTTTCAATCAAAGACTATAGCCTCAAAACCACCTTTTAGAACACTGTCAATAACCCAGATAGACCAAACCTACAGCCATGCTCGTAAGTATAGATCTAGAAAACTTAAACCATGATTTGAGAATCTCATGACGGCCTATTTAAACAATCTAATACAGCAGCTAGAGATGAACCAAGGTGTATCCAGCTAGCTCTTGCTAGTTACACAAATAATAGTTAATAGGTACCTATGTCAAACCTGGCATTTGATTATGTAACTCAGTTAATAATTAATATCAATTTAACTAACACACAGTCATACCTTAGATTCCGTAATTTCCCCATAACTAGCATGTTCCTTGGCAACAGACACAAGTGCTGAGCTTATGCGTGACTTGAGCCCAGGAAGTACTGCCTTGATATGCTTTACTAAAATCTGGAGGAAAAAAACATCAATTTCGTAGGAAATTTACAGCTGTATTCAAATTTGTAACACTGGCCAAGAAATATGCCAAATAATCAGAACAAAGTTAGATGCAATCAACATGGAAAAATGGATGATATTTAAATGATTAGTGTCACAGACCATTCAGTCAAAATGCAACTGTATCAAGCAATACAGCACACTGACTGAAAAATTATTGTCTCATGTCATGTAGGCATAAGCGAGTTTTTGGGACTTATATGGGTGCACACATTTTCATATAAAATGCTAGTCTTTTGGATCAAACTCCTAGCCTATGACTAGTGGTGTTAGAGCCAACAAAGGCCCATACCACCAGTCGTACCAATCACCCACACAGTGGTCCCAACGAGTGAAAGTCCCCAGCCTATAGGGAGACAGGTAGACAGGGCAGCCTGACCATGCTGAGGGCATTGAGAAATTACTGGAGAAAATGAGAGGGACTCTTGTACCACATCCAGCATGCAAGGGTGGGTTTTGGCGCTTCTATGGGTGGGGGTATCTTTAACAACAGGTTAGTTCCTTAAGTAAAAGACCGCCTGTGACAGTCGACTGTAAGACAATGACAAAAAAAGAAGCATTGTACTAAACTCGATGAGATTTACAAGACAAAGTGAAAACAAATTCCCAACCTGGTTTAATTTCTTAGCCAACTGAGGAACTCCACAGCGCTCAGCTAGACCATTATACACCTATATAAAAGCACAAGAGAAACAATCATAAAGCCTTTACAAAATATTACTGGCCAAGACTTTTTGAATATTTAAAGACATAGTATAACCATACAGGGCGGCTACGGAAAAACTTTTCCTCGGCTACAAGTGCATCTTTAATACTCCTGTTGCACATAATATCCTGTTACAACAGTAATATTGAACAAGAGGTTAGACTGCCTACTTTGAAAGTAAGATTTCCTGTTAATTAATAAGTGAGATACATAGTCATAACTCATAAGTATGCATTCCAGCAGTAAACGTCAGTGTTCTAAAGAAAAATAATGCTAATATATGAACTTCTCTGTGCTATTTACCATATCATATTATTGATAATTGAAATTCAAAAGTCTACGCAATCATTTATTGCCCATATACCATACTTGCAAAATCATAAAATATTGAAGCTGCGTCTTAATTACAAAATAATTCAAATTCCTTAGTGATTATGCACTCATATTGGAAAATAACCACAAAAAAATGCTTGAAAATTTACAATAAACGGGCAATACATGAAATAATTGTGGACATTAAGAAAGCTACTGGACAATAAAAGCCGGATAAAAAATTAAAAATGCTATAATAAAGCTACGAATGAGGAGAAAAAAAGTGCATTATTCATATCAATTGAATAAAGTACCACTAGCCAAATTTACAATGGGTGGAATATAATAACTTAAAGGTCAGCCATCTTAAATGAAAGCATCAAACATGATTAATCCCATACTATTTACAATTACCTCTTGACTACGATTAACAACACCTATATAACCAAGTCGAAGAGGAATCACTTTCCCAAGCAACAGATTACGAGCATCAGTACCTCTGTCCATAATATCCAACTGTGGTCACAAAAGAAAGAAAGGTCAAAGCTTCATCATGACTAATTCAAGGTCCTCCAAATTTCATTATGAATGGTTGAGAAAGAATCAAGAAAGACATAAACTGCACCTTTGTGATAACTCCTATGGTTCTTACACCTGCCAAAATAAATTAAAATATGTGTCAACACATCAAATTTCAGATTTGAAAAGATAAATATACACACACACACATACAGAGGCAGTAGAACAGTCAGAGTTGAGCATTAAAAGAATTTACCATCAGGGTCAGCATTTCCAGCAATTTGAAGAGCATCTGAATTAGCTAAATCAGAATTTGCTGGTGTAACAGCTAGAATTAAACATGTAGGCACTTTGATGTAAGACATAATCATCGTCCTGATTCGTGCTTCAATATCAGATGGCTGGTCACCAACAGGAACCTTTGTTATGCCAGGTAGATCAACCAATGTGATATCAAGAACATTGGGTGAGAATATCTTTAACCGTATCTGCTTGTCTGATACGCCTTTATTCCCACCTGCCTCCCTATCTGTCTCAGCCTGTTGAATTAAAAATCATTAATTAAAAAGGGACTTTTCACAAAATACCAAATTTTTTGAGAAAATCATCAATTTTTTCCAGTCTTCATCTACACTAAATTCAGAAAGCAATGACAACAGAAAGTAGAAATTCCAAAGTCACTATAAGAAGAAACTGATAGTAACAATCAGAACTTTAGGACAAGATACCTATAGTACCACAATCACTAGTAATATTGATGAACTCCCTTAAACAAATTATTATCTCTCGCAAAAGTGAGCATTGTAATAAAATATAGTGCAGATAACCGTGGTGTTGGCAGTGAGCCAGTGATTATGAAACACCTTATACTGGAGACAGAAGCAGTTTCCACCCAATCCCTCATTGGCAGACAGAACCACAACAAACCATTCAGTGTGGAGGTTGAGACCATGCAGTTGAATTATTAATGCTACTAACAGGCCTAGACTTTAACCCAAATATTCGTTCTTAATCTCCAAATCAACTTAAATCCGTTTCCACTACCACAGAGCCTCGTAAATCTAAATCTGCAGATGTATCCTAACATAGAATGCTGAAGATTCCTATTGAGGCGTTCGTGAGTCTTAAACAATCAGACTGAAAAACATATAATTTATACCAAATTCCTACAAAAACCAGACACTTTATCTTAAAATTTTCCCCATATTTCTATACAAATCAACGATGGATCCAAGGAGACCTAACCTGAATTTCCCTGCGAATCTCAGCAAAATCAAAGAACCGCTTCCCAGGCAAATGAAGGAATTCGCCCCACTCTTCATCAGGTCCATCGGACTTCTTCTTGGTCTGAAGCAGCTGAAGCACAAGAGGTCGGCGAGTACAGATTTCAGGACCTCTGGGCAAAAAGTCTCGTCCGACGAGGGCCTCAAGAACACTAGACTTACCGCTACTCTGGCTGCCGACAACAGCAACCTGAGGGAGCTCAATGGTGGATTGGCTGCCGAGCTGAGCAAATATGTCTTGAAGCTTGTTCACCATAGGGATTACGGAGTTGCCTAAAGGAGCAGCTGACGAAGAAGTCGAAACTGTTGATTTGGGAGGTGCTACTACTGGCTCTTCCGCCATGGTAGATGAACTCGGTGATAGCTGAAACCTGGGGTTTAAGAATTCAGAGAGAATTTAGAGAAGGGAGAGAGGAGAGAGCTGAGTTTGAACTTTGATCGTGTTAAGAAGTTAAACTTTGAGATTCTAGATTTGTAGGTTTGAATATAGGTCGAATGCACATTGATCCCTTTATAAGATGAAAAATTCGTCCAATTTAAAAAAAATGAATGAGTAATGGAGAACCTTTTTCTTGCGTAAAATCTTTCTATAGGTTTGTTATACAGTATTTATAATTTTCATAATATAACTTTTATACAACATTATATTTAACTATAAAATTATATTATATAATATAAAAATAATATAATTATATTTTTAATACGACTTAAAATATATTAGATACATAATTTAGTATATTTAAAATTTTAATAATAAAATTATGTGTTTTAATTTTTTTATCTTAAATTAAAAATAATATTTTTTTTATTTTTAAATTATAATAAAAATATAAAAAAAATTAAATATTAATTTAAATAAATTTAAAAAATAACACTCTTAAAATTTATAACAACAAAAATAGCACCTAAAAAAATGATGTAATAATCTTTTTTTAATTATAAAAATATATGATTTGAAAATAAATAGTGATGTTTTTATTATTATAAGTTTTGAGTGTGCTATTTTCTTTATTTTTTCAATAAATTTTATTACAAAAAATATTTTATTAAAATAGTTATAATCAATTTTGTCTGACTATATTATACAGTTTGTTAGTAAATACTGTATAGATTAATTATAATATAATTTGTTAGAAATTGTTAAGATACAAATTATCCCAAAAATATTGGCTCTATACATTATATAGGCCAAATACTTGCAATTTAATAATATCATGCAAATGAAACAATTACAATTTAATAATTGATATGGTTAGGCCTTGAACATAATACATCAAGCTCTTATACCGTGTTAGAAGTTATTGAAATATCAACTCTCTTAAAAAAAACTTAAACTATTAAAAAGATGACCAATAATTATTTATATATTTATTATAATTTAATATTTAATATAATTATATTTAATTTATTTAATATGATGCATTAAACATACTTACACAACCTTAGACAATAATGACCGAAGCCTTCTATTATTTGTACAATATTTGTTTTTTACCAGAGAAAAACCATTTAATTATTTTAATTTTTTAGTTTTATTTTTACAAATATTTAAAATAAATATAAAATTAGTTTTATTTATGCATTAAGTTAATTATAAATTTTTGAATAATTATCTTAGAATTTTTATTAAATATAATTTTTATTTTATTATTATATTAAAAAAAATATTCAATGTAATATAGTATAGATTAGACATGCTTGACACTCAAAATGGTTGGCTCTGCTCTCAAGTTTCAACGTAGCTATGGCCCAAAGAGGGATCGAAAATAGCTGCAACAATTTTAAAAAAGAGTGACTCAAAATAACTAGCCAATCTCTTGTGGGGATTTGTTTGTGTTATCAATAAAAATTGATTTCAAATATACGCAACTTTAAACATATATAGCATGTAACTTCTAAGTTCTACCACCAAAAATCGGAACACAACTCTGGTAAAATACAAAAGTAGCTTTGATTCCTCCTTAGTCCTTACTACTTATGATACTTCACTCAGTTTGGGAACCATCCAAACTCATCATTTAAGAAAAATTATGGGAGATTTGTTTCTACATAAATGTTTTGCAACGTGCATGTTATATATATATATATATGCATAGTTTAAAAAATTAGTAGTTTATGTTTTTCACCCTTTTTCAACATGTTTTGTTTTCTAACACATGTTCTCATTTAAATACATGTTAAAAAATATTACCAATTGTCCAAACTTTTTTTAAAGACATGGTATGAGTAACGTTATTTTGGTGCTAGAACATTATTAGAGTTCAATTAAATTTTTTTTTTTTTTTGCTTTTGAAGACACATACAAAACAAAGATATTTATGAATATATTTTGAATCAAAAGTGGTAAGATGTCTAAAATAAAAGTTCCTTTTAAGGGAATTAAAGAGTTATCTCATAAAATATTATCTTAAAAAATCTAGATATATCACAATATAGGTTCAAATATAAATATTATCGTATAATGTATTTATATAAAAATATGTAAAAATATTATATATCATAAAAGTATTATCAATTTTAATTGTTTTTTAAAGTTTAGAGTTTGAGTATTGCCTCAAACATTGAGATGACTATAAACATATCCTTTAAGAGTATGATAGACATTTACATTGTTAAAAAATAAGATTTTAATAAAAATAATATTTATTTACATTTAATTAAGTAACAGGACTTTCCTAACAAAAACAAAAATAATATAGTTTGAGACAACACTCTTAATTGTACTTTATTTTTTATCTTCGTAAGCGTGAAACATATATTTAAAAAAGAAAAAAGCAATAATAAAAATAGCATTCATTAAGATTCATAATAACATGAATAACATCTTTTATGTTTTAGTCATATATTTTTATAATTAAAAAATAATATTTACATAATTTTTATTTGAATGTCCATCCAATTGAATTATATTCAAATTAAATTACGATAATTTAAATCTGTTTAATGTTTAACATTCAATATTATTATATGCTAGTTTTAGTTTTATAAATTTTAAAAGTGTTATTTTTTTAGTAATTTTTTTTTAAAAAAAATTATACATGCGTTTATCAATATAAATTTCACAGAAACTCTAATAAATTTAGTTACACACTTTTTGATTGGCTTAAATATCACGTTACATAAAAAATTAAGGATCGATCATAAACATTACTATAAAATAATAATCATAATACTCGCACATTTATTATTTAGACTTAGAACTCCAAATCTTCTACCCCTAAGCTCACCAATTTTTTTTAACACGATTTTAGCATAAATTAATTAGGGTGAAAAAATAAAAATAATTAAAGGTTTAAAAACAAAATGCTCACAACGTGTAAAGTTATCAAAATACACTATATCCAACAAAGTGGGCAAATTTAGAGAAATTATGGACTACTTTAAAAGCATTCTTCATTATCGAGTTTTGGGTGTTCGCATTTCAATATTTCATGACTCTCTTCATTATCAATTTACGTCATTATGGTGTTCTTATATAAAAGGGAAGCAATTTTATTATCTTATATAACTAATTAATTGAAGTTTTAAATTTATCTTTACTTACGTATTAATAATGTGCCGTAGTGATTGAATTTCTTTTACTTGTGTGTTGCCACTCTACTTTTTGATACTAGATAGTTTTTTGTCAATTTTTCTAGAATGCTTCATAGTTCTTATCTTTTTTCTTTATTGTCATCCTCAACTACTTCACAAATTTATTTTTTTATGTGTGTTGACTGTTGTAGCCAATTACTGTTTTCTTAACTCTTTATTTAAATAAATAAATAACTGCATCAAAACTAGAGTGATTTTTTCTCACAACTCCAAGACTGTTACTTGAATAAAAAAAATCCAAAATCACTTGACCTGTGTTTTTCTACACATTTATTCTAGTAACATCTTCTTTGTTTGCATTTATTCATACACCTTATTTGTATTTGAAACAACTTTGGATCCTTCCTTATAGCTATTTCCTCTCCACATTCTCTCGTTCTCGCTCTCGATTCTATTTTCATATGTATGTCTTTATTGTTTATTGTTAGGTTATAACATCAGTGGTGTATTTTTGTAGTCATGACCATTTAAGGATTCACCAATCATATATTTATCTTTTAAAATATTGTTTGGTTCGTAGGATGGTAAAAAAAAAAAATTAATTGTATGATACGACATTTTTTATACATTGAGTTTTGTTTTTAATCTTTTTTAGGAAAAAAAAATACATATTTATTTTTCTTATAACGTAAATGAACATATATTTTTTAAAATTAAAATAAAATGAACATATATATATATATATATTATTAAATTGAGTTAAAAATTAAATAAATTAAATAATATGATCATTTGGAGTGAAAAAAAAAACTCCCTAAGTTGAACAAAATCGTTAAGTCATAACAATTGCTATTTATTTAGTACATAGCAGTTCATTCTTAGAGTAGTTGCTTTTTTTTGTTCTAATAGTTATTTGTTAGTTATTTGGTTGTCATTTGACTTATTATCTTTGATGTTTTATTGTTAGTTTATACTACATGCACTTTTACTATTGTGGCAGATGTACATAAAATTATGATTTATTTTTGATCATATATTTAATTAATTGTGTTAATTTTTTATTATCAAAAATTACTTTAAATGCAGACAAATTTTCATAATTGTTATTTAACAAAAGTTTAAAAGGATAAAATTATAAAAATAATTCACTTTTATTTATTTATTTATCTTAAAATAATGTTATTTTTATTTAGTTTACTCCTAAAATTTATAATTTTTACAACATATAATTTTCAATATATATGTTATTCTATAAGCGTAAACTTACTATTGATATTGTAGATCATTATTTGCTATCATCTATATGATAACATAAGTTAGAATCCACTTATTTGGAGTAATCATGTAGGGGATCATTACAGATAACTGTATAAAAGTTTTTTTTTAATTTCATAACTTAATTTAAGGAAAAATTTATGAACTAATTTTTTTTTTTTTTTTAGATATACAAAAGCATAGATGTAAGATCAATGGAAAATAGTATATGTTATTTAACAATTTGAAGACACTTTCAACGATTTAATCTATATGCTTAATACTCTAATATTTATTTAAATATATAAAATATATTTGTATTTATATTTAAATCTATTTCATGGAATTATTTTTGTTGTGAAAAAGAAAAATAAAAAAGAACTATACTGTATCCAAGAGGTCAGGGATTCGTGACTTGAAACTTCTAACTTGGGAGTTACAACTTTTTGGTAATTGCTTTAACCTGATAGAGCCAGCAAATTCAATCTGAAACGCGAAACTATGAATGTAGAGGAAGAGGTTGAGCGACTCAAAGTAGAGATCAAAAGGCTTGGAAAGATCCAAGGCGATGGTTCTTACAAGGTATACGCGCAAACATTTTCTTCCTTTTTTATTAAATTTTGTTATTAGAATTTTGAACCCAATGTCCATTATTACTGTTATCTGGGTTTGTAATGCATAACTCGACCCAGTTAAAAAAATGGTAAAAATATAGGCTTAATGTTGTACCAGATCTGAGATATTAGATCTAATATAATCCAATTGCTTTTTGCTAATTTTTGTCAGAGAGAATACGGTTGCTAGTTACGCGATTTGAAATCAGATGCGAATTTTAGCATAGTTATCTTTATTGAATGATCTGTTGTTATTTTTTAATCTCATTGAAGTTTTGATAGATTATGAAGCAAATTTGAATTGACTTTAATAACGGTTATAAACTCTCATTTTATTGAAGTTTTTTGGCCTTCATTCTTCGTCCATTTGATTGCGTTTCAATGGGAAATTGATTAGCAGAAGCTAACAGCAAGTTCTTATTCTTAAGTCCGAACATAAATGGCACAACTTTGTTTTGTTGAGACCAATTGATAGATAAAGCCAATACCAGGAAGGTTTGTCGAGACTAATTGAAAGATAATGAATCTACTTGTGGTCATTTCTTCAGCGCAACCACTTGGTGGTACTCATCTTTTCAATAGATGGAAACTTCGTTATTTAGTTGCAGAAGTAAATATGAAATAATGAAAAATTTGGCAATGACTATCATATACTGAAGATAAGATTATTTCAAACGATAATGCCTCTGAGAGTGGTTTCATCATATGTGTCCAAGTGTCGACTTAGTCGACTTGTGCAGGCACTTTTAAAGAGAATCAACTGATGGCTTGTACCAATTTGTGGTCATAAAATTGGCCAGATTCGCAGGCTTGAATGGCCATGTTTGAGTTCCTTGGGACAATTATAAAATTATTAAAGGGAAAATGATATGTATTTCAAATTGATATATATTTCAAATGATATGGTAAAGTGTTATTGGTAAGTATGATTAGACCACAAAACTGTATCTAATAAGAAACTACCATGTTAGTTGAGATTGTGAGATATATAATAGTTTGCTATTGTGAGATACACTGACAGAGATGGAGCATACATATTACACATTTCAATATTTCAACATGTCATGTTGTAGTTGATGAATAGTAAAGGGTAATCCTATCCTTACAGGTATCTCTATATGCAGTGTTATTATTTTTGAAACTCTTTGTCCTCAAGCTCTTTTCTTTCTGTTGCAATTGATCTAACTTTGTAACACCGGATCGATTATTTATTCTTTAACCTTTGGCAGGTCTACCACTTCAATTTTCATTTCTTTGTTTTGTTCCTTATTAAATTGTGTTTCTATTTGAAGGTAACATTTGGTGTGCTATTTAATGATGATAAGTGTGCAAACATATTTGAGGCATTGGTTGGGACGCTACGGGCAGCAAAGAAGCGTAAAGTTGTTGCATATGATGGTGAACTACTTCTGCAAGGAGTCCACGACAACGTGGAAATCACGCTCAAACCTACCACAGCTGAAGCAACAGCTGCTGGTGATGCAGTTGTAAAGCAATGAATGGATTGTGAACTTGCTTCCCTTTAAGATGGTTGTAAGATATATCTTGTGTTGGTTTCTCATGTTTTCCATGAAAAGGAATGTCTCTTCAGATCCTTGTCTCTCCATTTTCAATTTGTTTTGTCTTAAAGTATTTGCTTGTAATGAATTGGTTGAAATTTGACTCCAGAGTGAGGATTGGTATGGCAATGCATTTGAACCGGGTGCACCTGTTTTTTTACTTTGATAAAGAATCCTGACGTGCTTGGTTGAAATAGCCCAAATGTTTTACAAAATCTGATACTACCAACATTTGACCTCGAGGCAGTTTCAACAAAGTTCACTACTACTATTTCTGTAGAGCTTTTTTAAAATACTTTAATAAATATAAATCGGACTGAAATGGGTTGGAAACAAACCCATGCTCAGATGGGAGAGGGTGGAAGCTACCGGACTGTAGGCCGATTCCCGGTAGAGCTTATTTCATCAAATCTTCACTAAATCATTGTTCGTGTCAGAGTTGTACCATTTAATCTTCACTAAATGATCCAATCAATTAGTTTTTTGATTGAAAATTGGTCATTTTCAATTTGGTTTCAAATTAACTACAAAAATTTAGGTTTATGTTGCTAACAAAGTATCAATATTAAATGAAAATGTTATACTTGCATATCATATGTTGTTGTTTAGTCGACTTAGGTAATTTATATTCATCTCTAATCTCCTCCGCAACTAGAAACGATAGATAAATTTGACTTGGTAACAATTTTGCACATGAACAATACTCCAAAATTTATAATAATAAAAATAATACCCTTCCCTACTATTTTTGTTACCCAATTTTAGGAATGTTAGATTTTTTATTTTCCAAAAAATAAGTTCGGCTCTAATACAGGATTTTTTTTTTTTGGAGGAAAAAGAACACACAAGTTGATGCTAGACCCATAATTGCAATAGGGCATTTTAATCGGGGAAAAATATAGCTAGATCCATAACAGAACAATTTTCCGAAAATAGATGCAGGTGTTACGCCTTAACTTCTTCAAACTCACTTCTATAGAATATATCATAAACAGGGGCATTCAATTCTATATTGTTAAGGAACACGTTTGCTAAATAAATAACACTGAATTCCATGTCCAAAACTATAGAATTAGAATAATCAGAGGTCTGAATTTTCCTAATCTGGTGTACAATGGACATAATAAAAAACCATAAAATCAGATGAGAAACTAATGACATACAACTATAATAAGCAAGAAAGAGTTTGAAGAACATCCATGGTTTGTCATGATGAACCAGTGAGAATGAACGCATGAAGAAGGCTCTGAGCTGCCTGGGTTTCATCAGGGGTCCCAGATATGACAAGGATTCTGTCGCTTGATCCTGGACGAGGTTCATGCACAATGACCTTTGCACCGGAAATCTGATTAAACAACGAGTGAAAAATGACAAGCAATGAGACAAACAACGATAAACTACTCATTCCTCCTGAAATGGAGATGATATTTACTTCAAGCCAATTACATTCTTAATTAGTGCAAGCATTTTCTTTGAATGTGTTTTAATCTACACGTAAAGTCAAAACTACAACCGACTAGATTAGTCGGGAATCGAGCAACGAATAGTACCTTCTCAATCAATACTTATGAAGGGAAAATGCAAAAGGCATTAAACTATCATAAAATTTTCAGACACCTTCCTTGAACTGTTAAAGTTTTACAAGATACCACTAAACAAAATCGTACTTAGCAACAAATGAAGTCCAGACCAAAAAGACAAAAGTATATTCAGCCACAAATATACATTTCTATAGCCAAACCAACAAAAAGACTCATCGACTTACATAATTCATCACCCACCACCACCTATCAGGCTGACAATGATGCAATCCACTATGGGTGTAGTGGCAGCAACCATGGTGAAGGTAGCATTAGGGGTACTGGCAGTGAGTGCTGAGTTTATAAAATCATCACCGTATTTATTTATTTATCCATTTTGTGTTAATTTGAAATATTTACAAATGATTCGGTTTTCAATTATTGCTATAAATGATTTTTCTGTTTTCTTGACATATACACTACCTGGAAGGTTATACCTAAGTTTAGGGCAGTTCAGTAACATTCTTGTCATAAAAGTGTATATTTATTTTAGTATCCACATTGAATTTTTTGAACTTTGACTTAACTATTAAATTTCACCTGCAGATTAATAAATAAATAAATAAAAAGTTATACACCTAACCCTCACATGCAGTCATGCACCAAAAGTAAAAGTAAATAGAGGCAGCTCAAGGACCCATAAAAGGCCTAAAACCGAATTAAAAAGAGCCCTAGTTTATTATTTATAACAAAACTAATAAATGATTTTGGCAAAAGAATTTTTTTTAATTAATTTTCTTTTTGGGCAAATGACCAACTTAGTACATAAGCTTTGTCAAATTGGTCCATATCCTTTTCAAAGTTAGATCAGTTACGGAAAATAGAAAAAATATGCTTGGAGAAATAAGGATATTGCCCAAGTAAATTTGGACCAATAACAAAAATGTTAGGGCCTAAACTGGTCTTTCATAGTATATTTTATTAGATAAATAGTTAATTTTAGTCACTATATTTAAAAATAAAAATGATAAATATAATAGCCAAGATAGCGGTAAAAATGGACCTTCACTTTCTCACCCTCAAACTTATAACTGTATGTTTTCAGGTAAATGATTTTTTTTAATCTAAAAACAAATTAGTAGTGAAAAATGAAGCTCTATTCTATATAAATAAAAAGGTAAAACTGGAAAATTTTGTAAACGAAAATATATGATAAAATAATGTGTGCAATGAGATTCTCTAATAAAATGAGAATGGTTGAGATGCAATTTCATAATCATTAGTTAAATTGAAACAAAACAATATTTGATGAAAAGATAATAAAATTGTGATAAATCAAGAGATATGTATTTGATATAACAAGAAACTAACCTCACTTCAAAAACATATAACAAATAAATAACATTTTTAATATACTAAAAAGATTATATATATGTATATATACTGAAAAGAAACATTTATAGCAGGCCCTCATCAGGAGAAGGCCCCTTTGGCATCACTTCCCCAAGGTTGAGACAGCCTTAAAGTAAAGATCTCAAAAAATAAAAAATAATCCAAGCCTTGCTCACAGGAAAGCATGCAGGCTATATAAATATGACCTTAGTGTTCAGATACATGCTTATATTGTGTACATAGGGAATCACCCTATCATAATAAAGTAGGATTTATGATCTAGGAAAGTGTAATCAAAATTTTAACTGCCTCGGTTAGTCATCGTAGAGTATGTGTAAAAGTTATCGTACCCATCAAGCCAGAAGTTTATTATGGTAAAATGGAGCAACATTTTCCTCAATATTTCAGTGGCAATTCTTTGAAATGTTGTTAACAAAACAAGTTGTCATTGTTGTATTGGAAATAATTGTGTCGTTTGCTGCTTAAAGGCAAATATCTCATTTAGTTCTTGGCTATCTAACGAAATATATAACACAAAATAGTTCCAATAAACCAATATTGTAATAGCGAAATTCAGATTTACCTGTCTTAGACGAGTCAAATTGGTACCATTTTCCCCATAAACAGAGCCAATAACGTTTTCAGGAACTATGATCTCCACTGTTGTATTTGTCACTATAGCTGTTTTGCTTCCACTGTTTAACACAAAGGAAAGAATTATGAATGTAAATGGATTTGTTTCTGCATCTCCTAGTTGTTGTGTTATATGTACAAATGATGACTATAGCAGTCAGTTTTCTTTTAGGTTTACAGAGTTTTGCAAAAGTGTTTTTAGTGTCATTTATTAAATCAGGCCCAAATTTTTTGGTCATGCCACAATCTCATTCTCATGTTTTTATGTTGACTTTGGATGTTTTGAGAGGGAAGGAGTTTTTGTGGAGCTAACTGATACTGAATTGATTTATGTAATATAAAAAAAATGAGTAAACTTTGGAGGAAAAAATGAAGAAACAGAATTAGTTATTAGTAACATTTTGTTCTCAGCTTCACTTTTCAGCTGTCTCAAACTTTTGATTGAGCGTTTCATCATGACATTTCCAGTTATTGGAAACAATTTTATTTGACTTGAGTTGAAAGTTTGATTTCCATGCATTCTGTATTGATTTTTTATGTGGCCATATTTGCTGTCCAATGACGGGGAATTGTCTTACAATTTGTGTTATTTGTTTCTTTCATTCATAAAGTTTTTTTATTCCTAAAGAAATATCATCCAAGACTTGACTAAGAAAAGAACATAGAAGTCTAGAATAACCACATAGGTAGTTTTATGTATCCTCTCTAACATCTAACTAATCAATATCTAACTCACATCCACAATTTTAGACAACCAACCAACCTGAAAATGTAGCCGAGAAAATAATGACTTTCAGGTAGCATAGACACAAATAACATGCAATGTGATTAAGCTGATCAAATACCATAACTTGGTGCTCATGGCAATCATTTATTTTATTTAAGGGTGTGTTTATTAATCTGTAATGGAAATTAATCGGAATAAGAATGAACATAAATCGGAATGGAGAGGAAAGGGAATTTAACATTCATTCCTTTTATTTATGTTTACTCAATAACCATAAAGAATCTGAATGAAATTATTAATCGACTTAAACATCTTTTTAAAAGTAATAATGAAAAAAATAAAATAAAACAAAATGTTAAAATAAGGGATATTTTTCTAATTACATTTTGTGAATTTGGGAAAAATAATCAATACTAAAGGGAGTAGGGAAACAATCAATGAAAATGACTCCCAAATTTGTAGGTTTTTATTCTCTTTACATCATATTTTTAGAAAGTAAACAGAATGAAAATGACTTATTTTCCTTTACGTCCCTGTACTGATTAGTAAACACACCCTAAGAAATTTATTTTGGGTCAATCCTATAATAATAATAATACCATTCTATTATGTACCAACCTGCCAAGTTCTGAACTGCCTTTCAGTGAAGTATAACCCCTTCCCATTTCTGTAAAGCCTCTTGTACTTGCTCCGGCTACCATCTGGTATCAAACCCATATTTAACCAATTTTGAACAGCATTATAATAGAAAGTGATAGAGCATGTTGTGTAGGGAAAGATATTAGGATTACCGTCTGTGGTGCCCATGCTCTTGGTGATGGAGGATGTTCAAAGGAGCGGGGAAGACCAATATGATCGAAGCTTTGTGTTATAGCATGCCGGTTGAGACTAGGACTGACACCGAGTGGTGGTGATGAATTAATTCCCAGAGCAATAGGATCCCTCATTCTTCCATAGGGGCTAATATCTGTTAACAAAGATGAAGTGCTCCTATTTCCAACGTTACTTGGTATGCTGGAGAAAAGATTATCTCGCAGTCTACCAGTAATGTTGTACAATGCATCCTGCACGCTAGGAAAATCTCCCGAAATCTGTTAAATTGATAAAACATTTTTTGATGAGAAATCGATAAAAGCAAGAGTAATAAATTTTATTTAGCCCATGTAAGATGAAATATACAGTAAGCCAACACGATCAAACTGATGCAAGTAATTTGAGTCATCTGACAAAGTTATATTGCCCAAAACTTGTTTCAATGGGACAAAATACCAATTAAGAGGAAACATGTTTAAATCAATCACTAAGGAGTTAACCGGTTTTTACTATTTTTTAGTTTAAGATCTCAAAAGTTTTCACATGTGGCCTTGTGATACTGAAGATGACCCCTTCCCCACCTCAAGTGGTTCAAACACACCCAAGTACCATTTGATCTAAAAGCTTCTTTAACAAAATTCTGAATCCAGTAAGTCCAACACACATACAACAGTGTATAATCAAAATCAACATAAAAGCCCCCACCAAAGAAATTCACTAAACAAGTAACTAATTGGTTTATGAAACAAATGAAGGAAAACTCAATACCTGCACTACTTCATCCTTCTCTGAAGCACACTTGGGGACCTGCCCACCTGATAGTATTCTGATGCTAGCACCAGTTGTTTTCCGCATCTCTGAAATGATTGCACCTCCTTTTCCCAACAAACAACCAGCTTGGTCTGATGAGACTACAAGCCTTGCAGTAACAGAGGATCCTTTATTTGAGCTAGAATCTAGTCCTTTTTCAATCCCTGCCTCCACAGACCGAGAAAAAACAAGAACTACAGCCTTCTGTGCTGGTGAGTACCGTGATTCAGGGTTCTACAAGACAATATACATTACATATTACAAACCAGTACACCTGAAAGCATAAGTAGAACAAGGTAAAAATAAAGGGAAAGAACAAGCAAATAAACCTCTGAAGCAGTAATTGTAATTAACCGTTCATCATGCTCAGCCACGGATGCGCCAACACTTACTGTAGCACCTGTCTCAGTCTGCAAAGCCTTGATAATTGAACCCCCTTTCCCAATTACACCCCCAACTCTATCATTTTCACAAAGAATCTTAAAAACAACATCCTGCTGTTGTGTCCTAGTTTGAAGTGTAGGAATCCTTTCAGAATCTATTGGCAATGTACGAACTCCAGAAGCATAACTGATAGAGCCACTTGGCATAGTGATAGAGCTGCTAGGCAGGGAGATGGGGCTGTTTGAAAAAGTGGGTAGTACTAAATTCCTGTGAACAATATTATCCATACGCAAATCAGGTAATGTATCATGAGCCTCAAGAGGTCTGCTGCCAGTCACTCTTGTCTTGTCAACAGGTGGACAATCTTGAAGACAGCGAGAGACCGCAACAAGTGCTTTCTTAACAGCCATAATATCCCCTTCTATCTGCATTATAATCAAATTACATTACAGAGAAGCAGGAAAAGACTACTTGAGTATTTTTACCAAAGCATATAAGTATGAACAAGCTTTATCAGAACAACAAAACATTGAGAACTTCTCATTTAAAAATGTCAAGCATATTGCAGGGCTGGAGAAGAATTACAGTGACAAACAGAATGCAGTTTTTGATAAGAAACATCATAAACAGAATGCAGCTTAGTTAGGATATAGACACAAGGAAACTCTTGGTAACAAGAAAGAGAGTGGGACACCAACGACTTTCTATCAACTAGCTAGTTCCTTCTTACTATCTGAAACGTTAATTTAATCCAGAGATATTCTTGATGTCCTGCTAGAAAATAGCCTAATCATGACTTAGTAAAAGTCATACACAAGAAAGCAATACAAATGATGACACCTATTGACACCAACCATCACACTCTCGGGCAAGACGGGTACAAGTACAATCATAAGAATCTTTGAAAGGTGAATCAAATACCTACACTAATAACTTTCTCTCTCTCTCTTTCTCAGCCCTTAGAAACAACAAGTTTCTAACCCCCCCCCCCCAAAAAAAAAAAAAACACACACACGTCAGTTGCAAACTATAAGCATGAAAGTCTAACTCCTAAGTTGCCAGCATGCCAATTTGTTAAAAACTCAAGTACATTTACGACTTCATTTTCTTGGTGTAATTACAAGGTGAATTTTCTCATGGTAACTGCTAAAGTTTTAAATACTATAACTATTTTTTCTAAAATTCACATTAGACAAATTGGGTTGAAAAGGAAACAATGGGGCAGCATAAGTCATTGACCTTACCTTATACAAGAGGGAAAAAAAATCTTCTACATAAGGCTTAAAGAATAGAATCCCTACTAAGATATCAATCATTGTTAACTAAATAAACTGCCTAATACACCTCTTACCCTTCTATGCATTAAAGTTACCTTCTATTCAACAATAACCGCACATCTACGAGTAAAATTACCAATATTCTCATTCACAAATAATAATTATTTTAATTTTCCATTAATTCTCATTTCATGATGCTCCATTAATTCTCATTTCTAAAATTCACATTAGACAAATTGGGTTGAAAAGGAAACAATGGGGCAGCATAAGTCATTGACCTTACCTTATACAAGAGGGAAAAAAATCTTCTACATAAGGCTTAAAGAATAGAATCCCTACTAAGATATGAATCATTGTTAACTAAATAAACTGCCTAATATTACTCTTACCCTTCTATACATTAAAGTTACTTCCTTTTCAACAATAACCGCACATCTACAAGTAAAATTACCAATATTCTCATTCACAAATAATAATTATTTTAATTTTCCATTAATTCTCATTTCATGATGCTCCAAATTTAGATATTTCATGCTGCGCAAACAAGTATTTACAGCAAACCTAGCAACACTAAAAGCAACTCCCAAAGAAATTAAAGCTAATATGAACCAGAAAGTTCAACCATATACGAACATTCTCATTCACACTTCTTATCTTCAGGTATTTGTTCGTGATTTATCACTAAAACCTTAGAACATCCAAAATTTGGCTCTTCGATGCAGACAACAAAGTTCACGACAGAACCAATAAAGTAGAAATTTCCTTGCACCACCCCAAATCTTTATATCCAACAAAAAAAAAAAAAAAAAAAACGAAATTTCAATCTTACCTCGACAATTTCATCGTCAGGAGCAGAACAAGAGGGCAAGTTATCATTTAAAACCCTAATTTTAGACCCAGTCTCCCTCCGAATCTTCTCCACAACCTTCCCTCCTCTCCCAATCACAGAACCCACTTGAGCCGCATCGGCCAACAACCTACAAGACACCACCTTCATTAGTCCAACCACAATCCCTTGACTTTCCGCTGCAACTTCCAAGATCCGATCGAACACTCTCAACAAAGCCTCTTGCGCCTTCGATACCTCCATTATCTCATCTCCACCTCTAATACTCTTCGACCCACCAACCATACTAGGCCCCACAACCAACACGACCCGGTCTGGCGACTCAGCCGGGGCGTCTTCTATTCTGATCTTAGCCCCAGTCTCTTGCTGTAGTTGCTTGATTACAGTCCCAGATTTCCCAATCACTCCACCAATGCGCGACGCGTGGCACAACAGCCGGAAAGCCACGTGGCCCGGCGGCCCATCTACGGACGGATGAGGCTTTGAGCGCTTGTTGGAAGTTCCGTTGATAGATAGGTACGGATTCGAGTCGGACATTAGGGCAAAATCTTTAGAGCTAGTCGTTAAGGAACGCTTAGCTGGTAGATAAATAGAGTGGCTTGCCATAATATATATATACTGAGATATGCACACACAAGAAAGGAATTAAATTTTTGAATTCGTTTTGTCTCTAACTCTCTCTAGCCCTAGTGTCGGTTTTTTTCTGAGGGTTTGTTAGTGGCTCTCTCTCTGTTTAAGAGAACGGAGGGTGAGTTGCAGAGAGCTAGGGTGGAGAAGAGAGAGAAAGTAAAGGGATTTTGGTTTTATGTGTAGTGGATTGGATTTGGATTAGGATTCGATTTGGTACGTGCCTGTGCACGGTAGGAGCTTAAGAGGACTCGCTATTTTGTTGTTATTACTACCATTATAATTACTATATATAAATGCACGTTAATTATTTAAATTATTTTTTATAATATATTTAAAACAAATATAAAATTAATTTTTTTATATTTTTAATTGATTATAAAAATAAAATAATATTTAAATATTTATTAAATATGATTATTATTATAAGGTTAAATTTTTTATTAAATATTGTATTTATTATATAGTTAGAGTGAACTGATCATTATTTTATTATCATATTTATTATTTTTATATAATGTGATAATATATTTTAAAATGATAATTAATATTAATAGTTTAAAATATAATAATAATTTTATTTAAAAAAATATTAAACATAATTTAAATTTTATATATAATGTAGATATATTATTATTATTAATCTAGGTTCTATATATTGTATTTATTTATTAATTTTTTTGTAAAATAAAAAAATTAATATAAAATTAATGCATATATTTTTATGCCAAGCTAAACGCATCCCATTTAAAAAGGCTTAAATTTCTTAATTACTTTTATTAAAGAAATTATAATTTTAATTTTAACATATTTAATAAAGCAATATGTATTAACTACAAAGAATATTATTGACCCACATTAGGTAGTTTAATTGATAACATAAACTATAAATATGAGGTCATAAATTTAAAGATTAAAAAATTGTAATTGTGTAAAAGAACTTTTTTTTTTTCCAATTTAATTGTAAATGTCTAGTATTAAAAGAAAATTATAAATTGATTTTAGTATATTGTTGGTTCTAATATTACTTTAAAAAAAATTCATGCTTAAACATTTCACAAAAAATATGAATTTTGATTAAAAAAAGTATTAAATTTTAAAATATAAAAATTAAATTATATATTTAAAAAAATTAAAAATCAAATATTATTTTGAGATCAATATTAAATACCAACAAAATATTAAGTTTGATTTTACTACCCCACATTTTTTTTTAATTAAAAAACCATATATGTTATATATTGGTAAGTTTTAATGTGATTTTTTCTAAACAAATATTATTTTTGGAACTTCTTAAATTATTTTTCTCTAATACATAAATGATCAAATATTTAATTAATTTTATTTGTAACTCCCTTAATAAATAAAATATGTTTATTTTCTTCTAATACTTAAAAATATACGTTTATTTACGTTATAAAAAATGAATATATATGTTTTTTTTTTTTTCCCTAATGGAGTTAAAAAATAAGACTTTATGAAAGAATTTATGCTATACAATTAAACCAAACTTTTAAATTTATAATTTATTGTTTTTCTCTGTAATTTTATTTCTATATATCGATGAAGATGTATCATGAGTCTTTCTTTCTAGTCCATGAGTAAGTTATTCATATATTATTGTTTATTTGGATAGTGTTTTGCAGCATGAAGTAGCGTTTGGTATACTTAAAATAAATAATGTAAATATTTTGTTAAATCACTATATTATACGAGCAATTTTAAAGATCATGGCTCCAATAAAACATTTCCACATACATTTCACTTTAATTATTCAACATTTTTAATCATTCTTTGTCATAAAAATCTTATTCCATAGTGAATTCACAACAACATAAACATGTCCATTGGTAATTCATACATCCAAGAAGAGAAGCAAGGGAGGTTAATCTGAATCCTTATATACACTAAAGTTAAAAAAAATGATAATAATAATAAATGAAAATGTAAACTCTAACAGACAAAGAAGACCAAACCCCAGATTAAGTGTGAAAAGCTCAAAAGGTTGAGTTGAGCAAAAAATGGCATCAAACTTCATATCCAGGGTTAACTTTCTGTTGTACATCTCCATAACTCTCTAACTCATCTATATCTTCCAAACTCCCCAAAAACAGAGGCAATCGTTGGTGCAACTTAACAGGCTGAATTGAAAGAATCCTAGTTTTACCATCTGAACCTTTGCCTCCAGCATTTTCAACTAGAAAGCTAAGAGGATTTGCTTCGTATACCAATCGAAGATGGTCTCTCGGATTCATTGCAACTCCACCGTACAATAAAGTCCTGTGTAAATCAGCCACTAAAGAACATATATAACGAGCTGAGTACTTCTTTGGGTACTTACCTTTCCCTTGTCTCACTGTGTCTATATATTTCCTCAATCCTTCAGGCCAGTCAAAATATCGAGCATCGTTTACTGAATAGATTTGCCCTGATGAGCAAGAAGTAGTTATAGAAAAGGTTGTAAAGAGCATAAGATAAAGACCTCTCTCTCTTCTTGAATTTATGAATAGTCTTTGTAAAGCCAAATTGATGAAGAATTTTATTGCAGTTAAATGAGTTCATAAGTTTAGTTCATTTGAATATGAGTTCACTTACTTAGATTGCAATGCAAAAGGTTGTGACTTTCATTTATAAATAAATCAAGAAAGAAACTTTTGAGTGCTATATAAAGATTCAATTAATCTTTCCAAGCAGAGAATGGATATCCATCAAAAGAGATTAAAAGGAGAAAAACTGTAAGATAGAATTTCCAATTGTCCAATTTGTTCATTAATACACAGTAACATTCCTAATCATAAGCTAAGAAGGTGCAAAGGTACAACATATAAGTAGGAGCATCAGCTTTAACCAACACATAACCTATGATCTCCAAGTCACTAAGTTCATACTAGATATTTTTCGGTTTACACATTTCTTTTACTGATTTAGCTAACAGGTCTTATTGTTTTTTTGCTAAGAAGATGAGGGCATATTCTTTATGTTGTATTTTATATCAGTTTTTGGCAGTGTTCTTCTTGGATAACTAGTACAATGGGAAGGGGAATACTTATAACAGCTGACGAGACCAGTACATTCGTTCAAGCCTCGTTCCTGCATAATGCAAGAGCGTTTCTCCACTGAGACAACCCACATGTTCAGTTTCTGGTAGTGTTGGCAGATAATTTTCAGAGAAAAGGATGAAATATGCATTTTGATACATCTCAGACAGACCAATTGACTGTATTAAAGTGTATAACTTCTTAAGTGTTACCTCGAGGAGGAATTCGAACTCTAGGATGTGTGAGAATGAAATCTCCAGTTGAATGATCCAGGGTAAATAAATGTGTTCCAGAGCCAAAACTGGTGCAAAATATTGTAGCTGATGAATAGAGAACATAGCCAGCAGCTACGAGCTTAGTTCCACTCTGAAGTGAATTAAGAAGAGCCTTTTCATCCTTGGGTAGATGATCAAGCTCCACGAGGCGATTATAGATCCCAAAAATAGTTCCAGTTGGAATTGATGCATCAATATTTCTAGAACCATCTAGAGGATCTGTTACCACCACAAATCGACCATCATCAGTTATCCAAATTGGAGTCTCATCTTCTTCTGAAGCCATGACAGCAACTTTTCCCGAGGTTTTAAGAGCTGATAGGATAAATTCATTCTGCAAACAACAGAGTTGAGTTAATCAGAAACTCTTCATCTTAACTTGTTTGCTTATTTAAACCTAACTACTCTTTGATGGTAGGTGCATTACAAGAAAATTGAACTATCCATTAGATGCTTTAACATACTCAATAATGAAAGTAAAAAATAAAAATACCAATTTTCTTTCCCTCTTGATGCTCCATTTTCTCTTTATTTCTAAACAATTTTCATGTTAAACACACAGTATACAGAGCACACTATAACGACTATTACGTTGCAAAAGAATTAAAAGTTAAAAGAAAGCCATTATCACAGAAAACAATCTACTCTTCAAGTACAATAAAGATTAAAGACTGTAACAATATCAATTCTCCTAAAAGGCTAAAACAAGGAAATTAAAAGCAGCACTTTTTGGTAATAGCTAAATGAGCTTACTGCGACAATATCAAGTGGCTTGGGTACATCCCTGTCAGACCCATCACTCACACGGCTCTCACCGGCTAGACCCATCTGCTTTCCAAGGCTAGGATTGAAAGGAGAGGCCACAAGAGCTGCAATTCTCTTACAAGCGTATTGAATATGATAAAGTAACACCACTAGATCATCTCCTACATTGATTCCTTCTTTGCCCACATACTCTATCAGTGTAGAGAAGCAATTATCACCATTAACAGCACTAGCAGAAGAAGCCACAGCTCGAGACCCAGTTAAAAATCCAGAAAGGGACGCCATTTTTGGCCTGAAAGAGGTGAATCCCAGAAAGGGATTCTGACTCTTTGGCTGAAAATTGCGCAGTCTAGTTGGGGAAAGTGGAGTGGGGAGTGAAGAATGGGTTGTTGTGATTGTTGAAGGTGATTGCATGTTATTGAATTGCGTTGTGGGGAGGAAAGAGTAAAAAGAGGTTTTTTTTGCAAGTTGTTTTGGCTATGATGATTATAGGAATTAGGATAAGGTCAATTTGGAGCGTTGATTGTGGTATGAATCTATTGTAGACAATTCATGTTTTTGCTAAACCAATCAAATTTTGTCTATAATAAAATCAGTACATAGCAGCTTCAGTATCGTGGACAATTTATTTGTTTTTCCATTTTTGTCTTGGAAGTTGAAAGCTAACAAATGCTGGGAAATACCCTCTACAACATGGTTCCCTATCATTCACATTTCACACATACAACAATATGTAGGAGGAGTTCAACATGCCCTAGTTGGTTGCTATTCACTCAAGTAGGTTTTATTAAATAAAATAGAGCTATGTTATACTTATATTTGTGTGACATATAATAAATTGAAATATATTTAATGTCAAATGTTATTTTGATGTGAAATGAGTATTTTTAGTGTATGAAATAATTAAATTAATTTAAAATAATGTTTTTTTTTCTTTCCCTTTCTTGCATAGATATAGAAATGTGGTTAGTGTTGTCAATTGATTGTTAAGACTTTACTCCTCCTCCTCACTTGAATTCCAAGTAGATCTCTCCTAGTTTGATTTAAAAGAAGCTATTAATTATTTCACTCCGATGAACAATCAACAATCCTACTACACCGTTTTGGTGAGTTATAATAATATAAGTACCCTAACATTCGGTAAAAAAAATATCCTTCTAAAATATTCAGTGGAGTTTTATTGGCAACCAAAAAATGGCGCATATCTCATCGTAAATAAAGGTCAAGTGATAAATGACACAAATTTATTGCAAATTTGAGATTAGTTCGAAAGCAATTCTAAACAAAATTCATGCTCCAAATTAGCTACATAGCAGGGAAGGTATATATTTTAGAATTGATCTGTTGTCATTACATCGCAAAAGTTATGTCATTTATTGGCCAAGAATTGATTCTCAATGTGGCATTCAGATTTGCTTACTTTCTTAACAAAACAGACTTAAGTGGTGTCCGTGCTTTCACATTTTCCTACAGAAATGCACTATCAGAAACCCTAGTTCACTAACGTTTCTGCTCGTCTAATGAATTATAGGCGCCAATTTTTCTACCCTCACAAGAATTTGGTATGCATCTGCACCTTTTGTAATTCATAAGAATTTGGGTGCTAGTACCTAATACTCCAAATTGCTGGAACTTAAAGAAAATCGAAAATAATAGGTGTCCGACATTGGGACTGGCATTCAATTATTCAGGACACTGAGTGTCCGAACAGAGTGCATGTAACATAGAATGATATACTAATATTACACAAGCAGTGCAGCAATTTCCCTGAAGTCACACCACAGCATAAACAGTCTATCACTCTATTCTATGCTTTAGGTATTTTACAAGTACTCAAGCTAGAAAACCAAATTTGATGAATAGACAAAGTAAATACTTGCAAATTACATTAAAATATAATAAATGAGTCAAAAGCTTGACAATAAAGCAAAATGCTGAATACATACATCAACTGAAAACAATTGGTGAAAATAGAAAGCTAAAAAGGATCATTTAGTTCCAAAGCTTAAGTGGTTAACTTATGTCTCAGTCAGTCAGGACGGGCAAGCAAACTAGCAGCAGATACATGTCTAACATCTCCAGGTTTACTCCATAGTTTCACTTTTAGAAAAATGACCTGATTTATAACTTTAAACTGCAAAACAACAAAGCAGATCAGAATGTTGAGTCTACTACTACAAACCTTCCCTAATTACTATAAAGGCGAAGGCAAATAACAAGATTACATATTTCAGCAAATACATACAACATCAGCATTTCAAGATATAACTTCGGACCTTTCCAGAAAAGACAACACTTGCCCTGCAAAGTTGAAAGCTAAGACAACCTGAACTTTATGTACAGTAATTCATTCCTGAAGCCTCAGTCGATTAAAGAACACCAGGAAATGATACTCAGGAGCCCAATACACGAATCCAACAACAGGTCCTCCTTTAATGTACTGCCAAGTTCAAAGGGTAAAAAGAATGACATAATGAACATCTGTTTCAAACATACCATAAAGTTTGATATTCAAATGAATATACACCTTCCCATCGAGAATAACAAGTTCACCATCAACCCATCGAGGATTGCGAAATCCTGGTGCTGCGAGCCGCCCTTGTCCTTTATACCGAGCAATCTGGATTTGCCAAAGAACATCAATGGATACTCTTATAACAAAATTGTAAAACAAAGAGGGAGAAAGAGAAAGGAAAGAAAATTTGACTTGACAAGCAAGTGGTATACCACTCCAAATTCCTCAGGTATGATCCCTTTATGAGGAAGTTGGTATCCTTTTCCAACCTTTGCACGGAATGCCACCTGCCGAGCCAATTTGTCATATAATAAATACTAGAAACTTAAAAATAGGTCCCAAAAAAAAGAAAATAAAACAACATAGCAAACAAGATAAAGAGAAGAGGTCACCACCACAAAAATATTTAACTATAATTGATCTCTAGCACACAACATACCACCATTTCAAATCTACAACTTGTCTCCCTCATAAGATCCAAGTAGAGCATAAAGGAGATGACTGGCAACTGATGCCAAATAGAAATAGAATGATTTTAGAGTATATATCTGTTAGATATGTATATATTAATTGTGATTAGCTGTATATTAGGTATATATATATTTAGTTTAATTATAGAAATCCTATTTAATAACTTTCCTAAGTTAGAACCTAAATTTTGTATATATATATGTGTATTACCTTTCAATGAAATAACAAGAAATTATTCAATTCAATCTTGAATAACATGGTATCAGAGCATTAGGGTTACAAAATTGGAATTTTTTCGTCCAAATTAGAGTTTGGTTTTGGGTAACACGAATCAGGTGTTAGTGTATTTTTGGGACCCAAGTTGGAACACTTTTTTCAAGTCAACATTTATTCTCACCGCCGGCACAGGAAGGAAGCCCAGCCGCCGATCAGCAAAACCCCAGAATCCGGCGACCAGACGAGCCGCGAGTGGCCCCCACGCGCCACCTCGAGTTTCTGCGTTCTTTCCACGCGTCGGCCATTTACCTCACCGCCAGCACAGGGAGGAAGCCCAGCCGCCGATCGGCAAAACCCCAGAATCCGGTGACCAGACGAGCCGCGAGTGGCCCCCACGCGCCACCGCGAGTTTTCGCGTTCTTCCCACGCGTCGGCGCATGAAGGCGCGTTTCTGCCTGAAATTTGCTCCGGTCGACCTCGAGCGGCTCGCCGGCGTTCCCTTGTGTCATCTGTGGTGGTTCGGCACTCATTGGTTCAGGTTTGGGTTCTTCCAATTCGGGTTTTGGCCAATTTTGCGTTCTTGTTCGCTACCTTTTCTGTTCGCTGCTTTGTTGGATTTTGTTTGTTCGCTTGTCCGCTATCTTGTTGTTTGTAGGAGTTATGACTGAAAAGAAATCTAGTGTTGTGACGGATATGGTGCCTGTAATGTCTAAAATCACGGACCATAAGCTCAATGGCTCGAATTATTTGGATTGGAGCAAGACCATTCGACTTTATTTGAGGAGTATTGATAAAGATAATCATTTGACTGACGATCCTCCTAACGATGATTCAAAGCAGACATGGCTTCGAGAAGATGCTCGTTTATTTCTGCAGATTCGAAATTCTATTGAGAGCGAGGTAATTGGCTTGATCAATCATTGTGAATTTGTTAAGGAATTGGTGGATTATTTGAATTTCTTATATTCTGGTAAAGGAAACCTTTCTCGCATGTATGAGGTATGCAAGGCATTTTACTGTGCAGACAAGCAAGATCAGTCTCTTACGAGTTATTTTATGGAATTTAAGAAGACTTATGAGGGGCTCAATAGTTTGATGCCTTTTAGTCCTGATGTGAAGGTTCAGCAACGCCAACGAGAGCAAATGGCTGTCATGAGTTTTCTTACTGGTCTTCCCTCTGACTTTGAGACTGCTAAGTCACAGGTTCTTTCTGGTTCTGCGATCTCCTCTTTACAAGAAGTGTTTAGTCGAGTACTTCGTACAGAAGGCACTCCACCTGCTCAATTAAATGGTGCTTTGGTCAGCCGAAATAATAACTATGAGCCTGGAAGGTCAACCTATATGAGTGGAAACAAAGGAGGCGGCTCGCCAGGGTTTGAAACTCGACCACAAGATCCGGGAGGAATTATGTGTTACTATTGTCGCAAACCAGGACATATGAAACGTGACTGTAGAAAGCTTCAGTACAGAGTCCTCGTGCTTGGTTTGGAAAATTTAGTCAAGCTATAGAAACGTTTGGTATGATGAAAAGCAAGTCTGATCATTCTGTGTTCTACAAAGAAAAATTAGGAGCAAAGCCTTGTAGTGCTCCAATGAATCCGAACATCCACCTTACAGGAGATGGACAACTATTTAAAGATGCTGAGAGATATCGAAGGTTGGTTGGAAAGCTGAATTACCTTACCGTGACTCGTCCAGACATTGCATATTCAGTCAGTGTTGTCATCTCCAACAGTTCACCATTGGGCAGCGTTAGAGCAAATTTTGTGTTACTTGAAAGGAGCACCTGGACGTGGTATCTTGTATGCAAATCATGGGCACACTCATATTGAATGCTTTTCAGATGCAGATTGGGCAGGTTCCAAAGTGGATAGAAGATCCACATCAGGCTATTGTATTTTTGTTGGAGGAAATTTGGTCTCATGGAAGAGTAAGAAGCAGAATGTGGTGTCACGATCGAGTGCAGAGTCAGAATATAGAGCTATGGCACAGTCTACGTGTGAGATAATGTGGATATACCAGCTTTTGAATGAAGTAGGTCTTAAAACTTCAGTACCAGCAAGATTGTGGTGTGATAACCAAGCTGCTCTTCATATTGCTTCTAATCCTGTATTTCATGAGCGAACTAAATACATTGAAATTGATTGTCATTTCGTCCGCGAGAAAATTCAACAAGGTTTAATTTCTACAGGATATGTGAAGACTGGAGAACAACTAGGAGATATCTTCACGAAAGCTTTAAATGGGGTTCGGGTTGATTATCTTTGTAACAAGTTAGGCATGATTAATATCTATGCTCCAACTTGAGGGGGAGTGTTAGATATGTATATATTAATTGTGATTAGCTGTATATTAGGTATATATATATTTAGTTTAATTATAGGGATCCTATTTAATAACTTTCCTAAGTTAGAACCTAAGTTTTGTATATATATATGTGTATTACCTTTCAATGAAATAACAAGAAATTATTCAATTCAATCTTGAATAACAATATCATTGAATTCAGCACCCTTGTATTAGGGAATTTTTTTCCCAATCCTCAACCAATCATAGTTCTTTGTAAGCCGGATGGGTGACTAAAATTAAAAAGTTACCTGGCCAGCCGGTACATAAGGATCTCCAGTTATTTTTGTGGCTTCAACATATTCATAAAACTCAAGATTTGAAGGCACTTTAGTTCCACTGTCTTCCTTCCATTGACCGAATTTCCGTTTTAGCTGAATGATTTCGGAGGTGTATAGCCCATGTGCTCCAATATATAGTCCTGAAAACAAAATCCATTTACCAAAATAAAGCAATAAGCATAAGATTCTGAGGTACAATAAACAAAAGAACTTGACGATTCTGCGTGTGGGAGAAAAATGATGCACCGTATATACATATATAGCGTAACAGAGTAACATAAAGAAATTAATGCACAGGATAGGTTTTCAACATGCAAATAAAAATGCAGTATGAAGTTACCATTTAAAGGGTCTGAGGAAGATGCTAGTTCTATACGATTGAATTTAGTCAATCTTGACAAAGGTTGGTGATTTTGAGCTTGATTAAGGGTTAAATTTATCAATTCACCGATATCTTTGAGTACCTGGTATTCAAGACAATAAAATTTTATGTAGTCAGAAATTTCAAGAACTTTATAAATAGATACCAAGAAGGCCATAATATAATTTATAGTAGTAAGCAATTTTGAGAACCCTCAGACTCACCTTTTGTGGAATTTTATCTCTACCAATGAACCTAGTAAGATCCAACATTAAATGTTCAATGCTCCGTTGACCTCTAATTTTAGTTTGTCTATCAAATGAAGCATGTGTTCTGTCATTATACTCCTGTTGGTTAACATCATTGTCAACCATAAAAGAAAATGACAACCTTCCCCTTTTCTCTAGCTTAGCTGGCGTTCGAAGCATATCTCTAGTAGGCAAATTGTTTGATATTTTCTGCATAACACCGCCAATTACAACCTTAACTTTAATTTCGTTTTGCCCTTCATTTTCAATAATTCCATGCCTATCATTAAAATCAATTGCATCTCTCTCTTGGTCACTCTCTACATCACTTTCACTCTTAATTTCATCCTCCACTTCTAAATTATCTATCTCATCGTCTTTTTCTTCATCGTCTTCCTCAATTATCTGCTCAATCACTTTGGAAATTAGATCCCTGTCTACCTTCCCTGGTGCTGTCACTTTCAAAACCTTGACCTTTACACCTGGAATCATATCTTTCAAAATATTCTGAAAACCAGAAAATGCTTCCACAGAATCAGATTCATCATCCCTATCATCATCTCCTTCTCCTTCGGTATCTTCTCCAACAGCAGCAAGTAAATCACCCTTGTCTTCGCTTGAATCTAATGGGTCCAAGCTGCTTGTAGATTCTGATACTTTGGAAAATGATGAAGAGTCTTGGAACATACCTCCTCTCTTCAAGTACACAGCCTGAAAATAAATATAAAAATCCCTATGATAAGAAGATGAGTATTAACCGTGCATGATTCACCCATGGGCCGTGCAACATTCAGTAAGCTCAATGACATACCTGCTGTCTGTATTCACCCTTCTTGTTCACCGTCAGAAAAATCTCAAACAAGGGAGCACCAGTTGCAGCGGTAGCAAGCTGCCTGGGATAATAGCAAGAAAACATACTTAAGGTTTCATACTACAATTATGATAACAAGCTAGAGGTATGCTAATGAGCTTTTTAACCAAATAAAAAGTAGTTTCAAAATTCATCTATTGGCAAGAACAGAACAAACCTTGGAGTATAACTCCTTGCGACATATCTTCCATGCTCTGCAGTTATTCGAACAATCAGACCCTGAGGGTCATTAGTATTTTCAGAAATACCAGACCACCATCCCAACTGCAGTTCAGAATCCAAGACAAATGATCTTATACATAATATTTTATGCTAAAGATGAGTTATTAAGATATTATTTTATTGAAGGCCAGTTTGTCCAACTTGAACAACAGAAGCCTGGATAAAGTACAGCCAGCTATAACAACACCACATAGGATAAAACCAAAGACAACATTGCAGCAACCATCCATCCATAACGTCTTTGGAATAAATGGTATAAAGTTTTGGCAATACCAAAACACAATTCTATTACAAAATACTTAACATATCTTAAAAAAGATATCAGCAATACCAAAACAAAATTCTATTACAAAATACTTAACATATCTTAAAAAAGATCTCACTATGAGGGATGGGTCAACTAAACATATCTTAAAATGTCAACAATAATCATAATCATCATTTAGACAAGTTTGAATTTAACAATCATAAACTATTTCAGTTTAACTCACCAATCCCGCACCCGCATTGTCTCTCATAAAAGCTGCATCCTGGTACCTCTCCTCATCTATAGCTCTCTGAATCAAAATATCAATTAGCCAAAAAAAATCCAGCATAAAAACAAGAAAATGCAAAGTGAAACAACCTACATTTAATTTAGACATCACTGTTCCAACTGTATCGTTTGAAGCTGCAGCTGCTATTGCCACCTTGAGCCTAGCGGCATCTTCAAAATGCTCTTTTCGTACCGCATAACCCAATTGAGACTGTTGAAACATGAAGAAATATTACACATGGTAGAAGCATTGTACAGTTGCTATCAGTTAGAGCTTAGTTCGCTAGTTAGGCTGACAAGTCCAAATTAGCTATGACTTGTGACCTCAATCAATAGCAGCCTGTATGTATTAAAAAATAATTACATGAAACACAACTCTTTTGCAACACTACTCTACCACAAATGTAGACTAGATGAATTTGAAATATATTAAGTGGGAGCCACCTTAAACTAATGACATACAAATATGACCACATGAATTCTCTAATCACATTCTCCTATGTATGTAGAGATAATTACCACCATTAATATGGATGGTGGTGAATAAATGTACTCATGTATGTGAATAATCAATACATAAATGTACTCGTATAAATTTTAAATAAAGATAATAATCAATATTTCAGTTGCCAACCTCTTTCTGTGTATTCTATTACTTGATTTTTCTTGTAATAAATGCATGCATCAGCAAAGAAAAAGCGCCACATACAAATACATGTCTATAAGCATACATACACATGCATTATGTATTATTATCAACCACAAGTACATACAAAAAATTATAATAAAATATTTAGAAAGTAAAGCAAGACCTTGAGAACGGCGATGAGGCGTTCTTGCTCGTCAACGTCATTAAAGTGCTGACGCCAGCGATCCCAATCCCAATCGAGCTCGTCAGGTGATGTATTAGGACTGAAATTGGATTCAGTAACAGTGGGACTATTGCTATCATTATGAAATCGTTTGAGTTGGGAATTGAGACGTTGAAGTGCCGATTTGATGGCCTCAACGAGTCCAATCAAAGAGGCGCCCCAATTCCAATCTGAAGAAGATGAAGACGAAGAAGAATTTTGGCATCGGCAAACCCTAGATAGAGTGTTAGAGTGATAGTGTTGAGAAGTGAATAACGAATGAGATATTGGAGGAGGAGAAGAAGGGTATAAATGCGGTAATTTCAAAGGAGAAGATGAAGAAGAAGATGAAGAAAGGTTGGGGGTTGGGAGGAGAATATTGTGAGATATTGGAGGAATAGCTATGGAAGTCATGGATATAATTTAGAGAGAGAAATAAGAGTGAGAAAGGAAAGTGGTTGAGGCTTAGAGAGAGAGAGGGGAGGCTGCGTTCGCGTAAAAGGGAAACGAATAAACTTCTGGAAATTTCACTACAGTAAATATATCTTACTAAAGAAATGTTCTCAAATTTTTTTGCCTTTTTTTCCTACTACGTTAATTACCTATTCATCTCTTTCTCTCTCTGGAACACTGGAAAAAATCTCTAAAGGTTGTGGCTACTGACTGACTAAAACTATGGGACCCACTTACAATTGGATAGAATTAAAACGACGAGACGACGGTTTATTCTGTCTGTGCTAAAACGATCGATGACCACGAAGATTAACGTCGTCCTTGTATATAGGCGACTACAGGCTACAGCTACGGTAGAAGAATAGTATGTGTATCTCTTTTATTTATTTTAAGATCAAATATTAATCGGATTAATCGAGCATATGAGAGAGTAATTTTTAATCCCAAAACCACAGTGTATAATAAGTATGGCACAAATTTGAGTTTTGTTGACACAGTAACATATATGGTAAATAAATAATTTACTTCAAGCAACAACAAAAAAGTTGTGATTAGTTTAAATTAAATAAATTTTTTTTTTTTTTTAACTTTGTCATAATCGATGAGTTATGGTAATAAAAATAAAAGTAGATAATTATTTAATTAAAAAAATAAAAAGGGTTGATAATGCTGATAAATCAATTTGTTTGTTGTTGTCACATGTATGAATTATGAATTATCAGTTTATTTTTAGAATTAGTTACTCTTTATTTGAGCCGAATTTGTTTGTTCTTTTTTAATGGGAATTGGGCCGACTTAACAATGAGAAAATTACTCATCTTTTTATAATTAAATGAAGAATTTAAAGTAGGCAAATTATTCATGTTATCTATCTCCATTCTCCTCTATTGTATGCTTGATGATGTCCCATTCCTGAATTTGTTTTGCAAAAGCAAGTCGTGCTAGGTATAATTTTTCCAACATGAGGCAAATTAGACTCAGTGAGACTAGTAATTTGTTGTTTTGCTCAATCTTCCAAATGTTATCGAAAAAAAAGATAAACGCAAAGCAATTTTATGATTTGGGCAAGAAGCTATAGAGCACCAAAAGAGACAAACTGGAGGCACCCAAGAAATATTTAATGTATATGTTCAGTGAAAATTCTTATTCTTATACTTCTGCTTAAAAAAATGGAAATTCTTATATACAACAAAGGAACAAATTTCTCAAAATAAATACCCCATTTCCTTGACATGTTCCTCATGCTCCATTTGAAATAAGTAATCATTTATGTTCAGATAGTAAACCAACAATTCAAATCTCACTGATAATTTGAAAACTTGTGTGCCACAAGCTAATGTTCAACGACACCATTTAGATCGCTATTCAAATAGCAACTAAGAGTTATGAGGATTTCTTCTGTAACAAGGGATCGGAAATGACCTGAGGCTCAAAATCTTGTTTCGAGTAGCGGGCAAGCATCTCTTCGTACAATTCATACCTAGTTGTCATTCGAAATCCCCACTTATCTTTCACTTGCCTACAAAGGTTAAGATCCATGTCTGAGATTAACAAACCATCCCTGTGACGGGAAAGCGATGGTGTGCAAGAAGCATCTGGGGCTGAGATATAACTAGAGCCATAAAAGTGGCCAAAATCTGTGTGTGCTGGCTTCCCGTCGCCCGAAGTGAAAGCATTGGGGAATACCTCAGTGCCAACACGGTTGATTGACCCAACATAGTAACTATTAGCTATTGCAGCATTACGAGCCTAAAAAACCATCCATTGACATGTCAACCAAGAACTATGAGCAAAATAAAATTATCAATCAAGAAGCAAACTCAGATAAGTGAAACACCAAGTAGTAGAAAGCAGTATGTTTCTTGTGAAAATCAGCTCACAATTTCAAGAAGGAATAAGTTTATAACAAGTTTGAAATATACAAAATAAAAATTGAGTAAAAAATACCTCAATTGGCCACATTGGCTCGCTGAGTTCACCAACGGTGGCAGAAGGGTTGAAAACAATCTCTGCACCATTCAAGCCAAAAGCTAACCAATTCAGTGGATGGTGCCTGCCGTAACATATATTAACACCAACCTTTCCATAAGCTGTTTCAAACACAGGATGCCCAGTATTTCCTTCCATATAATAGGTGCTTTCGTTAAAGTCCCCAACTCTTGGTATATGGTTCTAAAAAATGTTGTCATGACGACAATGTGAGAAATGTGCATTTGTAAGATAAACTAAAAAAAATAACAGCAGATGGACTAATCAGTTTACCTTCCTATGCTTGCCAATTATGTTTCCATGATTTCCTATTACAACTGCAGTATTCCACAAAGTCTCTCCATGATTAACATCCCTCTCAAGAATTGGACTAACAATAACCATATTATATTTCTGAGCAAAGTATTGAAGATATTGAGTTGACTCCCCATCAATGGGCTCTGCAAGTTCACACCATCTCTTCTCCCGCGTACAAAAGGCAAAGGGCATCATCCATGCTTCCTGAGTTTAATTCATACAAATGTAGCTCATATTTTATAGGGCTCCAGGTGATATCAATCAAAGAAAATACGTCAATTAATAATGCCTTGGTTAAGACATACTTGCAAGCATAATATATTCACTCCTGAAGCACCAGCAGCATCAATGATTGGTCTTAACTTCTCAAAGATAGCCCTCTTTTGGTCTGAAAAGGGGGCAGTGGTAGGAAGTGTAATAGAGTTTTGAATAAGACCAACCCTAACTACTCGAGGTTCTCTCAGCAGCTCTTTGTCAGCACAAAAACAGAAAGCCTGTAAGAAGTTATGAATCAGACTAGCAGCATTTTTTAATTTTTTCTGGTTGAAAGATAAACAGGGTTCTAATACCGATCTTCTAAAGATATAATGCATGGTAGTAAACGGTTTACAACATTGTCCACTAAAAAACATAGAAAATAAATTGAATCAGCTCAAGCCATGTAGGTAAACAATGAATATGTTTTCCATACATGATTTTCTACAGAGACTTTGGCTCCACCAAAGGCCACATCACCAGTTTTCAAAATTTCAGGTAAACAGGATGGTTAAAGAGAAACATGATACAAATTCATAAACAAAAACATAAAAACAGCATAACATGACAGAAACTGCCAATTTGTCAGGGATTTAGTAAAACACTAAAGCCACTATTAATTTGACTTCTCATAGTATTCTGTATATAGTAACACCAGCCACCCCAAAATACTATTTGCACACTGTATGCTTCATATATGTGATTTTCCTTCAAACAGATTTACTAATATAGTCTTTTTTCCTTGATCTAAACTCGATAAATACAAAATTACTTGGAAAATAAGCATTTATTAGTCCATAATTCTGAAATTAACATATTAGTTAAGAAAATAGCCCCACCATGTACGTTAACTAGTAGCACTACTATGTAGGGCTCAGCTAACCAATCAAGTAAAGGCTCATCAATGTGGGACAACAATTTTGAACTTTTAGTATGATTTGGTAAGAACTTTTAGTAGACATCCTTCTTCACAAGAAGCGATTCCAGAACATAGTTAACAACTTTACAAGGTTTGTCCTGTTTTATAATCTACCGGAGCTAAACAGAGTAAATATTTAGAAACGGAATATGATCACTTCATATATATGAGAAGCCATAAAACCAATATTATTTGATTTTCTGTTGCATACCTTAAAGACTAAAGAGATCCATCAAGCATAATATGGCAAGTTTTCAAAACAGGCCATCCCTGAAAGCTCTACTTATCAATAAGATGGCTAACTTTAAAATAACCTCTTTTTATTATTTTCATGGGAAGATCACCATTATCTGTGAGCAGCCAATTGTCCTCTAGAAATTCCTATAGACACTATTCACAAATAGCATAATACTTAAGTTAATTTCCATATAAACATTGAAATGAAACTCAGACTATCACATCGTCAAACAAGGGTTAGTCTATATAAACATCCACTCATTAGTGATTACTCGTATCCATGATATGTCACTCAGGTTTTTATCCTAACACCAAGATTTCCACAGTTATTATCACATTACTATCTGTACCATATTGAATATATTGACGCATTCAAGAAGCTCTTGAGCACATAAAAATAAGGAATTGCAATATGCCCTATATAACGAGATTGTATACGTGGATTGCAATAACAGTCCATGAGTTCTTTGCCTACCTGAAGATCAAAATTATTTACTGATGAAAGCCCTTTAGCTGTTTCTGAAAGAGCAATTGTTTCAACCACCCGACCACAATTGAGTCCCAAAAGCAAGCGTTTGACTTCCTGTAATATGTTAATGATATGATTGGAAAATGGTATAGTAGATTTATACGTGATTAGTATACATAAATGAGCATGAAAAGTGAAAACTAATTAATTCAACTTCTTCAGATAGAAGGACTTAAATAGAAACATAATCAACAGTTTCAATCCAAACAATGAATGTATAATTATCAATAATTCCACTGACACTTATAAAATGAGATAGGTGCCTGTTTCATACTCACAATATTATAATAAGTTCAAAACCACCTCTAAAAATTAAAATATATGGAAACATACAACACAATATAAAATACTAATTAAAAATATATATAAAAAAAATGAAAACAATGAAGCAACAACATTTCTAATGAATATGACCCCCCAAAAAAAAAAAAATTTCTAATGAATGCTTCGTTTACCAAACAAGCATAATAAGAATCTTTAACGTTTGAAACAGATATGATCTAAGTTCAATTTTAGGGTTTAGGATTCATATCTTCAAAATAAAGTTGATGTTTTCCATTTTTTGATTTTTCGTATTTTAGATATGGTGGCAAAATTACTAGCATATGGCACTTGAATTCAATTTACATACCCATGTGACCTATTTACATCCATGTATATATATAATTGGGATTCAGTTTCATAAGCAACCAGAAATGAGGTACCGGATAGTCCAGGTCGCTTCAATGTATGTGCGTCTAAGTAGATAGAAAAACCAGACTTATGGAATCCAATTAACCCATTTCGGGATCAGCTCTCCATATATATAAATACGTGTGTGTATCTGAAACATGCTCGATCTAAATAAAACAAGCGAAAGCTAGCTCAAACTAAACCTCGTTGACCTCGAGACACTTAGAACACAATAAGGCAAATAATTAATAAATTAAACACATCAAGTTCATAATTCATAACTGAAAATTCAAACCCGGAACAAAATGAAAAGGTGAAATTGACCTGGAATATGTGGGGTTTGAGATTATCGTGAAGAAGGTGATGAAGTGATTCATAGCCACAAATTGAAACGTCCTTAGAGGTATTGGTTTGTTGTTCAATTCCTCCGTTTTCTGAATCAGTCTCTTGTATTGGCTTTTCCATTTTTTGTTTCTCCTTCTGAAATGAATCTTATGGGAGATGAGGAAGACTGGAAAAGTTAAGATGATGACTCCAAAACTGCATAATGATTGACTGAATTATTTGAGGTAAAATTATATATCGGTCCTGCAACTGCTAACGTGCTGGTTATAATTTAAATATATAAATTCAACTGTAAATAAAAAAAAAAAAAGATCATTTTAAATTCTTTTTATTGGCATATTTACGTAATAAAGGTTGAATAATTATTAAAAAAAGTGTTAAAAATATAATTTTTTTAAAATTATCATAATTTATTCAAGTGGAATATTTTTTTTACATTTTAATTTTTTTTTTTGAAGTTTTAGTATCTTTTTAATTAAGAGTGATAATCTACGGTTAATATTAAATTTGTATTTATTTTATATTATTTTTTTATATTTTAATATTTTTTATGTTAATTGATATATTAAATTTAAATAAGGTCAAAACCATTAAAACAAAACTGAGAATATATTTTAAAGTGTTTGAAGCTATCTATTATTCTTCCACAACGTAGAGAGACAATGTTACTATTGTTGTTGAAGATGTGGACGTTATAGTAACAAAGTGTTCGAAATATGTGTACATCGTAGTAATTAAATAAAGTGTCTGAGAAACTATGTTACAGATGTTGAAGACGTGAACCTCATAATAACTGGATAAAGTGTTTAAAATAAAAGAAATATCGGAACAACATTATGTACGACGTAATTAAGAAAAGTATAAAATATTCTACTCGAATTTTTTATACTATTTATAAGTCTGACGTTATATATAAATGTCAAAAGTTCGATCAATCATATCTGTAAATTTATGTAATACTTATATATATATAGGTAAGATAATTATAAAGCAAGCTAAGATTATAACATAAATTTCTAATGATGCTTAGGTGACAAATTATCTAAAAACAAAGCCCAAGACTTATTTTTAATTCATTAAATCTTAATTAAAAATATTATTCTTTAACATCAGTGACTTATCTATTTTTATTTGTGTATATCCTATTTATCTATTATCTAATCCCATTTTTGTCTCTTTCTTCTTCTTTTTTTTTGTTTTTTCCTTCAGTCCGACCCATTTTTTTTCCCACGTAACCACAAAGTAGTTAGTCTTGCAAATTGAATAATTGAACATTATTGATGTTTTTTTAGTTATCTTAATGAGATTAAAGAAGAAGAAGAAAGAACTTAGCCTATTTTTTTTTTTTAGATAATTATAACCTTAGCATTAGTATTTTATTTTAGATAAATAAATGAGAATATGACAACAGTACTTTTTTGAAAATTGTTTGTTTTTTAATAACAATATATATATTTTTTAATTATTTGAAGCAATTTTTGACTAAATAATTGAAACTAATAATAATAATATTGTTATATTTTTAAAATTTTCGACAAATGGGAAAAAACCTCGATTCCTTCAAGTAGGACCTGATTTTGTTTTCTATTGCTACTAATGTTTGGTTGGGTATAATGGGATGTGTAATGTAATTAATTCAGCACATTATATTGTTTGGTTTGTCCAAACACATGTAATGTAATGTAATGTAATCAATTACATTACAAGAGGGAAAAAGGATTACACATGGGAGGAGGGAGAAAAGGATTACATTACTGAACAGTGCGTCCCAACCAGCCATCCCCGTGCGTCCCAGCCGTGCGTGTGTGTCCCAGCCCCGTGCGTCCCAGCCCACCCCGTGCTTCCTCCGCCATCGCGTCGTCGTCGCCGGCCAGGTCTCGCCATCGCCTCCAGCTCGCGTTGTCGTCGCGGCCACCTCGCCTCCAGCCGGCCAGCAGCTCGCGTCGCCCCCTCCAGCAGATCGCGTCGTCCGGCCAGCCCTCGCGTCGCCCAGCCCTCGCGACGCCCAGCCTCCGTGCGATTTTGGTTTTTTTTTTAATTATATTTTTTATATGAAATTGTATTTCTTTTTTTAAAATTGTATTATTTTTTATTAATTATTGATATAAAATTGTATTTTTTCTGAATATAATTTTTTTAAATGTAATTTTTTTTAAATTGTATTTTTTATTAATTATTGTTATAAAATTGTATTTTTCTGAATGTAATTTTTTTTAAATGTAATTTTTTTTAAATTGTATTTTTTATTAATTGTATTTTTTTCCTAAAATTGTATTTTTTTTATTAATTGTTGTTATGAAATTGTATTATTTTTGAAATTTTATTTTTTAAAATTGTATTTTTAAAATAATTATATAATTTTTTTTTTCTATTCCATTACATTACAGTTGTCAAATTAACACTGTAATACTGATTTCTTTTTTGATTACAGTGACTAAACCAAACACTGTAATCGTAATACTGATTCCTTTACATTACATTCCATTACGATTACGATTACAATTACGATTACATTTAGCGAACCAAACGCCCCTTAAATATAATACATTTGTGACCTATAAAACTAATTTCAAATTATAAAATTTAAAATTGTATTTCAAAGCTAAAATGTTAAAATCATAACATTTAAAAGTAATCAATTATCAGAGATATAATTTTTTCAGGATCAAAATCGAATGATTTTCTCAGGATCATTAGCACTGGCAGCTTTGAAATTTAATTCTAACAATTTAGTTATAAGAATTTGACAGTTATTTTTATAAGCAATCGATTTTTTTTATTTTTTTTTCTGTAATTAGTCATGCTTCATCTTTATCACTTAAACTAATTGGTTTGGGTTTGAATTATTCAATATCTCCAAAAATATACTGCTTTATTTTATCAATACTATTAAAAAATAAAAGATAATTATTGATTATAATGGCAAGAGCAAGAAATAAACTCAATCTTTTATTTTGAGTAGAAAAGGACTTCTCAAGAGATAATCCTCTTAACAGGTGATTTGGGGTTTGGTGAGTTGAGTCTATTTAGCCTTCCTCCTCTTTCCTTCGCTCTTTCCTTCATTTCTCTATCTTTCATTCCAAAAGAGATAATCCTCTTGCTTTACAACTGTTTCCCCTTTAAATATATAGCAAGTGCGTATAAAACGTATTGCTCAAGTTTAACAAATAATTAATAATAAGGGTATTATTATCTTTATGTAAAAATAGATCAGACAAAAGAGAAAAAAATATATTTTATAATCCCTTCAAGTAATAATAATAATAATAAATACATAATTATTAATAATATATATATATATATACACACACATTAATATTTATAAGATGCGTTTATTAAACTGCTCTATTTTTTCCCCATTAACGTAGATATATTTTAAATCTAATGACTATATATATTCAATACCTTAACAATAAAATTAAATGAGTAAAAGAATCTTTATAAAATAATATATAACATTCAATAAAAGCACACCTTCGAAATTAATAACAAAAAATTCTTAAATTAATTATATTCACAAATTTTATTTTAATACATCATTTATTTTTTATAAAATATAAAAAAAGTAGTGGGCCCTTATCCAACGGACCAACAGGGGTCCAAGGTGCCGCCTTTGCTTATAAGTTCTTACTTAAAAAGATGAGGATAAATGGATAATACATCTTCATCGTTTTAAGAAACATAGCCTGTTTTGACAGCTTTAAGAAAAATCGACTATATTTATCTGTCATTTATAATACTAAAAACTAATATAAAGAATAACATTCATTTGAGCACATCTCATTAGTAATTTGAGCGCATCTAATTAGTATAAGACGTGGTAATTTTTTGTAGAAAAGAAGAAAGTGATATTTCGTTCTGAATATTTCACTGACTTGTATTGCTTTGTACAGATTACATGAATTTATAATAGAAACAAAACGACATAAAAGGATAGTAATTAAATACAAAGATTTCTACCATATTATGAATAATCTTTACCATATTATGATTTTATTTACTTTCCTATTTCAAAATGAATCTCAACACTCCCCCTCAAGTTGGTGCATACATGTCCCACATGCCCAACTTGTCTAAAAACTTTAAGAACACTCGATTTGATAAATGCTTTGGTGAGAATTGCTATGTTGATAGCCAAATTCTTTCATAGACTTTGTGAATTTGCTTGCTACTGCAAAAGTGGGTTTTGGGTTTTCAGGGGTGGCGCGATTTGTGGGTGTGATTTTGGTCTGATTTCTGTTTGATTTTTGTTGGGTTTCTATTTGAATTCTGTTGGGTTGCTGAGCTGAATGGATTTGATTTCACGGATATGGGTAAGGATCTGTTTATCAAAAAATCTGATTGGTATTTGAATGGAACTTTGGAGGCTATGGGCTACTTGAATGAGCAGCGGCGGCAAAAATATGGGAGATGGGTCTCTGTTTGTGGCGTGACATTAATTTGGTGGATCTGGGATGCGGTCTGGTGGATCTGGTGCGTGGCGCAACGCTGATTTGGTGGATCTGGGATGCGGTCTGGTGGATCTGGTAGATGCGGTCTGGTGGATCTGGTGCGTGGCGCAACGCTGATTTGGTGGATCTGGGATGCGGTCTGGTGGATCTGGTGCGCGGCACGACGCTGATTGGGTGGATCTGGTATGCGGTCTGGTGGATTTGGTGCGTGGCGCGACGCTGATTTGGTGGTGCAATGGATCTGTTGACGGATCTGTTTTGGTTGACGGATTTGTTTTGGTCTGTTTCTGCGGTGGTCTGTGGGATCTGTTTTGGCGGATCTGTTTTGGTCTGTGGTCTGCGGTGGTTTGTGGGATCTGTTTTGGTCAGTGTCTGCGGTGGTCTGTGGGATCTGTTTTGGTGGTGGTCTGTGGGATCTGTTTTGGTGGTGGTCTGCGGTAGTCTGTGGGATCTGTTTTGGTGTTTGGTGGTGGATTTTGGGTGGTGGACGGTGTTTGAGTAGCGGTTTTGGGTGGACAAATCAGTTTGATGTTTGGTGGTGGATTTTGGGTGGTGGACAGTGTTTGAGTGGCATGTTTTTTTTTTTTTTCTTTTGGGTGTAGGCATGTTTTTTTTTTTTTTTTTTGGAGTTTGGTTTATAATTTTTTTTTTCTTTTCGATTCACAGAATCCTAATCGGCTCTGATACCATGTAGAAAAGAAGAAAGTGATATTTCGTTCTGAATATTTCACTGACTTGTATTGCTTTGTACAGATTACATGAATTTATAATAGAAACAAAACGACATAAAAGGATAGTAATTAAATACAAAGATTTCTACCATATTATGAATAATCTTTACCATATTATGATTTTATTTACTTTCCTATTTCAAAATGAATCTCAACATTTTAACTATATTTAATAATAAGATATAAAAATATTATTTAGTAAAAATTGTTACATAATTTTCTTTTTTATATTTTTATAAATGTTATTATTTTTTATTATTATAAAAAGATAACTATAAAAAAAATATTAAATTATATGATACAAATAATACAAAAAAAATATAATATAAATATAAATAATATGATATAATTATCACCCTATTCTTTAAACTCTTAAACTCTATTCTTTAAATTTGGACGAGCCATTTTGGAATAAAATAAATAAATATATTTTGATAAACTAAAATTTAAATTTTCTGTATCATAAATATTTTTTATGAGAATTGCATTAAACCTTATTTTAATTATTTTATTACCGACATAGGAATAAAAATAAAAGAATTAATAAGAACTTTAAAGACCAGAAAACTAAAAAAAAGGAAAAATTAATAATATATCTTGGTCAGTTAACCAATGATGGACAGTTTCGAGTTGCAACTTGCAGCTCGACTTTCCTTCCTTAAATAGAATTAGCAGGTCAAAAAATCTTGCTTTTTATGGAAAGAACCGAGAGCTTCCTAATTCTGAGTATTTTCATCGAACATCTTTGGTGTGAAGAAGAATTTTATAGGAGTTGAGAGAGTCCGAGAAAGGGAGGAAAAAATGCAGAGTTATGAGGTGCGTGAAGAACAGAGTACTACTCCAGTAGTGTCAACGAGCACCAGATTGAGAGCAATTGGATCTGACCCTTTCTTGGTGGTTTGTAAATGTTTTAGCGTTTTGACTGCTCTTACCGCCATCCTCTGTATCGCTGTTAATGTTCTCTCTGCTTACCAATCCTTTAAGAACGGATATGATGTACTTTCTCTTTCTATAATCTCAATTTATGTGGTGATATTGTTTATGTATTTATATGAACGACGAATTTCTTGGTTGATATTTTTTATCGGTCGTGTGTGACGTGAATTATAGGTTTTCGATGGAATATTCCGGTGTTACGCAGTCGTAATTGCGATTTTCGTCGTTCTGGCTGAGACGGAATGGGGCTTGTTTATCCAGTTCTGGAAGGTTATTTATTGGATTTACTTCAATCTAAGTTTTAGTGTCATTATTTGTATTTAAGCTGCTTGTATTGCTAACAATTGAACAAAAGTTCGATTCAGCATTTTAATTTTAATTTCAGCTTCAGCTTATGAATGAATTCTGATTTACTTTTAAATATTGACTGAGTGATGATTATTCTATTTTCCCTAAATGATTGTTCTATCAAGATCATAACTAAGGACTTAGAATTTGTTGCAATGATACTGAATACAGTCTCTAACGTGAGAAGACCATGTGATTATATTTTTGATATAAAGAAGTCATATCTCTTGCACCAATCAGTCTGTTGATATTCTCTTATATTCCTTTCTGTACTTTTGTAAAGTCATCTCTAGTACTGAGCTAATTTTAGTCTAATTTGTCACTGCCTTAACGAAATACAATAAGGTGCTTCTGTTTTAATTTTAGTTTATATTAACGTATTGCAGGTACTAGAGTATTGGGCTGGAAGGGGTATGCTGCAGATCTTGTATGTTTTCAGCAAGAAAATTTCCATTTTTGTTACCTTTACTTTTCAAGTTCTTATAGGTTCTTAAAATACTGGATAAAGCATTGAGATCCAACTTGCTAAATGGCTCAAAGTTGACTAAACTACAAAATTTTCTTTAAGTACAAGAGCTAGTATTGTTTTCCAATGTTAAAATATTATGTTTTGTGTAAGCCGTAAGGTAACAAGCTGCATCTTGTTTGTGCAGTGCATATAGGATTAAGTCTGTAATTTTGTGGGAACACCTTTACTTATTGAATGAGCATTACAACTGATTGTAGGTATGAGTGAAAAACAAGTAGAACACCTTAACTTATTGAATGAGCATTGCAACTGATTGTAGGTATGAGTGAAAACGAGTAAAGGATGCTTACTTATTCTTCCTAAAAATAAGTTAAAAACTGATTGAGATGTAGAATTAATTTTCAGTTTATTCTAGTTTTTACTTGGGCAAGTTTGATATATGTTGCACGCATGAAAGTAGTGACCAATATTATGTTTTGTGTAAGCCGTAAGGTAACAAGCTGCATCTTGTTTGTGCAGTGCATATAGGATTAAGTCTGTAATTTTGTGGGAACACCTTTACTTATTGAATGAGCATTACAACTGATTGTAGGTATGAGTGAAAAACAAGTAGAACACCTTAAATTATTGAATGAGCATTGCAACTGATTGTAGGTATGAGTGAAAACGAGTAAAGGATGCTTACTTATTCTTCCTAAAAATAAGTTAAAAACTGATTGAGATGTAGAATTAATTTTCAGTTTATTCTAGTTTTTACTTGGGCAAGTTTGATATATGTTGCACGCATGAAAGTAGTGACCAATAAATCTTAATTCAGTGTCTGATTTTATCATTGTTCTCTCAAGTGTTGCTGTGATGACTAGAGCTTTCCCAAACTATTATAGTGAGCGGAAGGAGTTTGTTCTTCTTCAGAATATAGCAAGCTATATGCTACTTGCTTGCGGTGCAGTCTACTTTATCATGGTAAGCTAATGGAGAAGCATCATAAACTTAGAAGGAGAGGTGTGTGTGCTCATTTTATGTCTTTCTACAGGCTTCTAATCTTCTATGCTTGTTGGAGTCTTTTTTTTCTTTCCCTGTTTTCTGAAATGCATGCTTGCCTAGTTTTGTTACCAAAGTTTGTTCTGATCAAGCTGATTGAACTAGACACTTGTTCCCTACCTGTCTGCATATGGTTCCGGTCATTAATTTGTGATGATGGTTCTTGAGCTTGGAATTTTTTTTCTGTCTTTTTACCATTTTTTCTGGGGAGTGGGGTAGGGGGTTGATTTTAGACATTGCTGTCTTCAGAACTTGTGCTCAACACTTATAACTTTGATCAATTTCTGTATTTTCTGTAACATTTTAAGTTTATAAAAGTAGTATATCCTCTCTGTATTGTTCCATTACCGCAGTCATTTTTTATATTTTGTTCACTTTCAGTGTACTTGGCGCAGAGTCTACTACTATTTTTTCCTTTTTCTAGTTGAAAACTAATGCTTGTGGAACTTGTTCTCTTTATCAAATTTAAGGGAATCCTTTGCATTGGTTTTATCAAACGAGCTCGCCAAAAGAAAGAAATTTCAAAGGATCAAGCAATAAAGGATCTGGAGGTAAGCTGTTGCCCTTAATTAAGTGGCAACTTCTCAGTGTTTTCACCATTCGAGCTAGTTTTTATATACTTACAAATTGTTGCTAGCATTTTTATTTATCTTATTGTGGGTCACTACTCCAATCAATAATATGTATTTGTGCTACTTTTGAGTTTAACACCTTCGTTTTCTTAAAACAATAATATTTTGATTCTGAAGTTTACTCATGTTAACTTAATGTTGTTTGCGGTGACAGAATTTGGAGCGACAAAGAGAGCAACTTGAACAGTTGCTTGATGAGGAAAGGGTCGGATAATACGTGTATCATTAAAGTCATTAGTCCTTTTATTTTATAAAATCACATTTGTTCTTAAGTTTTGCTTGAAACTCGTCTGTTACATTATATTATTTTTTTTCTCGCTCTTTTTGTGTAATTAGTGAAGAAATGTGTGTTCCTCATTGACCGTTTGCACCGAATGTGTTCTTTACTTTACAGTCGAAATTCTGGCAAGTTATCATCTTTGAGAAAAAAGAATGCTTTTCATTAAGCATTGCATAACGAAAAATACATCTTTGGCATGTATGTGAAGGAGCCAATCTAGTACGGTGGTACTTCTTTCACCATCGAAGCAATTAAGACAATAACTCAGTACATGTAATTGAGAGTTTTGCGGAACAATGAGTAGTTAGGTTGGCTCTTGTTTATTAATTACATGTAATTGCAAATTTTCATAGACGAAATTACCCTTTTTAAATTAACATTTAACCATTATAACACTTGTGCCCACTCAAAGAGTTGCCCTCTGTGCACCGACATTTAACCATTATAACACTTGTATCCAGAGTTAAAAGACAAATAAGAGAGCAAAATTGTGATTGTCAAAAGAGCTACATATCCTAATATCATGGAAAACTGGTGTATAAAACAATAAGATATCTGAATATTATAGCAACATTTAAAACATCTTCATTATCTAACTGTAGAAGCTTCTTTCCTAATACCCACAAACAATTTCTACTCAATTTTGTAGTGGGTTATGTATCAATTTTCTGTTTAACAACTAAATGAACGTTAAGACATAAATACCACAACGATCAAACATTGGGGTATAAAGTGTAATTAATTCTATGCAAAATGTTTGGATGGTAATATTGTCATTTTTCACGATAATAATTCATTAATAATTAATTTATTTAATAATAATGGTACAAAGTAATAATTAATAATATGGATAAAATAAAAATTTTATATAATTTTTTTATTACAATATCATTATTCAAATATTTAGTCGAATCATTGAATGCATAAACAAAAAATTGATGATCTTTTAGAGTTCGTTTTCTAACGTGTTCTATTTTTAAGTTCAACTTTCTTGTGTTTGAAATTATTTTTTTAGTTTGAAATTAGTTTTTTAGTTTTTTCTGAGGGCTTGTGTTTATACGTACGATGCACGAAGTCTAAGATGATCAACCTGAGCTAAATAGCTTTTAGGATGAGAAATAAACAAAAAAGTGATTATCTTTAAGGACTTTTTTTGTAATGTGTTCTGTTTTTAAGTTATATTTTATTGTATTTGAAACTAGTTTTCTTTTAAAATTTATGTTTACACGTATGACGCAACAGGTCTGAGATGATTGACCTAAGCTAAATAGCTTCAAGGATGAGAAATTAATTTGTCGATTGATCTCTAGGTAACATTGATAACCAGCTTCAATGAAGCACATTACAAGGAGAATTCAAAAACTGAAAAGACAAAACTAGCAGCTCAGAGTAAAGAAAAACTAGAAGGAAAATAATAATAATAAAGAAAACGACACAAACGACAATGAAATTAAAACAATCATATAGTAAGCAAAATAAAGGCTATGCCCCTGCATCAACGACGCAACAAATGATCATGTCAAGCATGTACAAAGAAATCATTTATTAAATTTGCTTTGGTTCTCTAAATTGCCTCATAAAAGTACCAGTGGAAATTTCAAACTTCAATGTGCTAACTCGTTATGCAAAACCAATGTCTCTAGCTATATATTCATTGATCATATGCGTTGTGTACGATGATAAGTTTGCTTCTCTAGTTACGAGCTTATGCTAATGGTGATGGGTTCACTTGATTTTTTATTTTTTTTATTTTATCATTGCTTGATTTAATAGAGTCAATTGTAATGCAATATGACTAGTCGTATAATAATTTTTCTCATTTTATTTTCCTTTCCCACTTTTTCATTGCAGTAGTGGCTGTATGATCTCAAGATTATGCTACTCTTTATCTCCATTTCAAGCGGAGAGGGTTTGTTCGTCGATCTCTTCTCTTCTCTTATCTTGCACAAAGCTTAAATTACTTGAACAAGGTCAACAACTTCATGGCCATATTATTGTGTTAGGTCTTGAAAAACACTTCATTCTGGTTCCCAAACTGGTCACTTTTTACTTGAAATTTAATTTACTTGTTGATGCTCATATTGTCACCGAGAATTCAAAGGTATTGCATCCTTTGCCTTGGAATCTTCTCATTTCTTCGTATATTAAAAATGGGCTTTTCGATGAAGTTCTCATGGTCTACAAGCACATGTTAACTAAGGGGATTAGACCAGATAATTTCACTTACCCATCTGTTCTCAAGGCTTGTGGTGAAAAAATGGATATAGATTTTGGGAGAGAGGTTCATAAGTCCATTGTTGCTAGCTCCCAAGAGTGGTGCTTGTTTGTGTATAATGCATTGGTGTCTATGTACGGGAGGTTTGGGTTAATCAATGTTGCTCGTGACGTGTTTGACAAAATGCCTCAAAGGGACTCTGTTTCTTGGAATGCACTTATATCTAGTTATGTCTCTAGGAGGATGTGGAAGGAAGCTTTGGAGCTGTTGGAGGGTTTTGAATTTAATTTTGTAACTGTGAACATTATTGCTGGAGGATACTTGCAAACTAGGAATTTTGAGGATGCACTTGGGCTGCTTTCACGAATGAATAGTTGTGGTATTCGGCTAGATTCAGTGGCATTCATTATTGGGTTGGGTGCTTGTTCGAACATCGGAGCCATTAGATTAGGACAGGAGATTCATGGTCTTGCAATTCGTATTGGTTTTTTTGAATTTGATAATTTAAAAAATGCTTTAATTACAATGTATTCCAGGTGCGGAGACCTTAGGCCTGCCTGTACTTTGTTTCAAGTGATGGAAAGCAAAAGTATAATGACTTGGAATTCTATGATTTCTGGTTTTTCTCGCATGGATCGAGCTGATGAAGCGTCATTCTTGTTCAGGGAAATGTTAATGTCTGGAATTCAACCAAATTATGTTACAATTGCCAGCATTCTTCCTCTATGTGCTCGAGTAGCAAATCTTCAGCACGGGAAGGAGTTCCATTGTTATATCATGAAATGTGGATGGCTTCAAAATTATTTGATGTTATGGAATGCTCTTGTGGAAATGTATGCAAAATCTGGAAAGGTTTTTGATGCTAAGAGAGTATTTGACTCATTGACAGAGAGAGATGAAGTCACATATACTTCCATGATTGCAGGATATGGGATTCAGGGTGACGGTAAAGCCGCACTGAGGTTATTCGACGAGATGAATACGCTAAACATCAAGCCCGACCATGTAACCACAGTTCGAGTTCTATCTGCTTGTAGCCATTCTGGACTTGTAACCAAGGGCGAAGAACTATTTGAAAATATGGAAACTGTGTATGGCATAAATCTTGTATTAGAGCATTATGCTGTTATGGTGGATCTCTATGGGAGGGCTGGTCTGTTATACAAAGCAAAGGAGATAATCACAAAGATGCCATATAGTCCTACTTCTGTTATGTGGGCTACTCTTATTGCATCATGTCGGATCCATGGAAACGTAGTCATAGGGGACTGGGCAGCTCAGAATCTTTTGGAAATGAGGCCTAAAAATTCAGGTTACTATGTCTTAATTGCTAACATGTATGCTGATGCTGGTTGTTGGAACAAGTTAGCAAGGGTAAGGTCTTTAATGAGGGACATGGGCGTGATGAAGGCGCCTGGTTGTGCATGGGTCGGCGTGGGCAATGAATTGGTCCCTTTCATGGTGGGATGCACAACAAATCCCGTCATCCAGGACATTTATGTATTGCTAGATGGATTGGCTGAGCTAATGAAAGTTGATGCTTGCACTGCCCCTGGAGATTTTGAATCCGTTGATGTATTTGAGTAGTGAGGATAAAAGGCTCTATATACTAAACCACTTGCAATAGGAATAAAGTGCTCTTATCTAAGAGTTACAAGACTATTAGCACCCTGCACTCTCAATCTATTGATATGGTGCGACTTTATAACCGAAAAAAAAAGAGGAGACTTTTTTGGTTTGAACATATAACTATTATTTTTCATTTTTATTTTAAATAAGATTCAATCTGATTGAGATTCAAAATGAAGCTAGCTTAATATAACAACAAATCCATGAAACCATCCAGAAAATGACAAATACCATTGAAAAAATAATATCGAAGAGAATTTTTTTCACATAAAGAATATCAGGATATTAAAAACTCAAAGAAATAAAGGGCAAGTTTTCAACTAATTAAGATGGCTTCTAATAGTTTCAAGGAGTTCATTCTTCAGCAGCTGCGCTTGCAGCACTGAGATCCACAGAAAGATCTAGAGCCTGCTTCAATACAAAGAAAAGAACAAGTCTTAGTAAAAATCATAAATAAATAATCGAAATAATAATAATAAATTAACAAAAAAGCATTTATGAATTGGAAGAACATTGGTGTGTAGTATAAGATCACCTTTCCAGTGATCTTGCTATACATAGCAAGCACATCTTTAACTGTCGACTCAAAGTGTGTAGTTGCATCATAACTCTGCATGGCAATTATTGAATCTGGTTAGAAAGTTTCTAACTTAACCTTGCTGCGAAATAAACTAAATATCTTTACTAAGACAAATATGTTATTCTGACAATGACAACAAAGTGAACAAACATGAACAGGTTTTGTCTACGTACAGCAGAAATGTAGCAACCGTCAGACTCATCATTGTTTGTAGGTACAAACATGTCATAAGTGTCGTAAAATATCTCGTCTACGGAACCAAGTAGGTCAATCCCAGGCTTCAATTCTACTTCAGGATTATCGGTCTCTGCTTCTGTTGAAACAAATGCAATGTACTTTTCTTTTGGAGCTACGTTATGAGCATAAGAGCAGCAGAACAAGTACCTACGCACAAAAAAAATTGAAATTAATAGGTAAAAACTACAAGGAAGTGCATTATGCTGGTTCACTTAATGGTTTGGCGCTAAGATTCACTCATTTCATGTTTCAAGTTTGGAATACACCAAGTCATATACATCAGAATACACAAATAGACCTACAAAAATAACTTATGAAACAAACATGAAAGAAATTGCTAGAAGTGCTTTCAAAGTCCTGAAAGCGCATTTTATGCTTCGTGATAGAATCACAAACTAATAAACTATGTGCTTCTAGCTAAAAACACTCTACTGAAGTCACTTTTAATATAAGCACAAGCAATAACCAATGTCATACACATCAGAATTTGCAATTGCTAAATTGCATTCCCAGAAACTGTAGCCACTAACCTCATGAAAAAAAGATACATTAAGAACATAAATAAAAAGAAACACATACATGTCTGATTTACGACCAAGTTGCTTCTGTGGTAGAATAACTTGAGCAGAATGAGAGTTATTGGTATCAGGAATAGGGTGGCTCATTATACATATAGCACGAGCCACTTTTCCAACCTTATTAACCTGCAAATAATTGTTGTTTTTTTGCACAAAATCGATGGAGCTTTTTCGATCACAACAATTTGAACAAGTTTAGGACATACCTTATCAGGTAGATATGATGGATCGCATACAACTTTCTTACATTTAGCAGTTTCACCCTCTGAAGTTACTCCAATTGCTTTCCCACTATCATCAAACTCTACCTATCACCAAAAATAGTTAAATATTTGGATCGGATATGTTGAAAAGCAATCAGAGTGAAAGATCAAGGTTATGTTTGCTTATGCTTTTGAGATATGTAAAAGCGCTTCTGAGAACAAATAAGCACTTCACAACCAATTGCAAAGACAACTGAAACTGTTTTTAGGACGCAAGGAATGGTGACCATATATACCTTACATCCAGATTTGTTGAGCATGTAAGTTCCACCATAAACAGCACTTAAACGTGCAAATGCCTGCACATGACAACTTTCTTATCAACACACAAGTAATGAATATGGCCTGCAAATGCACAATATTACTGATGGAATCAAACCTGAGGCAACTCGCCGAGTCCATATAGTGGATAGATATAAGGAGACCCTCCTTGAAAACGAGCCAAGGACTCTGCATATAACTTTTGAAAACAGAAGAAAAAAAATATCCTATATGGTAATATAGTCAATGCAATTTCTTCATAATATAGAAAATTTTATAGAAATTGCACCTTAATTTTCTTCACAAATTCCATGGCAGGTTGATCCAAATAAGAATCATTAATATGAAGAGCCAAGGCATGACCAATGAAGTCAATTGTATCATCCTCTAAACCATATTTCCTACCAATAGGAAAAAATAGGATTCAGAAATTAACTTATTTACATGGTCAGGGTTTCAGGTCGATTTAGTTATGTAACTATACATAATGCAAAAGACAGACAAAGCATACCTTATAAGCTCTCTAGCTGTAACTTTGGTCAAATCCAATCCTTCATGAGATTTGGGATCATTCTCATCATAGTCTTGCACATAAATGAAAAACTTCCTAGCACGACGCTTTTCAAACAATCCCATCAAAGGCGATTTCAATGCTTCAACATCATTTGATGGAACCTTGTAAATCTGAAAAACAGTAATATAAAATGTATATGATTTTTACTGAGATGAACTTACGTTAAGAAATGTAAGAATAAAACAGTTGGAAACACTATTACCTTTCCTTTATTATAGACAAAACTACCATCTACTGCTTTGAAGTTCAAATATTTGGTTACATCTGTGTGGATTAGGACTCGAACCAGCGTACCATTGGCCATCATGAACTACAAGAGAAAGTACATGTTGAAAGTAAATTAATTAATGGTTTTGAACAACACAGAATGATGAGACATGTTTTGAAAATGGTTTTCCAAAAGCCAATGTTTGTAGTCTTACAGACTTAGGGTCTATGTGTTAATGTGACAAAAGAGCTTTTGAATCAAACTTGATTTTTTTCTTCCAGAAGTGCTTTTAGGTCTCAAAAGGCACATTTTGTGCACAATCACGAAAGCACTTTCTTCTAAAACACAAACACAAGCAAATATGCTGCTGGATCATCCTATAGCAGGTATTAGCTTTTTACTGTCTTCCAAATATAATTGAATCAATATTTTGTTTCATTTTATTTTATCGTCAAACCAATAAATACTTATTTAAATAGTAAATACCTTAGGTATCATATCAACATTGTACTCCCTACTTGACCCCAATTGCTCTGTAATCTTGTCATCTCCCTTGAAACGCTTCCAGAACTATAAAAAAAAAAAAAAAAACAGAAGCAAAATTAAGTTTAGAGTGAAATAAGATGACATTAACACAAAATTAGAATGTATTTTTACTGAAATTTTAATTGATTAAGGTTGGTTTAACCACCTGTGTAAGATTAAGAGAAGTTGATTCCCCTCCATAATAGTCATTTCTGTCCATATGCAGTACCTGATTCAAAATACAAGTTATGCGAAGAAGTGGTAACACAGATACCATAAATAAATTGTAGGCAACAAATTAAGAACATAAGTCATAAGTCAAGTCGCACTAACTACTGATTGTATCGTTGGATCTATAAAAAAAAAATCATGAATATTAGCCACTTAGGGAAAATGAAGATCAAAATTGTATTTAAAAATACTAATTTTTAATGCAGACGTTCATGTGGTTTTAATTGAATGAAATATTTTAAGGATATTTGCATTAAAGTGAGCTTTCACAATTGAACAACAAAAATATGACTTTTTTTTTTCTCCTTAAAATAATATGAAATTGGTTTTGAAATATATATAGAATAATTGGTTATGAAATTGGTTTTGAAATAGTCAATGAAAAATAATTATTGGTTGCTCACTGACATGGTCCATCCGTACCAATTAACAGCTATTTTATCTGGCCTCATCATATTTTATTTGGACTCAGAATACTCGAATACTCTCAATTAGTTGAAAATCTACAAAACTGAAAAAAATGGACATTTCTAAAATTTTACGAGTCAAAATAAACTCATGAAAGGTTAGAGAAAAGATATATATGATACTTGGAAAACAGTGTACAAAATTCATATGAAACCATAAAAAACACTATAAAAAATAAGAATAAAGATTCAACAGACACGTTCTCTTCAGGATGTATTGAAAATTTGTTAATATTTAAAAGGAATAAAATTTAAGAAAATAGAAATATAAGAGGATACTTTGAGTCCATCAACAGAAAGAAGGCCACTAAGAATGCATTCTTTGAGACCAGTCCCTAACACAATCACGTCGTATTCTTCATCCATATTAATCACACAACAATATCAAGGAAAGATTGAGAAATTGAGTGAAAGAAAAGATAGAGAGAGATTGGTAAGAGTGAATAAGTAAGATAAAGTAGGAGTTTAGTTTATTGGAACAAGTCTTTAGCCGGAAGTGAGGTCCTATTTTCAGGTTTGCTTTTACCTTGTCTCCCTTGTTTTTCAACTTTGCATATTCTACAATTTTTTGCCCATTAATTTTTAATTTTAAACCTATATTATATATATAAAAATTTGAATCACGTTTTATATATTTTTTTTTTTACAAAATTATTCTTATATTTTAAATTATTGACATTCTTTTAAAATATATTATATTCAACTATATTTACTAATATAATTATAAATATATCAATGCTATATACCACAATTTATGGTTTATCTCAAGTTTAGGTACCATTTTATGATTAATAAAAAATTTACATTGTGGGTCATATTTATTACAAAAAGAAAATCGCTTACAATAAATATCCAATTAAAATGTGTCAAGTAAGTTGTGTTTTATCGATATAAAAAACTTTTTCCTTATAAATATATTTTTAAGTATATTGGTAGTATTAATATATTATTTAAAAATATATCAAAAATTTGGATAAATAAAATTTAAATGATAAAATAACCATATCAATTTATAAAAAATAATTCTTTGTTTTACAAAAGCTAAGCTTTTTTTTAGTGTAAAATTGAATATTAATTATAGTATAGCTATAGTTTTTCACTTACTTATCAAGTCTATACAATTTTATCTATATAATTTAAATATTAATTATAATTTAAATTGAAGATTAATTATAATACAACGTAAATTCTTTACTCATTCTTGAAGTTTTTACAATTTTTTACTCACATATCAAATTTTTATAATTTTTATCCAAATTAATTGCATAATATTTTTTTTTCTTTAAAGCAAACATTAATATATATTTTTTATCTTTTAATTTTTGGAATAATAATATTATTTTATTTTATATGATAACTGATTAGTATTCGGTTTTTGAGAAATCATGATAATTTTATTATTTATACTAAAAATAATACATGATAATTTATTATTTATAAAAGTGTTAGTTTAAATTCATGTAAAATGAATACAAGTACATTTGGATGGTTTTTATTTATTGCATTATATATTATTTGCAAATAATATATAGTTTCACAATTAAATAAAATATTCATGGTTAAGAGACCAATAGCTAATACATTTTATTAATAGAAATTTGTATTATGGAAAGTGTAGCAAATATAATAATCTTTTGCAATCTTTCCTTATTTGAGTTTTTATTGAAATAGATGTGATTGATTAGTTAAGCTTTAATTATTATTCTTTAAGTTTTATGGAAATTAATAATCAAAAATTAAAATCTATTTGAAAATAAATTCAAAGATGATAAGAATGATTTTTGAATATTTACTCGGAATTAATTATCAAAATCTTTTTGAACATAACTTCATTCATGATATGATCCTTATTTCAATTGTATGTATTCTTTCAAAGATACATGAACAGAGCAAAAGTAGAAGTAGGAATGAGAAAATAGCAGTGACAGCAATACATAAATAAGTTTAAAGAAAATACCTACTTTTTGATACCGTTAGATTATTAAAAAGAAAATTGGATTTATCACAATAGAGGCCACTATGTGAGTTTTAATAACTCGTGAGAACAATTTTTTTTTAAATAGAGAATAATATTTCAAGCATAAAACTTTGCTACATTTGTGAAAATTTATAAGAATTATTAGTACTTTAATTTTAAAAGATTAACTCAATGAATAGAGATAATTATATTTCTTATAAACTCTTTTATAGTATTATCAATGTGGGATAATTTCTCTAATATTTTCTTCAAAGTGTGAGTTTTTGTCTCTTGCAAACCTTATTATTTTGTATTTTTAACTTATTTACTATATTATGTTCTATTTGGGTTTTTTTTTTTTTTTGCAAGGTCCATTAATTTTTTTTCCTTAAGGTGAGGTCCAAAGTATTTGATTCATTGATCAACTGAAGCTCTGATACCATATAAAAGTCTATAAAAATGATGAGAATTCTAATATCAAAATGTTAATCTAATGAGTAGAGATACTCATATTTCTTATGAACTCTTTAAGAATATTATTAATATAGAATAATTTCTCTAACAATTTTGCTGTATATAAAAGTATTAAGATTTAATTTGAATTTTGATAAAAAAAAATTATCATTATTTTTGAGTCAAAACGTTACAAGTTCTATTTTATTTAAAGAGGCTATAATTCATAAGTTGTGCAAAAAAAAAAAAAAAAAAAAAAAAGATAAAATTTGATAACATGTTGTGACTTTCAAAATGGATAACAAGGTAGCTATTTTTTTGTTAAAAAAATAACTAGATTACTAATATATAAAATTCAATGCATAAATCATAAATGTTGGATGTGTTAAGAGTTAATGTGAAAGAATTTTTGATAGTGATGATGTAGTTTCTCTTTAGTGCGAGGGCCCCTATGTGTGATCATTTATATGTTATTAGTTAGTACAAATTATAATCTTACATTAATTGAACGAACAAGATGTCAAGATTTAGTCCATTTTCTATAAATTGAGCAGTGACAAATTTAAGAAGATTCTGCTTTGGGAATTAACAAGATGTCAATTATTTTGTCTTCGTAAAATAACTGTTTCATTTCTTGTTTAATATTACTTTAGTAAATGAAACTTAATTTTTATTCTTTATATTACTAGACAGTGCTTTCTAATTTAAAATTAGATAAGCCTATTATGTTAAAAGTTTTATATTTAGTCCTTATCATATTATAATTACAAAATTATTTTTATTTTATTTTGTTGAAGCCATTTTGGACTTAAATAATATTTTTTTATATCTGAAAATGAGCTTATCCTTATTTATTTATTGATTGTTATTTAAAAAAAATTAACATATCATTTGTTTTTGAAATTTATGTTTTGCATGTTCTTCATATATGTTAAACTTAGACCTAAGCTATATAATCATATTTTCAGCTTTAGTATTTTTATTAATTTACAGTAAATTCAAAATTTAATCATTTTATTAGTTAATGTTAGTTATTATAATTTTTAGATGTTAGTTTTTGAATTATATTCTTTGTGACTATTCCTTTTAAATAAATAATTACACAATTAATATTGGAAGATACTTGAATACATGACTCAAATATACGATATTGTAATATAAAGATAATTGGTGTTTATATTAATTCTAAAAAAATTACATTTTTAATACAATAATTTAGAATGAATAAAAATAAAAAAGCTTATAATGATATTTAATTTAAAATAAGTAAAATAATAATGCATAAATTACACCTACAAAGCAAGTTGGCTTAAGTAGTCATGTTATAATTAACACATCCAATAATAACACTAAATATTATTTTATTTTATTTAAAAGTATAAAAAAAATTAATTTTATATTTATTTTAAATATATTGTAGAAATTAATTAAAGATAAAAATTTAAATAAATAAAATAATTTACGTGCCTTGTGCGTGCTTTTAACCAGTTTAAAAATAATAGTTTGAAATTAAAAGTTAGAGAATAAATAAAACAACCAATTTATTTTACACATTCATTCTAATTGCTACATTGCAATTTGCGCTTGCGTTTGAATTTTAAGTTCAAAGAAGATGAATGTCACGTTGACTAATTAAGCCAAGTGAGGTTTAGTATTGTTGTAGGATTGTAATTTAGAAGCTTCATTTCCATTTAAAGTTAATATCACACATAGCAAAAAGTGCATTTTCACATAAAACTTCAAATGAACTTGAGCAATAAGCATTCCAACGAGAGCAAACTTGGATTATCCCACTACCTGAATTTTTCCTTTCCGAGCAAACATGAGTTGCATTATCGATGATAATTATCTAGTATTGCTTTCTAATGAAACAACTTCTACTAAAATCACTTTTAACAGGAACACAAGCATTCGTCCCTCAAAACACCAACCATACAAATGCAGGGAACAAACGGAAAAAAATAAAAAAACAGAAATGTAGAGCTGATACTGCCAACTATTATTACCCGTTCATAATCTTCATGCATATAATAAGTTCAACTCCTGAAATATAACCGATTAAGACTTCATACGATACAAGTTCTCCGACTCTGAGCTTCTAATCATCTCAACTTGTAAGTTGTAACTAGAGACGAATTCATAATTGAAGTGGCAGAATATGATTGGAAGATAAAGTGGGTCCAACAGTTTCTTCCGATCAAGGTCTGCCACGTCACTTGAAAAACGCACCTCAAGTTGAGACCAGGAGAGTTCAGATGCAAGAATAACTTGTCACTGTCACAGAAAGCCTCATCTAACAGATTCCTAAGGAATATCATCTCAAACCATTCAACAAAGCAAGCCATAGAGAAAACATCACAAAAAACAATCTCTGATCAAGCCTTGCAATTGAGTTTCTTATCCTTCAATCTTAAATACCAGCCTGGATTCTCAACAACCTAGTTAAACTTATTTCAACTAGTAACCTGTCTCCACTTTTTTAAAGGGAGTCAATCAAACATCCACAGAAGTAACTTATGAGCCTAGAATTTAGTGGAAAATCACACGCCTCAAGGATCACAATTTTTTTTTTAACCCAGCATGTCAGTGACCAATATGAATATAGGATACTAACATAAGCACATATTAGAGAATCATGACCTAACTCAAATGTGCAATGCAGGAAATGAAACTCGTCAAACAAAATATTCTGTGCCTTCAAGCTAACCCCCCTTGCGTCTGTGTTTAAGTAACCCAGAAAAACCACCTTGCAGCAATCTAAGTTTCGGAATTGAAAAGCCTAGCATGCTATACCTGCTTCCAAAAAATCAGCTAGGTGTTCAGAAAAATCAAGTAATTATTAATAGTAATTTAGTAACGAACAAGAAAGGATGGACCAAGTTCAGGTAAAATTAACAACTCTCAAACCATCAGGCATGCATTGGAAGCACATATATACCATACCTTTACATAATAGCAGCTAACAAAGGTTTTCACAACATGTTTAACTCAGTCTTATAGAACACCTTGTCAGTCTATAGTTCGCATTTCACAGCATTTCATGGTATTCCAACTATAGAAAACTCATTCTGATAGGAACCCAACAAAAATTTGTGAATAAACATCTACACAACCTTACCAGGATACATCAAGTCCATTAATTCCACTAACCAAAGAGCACCGTTTCTAAGTTGTCTACGATGTTTGCTTATTTGACATTCCTCACCAGAACATAAACTAACAAGAGATATCAGCAATTTGTATGGTCAAAACTAAAGGTTCATTTAAAAGTTAAAACATGTTATCTTGAACCAGGTCAAATCCTATTGAGCTTGAAATTAGAACATGACTTGCATTACATAATAATCTCCTCAAAAATATGCAAAAGTGTAAAATGCTAAAACAACCGAGAGCTATCAAATGTAATGCAAAAGAACTCTACACCACTACACATACAATATAAAAGGAACTACAACACATCATTCAGCAAAAGTTACAAAAGTGCCTCTCTTACATTATTAAGAAGCCTTAGCCTTGTCATCCCCAACAGCATTCAGTATAGGCAAACTGCTCAAGAACTCATCAAGACCCTCAAAAAACCCAATACCTTCAATATTATCTTCATCCCTATTCCTTCTCACATTACCTCCACTCGTCCCCGGCACAGGCTCCTCTCCCTCATTACTGAACTCCTTATTCAAATCTAATCTACCCCACTTTGCCTTCCCTTTCTTCTTCGCGGCAACCCCACTCGCCCCTGTCCCCACTCCAGCTCCAGAAGACATCACTTTCGACACCCCATCCGGAACATCATCACTGCCCCCGTTTTTAGTTACAGCAGGCGTCCTCTTGGCAACTCTTGCCGATGAACCCCTTGACTTCAAATTTTTTGCCCTACTTTTCCCTTTCCCCCAATCTTCATCAGAATCATCACTCTCATCTGATATCTCCACAAAAATGTCATCGTCGTCATCATTGTAAATGAACTTTGGTGCTGATCTTCCCTTCTTTGTTTTCGGTTGTAAAGGGCAAGCAAAAATGGGCGTAAATGGCATCCAACTAGATGAAGAATCCCCTAAATCTTTAGCATTCCCAGAAAACCCCAATGGGAAAAATCCCCAAGAACAAAAGTAAGCATCCCCATTATCCGTCACCGGCGGCGACTGTATCGTAACCGCTTGGAATGCCCTCTTGCAGCTCTGACAAAGAAGAGCACACTCTTCGTACCCCTTTGGGTACTCATACAGAATATAACAGTACGGACATGCCGTCCAGAAACTCGGTCCGATTTCTGAAGATGACTCACCCTCACCCAGACCAAGACCCAAACCCACCCCCGGACTCGCTCTTGCAGGTGGAGTTTCATACACCTTAGTGGGCTCTTGCTCATTCATTCGAGTCGTCGGCCGAATTTGCTGAGTCGACTCCGCCACATTGTTAAGATTCGGCCTTTCTTCTTCATGAGTCATCCTAGGGCTTCTTCTCATCTCTTCTTGTTCTTGATGTTGCTGATGATGATGCTCTTGCTGAGACTGTTGAGAATTTAATGGCGCCTGAGGTTGTAGCTGTAGTTGTGGATGAAGCTGCAGCTGTGGTTGTAGTTGTGGCTGCGGCGGCAGCTGTGGCTGTGGCTGAGGCTGAGGTTGTAAAAATGGAAAATGGTTTTGTTGCTGTGGTGGTGGTGGTTCATGATGCAATTGATGGGTTAACGCAGAAGGAGCACCAAACCCAAGTCGAGAATAGCAAATATTCAACTCATTATCATAGAGAACTTTCTTCGAATGGTTAGAGAGCACAACCCAAGCTTCAGAAACCAAATTAAAAGCCTCATCAGCAAAAGGAAGACGATTAACATTAGGGCTCAAAAGAAGAGCAAATCGTCGATACTGAGAAGCGATGAGTTCTAGGTTCTGAGTATGGCGAGGGACTTGTAACACAGCATAATAATCGCACAGTTGTTGGTCATCGCCGATCCGAGAGCTACCAGCAAGAAGTACTTCAGCCAAAGCGATAATTTGCTCAGCACCTTCAAGTCTCGGGTCAGATTCTAGGGCACGAATCGCAAAGCCCCGAGTGCCATGAAGGTCACGAAAATTTAGAAGCTTCACGGCTGTGCTAAGCCATCGCTTTGCTTCGGAGTTGTTATTGTCGGGCTCCATTGTTTTTTTCTAAGTCTCTCGCTCGTTCTTTCACTCACTGAGTCACTGGTTTGGGCTAACTAGTTCGGACATTGTTACAGGAAGAGAGGCAAAAGAGAGTTAGAGGAGTGGACTTTTTATCAGTTGGACGAAAGTGGACACTGGTTGTGCAGGAATTAACCATCATTTTTCGTATCGTTGGGGCAATTGCTTGATGGGTATAATTGGAATTGGAAGTGTATGTAATTATTTATTTATTTTGGCCGAAAATTGTAGGTGTGTGGGAAGTACATCATGTGGTGTGAAATGTGATTTAAATGGTAGGATTTGTCTTGTAGTGACGACTGACGATTCAGTAAATGAAGTTTGAGGATGGAATAGTAAAAAGGCTGTTTGTACCTCTTCATTGTATCAATTAGCCCATTGGGGAAGACTACAGGAAGAAGATGAAGCATGAGGAGGTAACGGCACAGACGGAGAGGTGTTGGGTTCGTATTTATAGCTTTCATTCTTCAGTTCCTTTTATAATTTTTTAAATATAAAATAATTGATATGTTATTTATTAATTAAAAATAAGTTAATAGAAGTAAAATGATGAAATAGTTAAATAATTTTTTATTAATTAAATTATATCATATAAATTAATATATATATTAAATTATAATAAAATATATTTTTATTTTAAAAATTTTGTATGGAAGTGTCCTCTATCGAAATGGTTTACTAACTTTAATTAGAATAAATTATTCACATATGAAGTATGTTATATTTCACATGTGCTATATCAATTGTGGTGTGTTTACTCATCGTAAAGGAAGTGTAAAGAAAGAAGGAATGTTGTTATTCTGTTATTTATTTTTTAAATATACAGTAAAAATTGAATAAATTTTTTTATAAATTTAAGAGTTATTTTTATTGATTGTTTTATTACTTATTTATTGTTATTAATTCTCTTTTTTAAATTTATAATATATAATTATAAAAATATTTTTATTTTAATATTTTATATTTTTCATTATTACATTTAAATGGACATTTAGATCAATTAATAATTTTATTATAATTATTTAATAAATATAAATAAAATAAATGAATTATATGTTCTCTTTCTTCTCCTTTTTAATTCATGTTCATTCCTATTTTGATTAATTATTATTATAAATTAATAAATATATCATAAATTAATCATTTTTATAATTAATTATTATATTATATTAATTTAAATTAATTATTTATTTTATTACTTCATCATTTATTCCTAACTATAAATAATTTCTACTTTAATTAGTTGGAAATTTAATCCAATAATTTTGACACAATGAGACGTGTTAAATAGGCACAAAATTTACAAATATGTTTGTATTAACATTAATTATGGTATATTGTGTTTATGTGTAAGATTTTTTTTTTAAAAAAATATGTAATTTTTAAATTTTATGTTACAGGTTACTCATAATTAATATAAATATAATAATTTAAGTTACAATTATTTTTTTATTATCATAATATAAATATATAAAAATTAATATTATTATTATTAAATAAATTATTATTATATTAATAAAAAACTAAATTGTACTAAGTTAACATTTCGTAAATTTATGTGTTATTAACGATATTATTCAAGTAATATATCGAAAAAAATAATTTTTTTTTAAAAAAAAAGAAACTTTAAAATTTCATTCTTTTTATTAATAAAAAAAAATATACTCACACATTTAAATAAGAGTTAAATTTAAGCTCTCAATAAAAAAATAAATTAAGAATCTAATTACCTAATCACAAGTGATTAAAAGTTTATCACGTTTAAAAGATGAGATACCAAAGAGGCAAACAAAAGTAAAAAAGATAAGTATGAAAAGAATATCATAAGTCTTGTCGTGTAGTTTGACCAACCAAACCACATAAAATAATGACAATATTGGGCAGTGTTGAAATTTCGTTACAAGAGTTTGGTAGTCGGGGAAATTATCACTTTTTATTATTATTTTAAATTAATTATATTTCTCATTTTATTTAAAATTAATATAATTTAATTTTAATAAATAATATATTTTAGTAATTTTATTTATATAATTAAAACGTTTAAAAATAATTAAAATATATTATTTATTAAAAATTAAGACAATAAATATATATTAATTTTAAATAAGATAATTAATATATTTAATTTTAAAAAAAATTAATAACTCAAATATCCACTCGTCATTTGTCAGTACTCAGTAGTCTACGTGCCAACATTTGAGTTTATAAAGAACGAATTGAAGTGTCACACTAGTGGTTGACCACCAACAAACTTCTTCTTCTTCCACCAACAAATTTAAAATAATTTTTACATTTATTTTTTTTTATATTATATATGTAAAAATATTTTTAAAAATTAAATAAATAATTATTTTTTTTAAAAATACTAATATACAATATAATATAAAATATATGAATACAAAATTATATAAAATTAACATTTTTCTTCATAGCACATGAGGTATTATTTGAAAGTGAACAATGTTTCAACCAAAACACAAACTTATGTAGTCTATATTTCAAAATTTATAGAGTTAGAGTCAATAAATCTCGCATGTGAGATTTGTTTGATTATTTTTTTTATCTTATTTATATATTTTTAAAAATTTAAAATGTGAAAAATACGTCTTTAGAAGTACAATCTTAACCATTAGGAACGCTATCAAACTCTCCAAGTCTCCCTCTATCCATACTTGGTTGACACAATTGGCCTTGAGATGAGAACAACTGAGAAATTAAATCAGTCCACGTATGATCACATAATTAGCTACTAATTATTTTTTTCTCCCTCGGTGATAATTTCCTTCGATGAAAATTTGACATGTGAGCTGAGATTCTCATATCTGTTGATAGCATTGTTAAAAAAAAAAAAAAAAAAACTAGAGAGCCCAACTCCCCATCATAGGCCTGTAGCCTTGAGTTAAAGACTTAAAATAGAAAAAATTAAGGTGTAAATATATTTTATTAAAAATAATTTTTATATGTATTAATAAAATAATGATAATATTATAAATTTATTTTTTAATGTAAAATAAAATTATATATTTTAATATTAATTATTATTATTTATATTATATTATTAATTTTATATATTATTGTATTATATTAATAGTTTAACTCTATAGCCTTTGTGTTTGAAATTGGGCCCGGATGTCTTGTCAGGAAACTATTAACATTTTTAACTTATTCTAAAAATACAAAGAAAGGTTAAACTAAGTAATTTTGTAGCTGTATATTAATAAAAACTAATTATATTAAAACAATATTTTTTATATATTTAAATAAAAATACAATAATTTTTTTTTTTGTTAACTTCACTATATTTATCGATAAATAAGAATGTTATTAGTAAAATATATGTATTTAGTATATATTATATTTTATTTTTAGTTTTAAATTTTTATTATGTTTTTGTTTGATATTAAACATATATTTATTAATTTTTTAAAGTAATAAAGTATTAAAAATTAAACAATTATTTCATTATAAGAAAAAATTCGTTATAAGGTGCAATAATATCAAGACTTATTATAAGGCTCTTAAACTTAAAGTAAAATAAAATAAAATATTATTAAAAGAATTAATTATCCTAAAATTAAAACTATCTGGAGTATGAAAAATTTGAAACACAAATGTAAAAAAATAATTTTTAATTATAAAGTAATTAACATTCATTTACTATAAAAAATAAATTTTTAATAGAAAAATAAATAAAATTACAATATAATATAATCATTTTAATTAAATAAATAAAATTGATAATATGAACAAATTTTCGTAATTAAATTTAAATAATTTTGTCTAATTTATCTTTAATTATAACATTATTATTATTTTTAAAATAAATAAATATTTTAGCTTATGTTGTACTTTAAATATAAAAAATCAAACCATAAAAAAATACTATTATAATCTTATTATTTATATTCCAATTTTTTTCTTCATTTGTTTACGTTGTCATTTTTTATAACTCATTATTTTAAGAAATGAAAAAGAAAAATTAATTTAAATGTTTATTTTTTATTTGTAAAAAATTTAAAAAATAAATAAGATTTCTATAATTTTTGTGTTTAAATTTAAATAATTTTATTAAAATTTTCAATTAATTAAGAATAGTGTGATTATTTTAAAAATAAATATGTATTTTAGGTTTTAGCTTGGTTAGGACTTACAGTATAGAAAATTAAACAATAAATAAAAATCTTATAGTCGTATATTTTATTTTTCAATATTTTTTCTTGTTTACATTTTTTTAATTTTTTAAATAATAATAATATATTTTTTTTAATTTTTAACCCATTAATTTTAAATAAAAATAATAATTTAAATATATAATTTTGTGTTTTAAATTATGTAAAATTTATTATAAAAAAATAAATTATAAATAAAAATTTTATGATCTTATTTGTAAAATAATGTCCTCATTATTATTAAATAAATATAATAATTAATAATTATAATTTATTAATTAAAATAAAATTTTTAAAATAAATTTATTTAAGGTGGTAAATAATATATATATATATATATATATATATATATATAGTAATAATTTAAAAATTATTTTTATTTATAATGAGTTATTATGTTAGGCATAAAGGGTAGTATAAATACATTAACTATGACAAACGTATACAAAAGTTCATTATTTTTTTGGGTTGGATATTACAAGTCTATTTACTATTAATAAATATAATAAAAATTTAAAATTTACAAAATTGTCACACTAGCTGAGTAGTGTTTTTTTAATAGGGGTAATATGGACTTTTTAATTTAACAAAAAGGAGAAGAAGAATAAGACAGTTTAATGTTACTCGATAATTTAAGAAAAATTCTTGAAAAATCTTAAATTTTAATCGAAAAATCTTGTTAAATAATTTAATATTTTAAATATAATAAAATGATAAATTTAACCCTTTTACTTAAAATTAAAAAATATATCACATCCCCCACATCCCACCTTCTTAAAAACAACATTTCTTTAAAAGATTCTCATATATCTCACCTCTTTTTCTTCACTCACTTCCATCTCCATATCTACCATCAACAACTTTAAATCCTAACTCAAAATATTAAAAATGAAGTATATATATATGAATGATACAAAAGAGATGAAATTTTTTGAAGAAAATGGAGAGAAAAAGAAATTAAAACAGGTATATAATTGTTTTCTGCAAATCGTGCAGTTACCGAACATATCATGTATGTTCGGTAATCCCTACCGAACCATTTTAAAATTGGTACTTAAAATTTTGATAAGGTTCGGTACCACCTACCGAACCTTTTGTAAATTTCCCACAATCTCCTACCAAACCTTTTGGAAAATTTCCACAATTTTCTATATAACATCTGTGAGAAAAAAAATAGTTTAATTTTTATTCACAAGATTTAGCATACGAGTTACAAGATATATAAAGTATTGACTGCACTAAATTATTTAATACAGATAGAGTGAGATATGTTATATATTTTTAAGAAATATTATGTATTACGTAATTTGAATGTATTAATTTTTGTTATTTTATTATAGATATTTATTTCAAAAGAAGAGTTGATCTCATAAACGAAGTCTAATGGGATGGTGATTGTGATGAAAAAGTTTGACACGGGTTCAAATGGTAGGAGACCTAAGATTGACTTTGCATATGTAAGAAGTGGAGTCTATCGTTTCAAAGTAAAACCTAAGACCCCAAAGATAAAAAAGAGGATGAGAAGGAGAAACGAATTGAACGAATTGGTACAAGAAAATGTAATTGTTTGTTTTCTTTAAAAAAAGGATGATAAAAAATAGTTCTCATTGGAAGTTGAAAGTTAGTTGCGGTACACATAATCAACAATTTGCACGATATCTTGAGGGTCATTCATATGTCGAAAAACTCAATAATAAGAGATGAATTTGCTAGTTGATATAACAAAGTGCAATGTTAAGCCGAAACACATTTTGTATAGGATGAAGCAAAATAATGATCAAAATCTTAGTACAATGAAACATATATACAATGTCCGTAAAAAATATAGGCTTAAAGAACAAGATGGAATGCCAATTTTCAACAATTGATGCATTTATTGGTTGTTCACAATTATATGAAGTGGCATAAGAACAATGATATTGATGAGGTTACTACATATTTATTTTTTGCTCATCCAGTCTCTATTGATTTATTAAGAGTTTTTTCTCATATGATTATCATGGATTGCACATACAAGACTAACAAGTACAAATTGTCGCTTCTTGAGATTATTGTGATTACTTCTACAAATATAACATTCTCTATTGCGTGTGCATATCTGAAATTTAAAAAAGGGGATAATTATCATTGGGTATTGGAAAGATTGAAATCATTGATGTATACAAACTCTATGCCAAGTGTTATCTTAACAGATAGAGAAAAAGCTCTTATGAATGCAGTCACAGAAGTGTTCTCTACATCTGCTCACCATCTTTGTAGATGTCATATCTCCAAAAATGTATTAGAAAATACAAAGAAATTATTCAATGATAAAGAAAGATGGAAAAATTTTAACTATTTTTAGCATAATGTTGTATCATCCAAGACTTTTATTAAATATGAAATGACTATAGAATATATTGAGAATTTTTTTTTGAATGTTCCACACAACGAGATCTTTCAAGTTTTGAATATGCTATATTTGAGAAAGCAATTGATACAGATCATGGTTTCCAAACAATCGTGTCTTCGAGTGGGGGCCCAATTCACAATAAAGAGAAAGTTACCAGTTAAAAGAACTCAACTAATTGCGTCTTCATCATATATATCTCAATTGCCTATTGAAATCAAACCATTTGTAAGGAGATTTAATGACGTATCAGGAGATGGTAATTGTGGATTTATAACTATAGCCATTGGACTTGGATTTGGAGAGGAATCATGGCCTCAAGTGAGGTATGACATGTTCAATGAAATACAAAATCATTAAGATGATTATACTTGCTTGTATGATAATCTCGAAGTAACGAAGGAGCTCGATCATAAACTTTCTCATTTCAATAGAAGCTGTGGTTATGAAAAATATATAACATTATCAGACATGGGACATATCATTGCTTCTACATATAATGCTATTGTTGTTGTATTCAGTTTACATGGCTTATGAACTTTTCTCCTTTTTTGGTCTGAGCCACCTACCGATCATAAGATAATTTCTATGTTGATGAAAATTATTTTGTAGAGGTAGATTTAATTTTAATATTTATAGTATAATTGTATAATTAATCATACATTACAGGTAGATTTGCAACATAAATTTCCAATACTACCTATACATTTAGCTTGGCATGTATTTCATAAACCATTAGCACAAGGTTAGATTACACTATATGCAAAGTAAATTGAAGATTACAATTCATTACAATCATTGTCGAGTAGTATATATACAAATTTGAATATTGTAGTTGACTTAGATTGTGATGATTAGTTTATTTTATATTAAGAGTTAAACCATTGTAAATATATGAATTGATTATTATATATTTTGAAAGAAACAATATATGTCATTAAGTAGAAATAGTTGATATTAATGTGATAATAAGCGTTAAAAAAAATAAATCGAATGCCATTAAACATCAAGTACAAATAATAATAAAAAAATCAACATGGCTGATGCGCATCTGTAGCTAATAAACTAACACATCCTTAAAAGATTTTTTAAATATTCTTGAATTTCTTGTACTATTTTTTGGATGGTTGCTCTTTTCCTTTTGATAAAGCTCGCTCAACAATATGTAATACTTCTCTCACACCCTAATAAATACAAAAAAATTAAAAATTAATCGATATAATAGAAAAATAAAATATTAGATTAACTATTATGTTAATGAATACTAATAGCTCATTCAGATTGTAAATGTTGGATTACATGGTGAGTCATCGTCCTACCACATGTTAATCTATGTATTAAGTTTTGCACTCTCACATGCGATATATTTTCATACCATTGCATGTAATATGAAGAATAATTAGTTGAGAGATTAACTATTGCATCTCTGGACTATTGAGATAAGACATGACTATCCCAACTTGTCCAATACTAATCTACAAAATGAAACTCTACCTTATATATCTTAGAGTTGGACCCTCTATTAACTTTAAAATGCTCAACTAGAACAGGTGAAATACTCTGAATATACTTAAATTAGGACAGCATCCTGTGGCTATGATAAGGTTTGACGATTTCTAAAAAATGAATGCATCAGTAAAAAAACGTTATCTCTAAAATATCGGTGTAACATGGATCCCAAATAATCTGACAAATCAAAGTATAAATATAATGAATTTAAGATACAATACAAATAACTAAATAATTTAATTAAAATTAAAAACATATAAGAGTAACATACATCATATGTTGTTAGATCATTGAGTGTCTTTCTCAACTCCTCTAACAGCTTCTTGTCTACAGAAGTACGAGTGTACAACCCTCAACGCTATACAAGTGGAAGTTGACTATTGTAGTCTGGGTTTAGAGATGGAGCGCATATGAGAATATGTTCGTAAATTCATACTTGTAGCAAAGTCAAATATTCAGATATTTGCTTGACATCATATCGACTAGCTGTCCCAAATTGTCGGTATCAAGCATACTGTCTATATCTATCAATAATGTCAAGTAAGAAACTAGAATACTATTTCTAGTTCTATCAACAAAAAATGTACATCCTAACAGATGTAGCAAGAATGTCTTAATCACCTGGTCATCTTGTCAGTCACTAGAGGAAGTAAACAGAGTTCTTAACCAACTTAGTTTGACATATAATCATTTTTGACTCTGTTGAGACTTTGCTACATCTGTACTAACTCCTAATGCCTTCACAATAAGTGAAATAGCATCACTCGTACTTAATTTCTTTCTAGTACAAGCTGTTCCTATAACCTGAAGGCCCAATAATTGTTGTATATCATATAAAGTTATAGTCATCTCACCAAATAACATGTGAATGTTGGTTTTTGGATGTCATCTCTTAACATATGTCAATATCAATATCTTGTTTGCATGTTTGTATTTAGCATGGCATAACGAAGTTAGGCCTGATTGATATATGTGATGCGCAAAATGCTGATTATGGGATTGATTGAAATCTCAGTCACTTTATCCCACAGAATAACCAATAGGTCTTAACAATTCACGATCAACCTAAAAATAAACAAAATTACAAATAGTTAAAAAAAATTAATTTTAAATCGATAATAACATTTTACAAATGAAATACTTACAGTCTTATTCCAGATTTTATATGCTATATGAGTTTTAAAACTCTTCAGCACCGATACATTCTTTGGACCAATTTGAGATGATGAGGTGTCTTCGTGAACTTCATCATGTTCCACCTCATGCTCTACTAAAGTCTTAAAAGTATGGTCATTTGGCCCATGTAAAATGCCGTCCACAAATTAGTCTGATCCTTTATAATCTCTGTGAAATAATCTACAGTCGTTTTTTATTTTATATATCAGTCATTCGACTTCATACAATTATTTATTTCTTTTTCTATGTGAAGCGATTTGAGGTTATTTACTCATACCTCAAATAATAAATTAGTTGTTAAATGAATAAAGAAATCACAAAAAAAATTTAAAAAAATTCGAAAATATCATTTTATTGCAAATAGGTATGTTCTGTAAGGAAAACCGAACAACACTGTTAGATTGGTACGCCCTATCGAACAACACTGTTAGGTTCAGTATGCCCTACCGAACAAAACTGTGAGGTTTGGTATGCCCATGTCGAACAACACTGTGAGGTTCGGATTCCCCTACTGAACAACACAGTGCGATTCAGCACCCTCTACCGAACCTAGTATTCATCTTCTTCCTTCCCACCTGTGAATTCCTAACACCCAAATTAGCGGATTTTCTCTCTCTCCCCATTAATCACTAAATTATATAACCATCTTAATCAATTAAATATGAATATATAATCTAAATAAATTAAAACAATACCTAAAGATTTGATGTAACGTATTCTGAAATCTCGTGTGTGTTTCTTCTCACTGGCGTGGTGTGGTATGAGGTGATGGCACGTTGCTCGGACAATGGCTAGGTGCTAAGACTTTGGCGCGGTACTCGAACGATTGTGGTGGTAGATGAGCAGCGATAATGCTAAGTAACAGTCCGATAGGGGTAACCTGTTTAGTAGGGATATGTGAGTATAATTAGAGTGAGATGTGTAAGAGTGATTTTTGGAAATAATTTTGGTATTTTATGTATTATTAATCTTTTTATAAAATTTTTGTACATCAAAGAGTATATTTTGGGATTTCTCCGTAATTTCTCGTAATTTAATTACTCAAAAGAAGAAGAAAAAACCCCTAAATCATAGATGTAATCGAGTCTGCGCAAGAGAGGCCATTAGCTTTGAAGACTCATGGAAATTATGGGTTTTGGTCTGGAGTTGCTGTTATGGCAAGGACTGAGTTACCATTGACGAAACGGACGAAGGTGAATATGCGATGGGGTGTGAACTTTTCGGCCAATTTGGGTGTAAAGTTGCCATATTTGACAGTGAATAACATTGGCATAGAGAGAGTTCTTGATGTTGATAAAGAGAAAAAAATGACTGTTGACAATAATGTGGGTGATTTAGAATTATTGAAAGGTATGTGTTTTATGAGAAGTGACTTGGAATTGTTGGAGAAAGAGAACAAGGAGTTAAAGAACTGTTTGGAGTAGATAAAATCAGAATTCTCTAGGAATCATTTTATGTAATGAGTGAAGCTGGAGGAAAGAAGAGCTGGATGCATTCAAGTGAGAGCTTTAGCAAATTTGAGAGTTGGAGGAACACTAAAAGTATCAAAGAAGATAATGGGAGAAGAGAAACAAACAAATCATCTAACCAAGTCAGTTAAACTGACTTAAAGTCTTAAACTGTCTTCTTCTTCTTCTTCTTTTTTTTTTTTGTTAAATTAAAAAGTCTATATTATCCTTATTAAAAAAATGCTGCTCAATTGGTGTGTCCAAATTTGACAGCTTTTAAAATTTAAATTTTTTAATATATTTATTAATAATAAATAAATTTGTAATATTTTATTTAAAAATTAATAAATTTTTATATATTTTAATCATAATTAATGTATTTATATTACTCTTTATTGGAAGATATAATTTGATGATAAAAGTGAATATATGTGCTTTTATCATATTACAATCTGCAAAATCAGACAGTAAACAGATAGAAGTATCGAACAGTTTGTCGTCTCGCGAGAATTTTTTCGATATAAAAATTATGAATATAATAAAATATATATATATAATAAATGTATAAAAATTATGAATAAAAAAGATAAATATAAGATAAAAATTGAATATATATATAATAAATGTATAAAAATTATGAATAAAAAAGATAAATATAAGATAAAAATTAAATATAAAAAAAAATTAAAGTATGTTAAAAAAATTTGAATCTACCTCTTTCATGAATATACTAATTTTTTTTTATACAACTGCTGAAAACAATTTCCTCTTATCTCTCTCTTTTTTTAACATAGTTTTCTCCGTCTTTCTTGGAGACATGTGGGTACTATTCGATTCAACCAACTCACCCACTTCCTTTAAACCATACTTTTGCTATGACTCAACATCGCCATTGCTTTATTCTAGAAAGCTCGTGTCCACTTTGCTTCTCTTTTCATTTCAATGGCAAGTCTTTCCCAAATCTCTATTTCAACCGACCAATTTTCAAGCCCCCTTGTCCTGTGTTCTTCAAATACCTCCATAGTTTCTCAAATAATTTCTTTGAAGCTACCAACTGTAATTTCTTCTCCATCTCTGCTTATTCCTATTTCATCCTTTTTTTGGTTCTGTGAATAACTTGCTATTTCTTTTGCAGATCTTTGGCTCTGAGCTGAAATCAGGGGAAATTGAGCAGACCCATTTGAGATTATTGTCTACTTTAAAGTATGTTGCTGTTCATTCACTTCTGGTGCTAAGAAATATTATTAAAGTTGCTCTGCATAAGTTCTACTAAGTTGCCTAAAAGTTTCTTTGTTTTTACTTTTGTATTTAAAAAGTTTGATCACAGCTCATGGACTGAAATATGCATAATGCCATAATGGTGACTAAATTGAGAATGTTTACTAGAGGCAAATAATTAGTTTTCTATTTGGTAATAAAACTGTAGGTTTAGTATCAATTTACTAATTTAGCTATTTTTTATTTCAATTGACTATTTTATGAATGTAATTGTTTCAATAAAAAAATTTGTCAGAATTTCCCATCCAATTGGAAGAAATTTTGGAAATTATTTTATCTTGTCCATTTGCTCTTGAGATTTTAAAAATTAAAAAATATTTTTAAAAACTCATTGCAGGGTACATGACTAATTAAGTTCTCACAATTGGACCATAAATCTCATTGAAAACGTTTATTGCAACGATTATACTGTTTCACATGTTTTGTTGGACATTCAACTAGTCTTGTAAGCTGATAAGTAGATTCTATTGTTCTTTGCTGTGAATGTTTTATTTGCTTTAGAATAAACAGCTCTTTTGTTTGAAAAGTTGTGGCAAGTCAGCTGGAAATTCATGTATTATTCGTCTTGTTGTTTAAACTTATGACGGGTTGTCATGTGTTTGGCTTGTGCTACATCTTAAAAGGTCAATCTTAATGCATAACTGTTATCAGCCTAAACCCCATTTCTTTCTCTTTAACTATTCATGTACCACTCATTTGCTCGTTCTCTACAATCAGCCCCCTCTAAACATAGAACATAACTTATAGTTGAGACTTTCCATCTTGACCCCTTGAAATTGAACCATTGGCTCCCCATACAGATAGGATGCAGGTTAAATCCTCCCTTATTTGGGTAATCTCACTCCATCAAGGTCACTAACACAATGGCAGAGTTGATTGCTTTTGAACTCCACTTGGGAGTCCACCATGAGATCAGCTATATCGCAATCCAATATGAGGACCAAATTTTTCTATGATTCAGCCCACCTTTCGCTCACATCTACTTATGTTGCCAACAAGTCCATATTGACTTTGAGAATTTATGAGCATCCACATTGTATAGTCTTGTCCTTAGTTGTGACTTGTGATACCACTTTGTTGGGCTTGGAGTTTTATTTTTCAATATTGTTGAGGACTAACCTAAGCTCGTATAAACTCAATTTCTTTCCCTTCCTTAGTCCACATCGAATTTGTTCGCTCACTTCCAACTCCATGAAGTGACAAAAACTTGTAATTTATGCTGTTTGGTTATTTGCATATATGACATGTAATAATATATGGGGTTACCGTACGTGCTACCCTTCGATGACCTTGACATAAGAATGTGATGTCTTGTTGATAACTGCAGGAAAAGTCCACGTTTTACAATGAAAGCTTCAACAAGATCTGCAGGTATGACTCAGGAACTTGAAAACAGCAAAATAGAGAGAGCAACAGAAAGTGAAAGTGGTTTTGATTCTTTTGAGGAGATGAAACATCGATTTCTAAGCTTTAAAAAGCATAAATACATGTAGGTCGAAAAATATCCCTTGTTAAAAGGCTGTTCAACTTTATACATCTACAGTTCAGGTTCAGTGATTTTGTTCTCTAACTTGTGTTCTGTTTCGTGAATAGGGAAAATCTTGAGCACTACCAAAGCCTTGCAAAGGATCAAGTTCCAAAGGTTAGAACTGAGTTTATTTATATATGCTTGTGCTTTACTTGTGACTGCATTTGGGTCAACATTGACATCAAAATCAAGAACTTGTTTTCATATATTAATTGCTATTTTTTATTCATCCAAGTATCTTATCACTAAGATGGTAATAATCTTTACTGATGATTCATAGAACAGTTCATCGTAATTGCCTGTGCGGACTCAAGAGTTTGCCCCTCGGCCATTTTGGGATTCCAACCTGGCGAAGCATTTACTGTGCGCAATGTTGCCAATCTGGTGCCTCCATTTGAGGTGTGTGACATATCATTATGTGAATGAACTTGATTGAATTTCTAATTTTTTAGCAAATCCAATTTACACCAGAAACAAACCCATTCGTTTGGAATTAGATACAAAAAGTTCTTCTACCAGCCTTAGCTGCTGTCATCTGTGACCTGACTACTTTTTTTTTTTTCCTTTGTTAGAGTGGACCCTCAGAGACAAAGGCTGCTTTAGAATTTGCTGTGAATTCTCTAAAAGTGAGTATTTTGTTTCTAACAATTTATTTGTCAACTGTAATGTTTCCTGACCTATGTAGAAAAGTAGAAATATGGCCTTGATCCTTAAGTATAGTGTGTACTGGTTTTGATATGGTAAGGACAATGTCCCCTGTCATGTTACAACTAACGAAACAATCAACAACACTCTGTAAAGGAAAAGTCTTTTCATCTCAAGTTGTTATGTGTTAGCAACTAAGGTGGTAGACATATATAGCTTAAAGAAAAGCCGGTCCAACTGTCTTGTCTAACTATTGTAATAGAATTGCTCTTATGTGAAAGAGTAAAATTTGGGTGGGGAGAGTGAAAAACATGAAATCATCAAACCATTATAAAACTTGTATATATTGTACATCATAACCAACAGTCCTAAACGAATCCTGACCTTCACAATAGGTTCAATACTTCAGTATGGTGTGTTAGGAAAGATTGGAGTCTCGTGTGAGCTTGAAGGGTATCATTCGCACCGAGTTAGATTAGAAAGAGAGAGAGGAAAAAACATAAAGCAAAACCAAACCCTAATTGATCATGTAATTACCTTTTTAAGTTTATATTATGCATCAATTTATTCTGCAGGTCGAAAACATATTGGTCATTGGCCATAGCTGCTGTGGAGGTATTCGTGCCCTCATGAGTATGGAAGATGAAGGAGATTCAAGGTTTGGTTAAACCTTTTATCTCTTTTCCAGTTGTTGCCAGTGGTTATCTTTTTTTCTTACTTTTCTATGAAAAATTTGTCTGTTTTTCTGACATAGCAAATATCTTGAACAGTAGCTTTATCAAAAACTGGGTTGTCATTGGCGAAGATGCTAGGCTGAGCACAAAGGCTGTTGCTTCCAACCTCAACTTTGACCAGCAGTGTCAACACTGCGAGAAGGTAATATATTTCTCTTTAAATATAGGGATTATATATGTATGCCTTCCTTTTCCTAAATTTGGATTTTCTACTTTACATTACTTTTCTTATAGTTGATTGTGAGTAATTAAATATTTTCAAACATTGGCTTCACACTTTATGAGCACAGCCTTCCCTAATTGATAAAACTTTCTGACCATTTGGGAGTTAGACCCTTAAATAGCTCATTTTTATAGATTTGGCCTAAATTCCCCGAAATCATGGAAATAGTTTGTGTACAGCCTACATAGCAAAAAGGCGCACTTTTGGGCAAACTTTTGCCCAAACTAATAACGTTTGGGATTTTAGGGCTTCATTTCACGGTGGTAGTGTTTATGAAAAGTTGTTATCATATTGTCTTAAACTTTTAATTTTGGTACTACTAATTTGAAGCATTTTTCATCTTTTTTTGGATTTGTTTTACCCCTACCAATGAAAAATATTTTGAGGCTTTTAATGTTCATGGTGATTTCTCATTATTCTTTTGTTTGTATATATATCAGATTAATAAAATATTTTTTCAATGTTGAATGTTAACCATGTACAGGAATCAGTGAACAATTCGTTGCTTAACCTGCTGTCCTACCCATGGATAGCAGAAAAAGTAAAGAGAGGTGCTCTCTCCATTCATGGTGGTTATTATGACTTTGTTAACTGTACTTTTGAGAAATGGACACTTGATCATGAGGAAAGCTGTTCCAAGGAAACTAAAAGACTTTCAGTCAAAGATCGACTGGTTTGGGGTTGATCGAAGGTAATATGTGGTATCCGTATAACAAATCGTCACACAACATATCGCGTGAGAGAAAGGGTACTTACAATTGGAGTAGTGTAAGTGGTCTCATCCTTAAGTAATATATTCTCTATTCTTTTTTCACTCTCATCATAAATCAAATGCTGCTATTATTATTATTATTATTTGAGCAGAAATATTATTTATAATTGTTCTATAACAAGATTGTGTAAAATGTTTATACAATGTATTAATTAAAACTGAAAGTTATGATAATGTTAACTTGTTGAATTTTAAGAATCTTAGCTCTCTCTATGTGTACTTCAGCTAAATCAAAGATTTCAAAAACTGGGAAAAATGCTCATGTTAGTCTCATATTATATTGATTATTATAACTAAACTTATTCAATGATAAATTACACAATTATAATTAACAACTTATAACTTATAATAGTACTCTTTCTTTCGTTTTAAATCACATGTTCGAATCATATCAAAGTGTCGTTTGATGTATAAAAAGAATTGAAAAAAAGAAGAAGAAGAAGATAATTAGCAGTTATTGTAACAGTAACGTACAATGCCCTTCCCTTCATAACAGCATCATCCCATTCACAATTTCCAATCACAACCTGCTCGTTATTAACACATTGCTGTCTGAAAAGCAAGCCCATGAAATGCTCCGGCATAATGTTTGCACAGGTTATTTTCTTTTTTTACAAATCGTGTGCCTGCATCATTATTAATTGATTAATATTAGTGGAACTTGAACAAAAATTATAATATATTTAACAAAATGTGTAATTATGAGCTAGGTAAGAAAATAAATTATTGCAAAAAAAAAAAAAAATCATGTAATTAACAATTAAAAAATTTAATGTCAATTTTCTTGGTTCGACACTATTAGCCTACTAGAAAGTTTGCAATCAAAGACACTAGAAAAATGTATTTAATTAAGATTTTTACATACTTTTAAAAAGTTGTAAATTTAAAAGATTTTTAATAATTTTTAAAAATTTTTGTAGATTTTGACGAAGTCTATTTAATTGTGGTGAAAATTTTTATAAATTCATAAATTTTTGGAATAGATAGAAGAATATGTATTGATTTTTTTACATATATTTTTAACTAAAAAAATATTAAAAATTCATAAAAATGCTTCAATTTTAAAATATTCAAAAATCAACGACTTTTTGGTCGTATCTTGATTTTTAAACTCTTGTACCCTTTTAAATTAAGCACTACTATATATCACAATAATATAACTGATTTATCACAATTTTATTTGATACGGTTTTGTAGATTTAACTGTACTATCCAATCAAACTCTACCACATTATTTGAAATCTATCACAAATTTATAATATTTAGCCTTTTTCTTTTAAATTTGACAAAATCAGAACAAAAATTGAATTCTAGATATATATAAGCAAACGCTTAGAAGGTTGGTGGTGGTTCTATTAAGACAATTAAGGCTATCTATCTATATGCATCATGTGTGCTATATATAATTATATAGCTTGAAAACAAAAGTGAAACCATGAGCTGAAAAGAGGAGCACAATTCTAGTGACCATGTAGTTTATAAAAGATGAAGCCATAAATATATATATATATATATATATATGATACGAGATAGTACCAATCCTAGCTATATATCCACTCAAATCGTTTATACCTATGTAAAAGGTATATAATTAGTTTCAAAATTTCGAATATATGGTTAATTAGGGTTGCAATACATGGGATACTATTAATAGTGTAATTAAGTCACATGTATAAATGTGTGAATTCGAGATAGTGAGTTTTAAATAGATTTATTGACTACTAATTTTTTGTGCTAGTTCATAAAAATACTTTTTTAATAATCAATAAATTTAAAAATTAAAAGATAGTAATACTTCTTAAAATTAATAATAATAATAACACATGAAACTTGCATGCTTTAACTCACAATTTGATTAAAATTTATTACTAATTATTTCATAAATTATTTAGTTGAGAAAAAATTATATAAGTTTTCTATTATGTAAAGAAACAATACGGATCTAACAAAAAAAAGGCTACACTTCCACCATTGCATAAATCTTTCGAGCACTTGTTGCTGTTATGACTCGCCCAATACTTCACATTGGACCATCAATAAAATTATTTTCAGAGGAAAAAAAAATTATTATTCTTTCCTTGGTTAAAAGTCATTGACAGATGGATGCCTTACAATATTAAAATTTTGGTAAAATAACTTGAGATGACTCTTTTAACAACTAGGAGGTTACACACTTACACGTAAGTTTATATAAATTAATTTTTAAAAATAATTTTAACAATTTTTGAAAAATACAATTTCATTGGAACCTCGAAATTTTTTTATTTTTTATTTTATAGAGTAGATGTTATGATAAATGAATATAATTCAAAAAAGAGATATATTTAAATTCTCTGACTCTATTAATTTTCTATTTATTTTTATCTTTCTCATACTATACATATAATTTTTATACATCTCTAATATAGAAAAAAAAAAAAATCTCTTCCAAAATATCCTATTTTGAGACCACAAAGATAAAACAAACTGAGTATGGAGTCCGAAAATACTCTACTGTTTTCTCCCAACATGTGTGACTAAAAATTAAAATAAAATCTCTGTTGTAAATGAAGTTATTCTTTTATATAGATAAAATTGTAAAAAAAGTTCCGAGATTTTGAAGTTAGCTTAATAGTTTATTATAGGCTCTGTTATGACATTACACATTTTTAATAAACACGTAAGATGAACCGCAATTTATTATTTAATTAGAAAAAATATACTATAATTAATCACTGTTCATGGTGTTTTAATTGAAAAAAAAAAAGTGTTGGGTGAATTAATTTTTACAGATTAAATATATTTATTATTTTTTTAAAATTAATATACATTAATTACTTAACTATTATAAATATAAATATTTTAATTATTTTATTTTTCATTATTTTTCTTAAAGTGGCGTTTGGTTCACTGGATGTAATTGTAATCTTAATAAAATGTAATGTAAAGGAAACAGTATTACTATTACAGTGTTTGGTTTAGTCACTGTAATCAAATAAGAAATCAGTATTACAGTGTTTGGTTTGACCACTATAATAGAATGAAAAACACAAAATAATATTACATTAATACTTCATATTCAATGAAGTTTAAATAAATTTATTTTACTATTATTTTCTAAATCAAATAAAAAATATTTTAATAAAATTATATAATTATTTTAAATTCAATAATTTCAATAAAAAAAAGTAATCATAACAAAAAAATAATTTAGCATATACAATTTTAGCAATTCATAACAACAATTAGTAAAATTTAATCACAACAATTTTAACAAAAAAAATACAATTTCAACCAATTCATAACAACAATTAATAAAATTTAATCACAACAATTTTAACAAAAAAAATACAATTTCAACCAATTCATAACAACAATTAATAAAATTTAATCACAACAATGTTAACAAAAAAATTACAATTTCAACCAATTCATAACAACAATTAATAAAATTTAATCACAATAATTTTAGCAAAAAAAAATATTTTATCAATTAAAAAAAAATACAATTTCAGCTGTAAAAAAAAGAAGAAGAAATTTCAGCACGAATGGCGGATTCGATCGTTCGAGCACGGCGTACGGCTGGAAGACACATAGAGGGCGACGGCGAGTCCTGGTTCGACGGCTGGACGACACACGGAGCTCGGGGGAGAACTCTGGTTCGAGTGTTCAAGCGCCGTGGAGAACGCTGGAACTCTGGTTCGAGTGCGGGGGAGAACTGGTGCGGCGGAGCTGGAGAACAGACCTGAACGGCGGCGAGAAGACCGCGAATGGCGCCGGACGAGAGCGACGGCTTCAACCCCCATGGTCGGCGCACGAACGGGACGGCTGGACGACGAACGGCGGCTACTGATTCCTTCGCAATTCCTTCACACGAACGGGACGGCTACTGTTCATTACGAGAAGTAATGTAATCCCCTTTCATTGTATCAGCACATGTAATCCTCTTTACTTCTCTGTATGTAATCAATTACATTACATTACATGTGCTTGTACCAACCAAACACTGTAATGTGCAGAATCAATTACATTACATCTCTTATTACACCCAACCAAACACCACCTTAATTGTTTGAAGCTTATTTTTCATCAAATATTTAATTCAATCAAACTTAAATGTTTCATAAAAATAATTCAAAAAAATTAAAATCGACAAGATAATTAAAATATTGATTTTTTTAATAATTAGATAATTAATATTAAATAAAAGTAATAAATATATTAAATTTATAAAAATAAAATACCAAAGATTCATGCTATTAAAAACAAAAAATTGGTTGAGCCTACTCATTTGCTATAGATAAGCCGATTTTTTTCCCCCCTCTAAAAACAACATTACCGAATTTCATCAATCATATTCCTTCCCCCACACTATTTTTTTTGTTGGTAATTTTGGACCATTATAATTTAATTAAATCATAGACAAATTAGTTCATAAAATTTCCTTTCCCGTATAAAAAAGGAAAATGCCTACCTTTTCCCATTTTACTTCCATGTTCGATGGCTTCAAGAAGTAGAATTCCAAGCATCAAAGCAGTGACTGAATCAAACACTTTCACTTCAATTCCTTCAGCTTATATCTTCACAACCAAACCCAATCTCCATTCTCTACAAACTCCAAACAACCCAGAACATCGACAAGATGAAGACGGTGATTCATTACCCACCATTGATTTCTCTCTTCTCACTTCTACTCAATCTAATCAGCGGTCCAAAATCATCCATGACCTGGGCAAAGCCGTTGAAAACTGGGGTTTCTTCCAAGTGATCAATCATGATGTTCCAGAGCCGTTGATTAAGGCGATGATCGATGGATGTGATCGTTTTTTCAATCTGACGGAGGAGGAGAAGCTTGAGTTTGAAGGGAAACATATATTGGACCCAATTAGGTGTGGGACCAGCTTTAATACTGATGTTGATAATGTTCTCTTCTGGAGAGATTTTCTCAAGGTTTGGGTTCATCCTCAATTTCACTCACCTCTTAAACCCAACGATTTTAGGTACTTTTTTTTTTTTTTTTTTAATATTTCTTCATTTATTATCGAATTTTCCTATTGAATAATAAAATTCTTTAGTGTTTCAAATTATTTTCTGTATATCTCTGTATGTGTGCGAGAGAACTTAGTCTGATTCGAATACGTACTAGTTTCTTTGGAAAGATTTAGGCTTGGTTTAGTTAAAAGTGACTTTAGAAAAGCAGTTTGGTTTTGAGGTACAATTTAATAATTATTTTAGAGAAACATAGAATGCAAAAATTACTTCTATCAAAAGTACAAATAAATTACTCTCTTATTTTGGAGATTGATAAGCACTGAAAGTACTTTCAGCTTGGAGAAGTAGTTCCAAATAACACAGATTTTTTTTTCCTTCAATCCATAGAAAGATGTAAGTTTTCTTATCATATAAGTGATTTTAAGAAAAATGTAAAATAATTATTTAGGAGTCTTAACACTTTCAAAAGTGCTTTTGTGGTTTTGAGAAGAATTTTAGTAATTATTTAAAGAAGTAAAGTTTCATGCAAATTACTGACTGACTTCTCTTAAAATCACTTCCATGACAATTCTATTAGATTGTCAACCACCATCAAAAATATGTTTGGCCCTTTTGTAAGCACTTTTAGTGAAGCAGTTCCAAATTACCCATGGAACTTTTGTTCCGGCAATTGTACCTTCTACTCTGCTCCCCTGAGTTCTTGTCTAAATAAGTAGCACGCATCAAAACTCGGTGAAAGATTTTTGCTTGAATAATTCAGCCAAAGAGCATATTAATTGATAATATTAAGTTTTTTGTGTAGCTTTATCATGTTGTAGAATCATTTTTAGAGAGTATGAGGCTCACTTTCATTAATGGATGTGTTGAATGCAGTGAAATCTCAATGGAATATAGCAAAAGAACAAGAGAAGTAGCAAGAGAATTAATAAAGGGAATATCAGAGAGTTTGGGATTGGAGGCAAATCACATACACAGAGTCGTCAATTGGGATAATGGGTTGACACTTTTAGCTGCAAATTTCTATCCACCTTGTCCTCAACCTGAATTTGCAATGGGTATGCCTCCTCATTCGGATCATGGACTCTTGACCATCTTAACACAGAACAATATGGGTGGTCTCCAAGTAAAACACAAGGGCAAATGGGTCAATGTGAATCCAATGCCTAATGCTCTTCTTGTCAATGTTGGTGATCATATGGAGGTAATTTATCATCCCTTTGCATAATTTACAACTCACCTGGTCTTTCTCGTGCTCATTTAGATGCACTATTAGAAAGCTTTTTTTTAGGCACAAGTCTTTTTATGTTTGTCTGTGGAACCATTTTTATGACAATAGAAGGGACTTACTCTTGAAAGAAGTCCCTATTTCAAAAGCACTTTTACAAAGTCTCAAAAGCATAAATAAATGAACCTTAAATCAGAGCAAATGTGAATATGATTGCATCTACAACTTTATATGTATGCTTGTAATTATTTTCAATCTCAGAGCTATTATGGAACAAAACAGGGAGAAAGAAAAAACAAAAAAAAAAAATGTTTGTTTCCTTAACACTTGTTTGAAAATGTATGTGTTTTGTGCAAGATTCTGAGCAATGGTAAATACAAGAGTGTGATTCATAGAGCCATTGTGAACAATAGAGCCACAAGGATATCAATAGCCATGGCAAATGGACCATCATTCGACACCGTTGTTAGACCATTACCAGAATTGATAGATGATGAAGCAACTTTCAAGAAAAAAACATATATTGAAATGGGATACAAAGAGTACTTGGAGTTGCAACAAAGCAATAGACTCAGAGACAAATCATGCTTGGATGGGAAATCCACAGTAATATGAAAGCATTTGTAAATTAAATTACCGAACTTGTTGAATTTATGTGAGTTGATTTAATAATGTTAGAAGTGTGTTGATGGCAATTTATGTCTGGTTTTAGTTCTGACTTGAATAAGGCATCTACAACTGCAATCTACTTCAGTTTTAGATCATACAGAACTTGGTGTTCAAACCTATATATCTTGAAATATGACTTAAATGTGAGAATTTGATGTTCAAACTTGTGTCTTGAAATATGACATGGTTTATTTGTATTGTTAGATTTTACTCCTACTAGATTTTGTTTGTGTCACTGATCAAAACAAAGTCGCTAATAGGTAACAATACAAGATGCTCTAATCTTAAAACAAACAAGTGTCACATTAAAACAAATAAGTTTGTACGAAAAATATGACAATGGAATCAAAAGGTGTCATGACTAACGAAAAATGAAGATTGAAGGATAGACTCATCTCACAAGTTATATGGAATTTTTCCTCCCCTTCACAATTGGAACCAGTGTCTCAATGTATGAAGCAAATTGGAACCCAAACCAATCTATCCTTTTTGTGAATAAACTTCCTATAAACTGTTTCCTCCATGGATCAAAGTAAACAATACTAGATCCATTTACCCTCAATAAGATTTTACCATCATAACCAAGTGCCACTGGCCTGTATAATGTTGTATGCAATTTGATAGAAAGTTCCTTGATCCAAGATTCTGCTAAACCATACTCTTCCATAACCCACGAATCAATAACATCATCACAGTAGTCATGAGCCAGAGCTACGAGACGTCCCTTCACATCACCTAATTTTATATTCTGTCTCACCTTGATGCAACTTGGTAAAATCGTCACCTCAAACACCTCTCTACCAATATCAAAGCAAGGATGCAACCAAAACCTAACCAATTTAAAAAGCCATCAATAACCACACATTTAGAGAAGGGATTTAATAAATCATGGTGAGGTCCAGACGGTAATATGTTGTCAAGTTTTCTCCAAGAATCAGTGGCTAAGCTGTAGACACTAACCACATTTTCCAATAACTTAAAGTCTCGATAAATAGAAACCACCTTGTAATCACTAGTCAAGTGGTCATAACCGAAACCAATTTGATATATTAAAGCCCATTCCACACCACTGTCCCAATGGAAGTTGCCGAATGTGATCAGTAGCAGGGTTACATAAAAAATTAAGGTACGTTTCATAAAAATAAATCAACAACAAGCCATTGCAAGTACTAATTTGTAAATCGTCCTTTGTCCCTTTAACTTGAGATAATAAAGAAGGTTTGTAAACCCATGACTCATTCAATGTTTTGGCATTGTTAATTGAGAAAGATATGTCGTCTCCTAAAGAGGCTGAAGTGCGTAAATCAACTCTATTAATCGAAGAGGAACAAAGAATGAAGTTGTATTCGTTGGTTTTGGAATTGGAAGATAATTGACGGCTAAGATGCAAATTTATGAAACTTTCATCATTGATCAAGGAAAGCCATGACTTACATACACATTTACATTGTAGAAGCGTCTTCACTGAGGATATTCTTGAAAGGATTTCAGTTAAAAGCTCCATTGGAAGTAGATTGTTTAGCCCTAGCTCTGCATGTTCGCTTTCTCTTTGGTCTTTGGTTGCTTGTTTCTTCAATGTGGCTAGGGGGGTTGAACATCGAAAATTTAGGTTTTTGAAAACTTTAGAATTTTCCATATCTAAATCAAAACCGAAGACAAGGACTTTCAGATGATGAAATTGAGAATGGTCAAGGAAGCTGAAATGCACGCTCAGTCGACGGACGGGAGTGAGACTATCCTTTCCCCACTTAAAATTGTGGGAGTCGGGTGGATTTCTCCATCAGTGAGCCCTTCAAATGTTATATAGTTATCGGGATTCTCTACTATTAAAAAAAAATTAAAAAAAAATCAAAATCAATTAAATTTTGAATAAAGTATTAACAAAATCTTAAATATATTTATTCCTTATATAATTAAATTCAATAAATTTAAATTTCAAACATATTTAAATTTTCATTTCGTTATTTTAATAACTATCATAATAATTATTTTCTAATATATTAATTTTCATAACTAAACTTTTAGATTGAAATTATTATTTTTTAATGAGAACATTTAATTTAACTTTAAAATTTTACATATATGAATACATTTAAAAAAAAAAAAAAGCAGGGTAATTCTCAAACTTGTCCTTTTTTCCCACGTGAGCATTCCCATTTGCTGCGAAAGTCTGAATTTGCCAGAGAATTTTTGATACATACAGTCATGTCAAGAACAGAGCTGACACTACAGTTTACAGTTGAGAACATGGTTGTGACTTTGTGAACTTGAATTAAAATATTATAATAATTGTTTATAATAATAATTCTTTCACTTTTAGAGCAAATAAGTAAGTCAAGTAAAAAAAAATAAAGAGTTGTAAAACTTTAATTAAAAATAAATTGTCTAAAATTTTCAAAACTGATGAGTAACTTATATATGACAATCGTAACAAATTTAAGTTTTTTGTTTTTTGTTTCAAAACCAATTTAAGTTATTTAAAGTCCTAATTCTGAAGAAAAAAAAATTATAATTGTCTTAATTCTGATATAAATAGATTTAAATTAACTTGAAAGTAGTCAAGCATAAGAAAGTATTTAAATAAAAGTAATCCTTAAATCCATTGGGGTATACAAGGATAGTTCCCTCTCATACCAATTAAACATTTATTTAATTTTTATCTATTTTGTTTGATAAATTTTTTTATTTCATAAAATTGCTTTAAAGTTAAAAGTAAAAAAAGCTTTTTTTGTGTGTTATTCTTTGTATAAATATAAATCTTAATAAAAAAAAGATATTTTTTATAATATATATCTTTTAAAAATATATATTATATATTAGTATATATATAATGAGAGTTAGTAATTTTGTATTTATTTGATAACTTTTGTTTAACAATTTATATTTTTTTATTTATATATATATATATATATATATATATATATATATATTTTATTTGATAATTTTTATATATTTTTTATTTTTGTGATATATTTTGTGTAATAATTTATATTTTTCTATTTATTTGATATATTTTATTGGATAATTATATTTCTTTTAATAGATATTAACGTCAATATATTTATTTCATATTTTTAATTTTTAATAGTTTTATAGTTATTTTAAAATGAATAATATATTTTTATTTTTATACTTTATATATATATATATATATATTGTAAATCTATTAACTATATATAAATAAAATTTGTTCCATAATATTCATGATTTTATTTGATATTTTTTTGACAATTACAAAAGATATAATTTTTTTTTTTTATTGTTATTACTTTTAAAAGGGAACAAGTATGATATAAAATAGAGTTGATGGAGCTTAAATTGTGGAAGAGATTTTACCTTAATACATTTTCTATCTATTAATATATATCCATTTTTTTTATTTTTATTTTGTTCGATGAATTTTTTATTCACTTATTTTATCTATCACTGTTTATATAAAATGTGTTGCTTTTAGTTAGGTGTCTAAAATTTATTTTACATTTTTTTGTTAAAATTTTAAAAAAATAAAAAAATATATAGAGTTTTTTTAAGGTATATTTTTGTTACTCATATATTTATATTCTTACTAAAAGCCTATTTATATACCAACTTTTTTTTATTTATAATATATCATTATCTTTATTATCTATATTTAGCTATATTCTTTTTAATGTATATTTTTATTACTCTTATATCTTTATTATTACTCAAAATTTATTTGTATTAATACAACTTTACATTATTTTTAATATATATCAACTTTTTTTTATTATCTGTTATTATCTATATTTAGTTATATTCTAAATATTTTATTTATCACTCCTTATTTATTTAATAATATTTTGTTTGACATTTTTTACTTTATATTTTTAAAATCTTTTGTTAATTTTTTTCGCTTATATAAAAAAGAGTACTCATATATAATACATATTTAAATATCATTTGAATTAGAAAAATTTGAGAATTTTATTATTTTGATATATTATTTTATTATATACTAAAAGAGAAAATTGATTCCTTATATATTTAACAAATATTTTATTTGATATATATTTTTTTTAAATTGAAACTCATTTTTTTTTATTTAGTTTTTTTTCCTTATATCTGAAAGAGTATGTATAGGTAATATAGAGTTAGAGTTCATACGTATTGAATTTTTTTTAGACAGTTTTATTATTTTTGAAATTTATTTATATTTTTTTATAATAAAATTATTTTACTATAACTTAATATATGTATCAATTAACATGTTATAATATAATTGGTCATCTATTAGTAAGTAGTCTCATAATTACTCAAGTTTCAAATCTCTCACCTTCACAATTTAACATTTAATTTAATATTGTATGTCACTTGATGTATATAATATTATTTTTTTTTTTATAAAGAGAACCAATAAAGTACTTTAATTTTATAAAAGATTTCATATTATATTTATTCTTTTTCTTAAAAACAAAAATTTTAAGGTTGATAAATAAAAAAAGAAATTAACACATGCAAGTCTAAAAATAAAAGAAAATATATTTTATCATAATTTGGTGCATGTATCAGTTTATATGTCACAATATAATTAGCTATTATCATTATGTGGTTTAACAATTATTTCAACGTCTTACCAATCAAATTTAACATTCAATTCAATGTAAATACATCATTTGATTTATCAAACTTTTTTTTTTTTGCTTAATTGATGCATACAATAACTTAGTACATATAACATTAATTAAAAACAAAAATAAACAATTTTAAGAAAATATGTACTGTTCAACTGATATGCAAAAAATATATATATATTATTACTCAAAAACAAAAACAAAATTAAAGAAACGCGTGCAAAGCACTTATCAGAACCGAGTAAGATAAAAATACAGCAAGTCTAGCCAATTTTGCCAAATATTTGCGTTTAAGGAAAATTCCAAATGAATTCATTTTGTTTTTATTTTTTTATTTTTGACAAAAAGAATTAATTCATTATCGGGAAGTTTACTATAGGGGTTTCATTTTCTTTCAGCAAATTAATTTATTTTTATTACTACTACAATAAAAATATATAAATTTACTATTATATTCTTATTCTTAATTAAACATTAGTACATTGTTAAATTTATTATTAATAAAAAATAATTATAATAATAACAATTTTAATTATAACTAATTGTAATCATCGGAAGAAAACCGTCAATTTTACCTGCATTTGATCCAACCCTTTGACAAAAATTGAAATTTTTTAATTCGCATTCTAAATACAATTTGATCCAAAAACTCTTCTAATTAAATTAGTTAAATCTAATCAATAAACTTATTTTACTTTTTTTTATAACAATTTTCAATATAAAACTTAAATTTTCATATAACATATTTAAAAAATAAACTCCATAAAATTAAATAATAATATTAAAATACGACTCAAACCTATTTAAATAAAAATAACAATCTATTCAAACAATAAATTAAATTTTTTATTTAACTTTTTAAAATTTTATTAATATTATTAAAATATGATATAATATATAATAAAAATAAGAATAATTAATAAAAATGTCATGTATATAAATGTAAATATATTTAATTTCTTTTAATCAAATCAAATATTATATGATAAAATCTGTCATGGGCTCCAAACTTAATAGATTAAAAAAATTTCAATGTTTAAAAATTAACAAATTAGATTAGATTTATCGAATGGGCTAAATTATCAAATTTTTTTGCACTCAATATCACCACCCTTTTTTTATACATGGGTTTCATTTTGACTCCAGAAAAAAAAATTATTTTTTCCTAAATTAAAAATAAAATAATGTAGATAAATGTACTAAAGGTATATTTTGCGGTCAAATACATACATAATATAGTAAAACTTCATACCATACAACTAAAAAAAATACTTGTGTCATGTGCCAAACCCAATTATTTAATGACACGGCAAATATTAATCTCAAATAGCATAACATTAAATAACAAAAATTACAAATAAAACAATAGAATTTGGCTACTTATGTCTTGAAACAGAAGAAACTCTGGCATAGATTCCCTCAGAATAGCAAGAGAGTTTTTCAGTAAGTTATGCAAGGTCATCCTGTATAACTTGTTAGAGTTCCCAATTTAAAAAAAAAAGCAGAACACGCTTTTCAAACAAAATTCACCCCCAATAGACCAATACTTGTACAAGAACTAGAGAAGTGCCTACGTTCTCCAAATAAATCTTAGTTTCATCATCAGTGCATTTTTTTAATTTAAGGCCCCAATGTAACTTAATACAAATACGGGAACTAATGTGTCTTTTTTTAAAGGGACTTCGTGCGTCTCTTTCCCTTTATATATTTTAAAGCAAACAAACAAATAATGAGGCTTGCCGGAGTACATAACCAAAAAAAAAACCTTCAAATTTTCGCCCTATGAACTTACTATGAAATTTTCAGACTAGCTTGTACCACAAATTAAACTCGTACGACTCAAATTCAACACAAACATGCACAGTATCAGCTACTGACCCATTTTACATGCACAGCAGCAGCTACAGACCAAAAGAGACAATGACAGTTCAATTGGTGCTACCTCTCATCAGATCATCACAGCAACTACTGCTGCATCTACTACCCGTTCCAACTACAGGTCCATCCCACAAGCATCATCAGCTACAGGTAAAAACACGTTCAATTTGTGATGACTTAATAGATTGATATCATCACAGTAGATATAAACCCACAAAGGCGGATCTTCTAATGATCAATAAAAGGCCACAGACAAATATCAAACATTAGAATCCTAAAGAATGCAATGCGTTCTAAGAACAATAAATGAGCTAAACCTTGCAACAATATTATGTCATTCAGGTTACTTATCTTAATCTTCTTGCGATCAGGCACAATGCTAAATCAATAATGCTTCTAAAACAAGCAAATTGCTGCAACCAGCATGAGATGTGATCATCATCTACAACTTAGAGACAGCATCAACAGCTACATATCATCAACATCCTCCTATCAGGCCCAAGCCACTCTTCTCACGAGCATGGCTATAAACCCATAAATATTTTATGGTGAATCAATAATTATTAAAAGATATCATAACATTAAATGAAGTATACAGAAGATTAGAGCTAAAATACTGGGAGAAACTTACAATATAAGCTCTCATAGACAAATAAATATCAGCATATAAACTACAAAGTCCATAGATATTGCACTAGCAAAACAGAGTAGCATGAGTCTTATGAAATTGAGTTCAGAAAGAAATCCACCCTACCAAAGCTATTGCTTCAATATCCATCAGAGACATGTAGGACGACCAAGAGTCCTCAACGTTGATAAAACACCCACAAAACAACTACGGTATATATCTCTATATTTCAATACAGCCAGCAGTCAGTCCTACAAAACAAGGATTACATTAACATCACGTTAATCCAGGCATCTGAATTAATTGGAGAGGGGCTGAAAGAATCAGCTGTAGAGACTGCAGATGCAAGTAAATTTGAAATGAAACTGCTGTAGAGACTCACCTCAAGGCTCAACATCTGAATTCCTTGGAAGAGGGGCTGCGAGAATCAGCTGGTCGGCCTCTTGGTGAAACACTCTGGGAAGGAGATCGCCCATCACGACTGTGCCTATCTGGGCTCTCACCCCTAGGCGATGGAGTTTTGCAAACAGAGGGGCTCCTACCAGGTGGACTGAAAAAAGGAAAGAAAATATACTATTAATAAACAAAAAAGATCTGGGAATGTAAAATAAGTGGCAAGAAAAATCATAAGCACAATTCATCATACCTGTCCATAGATCGACTCCGGCTCAGGCTCCTACGTTCATCATCATACCGACCTCTAACCCTGCTCCTGTAATAATCTGGGCTGATACTGCGGCTCTGGCTTCGGTGACGGTAATCTCTATCCCTCCCACGGTACCTGTCACGCCCATATCTATCCCTACTTCGACTGCGACTTCTCCTGCAGTCTCGGTCTCTATATTCATCTCGGTACCTGAGAAACAAATATTTATAGTGTACAGGCATCATATATTCATACGACCCAAAAGATGATCATTACATGCCCATAGTTCAAAATCAATTCAATAAAATTGAGGATGGAGCTGCAAAAAACTATCAATTACTAACTGCAACCTAATTCCTAGATTAATATTTTTCCATCTTCCGCATTCAGCTTAAGATTACAGATATGGTACTTCTCATTATCCGAATAATCTGGAAATAGCAGAAGTCATTTGTTTTCAGAGCAGCAATTAACACACATTGTTACAAAGAAGAAACAGCACCAACAACATTATACATGTATACTGGAGTTGAAATCATTACATCACAGGAGAGACGAAAAAAGTGTAAATTACAATGAACTAAACTTCCCAATAGATTCTCCATCAAGAATCTAGAAAGGTATCTTTCTATTCTCATTCCTTTTTTATCAACTATTGTTTCCATCCATCCGACAACCATGTTATTTCTGCTCATAACAAAGTGCAGACACATTAAGAAACAAAATGCAGTATCTTTATCAACTTTTCTCTGTAGATGCTCATGCTAAGCTATAATGTGAGATTTGAGGGAAGTTAGCTCAAGTTACTTATTTTGGTTTGATGTTCTTTGTTATAGGGTATTTGTTTGAATTATTAATAATGAAAGTGTAGACATGAACACCTTATACTTGTGTTATGATCTCAGAAATGGATTTTTATATCAACTTAAGTTACCACTTCAGGATTTCTTTAGTCTTATAATAATATGCAATGTCCCTTCTTTTTTGAAAATTATTCTTTTTTCTTGATGAAGATTTTTGGGCTTTGGTTAGTAAGCACTTAATAGTATAGTATAATAGTCATGGCATGCATGACTAAACATAGTGTGTACATATTTCTAGACATTATATTAGGCAAAAATGCAAGCATGTGTTCCCAAAACAGTCATCAGCTGGAGGCCTCTCGAACTTTATCGTGTTTCTTTATAAAAATTATATAAAAGAAATACTACTAAACATAGAAGTATATTTACATATTTTAACATATATACATGTACAACAAACACATAAAATAAAAAGAACGAACCTTCTCCGGGGACTGCGACTCCTTGATCTATATCTTGATCTTGGGACAGGTTCAGTTATCCTTCCTTTATGACTGAAACAAATACAAACAAATATTAATGAACTGATAACTCCAGTGCCATTAATTAGTAATTAAACCTATTGTTCTCAATCATTAAAATCAAATTAAACCTAGAAAGAATATAATTAGTAATTCAAAGAATAGACCAAAAATAGTCCAGAAAACCAAAGACATATGCAAGTAATGAAGAAAGTATTTCCATTACAAACCATAGAATTACTGAAATAACTTACGAATTCGTGGGAGAAAACCATTATACAAAAGAAATAAACTACACACACCACTGGTACAGCTGTTTAATACCTAATGCAGCAATCCTCAGTATAAAATATCTATGAATTATTAATGGTGGCAATGACAAACTTCAAATTTCAAAATTTGCATCCAAATAAACCATAATTGAAAGTTAATATTCGCCCACAAACTGTAACTGGATGCAAATCAAGCAACAAGTACAATCCAAAGCGATCTTTTTATCAATCAGCAACAACCTCATATAAGCTAATAAACCACAAACTTACATCCTCTCAGCATTTGGCCCGTATTTTGCAAACTGAACCATTATCTCTCGACCATCAACAACTCTTCCTGAATCAAAGTTACACTTTTGTCAACATATGATCAGCAACTTCTAACATAAGCCTATAGAACCTACTTCCAAGAAGTTTGGATAAGTACTAATGTAAATGTACAAGAATGTAAAAACCTAAAGAATATCCACTATCCACTAAATAAAAGAGGGAAAATTAGATATATACCATCAAGCCTCTCAACAGCTTTTTGTGCTTCATCTGCATACTTGTAGCGCACAAAAGCAAAGCCCCTAGACTCCCCAGTCCTAAACCACATAACAGAGAGAACCAAATAGATAATATTACATGAACACCAAAATATTAAAACCTTAAAATAAATATTTTTGTTCTTTTTCATCATCAAAGCAAAATAACATAATAAACCATCAGAACGATATAAATACTAGTACATGAATGATGATTGATGAATAGAGAATCCAAATGGCTAGAAGGAGAAGCCCAAAATAAACGTGATCTTATCATAAAAACCATTAGAACCCAAAGTCATATCTTCAAAAGTTTTTTGGCCCTTAACATAACGACGATTCTTTTACCCAAGAAATATTGGTTAAAAAACTTTCAAAATAATATCATACAAAAATAATATTTCATAATATTGGTTAAAAATCTTTTTTATATAGAATAAAAATAAAAACACGACATATTAAATCTGTTCACAGAAAAAGAAAAGGAACTCCTATACCATAATAGGATCAAATATGTCCAATTTCTGGACGAAAAAAAATCATAAAAACAATGGGGAAAAAAGAGAAGTTCTGGAACCTTCGGTCTCTGGGGATGAAGATATCCACAACCTTTCCATACTTATCGAAAAGTGGAAACAGATCATCGGCAGAGGTACCTGATCAATCAAACAAACAAAATCCCACAAAACTAATAATTACCATTATACACAGCAACTAAATGAGTCAGATAGAGAATAAGCTTACGGAAAGTGATGTTGAGGACAAGAAGAGAGTAGGTGTCAGATATGTCCGGAGGGCCAGCCCTGCCAAAGTGAGACATCTTCGCTGTTTGGGTCCGAGGTGATCAGCGTTAGGGTTTCAGGATTCGAAATAGCATTATGATATTATCAATATATAATACTTTAGGTAATATTATTTGAAAATTATTTTTGTTAATGCTATAACTCCCTAATTTTATTAAAATATATATATATTTAATGCATTTAAAAATAATATTTTTATTTTATTACAATTAATATAAATAAATTATATTATTAATAAAATAAACTGTAACAATATTAATATTTTAATATTAATAACATTTAAATTATAAAAGTACTGTTAAAATTTTTTACTTATTAAAAAAAATATTAATATTGTACTTTTTTTCTTCCTTTTAAAATCTAATAAAAATAAAAATGTGTTAACCTGAATGAATTAAATATATTTGAAAAAAATATATATATAATTAATTTAACAGATAAATATATTAATATATATTTAAATAATTTTGATACTAATACTAACAATATTTATTATTTTTTATTAAATTTTTTTTATTAAGTATAATAATGTCAATCAACTAAAACTTAAAATTAATTTTAATTTTAAACAAACTTATTTTTGTATTTTAAAATAATAGTTTATTCTAATTTTTTTGAAAAATTTAAGTTAGTTAACTTAACGCAGAGACTTATTCAATAAATATAAAAAAACTACAAAGACTTATATTTATAGTAAAAAGTTAACATATAAAAATAATTATATTTGAATTTTTTAAAAGTTATTTTCTCTCCCTTTAGTATAATGAAAATATTTTACATTTAAAAAAAATTTAGATTTAAAATTTAGTTAAAACATATTTATCCAATTTTTCTATTCATTGATATTATTTATCAAAAATTATTTTAATATACAATATACTATAGATAATATGATTTTAAATATGTAATTAAATTTATGTGTATTGTATAGATATATTTTAATATTATCTTATTATTTAACGTAATGAGTGTTTTTATGTTTTTATTAAAATAAATAATTTTTTTAAGAAGATATAAAGCAACATAGTTTTATTAGTAAATTATATACAAGATTAAATTATATGTTAATTATTATTTGTATGAAAAAATAAGGATGTTTTATAAGAAGATAAAATAAAATTATTTATTATTAAATTATGACATAAATTATTTTTTTTATAAAATATTTTGGGTAATCAGTGCTTGGCAGTAATTTTACTCTCAGACAGTGACAAAGCAATAGAAAAATTAAATAAGAATATAATAAAAATAAAATTTTTTAAAATTTATAATAACAAAAATAATATTTTTTATGTTTAAATTTATATTTATATTTTTACAATTAAAAAAAATAATTGATATATCATTTTTTTTAACAATCGTTCAATTAGAATTGAACGATAACAATTTAGACCTATTTAATGTCGAATATTTATTATACATTTATATTTAACATTTAATATTATTAAAATTATTAATTTCACATGTATTATTTTCGATAATTTCTTAAATTAAAAAAAGAACGTGTTCATTAACGCATTTTGTTGTATAGTTGGAGTTATAGATGAATAATGGACCGTAGGATCTTATCATGTGGATATTCATAATAAAAATCATTTTTGAATTAAAAAAATCTTTGTGCTCAAATTCGCCGGTTGTTCCTCTCATGACTCATCTCTCCTCTTCAGTTTATTTTTAACATAGAATTAATGCTGGGGATTTTGTCTAAAATAGGCAAAATCCTTAATATAGTTTAAAAAAGAGCAACCTTGTGTAAAAGTTTAGAAATAGGCAAAATTTTATTTACTCTCCCGGTAGCCGGTTTGGTTGGGTCATTTAGTTTCCCACCAAAATAATTTTCTTTCTTCTTCTCCCTCCAACTACGCACCCTCTCTTTTTCTCTTCACTGATCTTCTCACCATTGTTGCGTGTCATCGTGGAAAAATTATAAAAATGAGGTTAGTAATATCTTCCAACAATATTTGCAATTTTTATTAAGATGTAAATGTTGCAATTTGTACCAGGATTTTTAAATAATAACTACCAGAAAAATGCGATTGGGACTGATATATTTTCGGAAAATTTCCAACAATTTGCTTCATACTTTCGCGAGGAACTGATATGGGTATTATTTAAACAGATTTTTGGTTGAAAAACCGTATTAAACTGTTACCCCAATTCAATAATAATTAATAGAAACATATATTTTTGGCCGCGTGTAATCGAAACATTTATGAAATGCTATATTCAGTTTTTTATATGTGGGGGTATATGTGGTATATCTGAGGGTATATCTGGTATATCCGGTATATCTGGGGGTATATCTGGTATATCCGGTATTTCTGGGGGTATATCTGGTATATCTCATGGTATATCTGGTATATCTCAGGGTATATCTGGTATATCCGGTATTTCTGGGGGTATATCTGGTATATCTCAGGGTATATCTGGTATATCTGAGGGTATATCTGATATATCTGAGGGTATATCTGGTATATCTCAGGGTATATCTGGTATATCTCAGGGTATATCTGGTATATCTCACGGTATATCTGGTATATCTGGTATATCTCAGGGTATATCTGGTATATCTCACGGTATATCTGGTATTTCTGGGGGTATATCTGGTATATCTCAGGGTATATCTGGTATATCTCAGGGTATATCTGGTATATCTGAGGGTATATCTGGTATATCTCACGGTATATCTGGTATATCTCAGGGTATATCTGGTATATCTCACGGTATATCTGGTATATCTCAGGGTATATCTGGTATATCTCACGGTATATCTGGTATATCTCAGGGTATATCTGGTATATCTCACGGTATATCTGGTATATCTCAGGGTATATCTGGTATATCTCACGGTATATCTGGTATTTCTGGGGGTATATCTGGTATATCTCAGGGTATATCTGGTATATCTCAGGGTATATCTGGTATATCTGAGGGTATATCTGGTATATCTCACGGTATATCTGGTATATCTCAGGGTATATCTGGTATATCTCACGGTATATCTGGTATATCTCAGGGTATATCTGGTATATCTCACGGTATATCTGGTATATCTCACGGTATATCTGGTATATCTCACGGTATATCTGGTATATCTCACGGTATATCTGGTATATCTCAGTGAAATTATGATATATCTCACGGTATATCTGGTATATCTCAGGGTATATCTGGTATATCTCACGGTATATCTGGTATATCTATGTATATGTTGGTATATCTCCATCTATTACACATTTAATCAGGTATATATGTTATATACTAATAACGCAGTTCAATATGTTGTATATTATTTGATATATCAATTAAACTTTACGTATTTTTGAATGAGATAGACCTAATTATTTATAAACATTTTACAGAATGGATAGCCTTAGTATTCTAATCATTCACAATGGTAAATGGTCATTGAAGGATGGTAAAAAAGTATATCAAGGAGGTGAAGGTTTGGTGATGAAGATAAAAAAAGGATGGTTGTATAATGAACTTAAAGAAAAGTTGTTTCTCAAGTTAAAGATGGATAAGTTCAAGTATGAACTTGAAGTGAGATACTTCTATAAGAATGATTTGACATTACCATCTGTTTTAATAGGTGATGATGAAGAATTGGAAGAGTTTTTTGACCTTCACGTTGAAGATAATGAAAGGAAGGCTGTTCTATATGTCACAAAAAATGTGATAAGATCTGTAGGTACAAGTAATTCTATTTGCCATGAGCAAGTTTTTAATACCGGAGGCCGTAATGTAAATTTCTTGAGCGATACTAATATGCAAGAAGGATCTCAAAATCCAAATGGTGGTTGCGATAATGTACTTGATAGTATTCGTGATGATGTAGATCACAATTTAGTTCCGCCGCAAATGGGTGATGAAGGAGATATTGATATGATTAGAGAATATGAATTACCAGATATACCTGTCAACGAAAACGTTGATCGTGATATGTCCTCAATGGGAGGTTTGCATGCAATTCATAATGAAAGGACACAAGTTGAAACAGAAAGGGTCATTGTTAGAAATCATGAGAATTATGGTTTATCCCAGTCTGAAGGAAGAACTGTAATTAGAAACAATAATGAATTAGGTATCGGTCCATCCAGTACACCCACAGAGATTATTTCTAATGGTGACGTTTCGTCGTCTGTGGCACATGTTGAGCTTGATTTGAAAGTTGATCAAGTGTTTGACAATAAGATAGATTTCACAACACATGTCGGTCTTTATGCCATAAGAAACAGATTTGAGACGAGGACACTGACTAGTAGGAAAGACCGTGTTCTAATACGTTGCATTCAATCTACTTGTAGTTGGATGATTAGATGTAATAGGATCACTGGATCTGATAGGTTCAGGGTAAAAGAATACGAATCAAGACATACTTGTGATCCTAACAATTACATGAGGAAGAATAGGACTGCAACCTCAAGAGTGATAGGAAATGCCATAAAAATGAAGTTGGTCCGACCAGGAAGAATTTATAAGCCCAAAGATATTATTGATGATTGTCAAAATGAGTTTGGGATTGAGATTGGTTACACCACAGCATACAGATCGAAAGAGAAGGCTCTTTATTTGCTACGTGGCAGTGAAGAGGAATCATTCCTGAAGCTTCCTTCCTACTGTCATGTTTTGAAGGAAAGAAATCCTGGTAGCGTGACACATATTGAAGTTGACCAGTCCGGAAGATTTAAGTACTTTTTTTTGGCACTAGGTCCATGTATCAGAGGTTTTTTATCTTGTATAAGACATGTAATTACAGTCGACGGTGCATTCCTATCAGGTAGGTATGCTGGGACATTATTCGTAGCAAATGCTTCAGATGGAAATAACAACATATATCCATTGGCCATTGGTGTTGGAGATTCTGAGAATAATGAAGCCTGGGAATGGTTTTTGTTAAAACTATCCGGTATATTTGGGCACATTGATGATCTTGTTATTGTTTCAGATAGACACCAAAGCATTATACAATCTGTTCCTAAGGCATTCCCCAATGCTTTGCATGGATATTGTGCATTTCACATGGAGATGAATTTGAACCACAAATTTAAGAATCCTGATATCACACCTTTGTTCAGATGTTGCGCAAGGGCATATACGAAGCGTGAATTTGACAAATACATGGGGGATTTGAGACTGATCGATCCTGATATAGAGAAGTACTTATTGGAAGCAGGTAAAGACAAGTGGTCAAGATTTCATTTTCCTGGGAACAGATACGGTATAATGACCACAAATGGTTCAGAGTCATTTAATAATGTCATGAAATCTGCTCGTGAGTTACCTATAACCATGCTTGCTGAGTACTACCGTAGCAAAATACAACATTGGTTTGTCGAACGTAGGGAGGTTGGGATGAGATGGGGAACTCGATTACTTACCGATGAGGTCGACTCAATTATGCGTGCAAATCACAATAAGTCCTTAAGGTACAGGGTTTTCAGAATTAATGCACATGTTTTCCAGGTATGGGATCGTACATCATTATATTGTTATTGAATTTTTAAATATGTCAATTTAATAGCGCATGTGTTTTAATTACTTCTAATGTTTAAACCATCTATTTAACTAGTTCATTTATATGATGTCAGGTTGTACACGGTGATACTAGTCAAGATGTTGATCTACTGAACAGAAGTTGTAGCTGCAGGGAATTTGATGTTCACAAAATCCCCTGTTGTCATGCCATTGCAGCGGCCCGTTTTCAAGATGTTGATGTCCAGTCCTTGGTTGACCGATTATACACAGTCAATTGTTATATTATCGCATATGCGGAGGCAATTTTTCCAGCAACTGACAATGGTCAGTGGGACATTCCAGAAGAAATCATGGACCTAGTTGAACTTCCTCCTAACACAAAGAGAAAATCTGGCAGACCACGAAAGCGACGCATACGTTCACATGGGGAAGTAATAAAGAAGTTAATGTTGTGCAGTCGTTGTGGAATTAGTGGTCATAACAGAAGGACTTGTAATGTTTTTCGTCAGATGATTGTAGAACCTTCCCTACCTTCTCAAGAATGAAGATTTTCATGTACCCTGTAATATTTTATGCTGATTTCAAGTTGAACATTTATGTATCTGAATTTTGCATTAATGATAGTGTTATATTATGCCCTGTCTCTAAATTTTCATGTACCACGTATATGAGATATGTGTTGTTATATTATTTTATAAGATATACCATGAGATATAACCCCATATACCATGAGATATACCATAATTACCGTGAGATATACCATAATTTCACTGAGATATACCAGATATACCCTCAGATATACCAGATATACCCCCAGATATACCAGATATACCCTGAGATATACCAGATATACCCTGAGATATACCAGATATACCCTCAGATATACCAGATATACCGTGAGATATACCATAATTTCACTGAGATATACCAGATATACCAGATATACCGTGAGATATACCATAATTTCACTGAGATATACCAGATATACCAGATATACCCTCAGATATACCATAATTTCACTGAGATATACCAGATATACCAGATATACCCCCAGATATACCAGATATACCCTGAGATATACCAGATATACCCCCAGATATACCAGATATACCCTGAGATATACCAGATATACCCTGAGATATACCAGATATACCCTCAGATATACCAGATATACCGTGAGATATACCATAATTTCACTGAGATATACCAGATATACCAGATATACCCTCAGATATACCATAATTTCACTGAGATATACCAGATATACCAGATATACCCCCAGATATACCAGATATACCCTAAGATATACCAGATATACCCTCAGATATACCAGATATACCCCCAGAACGAACCCTGAGTTCCAGATATTAACCTCCCTCTAAGAATACAGATTTTATACCCTAATATTTTACGATTTAATTACCATTTATACTGAATTTGATTAATACATTAATTTCCCTGAATTTTATACCAGTATACAGATATCGTGTGTATATTATTTATAATTACCTGAGATATAACCCCATATACCAGATATACCCTATCCAGATATACCATAATTTCACTGAGATATACCAGATATACCCAGATATACCCCCCCAGATATACCAGATATACCCTGAGATATACCAGATATACCCCCAGATATACCAGATATACCCTAGATATACCAGATATACCTGAGATATACCAAATTTCCTAGATATACCAGATATACCAGATATACCGTGAGATATACCATAATTTCACTGAGATATACCAGATATACCAGATATACCCTCAGATATACCATAATTTCACTGAGATATACCAGATATACCAGATATACCCCCAGATATACCAGATATACCCTGAGATATACCAGATATACCCCCAGATATACCAGATATACCCTAGATATACCAGATATACCCTGAGATATACCAGATATACCCTCAGATATACCAGATATACCGTGAGATATACCATAATTTCACTGAGATATACCAGATATACCAGATATACCCTCAGATATACCATAATTTCACTGAGATATACCAGATATACCAGATATACCCCCAGATATACCAGATATACCCTAAGATATACCAGATATACCCTCAGATATACCAGATATACCCCCAGATATACCAGATATACCCTGAGATATACCAGATATACCCTGAGATATACCAGATATACCCTCAGATATACCAGATATACCAGATATACCGTGAGATATACCATAATTTCACTGAGATATACCAGATATACCAGATATACCGTGAGATATACCATAATTTCACTGAGATATACCAGATATACCAGATATACCCTCAGATATACCATAATTTCACTGAGATATACCAGATATACCAGATATACCCCCAGATATACCAGATATACCCTGAGATATACCAGATATACCCCCAGATATACCAGATATACCCTGAGATATACCAGATATACCCTGAGATATACCAGATATACCCTGAGATATACCAGATATACCAGATATACCGTGAGATATACCATAATTTCACTGAGATATACCAGATATACCAGATATACCCTCAGATATACCATAATTTCACTGAGATATACCAGATATACCAGATATACCCCCAGATATACCAGATATACCCTGAGATATACCAGATATACCCCCAGATATACCAGATATACCCTGAGATATACCAGATATACCCTGAGATATACCAGATATACCCTCAGATATACCAGATATACCAGATATACCGTGAGATATACCATAATTTCACTGAGATATACCAGATATACCAGATATACCCTCAGATATACCATAATTTCACTGAGATATACCAGATATACCAGATATACCCCCAGATATACCAGATATACCCTGAGATATACCAGATATACCCCCAGATATACCAGATATACCCTCAGATATACCAGATATACCGTGAGATATACCATAATTTCACTGAGATATACCAGATATACCAGATATACCGTGAGATATACCATAATTTCACTGAGATATACCAGATATACCAGATATACCCTCAGATATACCATAATTTCACTGAGATATACCAGATATACCAGATATACCCCCAGATATACCAGATATACCCTAAGATATACCAGATATACCCTCAGATATACCAGATATACCCCCAGATATACCAGATATACCCTGAGATATACCAGATATACCCTGAGATATACCAGATATACCCTCAGATATACCAGATATACCAGATATACCGTGAGATATACCATAATTTCACTGAGATATACCAGATATACCAGATATACCGTGAGATATACCATAATTTCACTGAGATATACCAGATATACCCTGAGATATACCAGATATACCCCCAGATATACCAGATATACCCTGAGATATACCAGATATACCCCCAGATATACCAGATATACCCTGAGATATACCAGATATACCCTGAGATATACCAGATATACCCTCAGATATACCAGATATACCAGATATACCGTGAGATATACCATAATTTCACTGAGATATACCAGATATACCAGATATACCCTCAGATATACCATAATTTCACTGAGATATACCAGATATACCAGATATACCCTCAGATATACCAGATATACCCTCAGATATACTAGATATACCAAAAAATTTCACTACGAATGAGTTCCAGAACTACAAAAAATTTATCCCAAAATTTGGATATTACAATTTCAGTAACAGATGGAATAAATCATAACCAAAACCGATTTCCTTCATTTCATTATTACACCAAAGTAATGTATGAGTACAATTTTACATAAATTGATCACATATATAATTACAAACATTACATAAATGTTCTCATAACCATTACATTTACAGATAGTAACCGATTTACAATATTTGAAGCACGTAATCCATGATACTAAGCCTATGTCAAGCTGCATAAAAGTTCACAACAAAGCACTCCAGAGAAAGCCTAAATAGGCATTGTTGTTGCCTCTGTTGAGTGATATACCAGTTAGTCTTTACAAGAATGAAGCAACATCAGATACCATTTGGAAGTTGCTTACAACCTACCAAAAAAGTGTTATATTATCAGATAAGCCAACAGAAAAATAACCAGATAACAGATATACCAAATATGGGCCATAAAAAATAAAACTAATAAGTTTATATATATGCCATACCCGTTAAGTTGTAAAATGCACAAAAATACCTTAACACATAAAGTCCATACGGTATAATACATAAATGTTCTGCAACACAGAATCATAATCAAGTAGTTGATCAATTATATAAAAATATAATCTTTATTGCATACCAGATTAAACAATTATGTATTCATCGTCCGCAAAGAAAAGTTCACAACAAAGTTTCTTTCTGAAGAAACCTATAGCCTCGTCTTTGATGTCAGTCAGTGGCTTCTCATTTACTAAATACTCAATGAACTTCAGTGCATATATGCCACAGTCACCCCTGTGTAATATATTGAAGTAAACAATAAGTCCGTATAAGTAATGCAATATAACTTATGGTATATCTCACTTAAATCGATGTCACTAACCAAATAATAAAATATACTTACACTTGAACTTGCTGTGGAACAGCTATTGCATTACGATATATGGGCCACTTCTCTATGATTTTGTCATGTTCAACCACATCCAAGTTATGAATCAAGTTTGGGATCATGACAGATAAATTATGTAACCTTTTCTTGAGAGCTCCATCTCTTATGTGTTTAGGAAGTGAATCATATACGTTAATTTGTTGTTGTCTGATGTCAAGTCCGATAGCGATCCAATGACCCTTCTCCAATATAACACCATATATATTGGAGACACGAATCCATGGTTTACCTATATCAGGCCGGACACCTGTTTCAAAACAAACAAGAAATTTATATTATCATATGAAACGATAAAATGTTCAAGTTTTCCCAGATATGCAACACAGAATCATAAGTTTAAAAGTATTTTACCAGTCACGTAATCAAACCACTTCTTATCATTCAACCAAAAAGACAAGTGGTCATTCTTCTTCAACTTCTTCCATTCACTTCCACTTGCATCGATGTAAGCCTACATTTTAAAATATAGTAATTTTAAAGAAAATTTGTTACATCATCTGCAAATTGACCAGATATGACATAGAAAAGTACGATATATACAACATATTTTTAAATTTACCCTCAGATATACTAAGTAAAAGTCTTACCCAAAACGACGAGTCTACAGTTGTCCAATTGTTATTTAGGAACAAGTGCGGATGAAGTTCCTCTTTCTTCCTCAACAGCCATAGTCCGCAATCTATGTGCTGAAGTTATTTTGCCAATTTAAAATTACGCATCGTTGATACCAGACATATGAGATATATGTGTTGTTAGTTTCACTTTAGAATACCAAATATATTGAATAACAATCCATAAACCAAATAACAACATATAACCAGATATATCCATAAATGAACATAACCAAAACATGTACCTCATTGAGTAAAGATGATTGTGGTTTCAATATACGATGAAACCAAGTAGAGTTAGCCATACCCTTACTTGGGCAACCAACAATAATACTTTCCCTACATTTTGAAGAATAACAAAGACATCAATAATTAACCATATTACGTGGGTTAAAAAAAATACCCTCAAATTGGATGAATAAATAAGACAATAAGTAGTAGGAAATACATACTGGTTGTCGTTATAATGTTGATATAACCATTCCAAGAAGTAGGTATATCTGGATTCATCAAACCCTCTCATCGGATCATACACACCAGCTTGTTGTGCTTGGTCCGATTGGTGGGACTTTATTGATATACCTGATTTCCTCTTCGGCTGCACATATGGGGATTTTAGGGAGGGACCAACTTTTCTCTTCCTCCTACTATATATATTACCAAAGGGTGCGGACGTGCCAGTCGAACTAACGCCCTTTGATGGTATCGAACCTAATCGCACTGAGGTGGTACCGGTGCGGATAGGGGCAGCCTCTAAAATATATTCCAAAGTAGAAAAATCCAGACCTGCCAAGTTATCATCTACTTCGGTTGCATGGACTGGCTGCTTTCCAAGGTTCAGTTCAGTGGGACATTCTTCAGTCACACCCACTGATTCTTCCTGATGATCAGAATGAACCTTGGTTGTTTCCTCCCCAATTTCTTCTGTGCTCAACAAAATCATTTCTCTGCATGTATCAGTACCCACTACTGCTTCTTCCGTGGACGTCACATCATCTTCGTCCACTAAAATATGTACAGAGGCCACCTTACGTGGGTCAGTAAGTGGGACACTTTTTTTCCTGGACGAGTTCCCACCAGGTTTCACTGCATCTATATCTGTTGCAGTCTTTTGTTGTTGTCTCAACAACTGATTCAACACATCCTTCATCCAATTTTGGTTTTCTTTTATTGAGATGACCTCCTTCTTCAATTCTCGAAGCTCTTGCAACACCTAAAATTACAAAGCATAAAAATTTATTCGTACAAGGTTGCAATTAATGACATAAACTAATTAAAAGTCCAAGGGTTTTATATGTGCCGTATTATATTACCTCCATAATGGAAGTTGATGAATGAGATGAAGGTTCATCTTTTTGGACTTCAGGGATAGGGTCACTTTTATCACCACTGTGACCAGATGTGTGTTGATCTTCATCGCCTTTGGAAGGCAACTCATGAGATAAGCCACTAACGTTTGGCACACCAAGGCCAGGTTGCAGCCTCGCATATTGTTGTGCCGAAATTAAGTACGGACTCTTTATCTCCGATTCATTAGGAGTGAGTCTCGTCAGCATATGAAACTGTATCATATACAACGGAAACATATACCAGTTAGTTAAGTACAATCGAAAATATAAATAAAATAAATTTAATAACAAAAACATATAGGCAACAAACTTACATCTGAAGCCTGGAATATTTTATGGTTTATGTCCCAAAACTTCAAATAGTGCCCCTTCTTTTGATTCTCCCAGCGTAATATCCTGGGCAATGCATCTGGAGACGTACAAGTTGCTAAATCAGTAATAGGCACTTGTATGGCCTCGTAGGCCCAAACTTGCAGTGCCCAAGAAAAACCATAGACACTGTAAGTTGAAGCGACCCCTCCAACTTTTTGAAGATTAATATTCTTCAACCTCCTTACGGTGAAGTCATAGACTATCTTACCCCAGGGGTAGATATTAAACTTGTCAACGTCTTCAACTAAATCCAAATATTCATCATTAATGGCCCTCAAATTATGATCGGCCAAAAGAATTATTTCCAGAGTATATATCAGAGCCAACCTCAAAACATCTTCAGGCTCTGTGGACAATGGAAGGTTTGCAAATACCTTCTCCAACTCCACTTTCTTTATTGGCCTATCGGTCTTGAAGAAATTTTTACGCAAACGGCCACTTTGAGCTGGACTTCCTTCGTCACCGATAAACATCATACCGGTGATTAGGCTAAACTCTTCGTATCCAAAGAGGTGGGGTGCACCATTTACAATAACTCGGAGTTCTTTCCCCGATTGATCTCTATCTTGCATCAATAATATATGATGCAAGAATCCAGCTGTAAACTCTATATGTTTCATCCTTGTGATGAAACCAAAACATAAGCCCTGAAATCTATTCAGTAACCCAAATCCTTGTAGGGTCGTCTTCAATGTTGCAAAATTTTGAAGACGTGATATGTTGGTTATTTTACCAACATAATAATCGGATGAGGAGACATAAGGCACGAATGAGATTTTTCCTGCCATTTCCTGCATATTTAACATTTACGGAAAACAATTTCATTAATACTTGTGAACAGGTATACAAAAATTACAATATATATGCGAAAAACATCAATCACATTAAACCAACATAAAAATACATCAAATTTAGGTTCATATAAATGAAACTTATAGAAATACACCAATATATACCACATATACCTTGAGATATACCAGATATACTCCGAGATATACCAGATATACCATGAAATATACCAGATATACCATGAAATATACCAGATATACCAGATATACCATGAGATATACCAGGAGATATACCAGATATACCAGGAGATATACCAGATATACCAGGAGATATACCAGATATACCAGATATACCGTGAGATATACCATAATTTCACTGAGATATACCAGATATACCCTGAGATATACCAGATATACCGTGAGATATACCATAATTTCACTGAGATATACCAGATATACCAGATATACCCTGAGATATACCAGATATACCCTGAGATATACCAGATATACCCTGAGATATACCAGATATACCCTGAGATATACCAGATATACTAGATATACCGTGAGATATACCAGATATACCCTGAGATATACCAGATATACCCCCAGATATACCAGATATACCCCCAGATATACCAGATATACCCCCAGATATACCAGATATACCCTGAGATATACCAGATATACCATGAGATATACCAGATATTCACTGAGATATACCAGATATACCATGAGATATACCAGATATACCAGATATACCGTGGGATATACCAGATATACCATGAGATATACCAGATATACCAGATATACCCCCAGATATACCAGACACAACACAAAATATACCAGATATACCAGATATACCATGAGATATACCAGATATACCCCGAGATGACCAGATATACCCCCAGATATACCAGATATACCATGAGATATACCAGATATACCAGATATACCGTGAGATATACCAGATATACCCTGAGATATACCAGATATACCAGATATACCGTGAGATATACCAGATATACCCTGAGATATACCATAATTTCACTGAGATATACCAGATATACCAGATATACCCTGAGATATACCATAATTTCACTGAGATATACCAGATATACCCTCAGATATACCAGATATACCGTGAGATATACCATAATTTCACTGAGATATACCAGATATACCCTGAGATATACCATAATTTCACTGAGATATACCAGATATACCCTCAGATATACCAGATATACCGTGAGATATACCATAATTTCACTGAGATATACCAGATATACCAGATATACCATGAGATATACCAGATATACCAGATATACCGTGGGATATACCAGAAATACCCCCAGATATACCAGATATACCATGAGATATACCAGATATACCGTGAGATATACCAGATATACCCCCAGATATACCAGATATAACACAAAATATACCAGATATACCATGAGATATACCAGATATACCGTGAGATATACCAGATATACCCCCAAATATACCAGACATAACACAAAATATACCAGATATACCAGATATACCATGAGATATACCAGATATACCCCGAGATATACCAGATATACCATGAGATATACCAGATATACCGTGAGATATACCTCATATATACCAGATATACCCTGAGATATACAAGATATACCAGATATACCCTGAGATATACCAGATATACCATGAGATATACCAGATATACCGTGAGATATACCTCATATATACCAGATATACCCTGAGATATACCAGATATACCAGATATACCCTGAGATATACCAGATATACCATGAGATATACCAGATATACCCCGAGATATACCAGATATACCATGAGATATACCAGATATACCAGATATACCCTGAGATATACCAGATATACCCTGAGATATACCAGATATACCCTCAGATATACCAGATATACCAGATATACCGTGAGATATACCAGATATACCCTGAGATATACCAGATATACCATGAGATATACCAGATATACCACTGATATACCCCCAGATAATGTTATTCATGATTAACAACCAGATATACCAGAAATCAGATTATCCATCCATAATTACAAAATCCCAATATTACAAAACCTACATTTTACATAAACATTTAACCTTAAACCAACATTTTACAAAAAACCATACAAAAATAAGGGGTTTTCGTTGAGTTTCAACGAAAACCCAATTAAAAACCAAACTGCATAGCTTCAAAAGGTGAGTAATGGTCGAGTGTTTTCGTGCAAGGAAGACAAATTTGTTTAAAATACTTACCGAATAATGCAGAGCTTCAAAAGTTGATAGTAATGGTCGAGTGTTTTCTGCGTTGATACTGTTCGTCTTCTTCCTCAATCGAAAATGGGAGAGCTTCGCTAATACCAGATAGTGACGAGGGATTCTTGAGAGGTAGAGTAATGCTAGTTGTGGGTTTGTTTGAACTGTTCGATTTCTTTATTTCAAACGGTTTAAAGAGTTACCGGCTACCAAATGGGTCTTTGGGTGGGCGGTTAAAAAAAGCCCATTTTTAAACTTTTACGTAAGGTTGCCCTTTTTTAAACTATATTAAGGATTTTGCCTATTTTAGACAAAATCCCTGGAATGTTTGTGAAATACTGATTAAGCAAGAAGTTCCGAGATGGCGGAAGAAAGGAGTTCAGAGAGGAGTGAGATCAATGTCGGATTAGGTTCCATGGACTCAACTGAGTCGCGTTGGGTTTTCCAAGACGAGGACGATTCAGGTGTCGATGACGATGAAGTTGAAGAAAACGACGACGTTCGGCATCTTCTGCGTGCGTCTTTAGATTCGGAAGATGACGAGGATGACAATGCTGAGCAGAGACTGATACGGACCGGTGCTCGCATCGATTCCTTTGATGTTGAAGCCCTTGAGGTCCCTGGAGCTCAGCGAAGCGATTATGAGGTGCTCCTTCTCTATATGTCTATCTCATTTCTACAATTTTAAAAAATCATCGTGTATGTTCTAAATAATTGCAACATTTTCGGATCGATTTTTTAACCGATTGAGCTATGAGTTGATGGGGACCTGACGGGGAGAGAGAGGAGTGGACAGCTAGTAGAAGTTGTAGATCTGTTTCAACTGAAAAAGATCAAAGAATTGCCTTCTATGTTAGATTGATTCATGTATGTTATGGAAGAGTATTAAGTGTTTTTATGGTTGGCAATTCATAAATAAAAGTCAGTTATCTTCTTATCTTAGCATGTCCGTTCAATTGTTATTTGAACAACTTGTAGCTCAGTGTAAGGCTAGCAACACATACCTTATGTGATTCGCTTGATGTATGATACGTCTGCTAGGTTGTTATCATCACACATTTTTTCAGCATAGCTTTTACAATTTGATAGTATTGCACTACGTTATTGCAAATAGACTATTTGTTATAGCTTATAATGCTCTCATGTGGTTTGGGAAGTTACGACTATTGCCAGAACCTACCGAATATGCCAATATAAACATTTAAGTTAGTGAACCATATATTTTTTTTTAAATTTAATCTTTGCAATGCTAATTATTAGTTGCGATTCTATCCAATGAATACACTTATACAGTATTCGACTATTTGTGAGTTTCTTGCACGTTTGATTTTTATTTTTGGTAAATTATAAAAAATAACACTCTTAAAACTTATAATAATAAAACCAGCACCCTAATAATATTGAACTTTCAACGTATAACATTGAACGTTCAATATTAAATGGGTCTAAATTGTCATAATTTAATTTGAACGGCATTCAAAGAAAAATAATATAAAAGTCATTTTTTAATCGTAGAAATATATGATTCGAACATAAGAAGTGTTATTTGAGGGTATTATTTTTGTTGTTTTTTCAGTCATAAAATCTAAGGATAACGGTTGATATTAGGCATGACCATGTGGCTTCATTTACTTTATAGTTTCCAATTTATTAACTATCTACTTCTTGCTTCCTTTAACTAAGAAGCTAGTTAATACTAGAGAAAGATTTGTGTTGATGCCATAGAAAGATTTGTGTTGATGCCTAATTTGGCCTTACTACCACTTCAAAGTGGGTGATGGTTTCTGCTTAATGATTTTAATCTTAAGACTCAAATAAGTTTTGGAGTATTTGTTGCATTTGGTGAGGGATACTAAGTATGTCTTAATATCGTGCTAGAAGTTAAACCTTGGAGTTACAACCCCAGTAACCAATTAAATGAATTTACATGTGTGAACTGATCCTATACCAGCTTTAATTCTTGATATAAACCCCGGTAAACTAATCAGCTTTTTGATTGGAGAATGTATCAGCTTTTCACTAATTTCAGTTTATTGATCTCGAGGTGCATTCTATTCAGGATTATGTTTTCTACATAACACAATTTGATGTGATAACATCCAATACGGATCGTTATCTTTATTGTTTTGTTTTGTTTTGCTTAAATAGTTTCTGAGTATTTTACTGTTTATTGGACTTTTTCTGATTGTTTGGTACAAGTACAAATATTTGACTGGGATTTTATTTTTTTTTCTTTGCGTTACAGTTGTGAAATATTTTTTTTCGATATGGCATTACTAGCATGACATCTATTGATGAGGCATTTAAAATTACAGGACTTCAGTTTGGGGAGGAAACTAATAATTGCTTTCCAGACACTTGGGGTAGTCTTTGGCGATGTTGGAACAAGTCCGTTGTACACTTTCAGTGTGATGTTTAGTAAGGCCCCTATTAATGGAAATGAAGATGTTCTTGGGGCATTATCACTGGTGTTATACACTTTAATTTTGATTCCTATGGTCAAGTATGTGTTAGTAGTTCTTTGGGCCAATGATGACGGCGAAGGTACGCTGGATTTTGTCACTTAAGCCTTTTAACTTTCAATGAGCCTCTCCAAACATGCACAAACTCATGATACAAGTTAGATGTCTGAAAAGTTTTTCTTCTTCTTTGATCACTCTGTTTAGCCATTTCACAGTTCATAATTGTTCCAGGTGGTACTTTTGCTTTGTACTCATTAATTTGTCGGCACGCGAAGGTTAGTCTTCTTCCAAATCAGCTTCCATCAGATGCTCGTATATCAAGATTTAGGCTCAAGGTTCCTTCCCCTGAACTTGAGAGATCTTTAAAAATAAAAGAGAAGCTTGAGTCTTCACTCACTCTGAAAAAGCTACTCCTGACGTTAGTGCTGGCTGGTACCGCTATGGTGATTGCTGATGGTGTTGTTACTCCTGCAATGTCAGGTTTCAGCCGCACCTTCCTTCTACTTGCTGTTGGTTTTGAAATGCTTTTCATGAAAAAAATATATATATAACATCTTTTGGATCTCCGTAAGACTGAAACTTATGTATAATTCATTTGAATTGTGGGTTTGGAGAGTTAATCTGATGGTCTGATACCAGCCATGCTATGTTGTTTTTTTTTTTTATATTGATGCAGTTGTTTCTGCTGTTGGTGGATTGAAGGTTGGAGTAGATACCATTAAGCAAGGTATTTTTGCTCCCTGATCACAAATTTTATTTTCATATTTAATTTATTTTTTGAAGCAGAAAAATTCCACTATAATTTAGTTAAATTTCTGCCTGTAATATTATTGCATTATAGATATTAATATTGCAAATTGTTTGCCTGAAAAAATTAAACAAAGCTGAGCAATAATTAGCTCGAAAGGCTCTTTTCTCCTATAATAGTTTTCAGTGATTCTTAAGTAGTTTTCAGTTTCATATAAGTCACTTACATTTGCTTTTCACGAAAGCACTGATAGTGCTTCTTCCTTAACCCAAGAAAGTGCTTTCTCTGGTGTTTTCCAAATACCATGCAGAGTGCTTTTTCATCATAACGGTTAGGATCAAAATGGGCTCCTATTATGATACCTTGTGTAGCTTATTAGCATGTATGACCTAATAATTGAATCAGTATTGATACCGACAAAGTAAAGCATATGTAGATATTTAAACGATTGAGATACTTAAAGAGTATAAACGACCTATTTTTTCTCACTTTTTCATTAGTAATTTGATAGAAATCCCTTTAGGAGATTTGGATGATGTTCATCCATAATGTTGTTTAAGGTTTCTAATACTTGTTTTGGGGGCTTGTACAAATTCTGACATAAACTAAACTTTAAAGTTGTGAAAGAATTTTTAATGTATCACAAGTTGGATATGCCTTTGTTAAGGAAACTTCAGATTCAAATGTTGCATAGGATATTTTCAAATTAGTTAGAAGAAAAAGTTTCGCGTCCGGTTGAATCCTGTGTATTTGCACTGCATCTTCTTTGGTAACCGTTATCATCATGCCATTTAAATGCCATGGTTTCAAATAATGACAAGATGCATTCCAACTTTTTTTGTGGAAAAAGGCCTGGCTGGAAAAGTAATGCAGAATTAACTCCAGTTGGGCCTCGTTTCCATTGGAAATCTTGATATTGAGACATTCTGTTGTTCTTTTCTCTTTGTTTGTCCTCGGAAGTGTGGGTCCTTTCCTTTTTAGCTGGGTAAGATTACTACCTTGATGCAATTAACTTATATTTTTGGTGTTGCCTTTTGGTATGCATTGATTTTCTTTCCCAATGAAGTGCTATTTTCTAAATTACCAGGCAACCTGTTATAATTGATACACAAATTAAAAGATGCATCTGAGCATTCATATTAGCTATGACAAATGATTTTTCATCTTTTAATCGAGCACTTTACAGAAAGTCAGAAACCCTAGGAGGAATTTGGTCTACTGGTCATTGGTCAATTCTACCCAGGAAATATGTTTTTAATAAATACTTAATTCACCTTTTTGAATAAAATGTTTGCAAATGCACACACATAAGCATGCACAGAGACATCTAATGTTTGTTATTCCTGCATTGAGTTGCTTCCTAGTTGTTGTAATGCAATAATATAAAGTGATCTAGTCATTCTATTAAAGTCATTCAATTTATTTTCCTTGTTTTTGGATGCAGACCAAGTGGTGATGATTTCAGTTGCCTTCCTTATAGTATTATTTAGTGTACAGAAATTTGGCACAAGTAAAGTTGGACTTGCTGTGGGCCCTGCCTTATTCATATGGTTTTTTTCCCTGGCGGGCATTGGAGTTTACAACATTGTTAAATATGACAGCACTGTATTGAGGGCCTTTAATCCGGTCCACATTTATTACTTTTTCAAGAGGAACTCAACTAAGGCTTGGTATTCTCTGGGAGGTTGTCTTCTATGTGCAACAGGTTGGAAATACTTGAAAGTTGTTATATTTTATGGAGGAAATATTTACAAGATGAATCCCTTGATAAATTTAGTATTTTCTTGAAAAATAATATAATTATTCCTTCATGTTTACTGATTTGATATTATATTAGGATCAGTGTGGCATACACATTTGTCTCAAATTCTGTCATTTAATTCACTGGCGATTAAATAGGCGGAGATGCATTGAATAATTGCATTAGATAAAGTTTTGTGCTAATGAAGCATATGAAGATAGTTGGATTTAGTGTATGGCTAGTTGTGGGACTTATGGGCTTTGATTGGTCGAAGAATGTTTTAAGTAGCAATGAATGGATAAGAGTTTGGTCAAGTTAATTGCTCTTTTCTATAGTGTAGTTAGGATAAGTTGAAATAGTTCAAGTTTCTGTTCCATAAATTTATGTTTGGTTTGTTTTTCTTTGTTGCTGACTTCAAGAGTGTGTATCAGGTTCTGAAGCAATGTTTGCTGATCTTTGCTACTTCTCTTTGCGATCAATTCAGGTAAAGAAGCAGCAGAGTTTTTTCTACATAAGCTACCTTTTTGGGCTAAGAGTTTATTGGCTTATTGTTGGTTGCAGCTTGCTTTTATCTTTCTTGTTTTGCCATGCCTTATGCTGGGTTATTTGGGTCAAGCTGCATACCTCTTGGAAAACCACACTGATGCTGAGCAAGCTTTCTTTTCTTCAATCCCGAGTGAGTTCTTTTTCTAAATATTGATTTGTTTTTTTTTTCATATTTATTTTCATTACTAACTGAAATATTGAAGATCTTTTGTTTGTTACTTATTTTGAAGTAGCACTTCTAATGCAATTATCTGCTTGCTTTGTGAGTTAGAAAAAAATTAATGAGAATTCATGCTCCTGCATAGGTGGTGCTTTCTGGCCTGTCTTTCTCATTGCCAATGTTGCCGCATTGATTGCCAGTCGTGCAATGACAACTGCCACATTTTCTTGCATAAAACAGTCTATGGCTCTTGGTTGTTTCCCTCGTCTTAAAATTATTCACACCTCCAGGAAATTCATGGGCCAAATTTATATTCCTGTAATAAATTGGTTTTTGCTGGTCGTTTGTGTGATCTCCATAAGTTCTATCTCAAGCATTGATGAGATAGGAAATGCATACGGTAACTCTCTTACCTAGTTTTACTGAGATTTTTTTTATTTTATATTTCAAGCTGTTCTGTTCAGTTTGGTTAAGGGCTAAAGATCCTATTATGAGAAAGAATGAGATCGCTGTAGCAATGTTCCCTTCTCTAGAATCTTGAGTTTTTTGCAAGTCCTTGTCTCAGAGTGCTTTATTCTTAGGAGTAACATAGTATAAGGAACACCATACTGTATTCTTCAAATCTCAGCATAACTCATTTAACTGAATTCATCCTTATGTTTCCATGAGCAGCATGAATTGATTTTAAATGCGCTTTATGGTTATTATGCAACCTTATAGCTTGTCTTTTGCAGGAATTGCTGAACTAGGAGTGATGATGATGACAACTATTTTAGTGACCATTGTCATGCTTCTTATATGGCAGATAAACATCATAATAGTGTTAACTTTTCTTATATTTTTCCTTGGGTTGGAATTGACCTTCTTCTCATCAGTTCTATGGAGTGTGGGAGACGGAAGTTGGATTATCTTGGTCTTTGCTGTTGTCATGTTTTTTATTATGTTTGTCTGGAATTATGGTAGCAAGCTTAAATACGAAACTGAAGTCAAACAAAAGCTTTCAATGGATTTGATGCGGGAATTGGGCTGCAATCTGGGGACTATACGAGCACCTGGAATCGGCTTGCTTTATAATGAGCTAGCGAAGGGTATACCTGCAATTTTTGGCCATTTCCTGACTACTCTTCCAGCAATTCACTCAATGATTATATTTGTCTGTGTAAAGTACGTCCCAGTTCCTGTGGTGCCTCAAAGTGAAAGGTTTCTTTTCCGACGTGTCTGCCCTAAAAGCTATCACATATTTAGATGCGTTGCAAGGTAACGTGCCCAATTCTTTTAGTGCAAACATGAGGTGTGTAGTATAATGTTGAATCCACAAGGTGCCGTAAACACAATATGTGCTTGAAGGATTGCCTTAATTAAACTCTAAATGCTAATAGCTGAACTGGTTCTCTCTCTTCCTTCCTCCCTCCTTTTCTCTCTTTTCCAACACGTCCAATTGTAGGATAAACTAGTTTTATGCGTAGGACCTGAAACACAAAGTTGGAAAAACTTGCAGAAAAGTATTGGAAGAAACTGAACTTTTTCTTCGTGTTTGTACTCATTTATTAAGAAAGAGAACTTTTATTATTTAGAATTTAGGAAGTGGTCCACAATGTTTTAAATGTTGGCTTCTTTTGCTCAATGTTTTAAATCAAGTTTTCTTTTCCCACTTAGAAGAGGATAAACATTCTTGGGATCTCACGTCTACAAGTAACTCTTTAATTTCGATTGGTGACTCATTGTTGTCGTACTTTTTTCTCTAATTCTTCATTTATAAGTTAGCAGCTCCACCTAAGTGAAATTCTTTGATTTGTTTTTGGCTCGCGAGAAACTTTATATTAATGTGCTTCAGAAAAAAGGCATGTGGCATAGTTTGATGAAACGGGGTTGGGAGATCATCATTTCTGTATGATTTTTTATAATATCTGATTTCAATTTTGTATAGAATGTCTTGTTCTCTGACTCAAATTTTATTATTTCACAACAACAGGTATGGGTACAAAGATGTCCGTAAAGAAAATCATCTAACATTTGAGCAGCTACTTATTGAGTCTCTCGAAAAATTCATTTCTCGGGAAGCACAAGAGAGGTCCTTAGAAAGTGACGGGGATGATGACACAGATTCTGAGGACGAGACTTCCTTCTCAAGGGTTCTCATTGCTCCCAATGGAAGCGTGTATTCACTGGGAGTTCCTCTCCTGGCTGAATTCAATGAAACACACGAGCCTAATGTTGAAGCAAGAATGTCAGAAGAGATTAATATAATGCCTTCCACGGAGTCAACAACGCTTGATCCTGGGCAGAGTCTTGAGAGGGAGCTATCTTTCATACGCAAAGCTAAAGAATCTGGAGTTGTCTATCTTCTTGGTCACGGGGATATTAGGGCTAGAAAGGACTCTTGGTTCATCAAGAAGCTAATCATAAATTACTTCTATGCTTTCTTGAGAAAAAATTGCCGGAGGGGAACTGCAAATTTAAGTGTACCCCACTCAAATTTGATGCAGGTTGGCATGACTTACATGGTTTAGGGTCAATTTTGCTTCCACAAATAAGAATCATATGAAGTGTATCATAACCGAGGTCACCAAGTGAGTTGGGACCCCGGATTCTCTGCACTATGCGCAGCTAAATGAAAGACTGAATCATCAGTTAAAAGAAGAATATCGTCGTATGTTTTCATTGCGCCATATTTTGTTTGCCAACCATCCACGCCTTCACCATCCCTCTATAGGTAACGAAGCGTATTTCCTTTGTTCATTTCAGCTGTTGTATATATAGAATGAGGCTCTCTTGTAATTTGGCAAAGATGCACAAACGATTTAGTATCTGACTACAATTTGTTTCTGTAATAATATTTTTGGTAGGTAAGAGAGTGTAGCTTCCAAGAACAGTTTATAGGCATGATTCAAGTTAAGAGTTTTTTTTAAAGTGGAAAATTACCTGTTTGTCTAGGCCTTCTCAGTGATATTACAAAATGTCTTTACCAACTTTTAGTCATTTTGTTTTTTGTATTATTATTTGTATAATTGTATGGATAAACTCCATCCTTTAGACCTCTCTAAATCTTGGAACACCTGGCCTAATACTCATTTACATAAACTTTTATTTATTTGTTTATGATACTTTATTAGTTAACTCGTTTCGAACTAGGTTAGAATACTCTGAATACATGGGTAAGAACATTTGGAATACCTAAAAATAGGTGCTGGACACCAGAGTCCAGACCAAAAAATAACACCAATGGAGTGAATAAATATTGGCGGCCACAGTTCCCAAGACAATGATTTGATAAATCATCTTTTACTGGTTTCAACCATTAATTGTTAACTAGTATCAATATTAAAATTTAAAATATACTAACATTCATCACAATTAATAAATACTTGAGGGGCGAATACTGAAATGCCGTAGAGATACAGAAGCCACTATCAGCTCGGTAGCAAAGAATTCATTTGTTAAGGCCAAATTGTATGGGCAAATGTTCTTGAAGCAGAGCTCGTCAATTCAAAAATAAACTAAATACTTGGTAAATACATAATTATAAGACAGTACCATAGCATTACTCAAATATATATCATGTAAAAATATAGATAAGGGACTTCTAACAGTGTTCTGTGCCAACTTTAGCAACACCCAGTGAATTGTTGGAACAGTTGAAGTCTAAAAGACTAAAAGCATAGAGGCATAGCAGGCCGGAAATTTGAAATAACCACCAAAAGTTGATATGAGAATACAAAGATTCACTTTTTGCCCACATCAAACACAAGTTATCCTAGGCAAGGACGCCAAAATTCATGTTCTTTTGCTACAATACTAGTTGATATAATTTGGTATTGACTCCATATAATTATGAGATCATAATTCAAGTTACAAGCAATAAATGAAAGTTAAGTATCTACACATCGAAGATATAGGTAAATATAAAACACCACAAAACAAAGGAGACATAATTGTCGTCTATGTTGAAGCAGCCAAACTTCTGCTTGATTTCATGAGATTTTAAGAACATGGGTTATCTCATAACATTGCATCCTATGGAACGAAAAACCCGGATAAACAAATCCCACAACCTGAGTAGTATACTTACATACCATACTTAACTCTTGAAACGAACAACGATGCAGGAGATATCATCCTTGCTCTCTCTATTCAATGCTTCGGTTGCCAACTGTTTTGCCGCCCTATGTGGGTCCTTTATCTTCCTTGCAATATCAACAGCCTCTTGATTGGACATGACCTGGATTATTGTTAAAAATAAAATAAAAAAAGAGAGAGAACAAGAACAAGAAGCATACTTGAAATGTCAGTTGTATCAGGTATATTGAAAAGAGAGCAGAGATAAATTCGATTTGCAATAACAAGTTAGGGAAAAGGATAGAGAGAGGACCTTCCATAGACCGTCACTTGCAAGAATGAGAAGGTCAGTATCTGCATCAATATCAGCATTTTCTATGTCAGGGTCCGATCTCAAGTGTGACTTTAGGTTCTTGTCCCCAAATGCCCGAGAAACTGCTAGTTGGCCATTGACTCTTGCAACATCGCCTAAGACAGCATAACACATGCATTAATGAGGACTAAGACAGACAGACAAGAAAAAGAAACAAGCGACAACACTTAATTGTTTAATACGAGGGGGAAGGGAGGATCATAGGGAGATAGTATATCATGTCAAGTACTAAGAGAAGAAGCTGAAATGAGCCTGATCATCTGTGTGTGAGTTGGTTTTTTTTTTTTTTTTTTTTTTGGGGGGGGGAGGGTTCATAAATGATACCCAAGAGAACTTGCTATATAAAAGTGCATAGAAAACCAATTACAAAAGCCAAACTCCAACAAACTGTCCCAACAACCCATTCTATGTTATACAGAGAGCAAACTCCCACAACTGGTTCCAAGTTCCAACATCAGCCTAGCTCTACTAATCAGCATAGGAACATGTCATTGGCTCATCACAACTCCAACCTAGGCTAGTTAAAGGAAGTAGCACCTCAATAAACTGAAGAGAAACAACCGATGTAGCCTTGAACACTTGCAAGCTTCATTTTCGAGGAGTTACATTTAAGCCACAAACTAAGAATCTTTCAGCTAGACTCATAATTTAGCAAAACAAAAGGAGGAAGAAAAAATAGTAAAATGTCTCTTCAGTAAAATCTTAAAAATCATGACAACAGAAATCTCTTGTTGGCTACAAGCGCTCTCAAAGAGATACCTCCAGATTATGCAATTAGAGTTGGATGTAAATAAACAGGAATGTGTAACAAAGGGTTATTTACACAGTCATAACATTAGGCACTTGAGATTAGAATGTTTATATTATCTCGGAAAAAAAACCAAGATACACAATCAAAACCATAATACTATCCATATCTTTCTCTTATAGCTCTTTTATTATTCTAAGAGACCTGAGAAGATGAAAACGATCTATAATAACATTTGAAACCTATAACTTAAAGCCAAGGCTAGTGAAAAGAGTTTCAAAACTCAACCAATGACTGCATACGCTGTAATAGTATGGAGATTTTTAGTCCATGGCCAAGCACACTGCACATACATATTAACAAAAAGAGACGTGCATATAAGCCAAAGAGATATGCATTGTGAAAAAAACCTGGCATGTTCGAGACAAAACCTCCTCTTGTCTCAATGCTACCCCGCTCAGTGTTTGGTTCATGATCAGTACTCATCTGTATTGCCTGCCCTTTCTTTGAAATAACAGCTCGTGAATCTCCAACATTAGCAATCCACAATTTCTGGCTATCTATCATAATGGCAGTAACTGCCGTAGATCCCCCTCGTCCCAGATCAGGACTGTGTGAGAGAATTGCTTGATCAGTTTTCTCATAGGCTTTAGATATGGATCTGCGGGGATCAGTCCAGAACTCATCCTGAAAATGAAAGAAAAATACACGCTTTTTCAAAGTTATTCATATATATACAAGAGCCTCAAATACTAGCAATCTAGAAAGAAGCAAGTCAAAACGAAAACTAATTTTTCCAATATTTCAATTTCTCAATTCAATTATCGCAATGAATCCAATGTTACTAAAGTAGAAACAAAACAATTATTTTCCATTGGTGCATAAATGCCCCTCAAGGAGTGGATCAAAAAGAAAGATGCATTCTTTTAGTCAACAACTTACTTCCTTTAAGATATTTGAGAATAGATGCTTTTGCAGATAGGCGGGTACACTATCTCCCAAATGTCCATCATATATGGCAAAAAGTCCAAGTTCATGTCCTCGTATCTGCACAAATTTGGCAACATGAAAATCCTCCATGGGATGATTTGCTTTCCCTTTAACCAGGCTAAAGCCATACTTGACTGGACCTTGATGGCTCCTACCCTTGCCTGAGTTATATGAAGAGCTTCCTCCAACCAACTACAAGAAAGGACTAAATATCACATTAATCTTACATGCAGTAGAGTCCAAATACAAAAGAAAAGGTTAGCAAATAAATAATATAGCCAACCGTCAAGAGAGACAGCAACAAAGACCCAAAAATATAAAATAGAAGCAAGAAATTGTTGAACTTTCCTGCAAGTAACAGTAAACATATTTGGAACAAACATTCAACACAAAGGCCTAAATTCCACCCAACATTAACAAGCCATGGAGAAGGCATCCAACATAAGTGATGTATCATGTGTCAGGTTTGATATTTGGTCATTAGATATTAATAAAAGGGAGTTGGAGGGGGGGAAACGACATAACATAAAATGAAAGTTCAGGGGAGTGATATAGGGAGAGTGTTCGAGCTCAATAATATAGGAAATCGCCTTTCATACTTGCTTATTAGATATGAATGCAATTTTAATTTTACATTGCATTTATGGGACCCAATAACAACCCCCAGTCATCCCCCAATGTGAATTTTTAAGCATTCATCTGAAAGTTTCTTTCACTTCTTTTCCAAGCTGTTCAAAAGTTTCAAGAACAGTAGACACAATATTTGAATCTAAGATACACAGCTTTATATGAGGAATAAGTGTGGTGAGTAATAAAAACCTGAAAGAATTCCAAAATGTAATGACGGTTTCCCCATCACTCCTTTGAACAGTTTAAACAACATTAGTAATTTACAATATATAACTGAAACACTCAGACCTTTCTTTCAATTAAAAAGATAAGTTGTTTGAACAAAAAGATCAACAAATTTGTGTTTCCCTTTTAATGAACAAACATAAAGACCCAGTGAAAATTTCACAATCTGCATAAACAAGGAAATGAAAGTAAGAGATAATCTTGGTTATTGCCAATAGATTTGAAAAAGGCTTAACATTTCTTGAGGGAATTTTATAGTTTGAATCCCCCTCCTCGTAAAATATTTAAAAAAAAAATGAAAGTGAGAAAGAACTGTGTTACATCACACCATTTTTCATAAAGTACTATGTCCAACAAAGATGACATGCACAAGAGTGTGGATACTCAACTCCAAATTGATAGAAATGTACAAAACAAATGAAGAATATGTGTACCCAAAAATTTTGGATACCAAATTACCAATGTCCTAAAAAGAGTACATGTGACATGGTGACAGAGGACGCAAAACCTCACTCCAGTTCCAAAGCATGTTGCAATCCAAATCATTTAGCTTTTACAAAATTCAAACAAATACAAATAGCCAAATCTTTTAAGGACAACCAACCCAATAAAATACATACAAATAAAAGTTCCCAAAAAAATAGAGACAAATTTTAAAAGGAAATTTTGATATAGGCTCACCTGAGAATAGATAGAATTGAAGCAACATAAATTATCCATTTATTCAATCCCAATTCAACTCCCTCCTTTATCATCCAACATCGACCACTATCTGCAGAGGCGAAGAGGAAAAAAGAAAACAGCCTTAAAGTCCCACAAAAACCCCAATCCAATTATGATAATAAAAAATAAAAATAAAAAAAACTTTGTGAGTAATTCACCTACTGCAGAATCGGAAAAAAATATATATATATATATGAAAATTCAAAAACGACAAACCCATCCTCATCAAAGCAAGAAACATAGAATTTTACGGTAAATGGGTTTCTCGGAATGATCCTTACCGATCCAGCAATCTACTAATTTTCAAAGAAAATACTACGAGCCGAAGAGAGCTAGAAAGACTTGAACTGTTGGGCTTTGACTTCTTCTCGCAAACTTTGATAAAAGAGGAACATACAGAGAGAATTATACACCACCCCTCACTGAGACAGAAATTTAATTAAATTTATTAAAAAATAAATAAAATATATAGAGATAGAGATAGAGTAAACAAATAAAAAATTGGTTGAAGGGTGTCAGTGTGTAACCGTTCAATGGCTGATTGAGGTTGAGGACTCGAGGGAGTCTTTGGAGAGGTAGGGAGTTGTTGCGAAAAAGCTATGCTTGCCCTTGTTGACTTTTGAAGTTCTCTATAGGAAAGTGCAATTTAAAAAATGCTAAGATTGAATAAAGTTGTATGTATTTTTATACTCATAAAATTATTGTATGATATATATTTTTAAAATTAAATAATTTATTTATTTTTAAATAATATTAATATTTTTTTAACTTTCAAAAGAGCTCTAAAATCACTTTTTTTTATTAATAAATAAAAAATATACTTATATTTTGATAATATTCGAACTTAAATTTTTAGTAGAATATTAAAAATTTTATCACCTGAATTAAAAAAATTCTCATAAATAATATTTTTATATGATACAACATAAAATATATATATATATAAAATTAATTATAAATTTATATATTTTTAATATTACTCATTTTAACATATCTTTATGTTTAAAAAAAGGTTGTGTTTATGCTTATTGACTTCTGAAGTTCTCTCTAGGAAAACACAATTTAAAAAATGTTAATATTAAATAAATTTATACGTATTTTTATACTCATAATATATATATATATATAATTTATTTATCTTTAAATAATAATAACTTATGATATAACATAAAATATATATATACAAAAAATTAATAATAAATTTATGTATTTTCAGTATTACTTATTCTAACATATCTTTATGTTGCATTTATTATCTAGGATAATTATTAAATATAATTTTTTTCTCAAATTGAATTATTATGGAAGTTAACTTAAAACAAATATAGTGACTCAAATTTAATGAATGTATTTTACATAATTTTTAAGTTAAAATGAATCTTCTGTTTATTATTATTATTATTATGTTTTCCTTTTCTAATTATTATTGATAGCCATATTTTTGCAACTAAATTGTTGTAATCATAATTTTTTATTAATAAAAATATTAAAATGTAATTATTTAAATAAAATAAATAATTTATATAAAATTTTATTATCTAAAACATTATGGTGGCACTATTTTTATAAACAATTGTACATTGGGTATTAATTATTTTTTTTAATGATTAAATGTTATTTTGAATGATTCGAACCATCTATTTGAAACTAACAAAAAAGAAATTGTCCCTAAACACTAAGTGGAGCAAGTACTCCAAATTAATTAATTATTTGTTGGTTTTTCATTTTATATATACGTAGACCTTAACACCTTCTTATAAAATATACACACATAGAAAAATTTTAATTGGCATAAGTCCAACATCACCAATAATAAATATTTACTCTGTTATTTCATATATTTTGATGTTAATATGAAAAAGGGTTATTGGTTGGGTCACCACTCTCTGAACTTTTAGTGTGGAGACCTTTATTTAAAAAGTCAGCCGAGCCTTACTTGATTTGTATTATTATGTATCTTTGTCTAGCTCAATGCTCAATACCTAGGATAGTCCGCATATTATATTACCAAACCCTTATTGGGATCGCCCCAACCCCATTACATGAACTATAATATATAATATAATTTTTTTAAATAAAATATTTAAGTTATAATATTAACCCAATTTAAATTATTTTTATCATAATAATAATTTATTACTAATCATTTTATTCAATAACAATAACACTAAAATATAATTAATAATAAAAATAAAACAAATATTTCATACATTTTTTTTTTACAATAACATAAATAGTTATGTTAATAAAATTACCTTAAATTTTATATAAAAGTGGCGCATGCATAAATAGTGTATCTTTATGTAAGACAATAATATTTGTGTTGTAATTATAATAAAAACTTATATAAAAATTCATCTCTTAATTAAATGATGCTTTAATGTCATTCTTGCACTTTACATTTTCCTATATAATATACTAAGATCAATGTAAAATGTCAATAGCTATGTGGTTGGTAATTTCATTTTATAATAAATATGTGATATATTGTTGGTACAATTTTTTTTATCATGATAAAAGTTGAAAATTTTAATTGTGGTATTTAATTGATCTTTTTATATAAAAGCCTAAGTGAATAATTTATTTTGTTAATAAGAATATTATTTACTGTCTTCTTTACAGTGAACAATACCAATATTGCTTAATTAAAAAAAAAAAAATCAGATGTTATTTAAATGTACGTGTCATAATTTAAGTTTAATAGATAAGCAATTTAAACAACTTTTTATATGTCGATAATTGGTGACATATGTAGTAATACCCACGTAGAATAAAAATTTAATCAAGTATAAACCCCTAATTACCTAAATCATTGGAGTATTTACTAAGATAAACACTTTAGTTTTTTTTTAACTTATAATTAATTTAAACAAACGAAAAGCTTAACTGGATTTTGATAGTTGCAAATGGCAAGTTTTACTTTAGATTTTGTTATTACTTGGCCCGAAATAGAGTATAGTATTGGAATTAATTACCTATATTGTACATAATTACATATGCCGTAGTTTTCGGGCATTTTGATGTATATGGTATTGGTAAGTTTTTTTTTTTAATTAATAAAAAAGTATTTCTTAAAATTTGTAATAATAAAAATAAAACAATTTGTGTTCAAACTTATATTTTCACAATTAAAAAAATGATTGATATATTATTATTTTTTTAAAAAATTATTCAATTTGAATTAAATGACGGCAATTTATACTCGTTTGATGTTGAACGTTCAACATTATATATTATACATTTAAAGTTGAATGTTTAATATTATTGTAATGCTAATTTTATTACTATAAATTTTAAGGGTGTCATTTTTAATAATTATCTTTTTTTTTTTCAAAGATTGACTAACCTTAAGTTCAAATTAAACATACATATTTAAATATTTAAAGTTGATTGGTCTAAAATATTTCAAAATTGATAAAGTTGATTCGATTATACGTCCACAAAAAATAAAATCAACACAATTGAATCAATCTATACTTTACATATATTAATTTTTTAATTTTTTTTAATTATATTATATAAATATATGTTATAAAAAATAAATAAAATGTAATATTAATTAATGTTACACAATATACTAACTCTATAAGTCCTAAACTAAACTTAATGGTCTTGGACTTTGTTTGATACTTTAAATAATATTTTAGTATAACTGTAATTTTATGTTTCTTTAATTAAATTAAATCTTTTTATGACATAATAGTATTGTTTGGGACATTTTTAGTCTTTTATTTTAATATGACCACATATAATAACTAATATAATTTTAAGTAGGTGAAAAATTACTAACATATTTATTAAATGCCATAGATTTTATGTAAATAGTGCTTTGTTATTGAGTTAGTTTTTCTGTGCAAATTATTTACAAGGTGATAAAAAATATATTTATAAGAATAAAAAAATATTATTGTACTTTCTATTTTATCATTGATTGTGATGAAAAAAAAATTTATTGTTTGTCTAATACTTTTCATACAAATAAAATTTAATGAATAATCATAAATCTGTTAACTTAGATGTTTTGATGGCATATAGAATTATTCAATTTTTTTTTTAAAGGGTGCAACAAAAATGATAATTAAATAAAAAAAAAATCAAAAAATTGGTATTAAAAAAAAAAGGGTGTTTTGTATAAGGTATTTCGGAAGTTTTAATTTGATAATAAATAACATTTATTAGAATACAGTGAAAAAGCTCAGTTGAATATTATTTATGTACACTTTTATTGTTAGTACTTGCATTGATACCTGTCCAAATATTGGGCTTTATACGAGTAATTTAGGCTAAATTTATTTGTATGTTTTAGATACGCAATCTTAGAATTTCTTTGAAGCTCTAGAAATATAAATAAAACATAATTAACATGCTTATTTCGAAAAACATTTTTATTTTAAGAAATTTTAATATAAATACAAATAAATACATTAATAATGTGCTTTTATGAAATGAAAAATATCCTCTATAAAATTTCAAAGTACCAATGATAAATTTTCAAAGTTAGTTGTCGTTGTTTTGTTATTAGAAGCATTTTTACTCTCTAATAAAAGCAGGCAAATAATGTTAAAAAATATATTTTGTTTTTGTTAATAGATAATATTTTTAATGTTAGAAAGGTAAAGAAAGAAAAGAAAAATTATAAATAGTAATGTAATTAAAATTTATAATAATAAAAATAATATTTTAATAATATTAAATAATATTTAATATTTAATTAGTTTAGATTATTTTATTTTAATTTAAACGATAATTAATTAATAAATATTTAAAGAAAAATAATATAATTATTATTTTTTTAATTATAAAAGTATATAATTTGAATATAATATGTGCTATTTTTATTATTATAAAATTAAAAATTGTTATTTTTGTTGATAAAATAAAAAATAAAAAATTCAAGTTACGCCCGCAGCGCACGATAGCAAGGATCCAATTTCTTAGATTTTTTTTTTTTTTTTTTCTGATGATGAATAAAATTTCTCTAAAACCCCTCGTAAACCTTCAGATTCCCACTTCGTCAGCGAGAGAGCGTCTTTCTCTTTCGTCCCTGATCACCTTCGATTATGTGGAACCCGATCGAGCTCGTCAAGGCGAAGTCTTCGTCTAATCCCAAAACATGGATTGTCATCGGAATCGGAGTCGCCGGAATCGTCGTCGTTCTTGCAGAGTCTCGCCGGCGAAGAAGAAAGAGAAGAGTTAATCTTTTGCAAAGAGAAGATTTCGGCGCTTTTGTTGAACGCTTCGAGCTCCGTCCTCTCCCTCAGCCTGCTCCACCTGCAGCTAAGCTACCTCTTACTGGATTAACCTTCGCCATTAGTGATATGTATATTTTCTCAAACATTCTGTACTTTTTGTTTTTGGTCTCTTCTTAAAAAAATTAGTTGATTAATATTCTAAATGTTCGATTTTATTAATCATTTTGTTGGTTTTGGATTGTTTGGATGGTAAAGTTTTGATGTGAAGGGCTATGTAACTGGGTTTGGGAATCCGGATTGGCATATGACTCATGAAGAAGCCACAAAAACGGCTTTGGCAGTGACTGCTTTGCTGAAAGAAGGTGCTACTTGTGTGGGCAAGACTGTGATCGACGAGTTTGCTTTTGGGTAACTGCTGAAGCCCTTCATTTCTTCCTTTCTAGTTTCCATTACTTGATTCAGAAGAGAAGTGCTAGGAAAAAAGAGTGCATCCTTTAGTTAAGGTGTTTGTTTGGGGTTGTCGTTGACATGTTGTTGATGTTATTAGGATTACTGGGGAGAATGCGCATTATGGTACTCCTAACAACCCACAGGAATCTTCGTGTATTCCTGGAGGTTCATCCAGTGGTTCTGCTGTGGCTGTTGCGGCTGGCATTGTTGATTTTGCTCTGGGTAAGTTGAGTTATTTAAGCTAAGATACGTTTTTCTATATCATATAGGACATTTTGTTCATTTTCCCCTACCTTATTGTGAAAAGTTGTTAGACAAATTATGATAGACTGGTTGGAAAAGCTGTTAGCTTGACTTGTGTAGCATAAGATGAGGATGCGTCCTGCCTTCTTTGACTTTCCTCACTAAGGTGATTAGTTGCTTTTTGGATTGTTTGGTCATCATAGTTAATTATGATGTAGGTGTTGGGCAAATGTTTTCACAGAGATTGGATTACATGTTCCCATAGATGATGACAAGTTGCCACTTTTTAATAAAAAAGTGCATTTATTGTATTGGAATGTATGAGTGAGATCTAGAAATAATAAATTTGGGCGCACTTGTGGTCTGCAGTAAAAAGGCTCTTTTATGCCAAAATTAGCCTGAGATTGTGAACCTATATACTAAAAAGAAAGCATATATGTTACAAAGTGATTGTTCATTCTCCTTTATATAGTCTAGGTTTCTTGTCTTTCTTGGGAAATTTTTTCTTGAATTTATTATATGTCCCAATTGCTAAAGCCTAGTAGTAAGCATTAATCTTTGCGTCCTTCCAGATTTTGCTTGACTTGCCATTTCCAACTGAGTTCTGGTCTAGCATTGAACTGAACATTTGATTCTTGAAAGGGTGCTGAAATGCATCTTTTCTGCTTTTTGCCACATCAGTCATTTATCATTTTATAGTTTTCTGAGAGAATAGTTTTTTTGTGGTTTTGTTCATCTACATTTCTTAATATATGTCGACTATAGAAAATTTCGATAATATTCCTCCATCTCATGAGTCACGATTGAGGTTTTTTCTCAAGCTCAGTTCTTGTTAGTAGTGTGAAGGCCTTCATATATATGCAAGCAATACACGTACTCAAGGAAACATGTTTATACTGTTCGAGTGAATGGTTTCATTGCCTTATCCTTCCAGCCTGAAATATTGTTGTTGGACATAAAATAAACCAAATGGCATCAACAATTGTTTTTGTTGAAATTTTTGGTGTTTATAGAATTAGAGTCTTTTAATATTATGATTTTATACATCCTGTCATTTTAAGTTTCTATAAACTGGCAGGGACTGACACAACTGGGTGTGTGAGAGGTCCGGCATCATTTGTTGGTGTATTTGGATACCGGCCATCTCATGGGGCAGTATCTTCAATTGGAGTTTTGCCAAATTCACAGAGTCTGGACACTATAGGTGTGTTCAAAGTTTATTCTCCCACAATATTTCTTATTGAACTTTATTTTATTTTTCAGAATTTCTATTTGTTCATTTCCTTAAAATGTGGTTTGTTAGGATGGTTGGCCCGTGATCCATATGTTTTAAATCGTGTTGGACATGTTTTGCTTCAACTGAATTTGGTGGAACCTCGACGGGCAAGGCGCCTTATTTTTGCTGATGATCTCTTTCAGCTGTCCAAGGTTCCCATGCAGAAGATTGTACATGCTATTAGCCAAGTAACTGAAGTTTTATCTGGGTGTATGTTTGCAGCACTTGTTATATTTATTTTTCATGATGATCTCAACGTTATTTTCATAATTTCATTATTTAACTGTAAACATAGTAGCTTCATATTCCAACATTTCTCTCATGTGGAAACCATGTCATGCCCAAGTTTTTTTAATAATTTAGGGTTTTTCTATCTTTTTGTTGGTTGAGCAGATCAGACGCCTAAGCATATGAATGTTGGTCAGTATATTGCTTCAAATGTACCCAGCTTAAAAGGGTTTTGTGAAGAATCCATAAAGCTTCAACATGGAACTTTTACTCTGAAAGCTTTATCCTCTGTGATGGTTACATTACAAAGGTATTTCAATTATTAGTTAGAACAATAACTGTAGATGAGACCAATCGGATTATTAGGATTACCGAATTACTACCTATTTATTAGGATTTAGAATTTTTTTTTTGGAAGTTAATATTTTAGGATTGTATGCTTAGTCATGTTTTTGTTTTCCACTAGATTTTCAATGTTGTTGATACTATCGTAGGTGCACGTCTCATACATTATAAGGTTTGGTACTCATGGCAGGGCTAGGCTATGCTTCAGACCCTATGTGGGCTGCAGTTGCTAACACAACATAGAAGGTTGATTTCTGTAGGAAAATGGCTTTCACTGAAGTATTGGCTTGGGACCTTGGACATGTTTATTGCTATATGACATTTAAGTGATCTTTTGCTGTGAAAGTGTGACTCTGTTTGGCTTTGGCTTTTGTTTACTCTTGATATTTGGGAATAGTTTATCTTGTCTGTTTTTCATTGACTTGACTGTGTTGGTTTTGTATACTTGAGTTATTTATGTCATGCTGGGTATTTCACCTTTAATAGAACTGTAGTTCTTGCGTGAAGAAATATGCAGTTTAATTAAGGTGTTGGATTTATTTATTTTTGCTAACATATATCATATCTACAATTGGCCTTTAGATATGAATTTAAATCAAACCATGAGGAATGGATTAAATCAGTTAAACCAAAGTTAGGGCCTGGCGTGTCAGATTGTGTTCGTGAAGTAATGAGTAGCACACAGGAGAACTTGAAAGCATTATATAAAGTTAGGACTGACATGCGAGCTGCCCTTCAAAGCCTTCTGAAGGTATTTTTTTTCTTTTTCCTCTCCCTTTTCATCTAGTTAGTGCTACTATTATAATCAGCTACCAATAGGTGCCTAATCAGCAATCAGAAACTCAACACTGTGGAGAAGTTCAGTTATGGATTTGTTTTGGGCTGTTTGTTTATAAATAAATAAAGAAAATATGGATATCAAGAAAGAGTCAGAGATGATTTGCAAGAAGATAAATAGCATATCTAGCTGTTTTGTTGTCCTCCACTTCTCTTCACTTTGAGGGATAGATAGTCTAGTATTTTGTTAGATATTCATTTAAGTTGATGCTTACTCATGTTATTTTTGATAACATTGTCATTGTCTCTTGTATGTTCATTGATTTACTTGGTTCCACTATTTGCGTAAGTGGGAATTGTTCATGATACGATCTTTTAATAATCAAGCGATTACCTGATTTTTTTTGTTTGTTTTCTTTGCTTTTAACTTTTAATGCGTTTTCAACTGATGCTGTACATTGGCTCACATATGTGTCTTTCTCTGTTTCATTGTTTCTTGTTCTAGGATGATGGAATATTAATAATTCCCACAGTTGCTGATCCTCCATTGAAGCTTAATTCAAAGAAAGTCTTTTCTTCCGAGTTCCATGACCGTACATTAGCACTATCGAGTATAGCAGGCATGTCTGGTTGCTGCCAGGTAATTTATTATTCAGGCTTCAGCTTTCACATTTTTCTTATGCTTGGAATTCATTATCTTAAGTATATTTGACATTCCCAGGTTACAATTCCAGTAGGAAAGCACAATGATTGTCCCATTTCTGTTTCTTTTATCTCCTACCATGCTGGTGATAAATTTCTTCTTGATACGGTCGTGGATATGTACTCATCTCTTATGGATCTAGTGAGTAGCACATCCAATTCAATGGAACTGGCAAACGTCAATGGCAACTTGGATGCTTCAGAGCTCTTAAAGGAAAAGGTTTGTTTACCTGTATTATTTGAAACTATAGCTGTAATTGTTTTGAGTTATTGAAGAAATCTCATTCAGCTAATATGACTGCTATTGGAAGTGTTATATTCAGATTCTTTGCTCCAGTAGTACATCAGCAATGCTGAGTTATAACAATGTCTACACTCCTGTCAATTTACATTATGATTCTTGTAGGGAAATGCTGCATTTAAGGGAAGGCAATGGAATAAGGCTGTCAGTTACTACACCGAAGCCATCAAATTAAATGGGACGAATGCAACTTACTATTGCAATCGAGCAGCTGCTTATTTGGAACTGGGGTGGTATGATGTTCATCTGGTTTTTCTGCTGATATTTGTTATCTTTGAACACTTTCTTTAGACACTGATTTCAATTTTGCAGCTTCCAACAAGCTGAAGAGGACTGCAGTAAGGCAATTTTACTTGACAAGAAGGTGAGAGATCAAGATTCTGATGTCCATTGCAACATGCAAAAAAGTAAAAAAATAAATAAATATATAAACAAAAATTATATCTTATATTTTTGTTCCTTAGTTATGGATACCAAAAAACAGGTCCACTAACGATAAACGCACTATCAGTTCAATTTACATTATGTTATGATAAATTTCTTGAGGAGTTAGTATGGTATTACCTTTCCAGGGCAAGGTAGAATGAATTGAAGCGCTTAAAAGATGAATATTAGGTAATTAATTGTAGTTTACTTTTTTAATATTCACGACTAGACTTATTCAGTAGTGGTTATTTTAATCGTGTCTTTTTCGATTCAATGATGGGTAATATTTAGCATTAATGAGTAAATAACCTTTATGATTATGAAAGATTGTCCAAATAGCCAATCCACACTGCCTCATTGCTGGTTGCTTCCTCTCCTCTCATATCCATATTTTTCTGTTCCGACCTGTTTCATACTCGAATTAATCCTAACCAGATGATGGACTGCAGAATGCTTAGGGAAACTTATTGCAAGAGGTAGACGATGTATTGGGCAGGGCGATGACATTACTTAAAGTGTTGGAACATAATAATCATAACAAGTATTGTTACATTTTTCCAGTTTGATGGCAGAACACCGTTTATTTTTTGCTTTTAAGTTCTTAATTTATGTTTTATTTTCAGAATGTGAAGGCATACCTAAGACGCGGAACCGCAAGGGAATCACTTCTTTGTTATAAAGAGGCTTCAGAAGGTGAGAACCTGTATTACTCTATTTTGCTTAGCATGGTGGGATGCAGCTTCCCAAATAAGAGTTGTGAACATGTTCTTTTAATATGTCATGTTAAATGATTTTCCACGTGCTCGACAGTTAAAAGTGGTTATCCATAGGTTTTACAATAATTGCTGCATGTAATTATACAGTTATTTGTTATTTTAGTTATTAACAAATATTACAATATCTTCAAAGTTAGTTTACGAAGGCTTGCAATTCAATCCTTTTAAAAATATATATTTTTTAACTTAATAGTTTACTGATTTTCAAACTAGCCTGTGTTCATTGTTAATGTTAGTGTTCCTTTATGCAGATTTCAAGCATGCTCACGTTCTTGAACCAAAAAACAAGGTAGCTACTCTTGCTGAACGGAGGCTACGGAAGCTCATTGGTTAACGACATTCCCTCAACACAGGCTCCCTGCTCTTTAACATCTAGAAATCATTGGAAATATTAACCTTTTTTTTTTTTGAATCGGTGCGAAAGAGAAGAAAATGAGGCTTTAGCCATTTTTATTTTCATTGTTTCTCTCTGTTGTAGATTGTTTTCTTGTAACTTTAGGAAAATAGGCTAGCATAATCTCTTTTTACTAATCTTATTCTATGGTGACCTTGTATAAAAATACCAGTGATGGGTCCATATTAGATTAAGAACAATAAGATAGAGTTATGTTAGATTATTTTACCACTATTTATTGATGAGGTAAGCTTCTATAAACTATTTTTGATTTTTTTTTTTTAAAGCAAACAATAAGCACTCATTTTGAGTATAGATTTGCCTTTTGGTCATAAATTTTTACCGAACTTTGCATATACATGGTTGCTTCATAATTGACCATTTATATGAAGCAAAATTAAGCTGGTTTGAAGTTTCGAATCATTGTGGCGGTACTTGTCCAATCTTTGCCATTTTGTTCCCTTCACTTTGTCTGGATGCATGGAGGATTCAATTTTTTAAAGTTAATTTCACACTTACAATTTATTTTGAAAAAATAAAAAATATTTATATATTTATACTTATATTAATTATAATACGTGATTGAATTATTTTAAAAAATAAAAAATATTGAATTATTTAAATAATTTATTACATATGATAATATAATAATAAAATTAATATAAATGTAATATAATATTACAATTGCATCCCTCAAATTTGTGTTAACGTGTACATTTTAAAATTATGGTCTTGAAGTTCACATCATTAAAAAGATGGTAGTATTTCCGCTCACCAAACCCACCCCACAAGCTTATAAAAAAAATTAAAAAGTCATAAAAAATTAAATAAAAAGTAATAATATTAAAATTTATAATAATAAATTTAACACTTTCAATAACATTGAATAAGTCTAAATTGTTATAATTTAATTTAAATAATATTTAATCAAAAAAATAATATAAAAATTATTTTTTTATTATAAAAATATATAATTTAAATCTAAATAATATTATTTTTATTATCATAATTTTTAAGAATATTTTTTTAATTATTTTTTTAAAAAAAATTATGAAATATTATTTATTATTTTTAAAAAATATTTTTACTGATTACATTTACTTTTCTTTATATTAATAATTGTATTTTTTAAAAATTAATTATATTTATATTAATATTTTATTTTATTGATCTAAAATACGTCATCAGTTTGTCTAAAATTAATACTCTCCTCCCCAACTATTATTAAGTAAATTAGTAAATAAAAATACTGCTCAATTTCCTAATCGTAACTCTCCTCACTTCAGCTACAGCATTTCGCCATGGCGGCTAGCATCTCAGCTTCTTCTAAAAACCTTAGAACCCCATCAACCCTTTCTCTCTCCTCTAACCCCGCCCTCTCCTCCTCTTTCTTCTCCGTCAGCTTTAACGGCTCTAGCCGGCGAGCCAAGCCTTTGGTGGTGGTTGTTTCGGCGTCTGTCGATGCTAAGCCGACAGTTCTCGTTGCCGAGAAGCTAGGAGATGCCGGGCTTCAGCTTTTGAAAGATTTCGCAAATGTAGATTGTTCGTATAACTTGACGCCTGAGGAGTTGTGTACCAAGATCTCTCTTTGCGATGCAATAATCGTACGGAGTGGGACTAAAGTAAGCCGTGATGTGTTTGAATCGTCGGGTGGAAGGTTGAAGGTGGTTGGTAGGGCTGGTGTTGGGATTGATAATGTGGATCTTGCGGCTGCAACTGAACATGGTTGTTTGGTTGTTAATGCCCCTACAGCTAACACTGTTGCTGCTGCTGAACATGGGATCGCTCTCCTGGCTGCTATGGCCCGGAACGTTGCTCAGGCTGATGCGTCTGTGAAATCTGGTGAGTTGGGCATTGCTTTTATTTTAAAAGTTAACTTTTTTGTGTACTTCATATTTTGTTAAAGAGATCGTATCATCGTCGACGTCTTGATTCTTTTAGGATTGTTTGTTCGGTGCTTTTATGTGGAAGAACTCTCAAAAGTCTTTTCTTTTAAGGCTTTTTTTAGTTAAAGCGTGGAATCCACTTTAAGGCTAACGTTATTCACTTATTCTCGCTTAAAAAATGTAATAGTCCGTCAGATCTTAAAAAAAAAAATCTAAATTAAAAAGCGTTTGATCTATTTTTCTTTATTAAAATAATAGAATAGGAAGATCGTTACTGAGCATGAACGTTCATGATCGTTACTGTTAAAAATCTATGAAGACGAGTGAGATGCTGGGTTGATCAAATTCATGTTTGTCTCAAGTTGTGGTGGGGCATAAGCAGAGCTAGAGCATCATTTTCATTGCAACATAACAGTATGGACCTAATATGCTGTTAAGTGTTATGTAGCGTCTCCAGCTCCCAGTCACAACTTTGAGCAGATTTCAGAAGCATCAGAGCTCTCGCCTTGTGTAACAGCAAACTTGGCATTGTTCCCATGCTTTTTTGAATGTTTTAATAACTTTTGTAGCTTTTTCTATGAGTAATCTTACTTTGGCCATTTGTAAACGTAAACTAAGATGTTTTGTTTAATGCATGACTGGGTCAATCCAGGTAAATGGCAAAGGAATAAATATGTCGGTGTATCCCTTGTTGGAAAAACACTTGCAGTCATGGGGTTTGGAAAAGTTGGATCTGAAGTTGCTCGACGGGCAAAAGGGCTTGGTATGCATGTTATTGCTCATGACCCATATGCAGCAGCTGATCGTGCTCATGCTATGGGTGTTGAGCTTGTAAGCTTTAATGTAGCAATTTCTTCCGCAGATTTTATCTCTTTGCACATGCCTCTCACTTCTACCACCTCAAAGATCCTCAATGATGAAACTTTTGCAAAGATGAAGAAAGGGGTCCGAATTATTAATGTTGCTCGTGGAGGAGTTATTGATGAAGAAGCCCTTGTGAAGGCACTGGATACTGGAATTGTGGCACAGGTAGTTTAGTTTCTCAACTTGAAGTGCATATCCTCAATGATTGGCCAAAGTAGATAACATGTTCTGATTTTTTTTTGTAGGCTGCACTTGATGTTTTTACAGTGGAGCCACCATCGCAAGACAGCAAGTTGATATTACATGAGAAAGTTACAGCAACTCCTCACCTTGGTGCTAGCACTGTTGAAGCACAGGTTTGGATCCCTCAAACACATTTGAAGTATATAGCAATATAGTTATAAGCTTTTCTTCCTTTATATATTAAAATATATATCTATGTAGTAATTTTGATTTATTATTTAATTATTTATTTAGTAAGAAAGATTTATGCAATACTTTATGTAAATGTATTATATTCAATCGATATATTGTTTTGTAACAATTCTTGAGCTTTGATGTGCAGGAAGGAGTAGCCATTGAAATAGCTGAAGCTGTTATTGGGGCCTTAAAAGGAGAGCTTGCTGCTACTGCAGTCAATGCACCAATGGTTCCTTCAGAGGTACATGTCTCAAGTTCTTGTCACAATAGAGACTTTTTCAATTGATGGCATTCATTCAGAACTTAATTTGACTATGCTTTAAATGGTTATAATCTTGTGCTTTTGTTTTTTTGTATAAAATTCATGAAGAAATCATCATTTGATTTATGGGTTTTGGGATGAAATATTCATATAATTTTAAGCAAGTGACACATTAGTCCTATAATTTTTAGGGTGAGCTAATTTTTACTATAATTTAAAAAAAATGGTCAATCAAGTCCAAATTTTAAAAAATTGAGATTTTTTTAGGAATAAAATAAGAAATAATTAAAAAATGAATTAAAAAAAAAAAAAACCTTCATTCTCACCCAATTTTTAATTTTAATTTAGTTTTTTTATAATTAATTATCTAATTTTGAAGTTCTATAAACAAAACATTAGTATTTTACTTATTTCATATACCATAATGAATTGAATACGGTATTACTTTTTCCTCAAATTATCTATTATTTCTCTACTTTCTTATTTTTCTTAATCCTTAATTCGTTTATTATTTCATTGAATACATTATTACTTTATTCTCCGATTATCTGTTATTTCTTTACTTTCTTATTTTTCTTAATCCTTAACCTTAATTTGTCTATTATTTCTATCTCCTATTTTACATCAATTTGGTATCCAAATCAACAAGATTTAGTTTTCTTCAACGCAATTTTCTATCCAATTTTTTGTATGTAAAAAACAGCCCACATAGAAAAGAAAAAAAATCTGGTCTCGGTAAAATGGGAGAGAGAATAAATATAAGAGAGCCTTTTAATTTTTTTTTTGTTCTTTTAATTAATTTTGTTTTATATTTTTTTAAAGATTTCCTATTTTATATTTTATTCTTCAAAAATCTCAACTTTTTTTAAATTTGGACTTAATTGATCAATTTTTTAAATTACAAGACCCCATACTAAAAATTACGGGACCAATGTATCACTTACCTTAAGTTACAGGACCATTGATTTATTATACTTTTGTTCTATTCATGAATAAATCTGTTAATACATATATGAAATATCTATAAGATGATACTTGTGGGAAAATACGGTCTTTTGTTGTTTGCGTATTAATAGTGATTATGATACTTGGTTTGCTTTTCTTGTTGTCGTTTTGAACATTTGTTGTCCATGATTGTAGGTTTTAACAGAACTAAAGCCATATGTTGAACTTGCTGAAAAGCTTGGAAGATTGGCTGTTCAATTGGTTGCTGGAGGAAGTGGTGTGAAGACTGTAAAAGTGTCTTATTCTTCTTCTAGAGCACCTGATGATCTTGACACTAGGCTGCTACGAGCCATGATTATTAAGGGTCTTATTGAACCCATATCTGATGTTTTTGTGAACTTGGTTAATGCTGATTTCACAGCTAAACAGAGAGGACTTAGAATAACCGAAGAACGAGCAATTCAAGATGGCTCACCTGAGAGTCCTCTTGAATCCATCCAGGTCCAGATAGCCAATGTGGAATCAAAGTTTGCGAGTGCTATATCAGAGTCTGGAGAGATAAAGGTGGAGGGACGAGTTAAAGACGGAATTCCTCATTTGACAAAGGTTGGATCATTTGAAGTTGACGTGAGTTTGGAAGGTAACATAATACTCTGCAGACAGGTTGATCAACCTGGTATGATTGGAACTATTGGAAGTATTCTGGGAGAGGAAAACGTGAATGTAAGTTTTATGAGTGTTGGAAGGACTGCTCCAAGAAAGCTGGCAGTGATGGCTATTGGAGTCGATGACCAACCCAGCCAGGCAGTTTTGAAAAAGATTGGGCACGTTCCTGCTATTGAGGAGTTTGTTTTCCTCAAGTTGTAATGTCATGTCAATTTTGATGGTATTTCGTGGTGGTTGTTTCGGCAGAGATAGGGTGAGGGCTTAATAATTCAGCTTTGAGATTGAACGTTTGTAGTTTGTACCTCATCATTATGATGTTACCGTGCTTGCTTTTAATGTTTGTAAGCCCATTATTTAATAATAGCCCAGATATTCCAAGGTTTGTTTTAATAATAATGATCTAGTTTGAGGTTTGTTTTAGCCTTTTAGGGAGCAGGCTTACACACCTGGTCTCTTAAATTAAAAATGATATCAAAAATGAAACAATTAAGAATAAATTACAGTATTTTAATAATTTTTTATGTTAAGTAATTAATATAAAAATTTTTAAGAAATTTTTTAACTCTAATACAATCCAACATGGCATAATTATTAGAATAAACTACATTTCTATCCCAAAAAATAAATAAAAAATAAACAACTACGTCACAACAGATTGTGCAACTATCATCATATTTTTTTCTGAACTTTATTCGCCTCATTTAACATTTGATAAGTGTATTCTTTAATCAATCTTATCTTTTTAGAATCTACAATCTTTTACCTTTTTTATAAAAATCTATCATACAAGCACAAGCTCCAACTGTTTTCTTAAAAGAAGCAATATTGTCATGCCACTCCATCTCTTCTTATTCACGATGATCATATAAAATTCCTTTTTTCAAAACCAATGAGACATTCTAGCCGCAGCTTTTTATTGTGTGAACCCAGATAGAAAAGGAATCTGAGCTACAGTTGTTGGTAGGGATATCGGTAGGTTATGAACTGCTACATAGGCAGCAATACCAGATGCATAACCGGCAAAAGCAAAACCGCTCACCTACACGAAAATTATATTCTCATTTAGCAACAGAAAAATATATGCTTTAATGGGTAAATCACTATGTCACAATCCAAACTTCCAATTTTGGTTCAATTTACTGTTTTTAGCTTTTTCATATTCAATTTGCTACTTAAACTTCACTATTTGATTCAGTAAATTATTTTAGCAAGTTGTTGAAAATTCATGTTAAAAACTGAAGTGCTGCGCATATACCTTCACAAATTTTCTCAATTTTATTTATTTCAATGGGCTTTCTTTTTCTAAATTAAACTAGTAAAATTGAAAATTAGGGTAGTAAATGTAATGTTTACCCAATTTTAATTCGCGCAAACATCACACTTCAGTAAAGTTCGTACCTTCTTCATATACCAGAAGAAATCCACCTTTTCCATGCCCATAAAAGCAACTCCAGCTGCAGAGCCTATGATTAACATGGATCCACCCGTACCAGCACAAAATGCAATCAACTGCCAAAATTCTGAATCTTGGGGAAAGGATGTTACATCGTACATTCCCATTGTGGCGGCAACCAGTGGAACATTGTCTACAATTGATGAAACAACCCCTATTGCACTGGCAACTAATTCAATATTTGAAATATGTGCATCTAGATAATTTGCTAATTCGCGAAGAACCCCTGCAGCCTCCAAACTAGAAAACAACAGATGGAGTTTGTCATGATGCAAAAAGCTAAAATTAATACATCTGAAGCCAAATACTAACAGAAAGGTGGAAATTGATGAATCGCGTGCATCTGGAGGATACAATATATTCACATATAACAGTTTATAAATGCATTTAAACACGTAACACAAATCATCACATGGAAGTTCAGACAACATTTGTATGTTTACCTGCTAACAGACAGAAGGATTCCAAGGAAGAAAAGTGCTCCTTGAGTATCAATCCTTGACAAAGCCTGTGGTACTTTCAACTTTTGCCTTTCGGATTCACCATAATGGATAGCATCAGTGAGAATCCAAAGAACTCCAAGTCCAAGCAGTATTCCCATGTAAGGAGGCAAACCTGTTAGGGACTTGAACACAGGAACAAACATTAAAGCTCCAATGCCTACGGAAAAAACGAGCTGTCCTCGAGGAGCCATTTGTTCAGATGCCAATACATTGGGAGAGTCCTCTCCTTTTCCATTAACTTCACTGAATGGAAGAAGAAAAAATAATATTATTTAATTTCAAAACATGTAGTTTTTAAAGGGAATTGGTATTTCTTAAGAAAAACTTGCTAGATCCAGAGCAATAAAAATATTAAACTCAAGTTGCTCTAGAACATGACAATTTTTTCTTCTGGGAATAGCAATTATTGTAATGACAATAGGGCCACCCTTTTTAAACTGCATATTTCAGAAAACAGTTTCCCTTGCTTTGCTTTAACCTTGCAAGAGGAATACCTAGTTAGAGACAAAAGAGCCAGTGGGACAGCTAGAGAAACGGCTGAAGGGATCAACAAACCCTATAAGCAAAGAAAATATACTGTATCAGAAGTTTGGAAAATTTTCACAGAAGGTGATAATATATTTATTGAAAATTCTAACATCTCAACGCTAAGTTATAGCCCAAGGTTTAATCAAAGAAGAAATTTCAAGTAGCATTACAATACAGCATTCAAGAAGACAATGTAATGTAGTTCAAATTAGACTGTATAATTTCCTCACAACTTCCAAAACTGGCTTTTAATATCTTCAACAAATATACAAGTCTTGTCTGCATGTAATTTGTAGGCTGTAATGTCCTGCTACAGAATGCAAGTATCAAACCATTTTACGTAAGGGATGAGTTTCAAAACTCATAAAGATTACCTTAATTGTCTCCACTGTAGTTATATGTCCATGTATCCACAACATGGTAGTTGTAACATCACCAATGGGAGTCCATGCACCACCAGCATTTGCAGCTATAACAACCACAGCTCCTAAAAGCCTACAAAAAGGATCTGAGTTTAAACGAAGTGTGATCGAGTCAACTGATTATATAACCTTACAATCAAAATTCCCATTCTCCCATTAAATCCAATGCCCCATCAGAGTACAGGAAATCACAAGTGCAGTTTTCGTTGCCAATTTTCTTTCAAGTAACCAACTATGCTTTTAAATCATATTTAACTATGTTTCTACAGGATGTCCATCCTATATATTTGGGTAACTCCGCTCTGCTCATATCAATATGTCTAGATTAGATGTTCCCTAAGTATCACAATGCATAATATGAAATGTATGAAAGAAATACTTATTTGCAAAGTTCATGACCTCTTATTTTGCAATAGAAATAATGCTTCTCCGATACAATATCAGAGATATTTATCCCAAAAGAAATGGGGTTCATCTCATGAACCATAACAAGCATATCTAGAAATTCGTAAAAAAGAAGGAAGATTGCAATGGATAGATTAAATATTTTTTACAAGTGAATTGTTATTGTCAGCGTCACATCAGTTGTATGCATAGTTGAAATATCTTAGATCTAAGATGATATTGTTCAAAAAGATCTTCAAATCATGTGTTAATATATCAGTCAGCTGACACATACTTGCGGTATTCAGATGGGGGCACTAGTTTCCTCAATAAAGAAACCATGACAATGGTAGAGGTCAGATTGTCCAGTACCGAACTGAGAAAAAAAGTAACAAAACCAACCTGAAATTTTAACAGTTACTGGTTATTAAATTGACAACAGGTGGAAAAGATAATAATAAGCACGGTTAGAAGGAAGAGAGTGAGATCAAATTTTCGCATTTCCTTATTTCACATGCAATGCAACCTAGAAAGAAAAGAGGGAAAAGTATACACTATACAAATTGTATAAGAAGCTACAGTTCATCAATTAGTGCCTATAAGGTTGCCTGTAAAAACATAGCTATTGCAACAGTTTTGTCCTCTTACTGCGTGGTTAACATTCTTCCTCATGTAGTGTGCACATAATTGGTTGATCCATGAGAAAGATGTTGGAAATAATACTAATCCCAGAAATATGACTAATTTAACTTAAGAGATAAGATTTGTGTCTTTAAGTAGTATTGGGAGAGTGGGAGTTTGAGTCAGCTTAGATTTAGGTCTTCCTGTTGAGACTAAAAATATTGGATGTATCACTGATTAGTACTAGGAAAATATAATGGAAGTTTGTGGCTTTCCTTTTCTCCTTTGACCTATTTTGATTTTTATTGACAACAAATGGAAGTAGTCACATAAATGAAGCAATTACCACCCAAAGCAGAGTCCGTGGATTTCGAGTAGTAATATTGTCTGTAACCAGCTTAAATCCCTGATGAGCATCTACTATCTCCACAATGGTCATCGCACCAAGCAGAAAAAACACTATCTCACTGACTTCAGCAGATGCATGTGTTAGCTCTGAAACAGCTATATCGGTTGAGGGAGCCTACAAAAGATATTAAAGACAAGGTTTAGCAGAAACTACTCCACGAAGACGAAAGCAATTAAATCCATTCCACGTTTGTACTGATATATGAAAGTGTTTGCAAGTGACACGATTACTTAATGATACCACTGTTTCTTCTTTCTTTCTTACTTTTTTTTCCTTTCAAGTTGATGATAATAACCAAAAATTGTGATAAGGGACTGAATGCAATATACCATTAACTAAAACACCATTTGTATTTCCTACTTAAGTATGAATCTCACCCCAATACTTCGTATTACCCACAAACTCACAGCCATTAGTAATCCAACTCCACTTTTATTGAAGGCTAGAGATTCTTCGAAAATGATACCTGCATATCCTAATCCAAATAGCAATGCCATTGCAACATCCTGTATCATGAGCTCCGGTCAAATCAACTTAAGGTTGTTGAAAAAGTTATTCCAAAAGTGTGGCCATTTTGCCTTTTATTAAGAGAAAACTAAGCTATGATGGGAAATCACAAGCAAGAAATTTATTAAACAAGAGAAAGGTATACCTGATTGGCAGCAACCCAGGATTGGTTTATTGCCACTGCCCCTGTCGCTGCTGCTGCAAACACAGCAAAAGCTTTCAAAAAATCGGTCTTGGGCTGATATGTAACTTCAAAATCTGTCGAGCTTGATTCATCAACCGAACATAAGGGATCACATGACCCAGATGTTGGTCTCAACTCCTGATGACATATCGTAAATGGTCAAATATTAAATAATGTATGTTCTATAAATGATTATAATGAATAGAAAGGTCTTCATATTTCTACGTATGTTTCAAATTGAAAACATGAATTACATGATATACACAGTAAGCATTCGAATATCTGCTCTAATTAGAACCGTTGAACGCGGAACCACAGCAGCAACCCTAGCTATTTTAATGAATCCAAGCAAAAACCAAAATAGAAACCACAAAAGCATCCAGCTTTATTAATCAAAACCTAAAATATATAAGCGGGTACTACTGCCAAACTATATTATGTACAGTTCATTTTTCATTAAATACACGTGCCCAATTCACACTTCAATTTGGAAATTTACAGAAAATTGAAAAAAATGAGTATGTCCGACACAGGTACCCAACACCTGTTTACCTAGAAGAGTCTTTGTAACATAGCTGCAAAGTATTAAATCAAGCACTGACATTCTAGAATAGAGAAATCAAAATCAAAATCAAAATCAAAACCAAAACAAATTAATGGCATACAAGAAATCCAAAGTATTTTGGCAAAAGAAGAAAACAAATAAGAACCTCTACTTATACAGTAAATCCCAAACAAGACCTGAAATTGTTTTTCGGAGTTGGGTTGAGCTCGTTGCTGCGGAACTGGAGGAGAATCAAAGTTTTCGGCCTTATTTTCGGCTCTGGGTAACATGCCATTTCCAAGCAATCTTTTACTTCTTTTACTAACCCAGGCTGAGCCAAAGCAATCCTTAGATGGAATTGAAAATTGGGCAAGAAGAAGAGAGTTAGAAGATTGAGAGCGAAGTGGACGTTTTTGGACATAGTGGCAAGTCGACAAGTGGGTACAAATTGAAAGGGAAGGCATTGAAGCTAATGATTTGGATGAAGCGAAGGAGCTGAATATTGAGGATTAACAACAAGAAAAGAAGAAGAAAATGGGAGTGGAAACAGTTTTTATTTGTTTGGTTTTTTCGTTAATCCTCACTTTCTTTCTTACCAGCCGCCTTGAATTGAGTTTTGCTGACCATCATATGATATTAATGAATACATCCTAGTTTATTATTTTCTTTCGGCGGAGAAAACCTTTTTTTTTTTTTTTTTTAAGTTAACTAGTGCTTAACACTGAACTAGTTTAATGGCCATTAGCTACTATTATGCGTTCAATGAAAAATGTCCACTAGCTTAGAGAAGGCGTGTCTCTTTGGGTTCTTAAAAATGGATAGACTCATAGACATATTATGACCCGAATAAAATTAATAGTCATTGTTACTTAAGTTAAAACTGCCATTGAACCTCCACTTCCCACTTTCTGGAGATAAAACTGGTGAAGCCAAAACGTTCCTTTTCTAGAAATGGCAGTGGTGGCTCAAATCTCTTCATCCCTTTCTTTCTTTGTTCGAGGTAACATCTCTCGCATTCACATGCTCATACATATCCTCAGTTCAAGCACACATTTTGGTTTAACAATTTCATATGATATTTTTGAGTTTTAACTTTACCAATTCATGCTCCTCTTCAGCTACCCCTTTCAAGTTTGGCTCTAACTAACGCCGCTTTTCCAACTGGCTCTCCCCGCCCTTTGTAAGCATTCTCATCCTCTTTACTTACTTTAATAATTGTTTCTTGTTATTTTCAAATTCTGCTTATGTAATTTGTGACAAGGAATATACATGCTCCTAATAATCACATGTGCCTAAGTAAAACTTAATGAGCAAGTAAAAAGTCTTGGCAAGCAAGGAAAATACATGTGCTCAAGTCTTGGTGAGTAAAGAAAACACATGTGCACAAGTCTTGGTGAGCAAGGAAAACCCATGTACTCAAATAAACTTAATGAGCAAGGAAAACACACGTGCTCAAGTAAACTTAATGAGCAAGGAAAAGTTGAGCAAGTAATCAAATCTTGGTGAACAAGGAAATAATAAGACTTAGTGAACAAGTATTTTTGTCTTATAAATAGCTAAGAAAAGTTACATTGTAGACAACCTAGTCTTTTACAATTCAATGAATTTTTAAAGTTTAGTTTATCTTCTTCCTTTTTGTTATACTTCAAATTTATTCATAAAATCGTTCAATTTGTAACTTGTTTGGGGGCAATTTAACCTAACCCAACTTTTTCCCCTTTTTTTGGTTGTGTGGAATTGACTTCTAATTTAACTATGTAAATTGGGTATTTTCCTTTAGCAATTTTTGTTTTGTCATTCCTTTAGATCATTAATTTTAATTAATTCCTCGTCTGTTCAAATTCTACTGTTGTGATTTATAAGTAGTTTGGTGCAATTTAATCTAACTCAGCTTGTTTTCATTTTTCATTTTTAATCTGTTTGTTGTGGAGTCATCTTCATTTTTCAGTTTTCTCAACATTGTTCAGGGTTTGGGGGTGTGTGAAATTCCTTTTAGTATATAATGTTTGCTTTCATATCCAGCACTACGGAGAACTTACAAAGCTAAGCTTGCAAACAAAGCAACAACACTGACTGTAAGATGCGAGCAAAGTTGAAAACCAAAGGAATATTTAAATCTTAACTTGTTGGTATAAGACCACCAGCTCTATAATGCCTGATATTGAGAAAAGAGAAGCTTTATCTGCTGCTAAAAACTGGGCAGCCAAGTTTAATTTGAAACTTTTGAGTTTACACACTAGTCTCAATTTGTTATAACTGCTTTTCTTCTTTCTGCACATACATACACACCCAAAGAGAGGATCAAACTCTAAAATCGTTTCTCTCTCAGTAACTTACTAAAAGGGAATATCAATGCATCCAGAAATAAACAATTCATCTCTATTAATAAACCTGTCAAAGCACAAACTTGGGAGAACTGTAAATACAATTGTAGGATTGATGATTGTAAAAAGAAGTGTTGTCTCTAAACTTTGGAATGGGCAAACTGTCACACTCATCTTTTGAAATAGGCATCGTTCGGGTCAAATGTACAGTGCCCGACCTCAATTATTAATAAATAAAATCTTAGGTATAATATTTTAAAATTATAAATAAATTACATGTATAAAATAGAATTGTATCCCACTTGAAATTTAATTTTTAAGTTTTTAACACTCAATAATCTACTATAAATTCAATAATTTGAGCATATTTTTAATAAAATAAGATACATATAGCATATTTTTCAATTCAATGTACATACTATTTTTTTACTATAGTGCCCATTCTCGAAACAAGTCTTAAATCCATTGTACACCACATTTTCTTGTTTATATAAAATTGTAGTTGATTGACTTTTTCGGTAGTTATTGGACTAAACCTTCCTACCCCACACTATTAAAGTGTACAATTCAAAGAGATTTTTTTTTTTGTTTTTGAAAAATAATATTTGTTCATACACTTCATCTAAGGGAGCCTGATAAATTTGCTTATCTTCCTAAACTCGAACGTATCATTAATGCTTGATAGTTCTTTATCTTGTGTTTTTCTTTGCCTTCTTAAAACAACTTATTTTGGTTTTGCAGAACTTTAGGCTAATAAAGTCCCCTCCCTGCCCACAGCTGCCCTGGTTGTTACGACATTAGTCGGAGTTCTAACAGTAATTTTCATTTTCCAGTCTGCTTCAAAAGATTGACAGCTCTAGATTTTTGTTGTTTCATTTTTGTAAAGGATACCTGATGGAGGGACCTAAAAGAGATGATCCTACATCATTAGCAAAATTTGAAATTATATGCTTGTTTTCTTATTATCTCCATTGCCAACATTGGTAGCAAAACTTGAAGCCTGATTGTGCTTCTCTGCCTTCTGGTGAAATTTCATTCATGTAAAGGTTTGTGTTAAAATTGGTCCTACTCAATATGTTGTTATGCAATCAAAGCAACTAACCCCTTTTTTTTATTTTTATTGGACCATAACTTTGTTTGCGGGTTAGTAATTTAAATAATACACCAAAATATGTGAAAAGTGAAACCGTTTAATACTTGGTGAAGCCTACACGAAAAGGACTAAAATGGTGCATTAGAAAAAATAGGATTAAAATACTACAATAAAAAGTTGAGAAATTTGTCTAAATAGAAAATTATGTATCAAATTAATACTTCAACCTAGTCCTGTATCTTTTAGTTGGATGTGCTAGGATGGGGTCTATTTTACTAAGGGAGCATTTGGTTTGCTAGCATTGGTGCTAGTTATTGTTGGAAAGTGTCCATTGGCTAAGAGGGTTGTGTAGTTTCAGTTGGACGTTTTTCTTGTTTGGAGAAGTGTTTTTTGGTGTGTTTTGGGGTTGTGAAAGTCTGTTGGTGGTTTCTGTTTCTATGGAGTCTGTATTTTCTTGTGTTGGTTCTAGTTAATGAAAGCTTTATTTTCAGACCCCAAAAAAAATTAATGCTTCAACCTTTTCTTATTCTAGCAACCAGCACTCGAGAGAGAGGCTCTCTAACCTCTCTCTAAAAAAAGCCTAAAGCTAACTTTTATCTCCATCTCCATCATTTCATCCCATCAGCCCCACTATTGTTGGAACTCGACACCTTCCGCCACCACCAGATTCGTCCTCTACTCTATCATTGCCACCACCTAGTCTCTACTCATCAGTTGCTGCTACTGCCAGATCTGCCACCAAGTCCTACTTTGTCACTTTAAAACTTCTCCGAGAGCCTTTTGATCTCCTTGTACTCACTTTCTCCAATAATCATATTTCTTAATTTTTGGTTAAAGGTGTCAAAGAGGTCAGATTGGCACGACCCAGCTCGTTGGCTAATGTGCCATGTTTGCCCTTGGTCTGTAGATTTTGACGTGTAGTGCTGTCCTTGACTCATAATTTTTTTATTTTATTTTTATTATATATTTATTTGTTTATTTAATTAATATTTATTAATAATATTTTAAAAAATAAAAAATAGAGTAAAATTCTCAACTTTTTATTATTTAATAGATTGTTATAAATTTATTAAAATAGGTTCAATTATAAAAAAGTATTTATTTATTAATATTTTTTAAAAATTAATTTTTAAAATAATAAAACTTTACCTTCCGGCCCGTAGGCCGCAGGTCATGGCTGCGATGTGTAATTCTTTTTTGCCAATGGGTCATACTGTGCTGGCCTTGAGGGCCAACGAGCTATGTCGGTCCGTTTGATACCAGACCTGATCGTATAGAAGATGGAGAATGCTAATGCCAATGAGGATTATTCTTTCGATGATCAACGGCCGTCGGTTCTCTAGTGCCATGAAAGGGAGATTTGCAGCCCTCTGTTTTCATGGTGATTAGTGTTATGTTTGGTTTTATTTTTTATTTTTTATTTTGTGAGGATTTTGATCAGAAGTGGGCATTTATTCCTCAAAAATTGGCCAAAAAACAATCTGAAGTCTATACTTAAACCGAGCCCATACCTTTTTTTTTTTTTTTTTTAATTAATTGATTAAAGTATAACTAAAAATTTTGTAAATTGATTTGAGAGGTTCGGTTTTAAGTTTCAACGATGATAAAACGATAAAATCAAATTGAACCTACATTTTTAATTTTTTTTTTTACTAATTTATCTGTATATTTTAAATTATAATTATATTAATATTTTATCTACGTAAAAGTAAAATATAAATTTTTAATAGATTTTTAAATTTTTTTTACTTATTTATCTATATATTTTAAATTATAATTATATTAATATTTTATCTACGTAAAAATAAAATATAAATAAAAGATTATTTAAAGTGTTATTTAAAGAATATATAACTTTTGACATTTTGCATAACTATTAACAAATCCTTATGCAATAAATTATTAGTTTGCCGTAAAGTTGATATAAATAATGACATCTATAAAATAGATTATTTTTTTTTTCTTTTTCTAAAGAATTATGTGATATATTTTCTTCAAAAAAAACTTTTATATTATATTATAATTACAATTTTAAAATTGTTAAATCAACTATTCTTAAATTGATAGTATAAATTAACTTGAAAGTTGGATTTTTTAGGGTCATAAATCTATTAAAGTTTTAAGTTTTTTAAAATCGTTAAAATAAGATCGATTCTTAAAATAGCTCAATAACCAACCTATTTACCCTACATTTTTATTTTTGACATTTATAGTAATATAATTTTATTTTTTATTTTCAATTTATTAGTGAGATGTCATTAATTTTTTGGGTCAACTACTTAAGATTATTATCCTTATCATGGTACAAAGGATTTTTGTCTTGACGCAACCTGTTCTAAATTTTTAAGCTGTTTGTGTTATTTTTTAAGTTATATTAAGGTTTTGTATGAAGGGCATAATTTTTTTCCTTCTGCATTTAATGAAATCACTTTCTTTGAAGGAAAAAAAATTGATACTACATGTACTTTTTTGCTAATAAACTCCAACATGTAAGTTGATGAAAGAAAAGATTGCTTCGATTCATAAATGGTGTGGAACTATCGAGCACCCTGAAAATATCAGAGCCAATAAAACTAAAGCAACAGCTACACGCTAAACAATCAATCTTATTGGATGAATGTTGAGCACCCACAAGCATTTGGTCCTTCAAAATAAGCTCTTCTTTACTGAAGTCCATGTCAGCAAAGACACCTTTGTCATATTCTCCGTTTTGTTTCACAATGATACCACGGCATTGTCTTTTAGATATAATCTGATCGAAGTACTCCTGAGCTTGTTGAGGCGAAGGTGGTGTTAAGCGAGCAGTGATTTCAGCTGCGAACTGCGCATCGATTGGGCATACTTCGTCCATTGAATTGAATAGAAGTTCAAAGTTTGAAGTTTTCTTTACCAAACTCAACTATTATGTGTATTTCGAAGCTTCAAACTGTCCACCTGCACTCCCACTACGTATAGGGCTATCGGCCGCCAAGTGAAGGGGGGATAGTAAAAGGAATATACAAAGCAGGCTGGCCGACCAGAAGGTAACAAATCCAGTAAGAAATGTAACTAACAAAGATCTTAACTCAAAACATTCAAGTTGATGAAATCTTAAAAAAGAAAAAATGAAAATCAATGGGCAAAAGATTTATTCTCCTCCTCATCAATAGAAAACAAATTTAGGTTACCATCGGTCATAAAGAAGGGTATAAACACTCATAGAGGTATACACAGTACTCTCATGGCCTGGTTCCAATAACCATGAAATTTGATAAATAGAAACAAAGAGCAAAACTACCATGTTTCTTTGCTTTGAGGCTCTGGTCCAGAAGTAAAGTGCCATGTATCTCAAACAGGCAGGGAAGAGAACGAAAATATACCGCGAATGGTGGTCGTGGTAGGTTCGAGGATCTTACGCGGAGGCGCGAACTCCTCTATCATGTTGCATCGACTCTGGTAGGGCACCCCCTCGATCCATCGTACAAGAGCGATCCGAGAAGAACGATTAGGGTCATATTCTATCCTTTCTACAATGCCCATAGACAAAGTGCTTCGTTTCATATCAATTCTTCTATACAATCGCTTTGATCCACCCCCTCGGTGAAAAGACGTAATACGACCCGAGGAATTCCTACCAGCAGACTTCGCTGTGCCCAAAGTCAATTGTCTAAGTGGTATCCCCTCTTGAAATCGTCTCATTTTAATATCTTTGGCAACCTCACTGGGAATCTTGTCCCGGTACTTTCCCAAGCTCTTCTCAATGCTATAAATGGTGGTGTCAACACTGTTCTTGACATCAATGAGAGTTTTTCTTTCCTGATCCTTCCGAGCGTGAATTTCAGCTTTCTTGACCACAGAAGGTGTGGTCCGGGCTCCTCCTGAGTTCTCAATAACTTTAGGATTCTGGAAAATGGCAATCTAAATTTGAATTATAAGTTGTTAAAATAAAATAGTACAATCAATCAAAAAAATTACGAATTATTCATATAAATACTGTTCAAATCTCACCTTCCCTTCCGTGACAGTAACACACGAGTTGGTGGTACCCAAGTCAATACCAATGACATCGTTGCCACTAGGTTTTGAACTGTAATAAAGATGTGATATTAGAGCAAGAACATCATTCAGTGGAGAAAAGACAAAAACTGAGAACACAAACATAGACCACCTAAAAAGGACCATTGTTCATCACAAATGTAACCACAACTGACTTGGTAGAGCTTCATTTGGACTTATTTGGCCAACTGTAGTGCCATGTCAGTTGTAGTTTGTCAAATTTGTGAGACCCTCCCTCACCTGAATGGTCTTGACAAGTTTGTCCAATTGTGCACCAGATGCAACGGTTTGGAAATGCTAGTAAACTGCAGCACACATAAGAAAATAAGAAATATAACTAATGTTACAGAAAGGCAACAACACCCTCGACAAAAAATAGCACAAACATTGACTAAACATTTGATACAGTCATCAGCCTCAGCAAACTAATTCATTCTTCATTAAGCATGTATAAAATTCCACTGGATTCTAAGTAATCACTACATGAATTAAGCATGTACAAAGAACTAGCGAACTGCATAAGAAAAATTAACTGATCTATACAAAGAAAAATAAAACATCACAACATGGGGCTTAAAACATACACGTTTTCTTTGTAAAAGATTCAAAATTTCCAAATTTCAACATCAGCTAAGAGAGAGAAAACTTCACAATCCACTTACTCAAAACAATTCGAAAATAGATCATAAAAACAAAAAATTGGAGGATAAAAAAATGTTCTGCATCATTCAAAACATAACTATTTAGTAACATCCCAAGTACAAACCTACAAATGAAACGTCTAGACACAGTTACAATACTGTAGGGAAACAAACAAAGGCAACTTAGCGAATAAATCAAAAATTGAAGTAAAAGATAGAAAATTAAATGAAGCTGGAACGAAATAAAATACATACAGTCCGGCAAGCACAGAGCGGAACTGAAGCGATATCGCGGCGTTGTAGAGAGCGTAGCAAAGCAACAGTAGCCATGGCGGTTGTGGCTCAGAGCTCAGGCCCAAGAAAGAGAGAGCTTCGTTGTGAAATGTGGGCAGCGGGAGGCTTGGAGTTGGACTTGGAGGCCGGAGAGAATCAGTGAAATCTGCAGCGGCCAGAAATTTAAAAAAAAATAGAGAAGAAAGAGGGGTTGAGGAGGGCTTTATTAGGCTTAGGAGTTGGGGGGTATAACTGTAATTTTATATGAAAAATTGGCACGTTTGTTACACCGTATTAAATATCATAACTATATATTATACAGTCGTAAATTTGACTATAAAATCAGACCGTATTATACAGTCTAAAAATGTTACAGTTATATAAAAATTTTGTACGATCATAGAGTGTAAGTCTAAATCGTATCGGACAATTAACTTAATCTGTCATAATTTTTAAATATAAAATTATACGTCTTAACTTTTTTTTTATTTTAAATTAAATATATATATATATATATATATATATATATATATTAAATGTAATAGAATATAAAAATAATTAAATATTGATTTAAATAAATTTTATAATAAAAAATTATTTTAAATATAAATTATTTTCATAAAATATATATAATCAATTTAATCCGATTATATTATACTATCTGTTATCAAAAATTATACATATTAATTATAATATAATTTAATATAACTATCCTTAATTTATCTATTTATCTAATATGTTTACCAAACATATAATAAAAGCTCCGCTTATTGACTCTAATGCTTCCTTCACAAAAACCAATTCTATTCTTCCATCACCAGATTGCCTTTGGTAATCTCTTCTTCTCACAAACAATAAATTATGTTCCATGTCCTTTGTTTATTTATTTATTTTTTTTCAGTTTTCTGTTTGTTATAATCTCTTGTTTTGTTTACTTCTTTCTATATTTTAATTTCTTACTCTGTAGTACAAAATACAAATACACTAGCTAGGCACCAACCGATCAACATGACCCAAATGAACTAGAGTAATTAAGTATGATCTCTTCTTATCTCAAGTGGCTCCAGTCAAAATACACCACCCATGTTTCTGCTTTAAGGGTATCAAATGTCTAATAAAGTTTGATGACCCAAGTCACCATTACCAGAAAGAAATTATAAAACACATCCAATATCAGGGAATTAGAACAACCCAACTCTCCAAATAATGCAGAAATAGTTAATGATAGTGATTTAGATCTCAAGCTTGAAGCTCCAAGCAGGTCTAATAATTTAGAAAAAAAAAAAAAATTTAAGAAATCCCAAACAAGTCCTCTCCTTGTTGGTAGTGTTCATTAGTTCTCATCAAAATTTTCAACCCAGAGGAAAAAAGAAGAAGAATAAATTACAGCCTATACATATAAGCAATTCAATACTGTTACTGAAATGATATATAGTATTACTGTATTAGTTCATCTCAATAGGGATTTTTTTTTGGCAGTCGAAACCAGACTACCAGAGTGAAACGAAGTTGAAAAATTGCAACTATATTGCTACTATCACCCATGTTTAATTAATTATTAACCATACAGTTTAAAACCCAAGTCACCATTACCGGAAATAAATTATAAAATACATTCAAAGCTTACCAGAATACCAGCGAAGAGTCGAAGACGAAGATTGGGGACAGCCAGCCAAAACGATGACGACAGGTGAGGAAGAAGACGGTGGTGGTGGCGGTGGCGGAGGTAAGCAGTGGAGACTGACTGGAGATTGGAGAACTGGCAAAAGTAAGCAGTGGAGGATTGGGCTGGAGACGGTCAGGTGGAGCCGCGGAGGTAAACGATTTGTGATTTGGTAACCTAAATGTTAGAGACAAAGAGTAATTTAAAAACGGTAACCGAATGGAGATCTGATCCGCTTATAACCCGAATTTTATTACATAAAATGAATATTATACCGACCCGTATTCATCCTAAACCGATCTGAATTAGATAGAAGTAAAAAATAAACATATGAAAGTAGAACAGTTATCCAAATTACATCATTAATTACATTATAATTAAAGTAGAATATATGACCATAATCTTAACACGTATCATTTTATGAGTTGAATGGTTCTCCAAATAAGCAAGTTGACATGGGAAAACTGGTACATATAAAAGCTCCTCGAATACAAGACATAATAGCTTTTTTTTTTTTTTGGTAAGTTGCAGCACCTCTGTTCCTCTTAGAGGTGTTCGAGGTCCGATCCGGTCTAATTTTTAACTAAAAAAAATAACTAAATCGAATCGAACATATTATTTTAACCAAACCGAACCGAACCGAACCGATTGGCTAATAAAATTTTAAAACCGAACCGATTGGCTAATAAAATTTTAAAATCGAACGGTCCAATCTGGTTTGATCCGGTTTAGTTAATGGTTTTCAACGGTTTATATGTATTGATCCATGTGTTTACTTACTGTTAAGTATAATTAATTAATCAAAAGATGAATAAGAGAAAACTACCCTACATACATAGATTTTAACAACTTAATTTTTTCTCTATATGTCCACTTTTTGCCCACCTATATACAGACTAATTTTAAAGCTGTATGATTGGGAGCAAGGTGGGCATATGTGGAAAAAAGTGTACATTTTGTTAAAAAGTGGATTTATAAGCCAATCACGCTTAAAAAAGTACCTGATGCTTAGATTTGTAAGGAAGGAAACGTTGTTGAATTGCTTTCCAATCTGTATTATACTCCATCAATCCCAGTGCTAATAATCTGTGTTCACGTTTAATAGAAAACATATGAGACTTTACAGACTAGTCCAGTGAACTATAATGCCACTTATCCAATTCAGAAAGCACTGTTGTCTAAACATGACAAAAATGAGATTGGAAACATATTATAACAAAGTTATCAACCTATAGTGTACTGGGATTTTGTCTAAAATGGGCAAATCTCATAGCTTAGTTTAGAAATGGGCAGATTTGTGTTAAACTTTACAAATGGGCAAATTAAAATTGGTTCTTCCAGTTGCCGGTTCCCACCTCTTATTTCCCACCAAAGTTTATTTCTCTCTCCTTCTTTACGCACTCTTCATTTTTTCCTCTTTCTTCATCTTCTTCCTCTTCCTCTTCCTGTTCCTCTTCCTTCATCTTCTTCTTCCCCTTCATCTTCTTCTTCTTCCTCTTCTTCAGAGAACACGTGGGTAATTTAACAGAAACAACGCCTCACATTTCTTGCACAAGTTGATGCTAATCAAATTGCACTGTTCATCATCTTCTTCAAGTTATCTGGCATACCAGAGATATAGACTATTGAATTAACAACATACAAAAAATATTTGATTGGTTTAAATTCAACGAAGGAGAGGTCTTCATATAGACTATTGAATTTTAAATGAGCCAAATTTACGCAGCTCATACAAATATAATAGTGCTTACAATTTGCGTCACTATCTAACATTGAAAATCAGCTGCAAGAGGAAGAATAAGACTATATAAAAGAACTATCAATTGCAAAATATTCTCCAACTAATTTACCATTTAATTGGAATTTATATTATTCAGATTATACGTGCTAATCAAATTTAACCAGCATTGCACTATTCATCATCTTCTTCAAGTTGCATTGCATTGTGGTATATCTGTGGTATATCTCGATATACCTTGGTATACCAAGGTATATCTCTGGTATATCTCGATATACCTTGGTATACGAAGGTATATCTGTGGTATATCTATGGTATATCTGTGGTATATCTCGATATACCTTGGTATATCTCGATATACCTTGGTATACCAAGGTATATCTCTGGTATATCTGTGGTATATCTCGATATACCTTGGTATACCAAGGTATATCTGTGGTATATCTGTGGTATATCTCGATATACCTTGGTATACCAAGGCTTGGTATACCAAGGTATATCTCTGGTATATCTCGATATACCTTGGTATACCAAGGTATATCTGTGGTATATCTCGATATACCTTGGTATACCAAGGTATATCTCTGGTATATCTGTGGTATATCTCGATATACCTTGGTATACCAAGGTATATCTGTGGTATATCTCGATATACCTTGGTATACCAAGGTATATCTCTGGCATATCTGTGGTATATCTCGATATACCTTGGTATACCAAGGTATATCTCTGGTATATCTCGATATACCTTGGTATACCAAGGTATATCTCGGTATATCTCGATATACCTTGGTATATCTCTGGCATATCTGTGGTATATCTCAATATACCTTGGTATACCAAGGTATATCTCTGATATATCTGTGGTATATCTCGATATACCTTGGTATACCAAGGTATATCTGTGGTATATCTCGATATACCTTGGTATATCAAGGTATATCTGTGGTATATTTCGATATACCTTGGTATACCAAGGTATATCTCTGGTATATCTATGGTATATCTCGATATACCTTGGTATACCAAGGTATATCTCTGGTATATCTCGATATACCTTGGTATACCAAGGTATATCTGTGGTATATCTCAATATACCATGGTATACCAAGGTATATCTGTGGTATATCTCGATATACCTTGGTATACCAAGGTATATCTTTGGTATATCTCTGGTATATCTCAATATACTAGGGTATACCAAGGTATATCTCGATATACCTTGGTATATCTATGGTATATCTGTGGTATATCTCGATATACCATGGTATATCTGGTATTTTTCTGGTATATCTCGATATACCAGGATATATCTGGTATATCTTTGGTATATTTGTGGTATATCTCTGGTATATCTCTGGTATATCTTGAAGAAGATGATGAACAGTGCAATGTTGTTAATTCAAAGTTCAAACCTTTATTAAATTACAAAATATATTTGTTGTTTTGAACCTAACAATTGAGGATTTTATATTTGAAAACGTTTGTTGGTTTTACTTTGAACATATGTAACTCTCTTGAACAAAATGTCAAATACAAAGTCTACTGACATTTTACTTCAGACCTTGATTTTATCAAATTCTGTTCAATGTCGAGGACGAGAAAGAGGAAGACGAAGAGATAATTGAGGAAGAGAAAGAGGAAGACAAAGAGAGAATTGAGGAAGAGAAAGACGAAGACGAAGACGAAGAGGAAAGAGGAAGACCTGTTAACTTAAAAGTTTCAGATTCTAAGTCAAAAGTTGCCCATTTCTAAACTAAAACTTAAATGAGCCTTTTTTTAAACTATTCTATACGATTTGCCTATTTTAGACAAAAACTCTAGTGTACTGCAAATCAAATCAATATATATTGGTCCACAAACAGAAAAATATGCTTATGGATAAATGAGAATCCACAGTATCATATCCAGGAAACAGAACTTAGAGATTGCTGCAATAGGTACCAAAAGTGAAGCGGAGCTGCATCCAGGATTGTTAACAAAGAACGATTTATATGAGGCACCCCAAAAGAGCAATCATAATTAATTTCTGAACTTGGGATGCAATATGTTGCCGAGAAGGATCAAGAACACACAGAAAAAACACTTGAATAGAACTTTATACCTGTTCCTTCCATGGCCGGCAGGCGGGAGCTCGCGGAGGGACAGCGCTGGCTGGAGGAAGCTTGCGGCCTGCGGGACCTGGCAGGAGCTGACCGGAGCGGAGGGCTGGCGGGGCGCGGGCTGATGGCGGCACTCGAAATATTAGGGTTCGCCTGGGATGGGTATAAGGAATTGGGAGATTAATCCGCAGATTCTGCAGAATGAAATTTATAAATTATATATATATATATTAAAAATAATTTAATTATCGATTTAGTTCGATTTAAAATTTTGAAAAACTGGAACAAATTATTAGTCAAAAATATATATTATATTGGTTCTCACTGTGAGAGTAGAATCTCTTCAATGGCTTGGGTACGTTCAAAAAGTAAATTAAATTTGTGCCAGAGCTTCACTTTGCACCTAACCCATTTTTGTCTAGCTAGTATTTGCTAAAAAGTTTTCCATGTTTTCTTTACAGAGTGTTTTGCGTTACTTTTCTATCTTTCATTCATTTTTTATTATTTCAAGTTTGTGACTGATTCATGCTTTTACTATTAATTTTATTTCTTTCCATTTGTTTGGATTATATGCATTCCATTTTTGTGAGTAGTTTGTTGTTTGATTTTGAGTTTTTCTTTCTACCTCTTTCAACTTGAACTCTACGAGTAACTATGTATTTTGTAGTTAACATTTCTCTTAATTATTTATGGATATATAAGGGAAAACAATCTCAAAAATTTGGATGTTGTATTGAAACATTTTTTGTCTATAATATATCAAACTTTAAATTTTTTATAGATATATATCGAAAAACCTTGACGGATTACATGTTGCGATTTTGGCATTTGACAATGACATATGTACATATTAAATTGCTGTTGGTATATTATGATTAGGCAAAGAAAAATGAAATTAGAATGCTGAAGAATCATACCTTTACTATATATGAGACAAGGTTAGAATATTTGGATAGCATTATATGTAACATGATTTGCAATGTGTGAATCAACTAATAATAGATTGGAGAACTTTTGGGCTATTGTGTGAGTTATTGCGAATTAATGGAAGGCTAAAATCAGATGGCTTAGTTAACGTTGAAGAGCAAGTTTGTATGTTCTTCATTTAACTCAAATGAGGATTAGAATTCTAACTTCTCTTTAGCAACATTACTTGTTTTAATTAAGGCTCTATTATATATAGTTCAATTTTAAATCATTAAATATAGTTCAGTCTAAAAGAAATATGCGTTCTTACACACACTATCACATCATGTGAAAAATCGTACAATTTAAAATAGATTTTTTTCGATCGAGAAAAACTATTAATAGGTATTTCAACTCAATTTTATATGGAGTTTTATGGCTGCAACATTGTTTGTTAAGGGTAAGGATACTTGAGCCTACTCTTGAAAGTTGCAGCAATGAAAGATGGAAACCATTTAAGGTAAATTTATAATTTGAATCTCATTTAATTGATTTAAAAAATAGTGATTCAATTTTTAAGTTTTCTTGTCCATCTTTAATGCAGAATTATTTAGGTGCTCTAGATGAGACTTACATTACAATTAGAGTTCCTGAATATGAAAAACCAAGATATAGAACAATAAAGGGTGAAATAGAAACTATTAGTAGAAGTTTGTGCACGAGATATGAAATTCATCTTCGTTTATCCTGGATAAGAAGGTTCTGATGCTAGGGTATTAAGAGATGCAATAAGTAAGACAAATGAACTCAAAGTTCCAATAGGTAATTAAATATGAATTTATAATTATTTTATTTTATTTCTCTATTTATATTTACTAATTAAAATTCATATGTAATTACAAGTTATTATTACCTTGTACACTTTGGATATACTAACAGTGAGAGATTTCTTGCACCTTTTGGGGAAAAAAATGTATTATCTATTTGATTGGAGAGATGGGCATGGATCTATAAAAAAGAAAAGTATGTCAATTGGTGACGTTCATCAGCTAAGAATATTTTAGAGAGGTGTTTTGGATTACTAAAGGTTCGATGGGCTATCTTAAGGAGTGCATCATTTTTTTCATATAAAACTCAATGTAGCATCATTACAGCATGTCGTCTCCTACACAATTTTATTAGGAGGGAGATGTCAATAGATCCCATGGAAAGTGAATAAGTATAATGCGGATGAAGATAATGAGAATATTGCTACAATAGAACCCTCCGAACAATGGACTACGTGGAAGAATGATTTGGCAAAATAAATGTACAATGATTGGAGAGGAAATAGGCGTCCTTAAATATATGAAATCTTGTAAATTGATATGTGTTAGTTTCTTTTGTGAACTCATCTATATAAATATGTATGTAGTGTTTGTGTTGACTTTTAATTCAGTTATTTTGATTCATTTAATTTTTATTTAAAGATATTTTTTTGTTATATTTATTTACAATTTATATTTTTATAATATCAATAAAATGTGCCTATTAACATATTCATATTTAGGAATGAATGTAAATCAATCTCAAGGGCAAGCTAGAAAAGAAAATACACAAAGATTATGAACCAAAAACGAAGAAGAAGCTTTGTTGAACATACTTGATGAAATAGTGGCTGGTGGTAATGCTCGTGATCATGGTTCTTTCAAGCTAGGTACTTTGACTACTTTAGAAAAGCGTTTGAGTGAGCTTTGTCCTGGTTGTGATATAAGAGCTAACCCACATATTGAGTCTAAGTTAAAAAAGTGGAAGAAGCAATATGGTATTATTTATGACATGCTGCACAAGAGTGGATTCTGATGGAATGACATGAAGTGTGTGGAGATTGATAGTGATGAGGCTTGGAAATCCTATGTGCAGGTTAGTACTGCTGTTCTTATTTGTATTTACCATAAGTGCACGCAAATTCTAAATATTGAATACTACTTGCGTATGAGGTCTTAACAAAACTAGCAAATAAGTTTTTTTTAACGTTATCTATAATTATTCTATATAAAATTCTTTATTCATTATGAAATTGAAAGTAACAATATAAAAAGGTATTATTTATTACCTTGTCATAACTTATGACATTTATCCAAAATTAAGAGATAAAATCTTTTTATCTTATAAGCAATGTAAATTCAAGCTAAATTTTTTTCTTTATCTATGCAGGCCAACAAAGATGCAAAGGGATGGAGAGACAAACCGTTTCCTTTGTATGATAGGCTAGTTAGCATTTTTGTAAAGGATCTTGCAATTGGGAAACAAGCCGAAAGTCCTGCAAAAATGGTTGAAAACATTAACAACAATGACAATGAAGGTGATCCACTTGATATAGATGATCAGTCTTCTCCTAACTTAATTCATAATGATTGCCCAGTTGTTAGGAAAAGGGCAAGACCAAGTACCATTATTTTATTACCAGAGATGTCAGTGACTTTCAATGATATAATGAACCATTCATTCTCAAAAATGGAGGTCATGCTAAGCAAATTAGTTCCCAATACTAATGATGATGAAAGTGATATAGCTGCTGATCTTGAAACAATGTGACAATTGAAGATGAACTAGAAGCACTTTTTGCTATTTTGGATAAACCAGCAAATGTCAAACAATTTAGAATTCTGAAAGGTGCACAGAGAAATGCATACGTTGCTAAGCTCTTGCAAGAGAGAGCTAAGCATTCAGCTTGAACCTTTACATTATCTGCAAATTAGAACTGAATGGATGACAACCCTTTTTGTTAATATATAATTGTCATTATAGTTGATGTAATATTTTATTTTTCAAACATTATTAGTGTCGTCTCTCATTTACTTGTACCAGCACCTCCGATATATATAGTTGGTGCTTACTAAATCAAACTTTTTGTATATAGAGGAGTTAAGACAAGGTTGAAATATTGTCACATATGTCATGTGTTTTGAATTTTGAATGATTATATGTAGAGGTTGCCACACTATTATAAAATGAAAGTTGTTATTTTAAATCATTTTATATTTTAGTTATTTGTTTTGAGTATAAGTTTGGTCATAAGATCATTTATGTAATGTTTTTTGTTGATCATGTAATAACTTTATAATTGTTTTTATATGATTTGTAGGAGAAAATATGTTAACTTACCAATAATTTGCTTTATAACTTGGTAGATAAATTTTTACTTTGAAGGAAGAAAGCAAAGGAAGTAAACCTTAAGCTGAATATTACCAATTATTCAATATTTTATATTCCAATGATAAGACAATATTAAATAAAAGAATAAAAATGTGTTTGTATATTTTAAATAAAATTTAGTTCATTCTTATTACTTAAATATATAAAATAACAAATATTTGTTTTCAAAACAATGGAATGCATGTATTTTTATAACTAAATGATTTTTATTGATTGAATTAGTTTTTTTCCTTTTAATTTTAATTTTTCCTACTTTAAATAGTTGTATAGTTTTATAAAATTTGAAAGTAGTTTTTATTTTTTATTTTTTTAAATAATGGTACATTTACTAATAAAAAACAAAATAATTAGGTCAATTATTTATTTATTAGTAAAATATAAAAATAAAATTCATAATTTGAATTGTTTTAAATAATATTTTTTTTAAAATTCATAATTTGCAGGACTTTGTGCTAACAAGTCTCCTAGCTGTTACCAGTCGAAGTTTTGACAGCAATTTTCGTCTTCCAGTCTGCCTCAAAAGATTGAAAGCGGTAGAATTTTATTATTTCATTAGTGTAGGATAACAAAATTTGAAATTACTTTGTCTTTTTGTATTATATCGCCATTGCCAACATTGGTAGTAAAACTTGAAGACTCATGTCTGCTTCTTTGCCTTCAGGTGAAAACTTCATTCATGTAAAGATTAATGTTAAAATTGGTCCAGCTCAATTTGGTGTTATGTAATCTAAGTAGGGGTGAACAAATATGGGTTGGTTTGGGTTTAGAGTAAAATTAGAACCAACCCAATATGATCGGTTTTTTAAAAATGAGAACCGAACCGAACCAAAAATTTTGAAAAATCAATCCAACCCGAACCAATTTTATTGGTTTGGTTTGAGTTGGTTAAAGGAAATTTCTTTCTATTTTTTCGCTAATGAATTTTATTTATTAATTTTTTTAAACTCTTGTATTATAATTTTTAATGTTAATTTTATTATAATACCTAAATTTAAAAATATAAATATCGCTCACTTATCTAATATCATTATCCATATCAAACACAAAGTGCAAGAAAAATTTAAAATTTAGACAAACAAGTAATAAGGAATAGTAATCACATACCTGACTAAATTTGCTAATTTTCATATCCAATAATATTGTTGAGTGATGTTTATACAATGAAAACTGTAATGACAAAAATATGAATGACGATGTAATTATAATTTTATAATGGATAAATAATTAAATAATACAAAATTAGTGTCTAATGTGGATGAAAAATAAAATGAGTACCTGGTAGAGAAGTGCTTATGTACTTGCATGAATTCCTCTTAAATATCCAAATTCTAACGGCAAAAATGGACAAAACCTGTTTATCTCTTACTAACAAAGTAGAGGACAAAATTTTCTAAAATATTATCGAAAATGAAAATGGTTTTCCTCATAGTCATAGATATAAATAATTAACAACAAATAACAAATCAAAACATATAAATTCAAATATCTAGCACATATAGATTATAGTCTATTACAAAATAGAGAATGAGAATAAAATAGTTAAATTACCCAAGAACAAAAAATAAAATAAACTACTACCAAGTAACAACTATATTCCAAGCTCTCATCTCTAATTGCCAAACATGTCTATAAAAATAAAAAATCAAGTGTTAACTATGGATTATATAAATATTTAAAATATGTATTATTTATCATACTTACCTAGCTCAAGTGGCTCAAATATATTCACTTCATCTGTATACTGGGAAAGATCCTTATCCACTGTAATTTGAAGAGCATCCAATTTTGCAAGTATCCAGCTTTGAGAGCAAATTAGAGCCTCCACCATCTTAGGATGCAAAGAATTTCTATATGGATCAATTACACGTCCACCAGTACTAAAGGCTGATTCAAATGCAACTGTAGAGACCGGTACTGCTAAGACATCCCGTGCAATCTTAGATAGGATGGGATATGTTACAACATTTGATTTCCACCACAATAAAAGGTCAAAATCAACAATAGCAGGATTCACACATTGATCAGCTAAATACCTTTCTATCTTAGACTTTGTTTCCAAACAATTATCATCCTGTAATTGTTGTAAATACAATAACTGACTAACATTCAAGGTTGGTGCATCCTTTTCCTTTTCAGTTTTCTTTGTTAGTATGGTTTGTGATGATTGAATACTAACTGAACATGACCCATCGTTTTTATTCTGTTCACTAGTATTATAAGCTTTAAACAACTTCTCAAGAGCAGTCTTCACCCCAGTAACCAATCTTTCTACAATATGACTCAAATATAAACGTTTGAATATGAATATCAAATACCTCAACTTATACCTTGGATCAAGCACCACTGCAACAAATAACAATTTATTCATCTTATCCACATCACCCCAATACTTGTCAAATTTAGCTTTCATGCTTCCAGCCCACTTTTTTAAAGTTTCATCTTCCCCTTCCATCGCATTCATCAACACAATTTGAATAGCATGAAACTCATGGGCATAACAGTTAGAGGTAACATACAATGAACCACTAAAGTTAATAGTTGCATTATAAAAACTATGTAAAAATTCAACAAAAACATTTGCATTCTTCCAATCTTCTGACAGGGGTGGCCCTACAATGTTGTCACTAAAATGATCAAGAAACTCATCATCATAGACATGCAATCGGTCAAATGCTTTTTGAAATTTAAAGACGGTCTTCAACATAAGATAGGTAGAATTCCACCTTGTTTGCAATGAGTCTAAACTGACCTGATGAAAAAAATAAGAAAAAACTGCAGCGGAGCACTTCGTTCTACAATTTTTGGAACTTAAAATCACAAGATGACAAGTGAAATAAAAAGACATTAGATACAAACCCCAATGTTCTGCGAGGTAGAACCCTCTAATACTTCAGTGGGAGCTTCTAGAGAACTCTGAGACTCCACTACTTCAGTAGTACCATTAAGGCTATAGTTCGATGATGGTCTGCTACTAGACGATAAAGCTTGATTGCTGGTGGGTGGTGGTGACTGGTAGCAGCCAAGTCGACTTCAAAAAAATGACAAATATGCTTCAACAGTTGAAAAAATTAACTCATCTGAGATAAAGAAATAAAAAAATCAAAAGAAGTTAAAACCTTGTTGGATACTAATTAATCTTTGAGACTTGAGGCAAAGTCGATGGCAACAATGGTGGTTAGAGATGAAAATGAGTGGATGATGGTTGGCGGCAGCAATTAGAGCTTAGAGGCTTGAATTCGTGAAATCCTAAAATGTGAACTGAGGAGTGAGCGGCTTGACCAGCAGTCTGAGGAGTGAGGTTTAGGTTTATAAATTTAGAATTATTTTATAAAATAATAATATAAATATAAATATTAAAATAATAATAATAATATATTGGGTTGGTTCGATTTTTTTAAAGTTTTAATAAATGAAAACCAAGCCAACCTAATATTAATCGGTTTTTTATTTTAAAGAACCAAATCAAACCAATAAAATTTAAAAACCGATTTTTTTGGGTTGAGTTGGGAGGGTTCCAATTTTTTTTGTTCACCCCTAAATCTAAGCAACTAATCCCTTTTATTTTTATTGGACCATAACTTGGATTGCGTTAGTAATTTAAATAAAAAATCAAAAAATGTAAGAAGTGAAACCTTTTAACACTTGGTGAAGGATTCATGTAAAGGACTAAAATGGTGCTTTAATAAATATAGGATTAAATTATTAGCAAGTACAATAAAAACTTGAGAAATTTGTCCAAATAAAGAAGTATGGACAACTTAATACTTTATCCTGTAAGTTGATAAAAGCAAAGATTGCTTTGATTCATAAATAGTGTAATAACTATTGAGCACCCAGAAGGTGGAAGGTGACAAACAAACCCAGTAAGAAATATAATTAACAAGGATTGTAACACAAAACATTTAAATTGATGATCAATGTTCAGTTAAAAATAAATAAAATTAATAATGAAAACCAATGAGCAAAAGAATTATGTTCTTCCTCATGAATAAACATACTTAACTTGAGTTTACCATCAGTCAAAAGGAAGGGTACAAAAACTCAAGAGGAATAAACAGTACCCACATGGCCTGGTTCCAACAACCATGAAATTTGATAAAATAGAGATTCAAAAGCAAAACTTCATTTCTACCAGAGCAAGAAAAATATCCAAAAGGATCCACTGTCATTTATATAGTCCATTAATAAAATATAAACAGCCTCACAACATCAGGGCTCACTTTTTCACTTCCTCATAATCTGCCTCGGGAGCTTGTTGGTCACCACCCTGTGATGCACCTCCAGGGGAATCACCACCGGAACCACCCGACATGTGCTGTCCAATCTTTGACACAGCTTTGTTTGCTGCATCAACCTTGGATTTAATTTCTTCTGCATTGTCACCTGCCATTGCCTTCCTTAAATCTGCAACTGCGTCCTCAATCTCTTTGGCAACTTCACTGGGAATCTTGTCACGGTACTCGCCCAAGCTCTTCTCAACGCTATATATGGTGGTGTCTGCACTGTTCTTGACATCAATGAGAGCTTTTCTTTCCTGATCCTTCTGAGCGTGCATTTCAGCTTCCTTGACCATCTTCTCAATTTCATCATCTGAAAGTCCACCAGAGGAGCGGATGGTAATTTGCTGTTCCTTCGCAGTGGCCTTGTCTTTAGCAGAAACCGTGACAATACCATTGGCATCAATATCAAAAGTAACTTCAATCTGGGGCATGCCTCTAGGGGCTGGAGGAATGCCTACAAGCTCAAACTCTCCAAGAAGCTTGTTATCAGAAGCCATTTCACGCTCTCCTTGAAGTACTTTTATACCAACCTGAGTCTGGTTGTCAGCTGCAGTTGAAAAGACCTGCAACAATGTAATAGCCAATGAGGACCACAAAATATCATAACAGCAAAGCAACAGTCTATAACCACATTATCATTATTGAAGACGGTATTGACATATACAATTTTTTTTTTATAAGTCACATAAAGGCAATACCTGACTCTTCTTTGTTGGAATTGTGGTATTCCGGTTGATAAGCCTAGTGAAGATACCACCCAGTGTCTCAATTCCAAGGGATAAGGGAGTAACATCAAGTAGAAGCAATTCCTTAACATCACCACGGAGAATACCACCCTGGATTGCAGCTCCCATTGCAACTGCCTCATCAGGGTTCACTCCTTTACTAGGGCTTTTTCCAAAGATCTCTGAAACAACCTCCTGCACTTTGGGAACACGCGTCATCCCTCCAACAAGAAGAACTTCATCCACATCCTTGATAGAGATGTTGGCATCCTTCAAGCAGTTCTTGCAAGGGGCCCTAGTCCTCTCGATCAATTGACTCACTAATGTTTCAAATTTGGACCTTGTTAATGTGATGTTGAGATGTTTAGCACCTGAGGCATCTGCTGTAATGAAAGGAAGATTAATTTCAGTTTGGGATGTAGATGATAGCTCAATCTTGGCCTTCTCAGCCGCTTCACGAAGCCTTTGCAAGGCAAGCCTATCCTTCGTGAGATCTATCCCTTCTGTCCTCTTGAATTCACTGACTAAATAGTCCAACAAGGTATTATCAAAATCCTCTCCTCCCAAAAATGTGTCACCATTTGTCGCTTTTACCTACACAACAGAGATTTAATAGAGTTATGCATGAAAGATTAAGAAACAGGAACAATCGGCAAAAACAACAAACATACCTCAAAAACTCCATTTGATATCTCTAAGATTGAAACATCAAAAGTTCCACCTCCAAGATCAAAAACGGCTATAAGGCCTTCTTTGTTGTTCATTCCATAGGAAAGTGCAGCAGCAGTGGGCTCATTAATAATACGTTGTACATCAAGGCCTGCAATCCTACCAGCATCCTTTGTTGCTTGTCGCTGGGCATCATTGAAATAAGCTGGAACTGTAATCACAGCCTTCGAAACAGTCTTTCCTAGGTAAGACTCTGCAGTTTCTTTCATCTTAGTGAGAACAAAAGCCCCAATCTGGCTTGGAGAGTACTGTTGTCCATTGGCTTCAACCCATGCATCTCCATTTGGAGCTTTGACGATCTTATAAGGCACCATCTTCATCTCCTTTTGAGTTTGGGGATCATCAAATCGTCTCCCAATGAGGCGTTTGGTCCCAAAAACTGTGTTAGTCGGATTAGTGACTGCTTGACGTTTTGCCGGAGTTCCCACAAGCAGCTCTCCCTTCTGGTTAAAAGCAACTACAGAAGGTGTGGTCCGGGCTCCTTCTGAGTTCTCAATAACTTTAGGGTTCTGGCAAATGGCAATCCAAATTAAAACTATTAGTTATTAAAATAAAATAGTACAATCAATTGACAAAGAGGTATGAATTGTTCGTATAGATACTGTTCAAATCTCACCTTCCCTTCCATTACAGCAACACACGAGTTGGTGGTACCCAGGTCAATACCAATGACATCGTTTCCAGTAGATTTTGAACTGTATTAAAGATGTGATATTAGAGCAAGCACAGCATTCAGTGGAAGAATAGAAAAGATAAAAGATAATATATATATATATATATATATATATATATATATATATATATGAGAACACAAAAAATAGACCACCTAAAAACGACCATTGTTCATCACAAATGTAACCACAACTGACTTGGCAGAGCTTCATTTGGACTTAATTGGCCAACTGTAGTGCCATGTCAGTTGTAGTATATCAAAAATTTGTGAGACCCTCCCTCACCTAAATGGTCTTGACAAGGTTGTCCAATTGTGCACCAGATGCGACGGTTTGGAAATGCTAGTAAACTGCAGCAAACATAAGAAAATAAGATATATAACTAATGTTACAGAAAGGCAATAACACCCTCGACAAAAAATAGCACAAACATTGACTAAACATTTGATACAATCATCAGCCTCAGCGAACTAATTTATTCTTCTTTAAGCATGTATAAAATTCCACTGGATTCTAAGTAACCACTGCATGAATTAAGCATGTACAAAGAACTAGCGAACTGCATAAGAAAAATTAACTGATCTATACAAAGAAATAAAACATCACAACATGGGGCTTCAAACGTACACGTTTACTTTGTAAAAGATTCAAAATTTCCAAAATTTCACCATCAGCTAAGAGAGAAAACTTCACACTCCACTTACTCAAAACAGTTCGAAAATAGATCATAAAAACAAAAAATTGGAGGATAAAAAAAATGTTCTGCATCATTCAAAACATAACTATTTAGTAACATCCCGAGTACAAACCTACAAATGAAACGTCCAGACACAGTTACAATACTGTAGGGAAACAAACAAAAGCAACTTAGCGAATAAATCAAAAATTGAAGTAAATGATAGAAAATTAAATGAAGCTGGCGCGAAAATAAAATACATACAGTCCGGTAAGAACAGAGAGGAACTGAAGCGATATCGCGACGTCGTAGAGAGCGTAGCAAAGCAGCGGTAGCCATGGCGGTTGTGACTCAGAGCTCAGGCCCAAGAAAGAGAGAGCTTGGTTGTGAAATGTGAGGGTTTTAACTCTTTTGGATTGGATATGTACATAAATATGTATGAAACGTTAGGGTTTAGGGCTTTGCTAGAAAGTGAAAGCTTTAACGAAGCGCTTCTTAAGAAGGGAGGATTTGGCTAGTAAAGACTATTCTAGATTTCTAGTGAAAGATGGGTGTAGAAGGTTCTAGACTAAATCCCGGGGAGGGAGGGGGGGGGGGGGCGTACATAAAACGTCGTCGTTGCAAAATTATGTGGCTGATAGTAGCGATGACTAGTCCGCTTCTCCCTCAGGAGTCAGGTGGGCATAGGCTGGTTGGTTGGCTTAAGTCATTTTATAAATTGATTTTATTTGACAGTTTAAAAAATTTTAAAACTGACCTATCATTTCTAAAAATTAACATTCAAATTAATTTACAATTTGAATAAAGTTATAATATTATTTAAAAATTATTATTATAAAGAACATAATCACTTCTTTTATCATCTTACAAATAATTTGCACAAAAAATTAAGATATTTTTATTCTTGTATAAATTAAACTTTTCATAAAGAAATTATATTTTCATAAATTAAACTCTATTTATATAATCATATTTTATCTTACTTTCAATTTTTAACTTAAACGAGCAAAAAATAAATTTTCTCTCTTTCAATTTAGTACTAAAATAATTTAACTAATTTAATATTAAAACACCACATGAATAAAATCTAAGACATTTAATAAATATTTTAATAATTTAAGGCATTTTTTTTAATATATATTATATATTTATATAATATAATTAAAAAAATATATATATATAATAAAGTGTATATTAGTTAAATTTTATCAATTTTTATTTTTTATAAATTTATAATCAAATCGATAATATTAATTTAGAAATATTTTAAACTTATTTATATCGATCAATATTAAATAAAAAAATATGTAAATTCTATTTAAATTTGAAATCGAATTGATCAGTTGATTTTTGAAAAGAAAAAAAATCAACCTCTATACAAGCATGGATTAAAGTTACGTAAATATCCTATAAAGTTATAATTGATGTATATATATATATATATATATATATGTGTGTAATAATTTATTAATAATAATATTTATATTAAAGTATAATTAATAATAAAATTTTTATATATTTTTATTATAACAATAATAAAAATAAACATAATAATATTATTATTTTAAATATAATATAATTTTTAATAACATACATTTAATTATTATTGATATATTATTACCTAAATTTTGATAAATTATTATTTAATATTTATAGATAGCATTTTATTAATAAATAACATCTTTTAAATGGTTTGATAGTTATTCTTGCATCTTTTTATCTGTTTACATTTTTCAAAAATCACTTCTAATAGTTTTTTGAAAATTTATTTAAAATAACACCCTTAAATTTTATAGTAATAAAATTAGCACTCTTAATAATATTGAACGTTCAATTTGAACGTGAAATATTAAACGGATCTAAATTATCGTTCAATTCTAATTAAATGGGTGTTCAAAGAAAAAAGACACATTAATCATTTTTTTTTAATTTTGAAAATATAAGTTTGAATACAAAGGGTGCTAGTTTTGTTATTACAATTTTAAGGGGTACTAATTTTATTATTTTTTCTAATTTTTTTATGATAAAAATTTTATTTTCTAAAAAGAGAAAAAAGTTATTAATTTTATTAAAATTTAAATTTTTGATTTTTTAAATATGAGATATAACACTTTTATTTATAGCTTGGGTCTTAATATTAATTATTTATTGCAACTAGCGCAATTAATTAATATTAGTACTATATTTTTATCAATTTAGTCACACTTTTATTGAAACTAGCAATTTAGCATGTACTTTACATATGTATATATGTCCATAAACTGATTTATATGGACAGAAAATTAGTTCTAATTTTTTTAAAATATCAACTTAAAAATACAAAATTTATTAATTTTTAAAAAAATAATATTTTTAATTAAGAGAGAATATTAGATGCCAATATACTATACACATAATACGAACAATTATAATACACAAATTTTAAAACAAAATATTGTTGATAAATATTAGTACTTGCATAACTAAATAATATAACAAATGAATTATTTAAAAATATCCTACATTGTAGAAAAAAAAGTTTTTTTTTTTTACAAAGTAATAGTTTTACTAATTAAATTTTAAAATATATTTTAAGATCTTATTATTGTTATTTAGAAAAAAATTGTAAGAGACATGCTTCGAAAAACTAAAAAAATTAAACAAATTTATCCCTAAAAAATAATAATAGAACTCTTCATAAATAGTAAATAAATCTTCTTCTTTTTTACTATAAATACTCTAAATAATTGTCAAAATTTACTATTTATAAAAAATATGGATATGATTTATTGAACAAAAAAAAGAAAACTACTTAAAAATAGTGATAAATTTAATTTTAAAACACAAATTACATAATATAATATATAATTATTTTTTAAATATAATGTAGGTTATCGAATGCTCGTGTAGTTGAATATTTTCTTTTGTCATGCTCTTTTATTATTCTTAACATCCATATCTATGAAAATAAAAGCCTATAATATTTGGCATAAAAGTTTACGTGAATAATATTTTGTGAATTAATTTAATAACAACTCTTTTTCTTTTCTTTTTTTTTATTTTTATAAATATTAGCAACAACTTTTAGAAAGATGAATTTATTAACATTGTTATTTGCTTAACATAAAAGTTAAGTGTTCCACGAAAAATGCTTGTCATTTTAACAGTTATATATAGTGAAATAATGTTAATTATTTCTTATATTTAATAATTTTTTCTAACAAATGGTTAAAACTAATTACCAACGTCTCTTTCTCTGTATTTATTTATTTATATATATATATATATATATAAATAATTATTGTAACTAAACTTTTAAGATTAATATTACAAATAATAGTTTAAATAATATAATTATTGTAATTAAAATTATAACATATTATTAAATTATTTGATAATTAATAATTATAATTATTGATTATGTACCTTTATTTTAAAATTATAGTGCAAATAATGATATGAAGGCATTGTCACATGGACTAATAATATTTTTTCATATGTATTAAAAAAATAAAAAAAAAATAAAAGTAATTATAAAATTTGAGTTTATAGTGAATTTTTATTTGTTAAAAAATTAAAATTTAAAATTCAAAATAATATGGTTATATTTTTTAATGTAATATAATTTAATTATAATTCTATAAATATTATACCTATAAATTTATTTGTCAAGTGAGAGGGGTTCATAATTTCTTTTACTCTTAACCTTTATGTGTAATTATTATTCATTAAGAAAGATAAAATTTTATTATTAAACTATTATATTAACAAATTGAGAAAGATGGCAAATTGAGTTGGACAACCTAACATAACAATTTTTATTAATTATAATTTATTTTTTTATTAAGTTGAAGTATTAAATAATTTTTAATTAGTTTGTGATTAAAACTTTAGTTGGGTTGTCGATTTCACTTATGGATCTGTGGATTGCATTAACTTTGATGCTTTCTATAGAAGGAAGAGTATTAATATAATATTTAGGGCGAGGTGCTAGTCACAGTACTTTTAATAAGTGATATTATTTAATTTTTAGTTTTATAAACAAATTTAATAAGTACAAATTATAAAATTTTAATAATATTTTATTAAAATATTATTATTTTTTATTTAATAATTAAAATATAAATTTTTAATAAATATAAAAATAAAATTTAATATAAATTTATTTTTAAAAAATCAACAATGATAATATTTAAACATAAAGTTATTTAAATAAATATTTTAATTTTTAATAAAAATTAATATAATATTAAATTAAAACAGTAACAATGGACAATTAATTTATTCAATAATTATCTCACAATAATTTATAATTATTATTAATTCATGTAACTTAGTGTAACTTATTAATATTTAATTTTTTTTTATTTTATTAGATGTGATTTTTTAACTTTTGTAAATAAAAAAGTAACTTTCTAACCATAAAAAATAAAATATAAATATAAAATAAATATATATAAAATATAGAATTAATAAGTGATTTTTTTTTTTGGAATTTTTTTATCCATTTTGTTGGTACAACTTTTGTGTTTAAATTATTTATCATTTATATACTAATTACATATACTTAAATAATTATAAATAATTATAAGTGTGTCAATAATAGAGAATAAAACAAACATTAAATTCATTATAATTATAAAATAAGCAAATAGAGAGTTTAGAGCATTAAAAAAAAAGATAGAATAAATAACATTGATATAATTAAGCAAAAATTAAATGTCACAATAAATTAGTAATGGTTAGTAAATTTATTTAATTTAATATTATTATTTATATCATAATAATTCATAATCATTGTAATTTATCAATTTTTTTGGTTATAACATTATAAAACACCACATAAATCTATTAAAAAAAATCTTTAAAACATAACAATTATCAATAATATTGTAATAAATAGACAACAATTAATAAATAATAATTTTTTGTAAAATTTAATATCATAATAAATTAGTAATGTCTAGTAAATTCAATTATTTACTATTATTATTAATGTCATAATAATTTATAATAATTATTAATTCATGCTATTAATATTTAATTTTCTTTTTACTTTTTATTAATTTAATGTTATAATAAATTAGTAAAGTCTAATATGTTATTTTAATATTGAATCATACCATTTAATTAATATAAAATATAATTATTTAATCCTTTCATTGAAAAAATAATTTTTTGGGCTTTACAAACAATTCTATATTGGAAGCAATAATAAATAAATGATATCTTTTATATTATGTTTAAATGTTAATTAAATAATTAATTATGTCATATAATAATACCTTTTAAAGAAAAAATGGAATAAGTGTTTATACAATTGATAATTTTATTTTTATAAAAAAATTGATAATTTTATAAAAAAATAAAAATAATTATAATTTAGTCCTTAAATACTAAATTTTGTTCATCTAAATTTCTAAAGATTTTTATAAATTAGTTAAATTTTTTACTCACTTTACATGTTAAAATTGAAAATATTCGGTCATTTTTATTAAAATTATATTCTAAATTATTTTTAGAAATTAAAAAATTAAATTAATCACTTTATTACTTGTAATTTGGCCTAAATATTAAAATATTTATTTATTCTATGTATTTTAATATAATTTATATTTATATTTTTTATGTAAATTTATTTATTTATTTATTTAATTTTTATTCCTTTATATATTTACTTTTTTAAAGCAAATCTCTTAATTATAAAAACATAAAATGAAAATACAGGAGGAGTAATACTACAATAAGGAAAATTGAAATATAAACTTTCAAAATAATAGATAAAATTAAATGTAATCCAAAAAATAAAAATTGATATTCTTCACTAATAAAATACATAAAAAAAAATAATAAAACATTACCGGCACATAAATAGTGGCCAATCTCATAAAGATATTGAACTAAACCAAAAACCCGTATTAATTAACTAACTATACTATATCAATAATCAAAAGAAAAGTGATCAGAATTTTAGGCTTTAGAGGACAATCTAATAAAAGAAAGCATGTACCAATCTCATATATAAATGAAATAAATGGTAATCACACGATTAACATATAAGAACTGACAAATATAAATGAGATTTTTTAACAATAATAATAATCAAAATAATAATAATCTAATAATAAATAGTAATAACAATAATAATAATTGCAACAACCGTTATAAAGTTAATTATAATAATTTTAAAAACTATCTGTATTATATTAATTTAATAAATTACTAATTTTTAATTCTTAATTAAAAACATTAATAATATTTTAAAGTTATAAAAGTTACAAACATAATTATTAAATAATAAAAATTAAATTTATTAATACAAAGGTTACACATTAATACTAACTTTATTAATAATAATATATTTTAAAATAAAATTAACCATATGAGTTATAAATTATAATTATTAGTTTATATTGTTTTAATATTTGAATAAGTCAATAAAAAAATATTATTTAAATAATTAAAATTAATATTATTTTTTATATTTTATTATGACTCATGTTATGATTGGTATATAAAATATTAAATTAATATATAATATAATAGTGTGTTAAATTAAATTATATTAAAAAAGTTGGACAAATATAGATGAAATTTTTTAACAACAATTATAATCATAATAATAATAATAATCTAATCATGAATAGTAATAACAATAATAATAATTGTAATAACCGTTTTAAAGTTAATTGTAATAATTTAAAAAATTGTTCGTATTATATTAATTTAATAAATTATCGATTTTTAATTTTAATATATGATTATTTTTAATAAATTATCGATTTAATAACAATAATTATTATTATAATAGCTGTTACAAAGTTAATTGTAATAATTTAAAAAATTATCTTTATTATATTAATTTAATAAATTATGGGTTTTTAATTTTAATATATTATTAATTTTAATATATTATTGATTTTTAATATTAAATTTAAAACATTAATAACATTAAACTGTTACAAGCTTAATTGTAATTAAAGTATTTAAAATAAATGTTTATAATAAATATTGATGCATTTGGTTTTTATAAATATTTCAAATAACATTGTGGGTTATTTTAATAATTATTTGTACTAATTATATAAAATATTAAGAATATTATTGTCCAAATATTAATATAAAAGGTATTTTAATTGTTTTCCTATTTAAAGCTAAACTTTTTTATTTAGGGTATATATAGATATAGATGTGATACTAAAAAAATTAAAATTAAAATCTTCATTTTAATTAAATATGTATTTTATATATACATAAATTTGAAGTAAATTTTATACATACTTATATTATATTGTCATGTATCAATATTATTTTAAAAAAATATTAACCATTTAATTTTTAAAATACTTATAGTAACATAAACGGTGTTGATCAGCATTTTCTGCAAATATGTCATTTTATAAAATGCTTGTTTATTTATTTCTAATTAATATTATGAGTGTGTGTATATGAGTTAATTTAAATTTATATCAAAATCATAATTAATTTAATATGATATATTCTTTAAAAATAAGAAATAATTAAACCAATAAATTTAAAAAATTAATCAAACATGAACCAATTTTTCTTGTTTGAGTTAAGTTGGGTAATTAAATTTTTTCTCTTATTTGCTAATTAATTTTGTTTATTAACATTTTTTTTAAAAAATCTTTATGTCATAGTTTCTAATATTTTCGATGTTAATTTTATTATAATTCATAAATTTAAATATTTAGATTTAAATCACTAATATAATATTATTATTTATATGGCAATAAGGAATAACAATAACCTAATTGACAAAATTTGCTAATTTTTATATCTAAATCACAGACAATATTTTTTATATGACACAAACTCTTATAGAAAAAATATGTAATTATAATAGATAAATAATTAAATATCACATAATTAATGTTTTACATGGACAAAAAAAGAAGAAGATAGAATACCTGGTCTAAAAATTTTTGTATAAATTTTACTTAAATATACAAATTCTAATTGCAAAAAAAATAAAAAAAAATATGCATATCTCATACTAACAAACTAGAATATTAAATTCAATTCTAAAATATTATTAAAAATGAAAATGATTGCCCTATGAAATTAAAAACATAACAAAGTAACAATAAATAATATAGGAAAACATAGAAATTTAAATATCTAGTACACACTGTTCATTACAAAATAAAAAATGTGAATAAAATACTTAAATTATTTATAAAAAAGCATATAAAAATGAAGAACAAAAGGAAAGGGCTGATAGTGACTGTTGAGAGAATACTGATGATCATGGAATGTAGAGAGATGCAAGAAAAAAATAAGAAAACGTTGTATAATTTGACAGTTCAAAAAAATCTAATGATTTTTTTTAATAAATAATTGTATAAAATAATAATATAAATACAAAAATAAAATAATAAATAAATTAAGTTTGTTCAATTTTTACGATGTTTAAATAAATAAAAACCAAATCATATCAATATTCATATTTTTTTTAAATAAAGAAACAAATCAATAAAATATTAAAATCTAATATTATAAGTCGGTTAATTTGAGTTATATTAGGTTTGAATTTTTTTTTTAATACCCCTAATTAATACAATTTCTTTATTGACAAACTAGAATTACCATAGCAGATAAGCAAAGTTTGAACATAATATGCAAATATTTATTAATGTATAATTTATAAATTATGTACGATTTATATATATATATATATACACGTTGTTTACATTTTTAATATATTATTTTAAAATAAATTTAATTATATATAGATTGAACAAAATTTGCAGAAAGGTCATTGGCATCTTCGACCGTACCATATTTGGTAGTAAAAAAGAGAGCACCTTTATTAGTTTTGTAGCTTTTTTGCAGAGAAAAAATATATTATAATTAAAAATTCGTAATAAACAGTACTCGAGCAAAGGCTACTGGATCACAATTCTTTGTAGATTAAACTGTAATTAATGTGATTCGTACTATAAATTGAAACAATAGAAAAACAAGTCTGTGGTCCAGTGGTAAGACTTCCCCTCCCCCCACTAGGAACCCAAGTTCGAATCCCACCACGGGTGTGTGAGTTATTTTCTCTTCTTTAATAAAAAAAAAGGAGCCTTTAGAGCTCCTTTTTAAAAAAAAAAAAAAAAAAAGTCTTAATACTAACTTACTAATGCCAATGCCGAAACCGAATTGTTTATTAGGTGATTGAAATTGAACTAGATTAGATAGATTAAACTGCAGGATCCTTTCGTTTTTGTAAATTTTTTCATTATATATTTATTTCAATTAAGAATAAATAGATATAAATTGCATCTAGTGCAGGTGGTCGGCATGCGACAAATATTATATAGGTGCAAAAAGAACTGTTAAATAGATAGGTGGTGTTAGGTTTAAGTCCATTCATTTATAATTTAATTTGTATAAATTTAATTTAATTAATTTATTAAATAAATTAAGAAAATATAATTACGACTTATATTTATTTTAATTAAAAATAAATAGATATAAATTACATTTAAATATTATATAGGTGCAAAAAGATATTAAATAAATATATTGTGTTAGGTTTAAGTCGATTTGTTTATAATTTAATTTATATAAATTTAATCATGATCCAACTTATTTATTAAACAAGTCAGAACATATAACTATAACTTAACCTGTTTAATAAATGAGTTAACTTATTTAACATGTTTAAATATATCAAATAATATATATTATATTTTGTAATGTAAGAAAATCAAAGATATTATATCGAGTATCAACATATATTTATGTAACATATTAACATAATAAATTATAATTAGACTCTAAAAATTAAATTAATTTAATCATTATTTTAACCAAAAAAAATATAAAATATTAATTAATATAAATAAAAATAATATCAATAATTACAAATATTGTAATACATCAAAGTCAATGTATTAAAGTCTCAAACAGTAACAAAAAAGTATAATAAAAATATATGTTCTAATTTTTTTGTAAGTAAAAATTTATTTTTAGTCTAAAATAAATAATCAATAATAAAAACATATAAAATTAAACAAAATAATATATTATTATAAATTGATAAAAAATAAAATATAAAATAAATTAAACATTATCCCAATAATATTTTAAAGTATAAACCTACAAAATTATTAAATAATAAATAATTACCTACATATCCTAATAATTTTAGTTATTTATTTGAATTACTTATACGAGTTATAGGTTACCTTATTAATTTGTTGTGACCTAATTTTTTAACTAAGTTAAACAGGTCGACTTGTTTACGATTTAATCCATATAAGTTTAACTCGAATATGACTATTTTATGGATGAGTTATATCGAATTCACGAATCATGTCAAAAATTGTAGGCTCTAGGTGCAAGGTTCAAAATTCCTATTTGCGATGTGTTTTTCATTATGTATATATTAAAGTTAAAATGAAGTATAATATTACAAATAAATTTATTTAGAAACTGTTGTGTAATGCAAATAGTGGTTGTTGATTGGATGGGGCACTTTTTCTCAAAGATGTATTTTTGTTTTGATGAAAAAACCTCATTGGGGTAGGCCGTAGGCTGCCCTCGGATCACCAGTACTGATTATTAAAGCACCTACGTCAAGCATGCAAGAGGCACTAGGAGAAGTGGACTTGCCAATAGGACTCGAGGACCAACGGTCAACATTCATGCACTAAGATTTAAATCTGCGCCATGCCATATGAAAAGAAAAATCCAATACTTAGCATAAGCGTCCAATCCACTAAGCTGCTCGAACGCAGGTTCTCAAGGAGGTGGTTAGATGCTTGAAACTTAATATCTAAAATGTCTTATATTTAATTGTTATATTTATCACATAATGTAATAAATTGATTTAAATCATTTATTTTTATAAAAAAAATTAATATTAAACATGTTAATAATATTAACGAGTAAAATTCAATAATTTATCCTTAATATTTGCCATATAAGTGAATATTTTAATTTTTAATTTTTTTTAAAATGATAAATTTATATGAAAATTATTCAGTTTGAGGCAATAATGGGGATAACAAAATAAAAAATAGAGGATAAAAAATGATAATTCGTATTTTATAATAAAAGGCAGGACAATGACGAGATTGCATTTTCTACCTTATTTGCCGAAATTATATATTTCATTTTAATGAATGTATAAATTTATTTATTATTTTTATTTTTTTAAAATAAATTTAGCTATATAAAACTTAAATTAATTCTAAGTAAAGCATTAGATATTATATATCTTATTGTTTTTTATTTTTTTAAAATATCAATAATTATTTTATAAAAATTATTTAAACTAATTACTTAAATTCAAAAAAATCTAAAATTATTTTATAATTTATTCTTATCATTTCATACTAATTTATAATAAAATTTTATCAATGCTATTTAATATAAAGAGATAATATATTATATATTTATATTTTTAATTTTATTCTTAATATATAATATTATTTATTGGCTAGATATTTTTTTATCATAAAATATTTATTATTGAATAATTTTTATATGAAAATAAAAAATTATTAAGAAATTAAAAAAATAATAATTTTAACATTACTTAAATTTTGTTTATTCTCTACTATAATTTCAATATATTTTTGCAAAAAATTTATGTAGAATAGAGTACAGATTTAAAATTATGGATAAAAATCCTATTTTATTAAAAATATGAAAAAGAAATAAAAGAAAAAGAAAGAAAAAAGAGAGCCAAATTCCGCTTATAGCCCCCACCAAACTTTGTTTCCGCATTCCCCCGATAACAGTCACGTGCACAGTTTCAGTACAGTAGTCCATATTTGTAATAATCACAAACAAATGGTGCTCCTTAGTTTTCTGCCCTTTTGACTTACATTGCCGTAATGGGTGACGCAATAAACAAAGAACGATGTTAGTCTCTTATTGACTCTCTCTTCGTTGATCGTCCTCCTTGAGCCCAGTGCTCAGGTAAAACTCGATTTCGTTAATTTCCATTTCCATTTTCAGCTCAAGTGATTGTTAAAACTTTTAGACTGCTCCGAAAATTTGTATAAACGAGTTTTTCCAATTTTCAGCAATAATATTATGTTATAATTTCGTTTCAATTTTGAGAATCTCGAGAATAAATTCCAAAATTCGATTCTAATTCTTTGCTTTTCACTTTTCATTGTTTTCTTTCTCAGTGCTGTAGTGAATGGATGCAAAAGATAAAAAGAATAACAAACAAAGAAAAGGTTACGCTTAGCAGTACCAAAATTATATTCCGGAAAATTCCCCGCAAAACTTCTGTCCTTTTTCTGGTTCACTTTTCATTTCCAAACATTGAAGTGTTTTTTTGTTTTTGTTTTCTACTTTTTATTTTGCTTTTAAATTTGAGAAATCATGGAGTTTCCGATATTGTGTTTATGACTTTGTACGAGTAAGATGGTAAGCTTGGTAGCTTTGTTCATTACTATTTTTTTATTTGACTATTAGGTTTGACTGTTTTTTGATTTGCTATTGGTTCAGTAAATGTTACTTTGTAGCTTTTACATTTCAGTAGTTCTTTTCCTGTTCTATTTTGTTATTGTGAAATTAGTTTTTTTTCAGCTAAGATTCAAACTAATTTATTTATTTATTTTATACTTGGAAAATGTAAATATTGGAAACTTTTTTGGGACAGTTAAGATTCAAAATTACTTTAATTCAGACCAATGCATTAAGTTTCGCTATGATAGACTTGATTTTGTTACCCGTTTTTCCTTGTTTTATTTATTTTTATAAACCCACCCCTTTTGGGTTAGGAAGTTTACAGAAAGCTTTTGAATAAACAACAACCTAATCATGCTCTTGGTTTACTTGATTGGCTGGAGCCTGGAGCTTCAATAAATCCCATATATTTTAATAATTTTTGTTTGCTTGGAGAGAAAGCTTACGGAATATGGAAAATTTTGATTAAGTAGTTGTAAAAACGTCTCAACTGTTGCAAGTTGATTTGTTAGTTATTGAGTTTTTTGCTAGTTTGGAAGATATCTAGTGTGGGGTCTTAAAGGATGAAAATTTTCAACATTGGCAACTTTATTATTTCTCCTCTTTGGAAAGAGTGGAGTTGAATGGTAGGTATTTCCACTTCACGCTGAATATGGATTGATTATATTCCAGGAGTTCCTCAGCTGAAGAGCTAGTCCTTGAAGAATAATAAGAGAGTAGAATTTTGTGCTTCAAGTGTATACTTTTGAAGAGAATTGTTTAAAAATGGCATTCGGTCCATTGGTTTGGTATTGTCGGCCCAAGTCCAATGGAGTCTGGGCAAAATTAGTAGAGAATGCCTTTGGGGTATACACACCATGTGCAGTGGACTCTTTGGTGGTTGGTCTTTCTCATTTGGTTCTTCTGGGGTTATGCTCCTATCGAGTATGGCGAATCAAGAAGGATTTCAAAGTCCAAAGATTCTGTTTGAAGTCGAAACTTTATAATTACATATTGGCGCTATTGGCTGGTTATTGCACTGCTCAGCCCCTTTTCAGGTTGATAATGGGAATTTCAGTCCTGAATTTGGATGGTCAGGCTGGTCTTGCACCATTTGAGGTAGGTTTTTTTGTTCTTATATTTAAGATGTCTTTGTTTCATCTCATCCATTGATGCTTGATGGTTCACTCCAGTCATTTCATACACTGTAGCTCTTACCGAGCATCCTCTCTTTTCCAACTTTTTGATCTTCTTTTGTTGCACACACATGAAAGTGGTATGTGGAAACTTCTTTTAAGTTTCAAATTTTCAAAATGGGAAAGAAAGCAATTGTTATGTGTTGATTCAACTTGATTCTGAATGCATTCTTTAATGCTCAAGGTATTGAAATGCCTTTTCCAGCAAATAAATACTCAAATGCTCTTTCGTTTTTGTTGGTTTTTTAAAAATGTTTAATAAATTGATTATAATTTGTCATAGTGTATTACTCTTATTTTCTCTGCTAATAAGGGTAATTAATTTCATTTGTTGTTTTCTGTAGCATTAAATTTAAAAATTCAAACAAAAAAAGGAAATGGTAGAAGAAGACAAAAATGAAATATTATTCTGAGAGACATTACTACGTTTCCTAGAAAGACTAATATAGTATAACAAATCCATTGCCTCCCTTCATTAATACATTTAGGATCACAACATCCTTTCATTTTTTGGGGTCAAACAAGGTACTTTTATTTGATAATGATTTATAGACCTAAGAGTTAAAGGTAATCTGAGGTTATAAATGCTTACTTAAACTGCAATTTCAATGACTTGTACACTTGAGAGTTCAAATTCTAATTAATTTTAGTTCAATTTGGTCCAAATCTATTTGTCAAATCGTCTTAGTCATGTCATTGAGAAATATTTGGGCATTCTATGATTTCTTAGTTTCTGCATGTTATGCTTGATTTGAACAAAATTGATACAAGGAAAGTTAAGAAATTTATCTGTGCTGTTGGGTACGATCAATCATCTGACCAAGTTCGGTTTAAAACCTTCATTAGTTTTTATATATTTATTTTGTTAATGTTATTATGGTTCTTAAAAATTTGAATGCTAAGCTCTTTTTAATACGCTGAGAAACATCAAGAAATTTGATTACAGTCAGAGCTATTTTGGTAATATTTTATTCTTAAAATTGTTTAAAATAAATGCTTCATGACAGGTGATATCTCTTGTCTTAGAGTCACTTGCTTGGTGCTCTATGCTGGTAATGATTGGTGTAGAAATTAAAGTTTATACCCGTGAATTGCGATGGTTTGTTAGATTCGGAGTCATTTATGTCTTGGTTGGTGATGCTGTGCTTCTTAATCTCATTCTCTCGGTGAAGGATTTCTTTAAAAGGTTTGTGTGTTTCTTATGTTACTTAAACTAGTTTTAGTTAAATGTGATATATTGTTTCTAAACTTTTCATATTATAAATCTTTGTTTCCCATTATTGTGGTGGTGAGATGAGTGGAAGTATGTATCCATGGCAAATGAACTACGTTTAAGATAATTTCTTTTTCCTTAGATAAAATCTATCTGCTTGGATTTCAATATTCATTCTTGCCAAAATAATGGTCTGGGGCTTTAGTTGTACTTGTGATGAAATTGGCAATTCTCAACTTGAAACTGCATTTGACATATCCATTGTATTGACAAGCTTCAAAGCTACCTTACAAAGTTAATCTCTGACTGTAGTTATACTTCTAATGAAATAAACATTTCAAACTTGAAATTGCATTCGACATATTTATTGTCTTGTCAAATCATGTCACGTCCTCTGTCCTATGGATCTACATTTTCATGTTAAAGTGGTTATTTGGTATTCAAAGCAGAGACATTGGACATTTTAGATTGTGGAGAAAATTTCAGTTTCTTTCTTTGTTTTTTTTTTTTGCAGATCTATACTATATTTATACATCAGTGAAGTTGGCTTCCAGGTTCGTCAGTCTAACTGTTTTATGCTTTCATTTTGTCTTTATTTGAGTTTTCATAATTTTATTATGGCTTCCTTTTCTTTTTCTTTTTTCCCTTTTTTCCTTTGGCTTTTGTTAGATCATTAAATCACTATACAGAGGCACATAGTGTTTCCATTGTTAAGATCAAAATTTGTTGACACCAATATATTTATTTGTGGTGAAAAGAATACTATGATTGAGCTGAGAATTGCTATGCCTATGCTTGTCTTGGAAGTTGCAATGTAATTGAAGATGAAGTCTGGACAGTGGACAGCCTGATTGGCCATAGCTTTGGCAGTTGATAGGGTTCTCTATTCTCCCACATATGTATTGGGTTGATATTATCCTTTCTTTTTTCACAAAGCTAACGTTGGTACATCATCCAGTTAGTGATTGATATGTATCTTACTGTATTCTTCATAGTCACTGTAATCAACTCATGGTCGATCACCAACTATGTTTAGTGCAATTTAGTACAAGTATAGTGATTACAATTAATTATGAAAAGGTTAATTTTCATTAGTCTAATGGTGTATTTATATACATATACAGCCTTATCTGATAAGGATAAATAATTCTAACAATAATCCTAATCATACTCAAACCAATATAATTTATTCTAAACTAACTAGGATAAATACTATATATATATATATATATATATGTGGTATACAAGTTAACTCTTTCCTCAAGTTGAAACATATATGTCACATATGCCCAACTTAAATAATATAGTATGCAAATAATTTTCAATTACACCATGAATCAGAATGATAGCTAGCTGCTCAACACTCTTGATATATGGAACTTTGAGGTTACCAGATTCCAAATTATCTTTGATGTAGTCTCTGTCAAGATCAATGTACTTTGTTTGGTCATGTTGAAATGGTTATTAGTAATTTCAATAGCTGCGGTATTCTCACAAAATAAAACAATAGGCTCCTTAGGATCAAAACCAAGTTCACTCAACAGAATCTTCAACCAAGAAAGCTTGATAATAGCATGATGATGAGCACAATACTTAGCTTCTGCACTAGACAACGATATTACATTTTGTTTCTTACTCTTTTAACAAATGTAAGATATCCATATACACTTCTTCTGTCAGCTCTCCATGTAGAAAATCATTATTCACATTTAACTGGAGTAATGGCCAATCTAGATTATCAGCACTAGAGAGTATAACTCGCACTGTATTCATCTTGATACAAGAGCAAATGTCCACCGATGGTCAATCCATAAGTTTGAGTATATCTTTTAGCAACTACTTTGACTTTATTCCTTTCTATCGTCCCATCTAAGTGAAATTTTACGGTGAATACCCACTCCCGACCAACAGTTTTCTTCTCCTTAGGTAACTCAACCAACTTCTAAGTATAGTTCTTTTGGAAGAGCATTCATGTTTTCTAGTATAATAGCTTTTCACTTGGGGTTTTCAAGGAATAGAAATAGAAGAATTTTGAAGGGCAAAAGTTAAGTGAGGTTTAGATAAACGATGATAAAAAATAAAGTTAGAGATAAGATAAACATTAGATGAGACTTTAGAGAAGCCCAACATATCAGGTTGTTTACGAACTCGAAGATGATATCTTCTACCTTGATCACTAACCTGTGAATCTAATGTAGTAGGTGTTGAAATAGGATTAGAAGGTATATAAATAGTAGAAATATCGAAAGTAAGAGGTAATTCAGAAACGTGTACCTTAGAATCAAGTCTAGAAGAGTCATTTGATGATAGGGGTGACAATTTTCGACATGAAATGAAAAACTCGACGTGAACTCAAACCGTATTAATTTTGGGTAAAAAATGGGTTAACCCAAAATGACACAAAAAAAAAGAGAGGTCGGGTTAAGGTTGAGTCCAAGTTTACTTGTTCAACCCGTTCTTTAAAAAAAATAATAAGCATAGCTATTTATTAGACACTCACTTACAAGCCACAACTCACATAACTTCTGTAAACTTTAAATCTCTAATAGTCTAATATGACTAAAAGTAAATGCATATCGTTAGGAGTAAAAATTTTCAATGACACGAAAAAATTCGAGTCGAACCTGAACCATATTAATTTTGGGTCAAAATGGGTCAACCCAAAATGACTTGTTTTGAAATCAGGTCGGGTTCGAATTTGGTGTATTAGGGTCGGGTCAACCTGAACACGACCCAAACGACTAGGACTGTCACCCCTCTTTGATGGTACGATAATATCATCAAAAGGAGTAGAAGAATTAGTCATTAGAAGACTAGGGCAGCTCGATAACATTTTTCTTCCTTCTGCCAAACTGTTGTTGAAATAAATGAGGTGGTCTTTAGTTATCGAGTTTGGATTCTCATATAGGATGGGTAGACTCTAAAAGAGTTACCAAATTCTAAAGGCGAATGGTTCTTCCTCTTATTGAAAATTCACAACTTCTTTTCTTTCAACCACAATTTCTCACCTTCCTTATTACTAATCTCTCATTGAAGAAGAGCCAAAGAAACGTCTCCAGAAAAATAAGATTTTTTGTCACAGAACTGAACATCCATGGAAACATAATATTTATCGATAAGTGTGGGAAAGCATTTTCTTCTCTTCTCTCTAATCTCTCACTGAAGAGGAGTAAAGAAAAAAATGCCTCCAAAAAAATAAGATTCCCCTTCACAATACTGAACATCCATGGGAAACATAATATGTACCAGTAGATGGGTGAAAGCATTTATACATTTTTTGTGTATTAGAGTAGCCTAGAAAGACATATTTAAGAGCACGTGGATCAAGTTTATCTCAATGAAGAGCATGAACACGAACATAACAAACACACTCAAGAATTTTAGGACATAGATTTAATGCAGAAGGTATAGAGTGAAAAAGGGACAACATCCTCAAAGATTTAATGCAACTTAGGCTTTGGTTCTATATACATATACAACCTTATTTGACAAGGATAAATAGTTCTAATAATAATCCTAATCATACTCAAACTAATATGATTTATTCTAAACTAGGATAAATACAATATATATCATATACAAGTTAACTATTACTAGTGTAACTTATGTATTCATCGTTGTTTGTCCATTGTGCTGAAGTATGGAGACATGTAGGTAACAAACTGACGGCGAAGAATAACTAGGGCCAGTTAGCAATGCTTCTTCACAATTTTTTTTAGTAGAAAGCAGATTCACAAGAAGCAATGCTGTTGCTTTTTTAGAGAATAAAATACAATTTTGGCTGTTTCAACCAAGGTTTTAAAAGGCTGTTTTTTGCATGAGGTGAGCTATGCCTCAGGGCAGTATAAATTGTAAGCCTCATCTTAAAGAGCCTTGAGACAATTTTCTCCCTTGATGTAACTCTTTTTTGAGGCTTAGTGCTTGATATTATTCTGTATGGGTGAAAGCTTGATGATAATCTTCCATCAGGTTGAAAGCATTTTAATTTATTGCTGCTGTTTTATTTTAGGTTCTGTTTGGAGTACTTCTTCTGGTATATGTTCCAAATTTGGATCCATATCCTGGTTATAGCCCAATTCGGATTGATTCAACTGATGATGCTGCATATGAAGAACTTCCTGGAGGAGAGCAGATATGTCCTGAGAGGCGTGCCAATATACTTTCAAGTATGTATCTTTTACTTGATGTGACCTTGGTGCTTGGTATTGCAGAACTCTTAAATGCACATGTATGAGAAAGATAAACTAAATATGGTCGTTATGTGGTGAGTCATTATTTGCATCTTTGCTGATATCCAGTTGTGTTATTTTATCAGGAATATTTTTTTCTTGGATGAATCCCATTATGCAACTAGGTTACCGAAGACCTGTTACAGAGAAAGATGTTTGGAAGTTGGATGATTGGGACAGAACTGAAACACTAAATGCGAAGTATGTCCATGTATTGTGCTTGTCATTATTCTTTTCCTAGAGTGTTAAAAAAAAAAAACACCGAAGTTGCTTCAACATATATTGTATTTATTTTTTTCTTTCTAATTTTTTATTATTTAACTTGGTAGGTTTCAAAGATGTTGGGCAGAGGAATCTCAAAAGACAAAACCATGGCTATTGAGAGCATTAAACAGCAGCCTTGGTGGAAGGTAAGTATTCTCTATGTACATCAAGAAGGTGGAAGTCCTGCACGGCTTTCCTTTACACTCTTGTACATTCAATGATGTTAGATGTACGCACGACACAACTGATTAATTATCATTTTTCTTTGTTTGTAGGTTTTGGTTTGGAGGCTTTTGGAAGGTAGAGAGATTTTTTTTATTATAGATTTTCTTACTTCTGCGTTATGTGTAAAAATTCAATTACCATGCGTATAAATATAATGATGATGATGATCATCATATTTTTGGTTAAGAAATAACTGAATTTATTAAACAAATAAATAACGAGGTTATAGGAGGTGAGCAGGTAGTTTGTATCCAAACAAAAGATAACAACCAAACTACTGTAAAAACCAAAATATTTCAACCAATATACAACCAGAAGTCAAAATTGAGGATCATAATTAAGAAGTATTAGCCTCCTAATTATTTCATATGAGGAACTTGGGAATAATATACAGCTTATCATCATATTCCAACCACTACAGTGATAAAAACGACAATATCAACATCCCAACAACTATTCCCCCGGATAAACTGCTTTTTGCCTTCTTTGTAAACTGTAGCTTAGGTAACAAATTGATCTCTTTTCTTCGCATCCTTTCCCTCCCTCATAAGATCACTCAATAGTTTCACAGCTCTGACTTGCTACCTTTTTCAGAAGCTGTGACAAAGATGAATAATGCAACAAATTATGAGACTGTAGTTGTTCCGTTATGTTTTTGTCATGGACATCTTATCATTTTGAGATTCCGTCATATTATTAACTCATCTTTTTTTATTATATTATTGACATTTTTTGTTGTTATTGTAAACTTTTTAGATCGGCAATGATTTATCTCAATTTGTGGGTCCTCTTATCCTGAATCATCTCTTGCAGGTTAGTTCAGTTCTTTTTGAATTCATTACCTTGATTTATGTGTGTGAATTATTCAGGCTTTTTATTTAATATCCAATTTTAGGATTTTTTTTTCCCCGACATTTAAGTATGCATGTGCATAGCATTCTAAGGATGAAGAATTCCAAAATATGCAATCTTTGGTACTCCCAAGTTGTGCTCATCAAGCATGACTTCACACATGTCTGCAATGTATAAATGTATTACTTTTGAATGTGATCATGCTACAATCTTATTTTTGGTGAATGGTGAATTGTACTCTAGAGTGGGTAGAGTTGTTACTGGTTCTTATCATAGCTTTTAGCCGTGCATGCTCTCATGCACACAGACATTGCCCCATGCTAATGGATAAGTATTTGTTTCTGGGCTTCCTGATTAAACTTATAACGTATATGCTCTTTGCTATCTTCTGGGTTTTGACCTCTTTTAGTGACTAAAATGGATGGTTTATACTATATGTTGGAAATCTTGAAAAATTTGTTTTCCTAAAAAATAAAATCTTAATTAAATACATGCTTATGAATGAATGGGAAGAGTTGAGTTTTTTATGCATCAATCAAAGACTTATTGCCTTCGGATTGGGGTGGGTAGGGAGCAAAAATATTAAGGGAGAAAGAGAAAGAATTGAAAATTTAGATCAACAAATAAGGTTACAGAGAAGGAATAGTTGGGGAGAGCTCGTTAATCAATCACAGATCAAGTATGCTTAATTACACTCAATGCAGATAATTATGATGTTCCGTCATTTTGACTTAATCTTTTCCATCCAGGTTGAAATGAAATGATGGCTGAATTTGTTGACTCATAATGAAGTTATATTTTTTATTGTAGAGACTAGAGAGATAATTATCGCGTGCTTTTTATACTTGGTGAAATGGGCACTAATGCTACACTGCTTTTAGGGTTTTAACAACTCCTCACTTACTGTTGCTTTCTTGTTATGCTCAACTTGTGACTTAAAAGTTATTTGATGGATTATCTGCAGTCTATGCAACGCGGGGATCCAGCTTGGATTGGTTACATCTATGCATTCTCAATATTTTTAGGAGTGGTATAGTTCAGATACTTTTTCAATATCTAATATTTTCATGTATTTGAATAACTAATTCTCTGCACATTTCTAAATCTTATTCTTCTATTTCTCGGCATAAAGTTCGTTTGGTTTCTGTTGTCTTTTTCTGTAGTTTGAGGTGGTGTATAATTAATTTCTACATGTTCTATGACAATTTCTTTTTAATTTAAGAAGTTTATGCCTATTGGATTTTACGTGCAGGTTGTCATTTTTGCTGAATATCTCAGTTAATACACATTAAATAACTAACTTGTCAGGAGGTGTTTATGATTGATATCTAATTGTCCAGGTTTTTGGTGTTTTATGTGAGGCTCAATACTTTCAGAATGTCATGCGTGTTGGTTTCCGACTACGATCAACCTTGGTAATTTCTTGTCTTTTGTTTTGATAAATTTGTACCGATGGCTCTGTTTATTTTCTTTTACTTTGGCATTAAAAATATTTTTTTTGTCTTACGTTGTCAACAAACAAAAATAGAAACAAGCTTATCAGCGTGTAGGTCATTTGTTTTTGTCTAGCCTCCTAAGTGAAGTTAGTGTTGGCAGTAACTGGACTCACATTTCTGGGATTATTTGTGGCTGGTATTGTTGTCATGGATTTGGTAATATGTCAACTGTAAGGATCATTGTGTGAAAAGATTTTTGAGGTTCAACCTTGAAGCTTGGCTCAGTATGAGTTCTCTACTGGTTCCAGGTCTTCAGCCTGTGAGACACCTCAAGGCTCTTACACCTTGAGGATTTTGAGGCTTAGGCATCAGTCATGTTTACTTTGGACTTCTTAAAAAAATTGGAGTTGTGCTTAAAGGAATAGAGGGTTTAACAAGTTTCGGTGGCTCTGATTGTTATTTATCAATATACTTATTGTCAATGACCATGGAGATTTAGATTAGGACATTACCTTTCCTAGGTTCTGGCTTTCTATAATCATTGTGCTTTGATTACTACAGTGATGAATGTTCTAACACTTATACTTATCATACTCTTTCTACTAGTTTACTCCTTGTTGGAGCAAATTGCCTTCCTATTAAACTAGCCTTTTGCATCTTAGCCTCACTACTTTTTTTTAGTATGAGGAATTGTCAATCTCCCGGGTTCCCATGTTAATTTTAGCAAGCTAGAGATTGACAAATTTTCTTTCGGCCAAAAACTTTTCCTTTTGTATTAAGAAAAAACTCATGGATCTGTGCATAATTCTTCTCTTTCTTTCCATTGAAGATTGCTGCTGTATTTCGCAAATCTATGAGGCTAACTCATGAAGCTCGTAAGAAGTTTGCAACTGGGAAAATAACTAATTTAATGACAACTGATGCTGAAGCTCTTCAGGTATGCTTGCTTTATTGACCCCCCCCTCCGCCCCCCCCCCCAAATTATATATAAAATTATATATAAGTTAACGTGTTATTAGTGATATTATCTTTATTATTGTATGGTTTATCTTAGTGTAAATTTGAATTTGTTTATGATTAGGATTAGTTTTCCTTCCTTATCTAGGACTCTTCTTGTACATTTATATAAATACTTAATTAATCGGAAAATAAATAAAATAAGATTTTCAAAGTGTAATTTTATACGATTGTATCTTGACATTCGTTCATAAAATTTAGCAGTTCTTTATTAGGAAATAATCTAACATAACCCCCTTTCACTAATCTTATTATAATATGGACACCATACTTGTGTTTTTTATATATATGGAGTCGCATTAGAATAAGAATAGTAAAAAGAAGTTAAGTTAGTTTATTTTCCTTCTTTATTTGCTGCAATTAAATCATGAAGAAAAATAAATCATAAGAATATGTGCAGAGGATTGCTACGTTAATGCTTAGAATCATAGCATTGGGTAAATCATTCATGGATATCAGGGAGAATGATAAGGAAGGGAAAAGTTACTGGCAGTATGTAATACTTCTGCACTGCTGCAGTAAAACTACTGTATTTGAATCACATAGATTTCATGCAGGTCCAATGTCATTTGCATTCCTAATCAAGATAGAAGCCTATTGGAATTATACATTGGTTGAAACCTAAACCCATCATGTAATTGTAGACTTTATTAGAACCTTTTCAGTCCCTAATTCCAAGAATGTTTGATGATTTTGGTCTTAAATTTGCAAGTTTTCTCAAAAGGTCAAGATTGATAGGAGGTGGACTAACATGTCTTTGATATTACTTATTTTTCTTATTTAATTTTTGCCTAACACTCCTCTGAAGTATGGGCCCTAAAACTTTTAGGCTGATCACTGTTTTGTCATGGGGTTGCAAAGATTTGATCTGAGGATCCCTTGCTCAAATGCCAGCTTAATTTTGTATTGGCTGTTACTTCTTCTACAAGTTAAAGCTAATAGGAAATTGGCCAACGATTCTTTTACATAGCTTAATTTGTTTTGTTTTATTTTGTTTTTGTTCTTTTCTATCATTCAGTGCTCCTGTCCCATTTATTTGTTTATATTTATGGCAAGGGATGTCTTATTTAAATAATATAAATTAGTCAATAATTTGCATCTTTTTTAAAGTTTTATTGGGATTAACCTCCATTTTATTTTCTAGAATTTTGAACTACCAACTTTGATCTGGCTGCTTTTTTGTCTTTGCGCAGCAAATATGTCAATCTCTTCACACTTTATGGTCAGCTCCATTCCGTATTATTATCTCAATGGTTCTTCTATATCAACAATTGGGAGTTGCTTCGCTACTTGGTGCATTTCTGTTGGTTCTTTTGTTCCCCTTACAGGTGCTGATAAATGTTGTTTTAGCGTTCCTTTCTCCATTTTTGCCTTTTTATTTACGATATTGTTTAAAGAACATGAAGGAGGATCCTGGAGAAATTTTAGAATTGAGTTTTTATAGAGAATTAAGACTGGGAGTATGATGTAAGTTTAAATAAGATGTAGACATAAGATTATAGTAACGATGAAATCGATTAGATGTCAAATGAGGTAGGTAAAACTGGCATGGTGTATTAGGGCTGATTTTGGAATGCGGTGTGATCGGAACAAGAAACAATTAACTCTACAGAAACATCCTGACTAATAGAACAAATTGTGATGATCTGTATTATTTTATATTCTGATAGGTAGTTAGTATAAGTTCTTTGTAGTTGATTATGGAAGAAACCCAACTAATGTGAAAGAAATGTATTTTCCTCGTATTGGATGAAAAGGCTAGACGAATCTGATTATGCTGGTGTGATCTTTTGCAATGAAGAACAAATATTTCATGAACGGCGAATGAAGTGGTCAGAGGGAATAGTTGGCTTCTATCAGTATAGTATTAGTATTTAACCCTTGGTTGAACAGAGAGGCAAGGTTATGAATAACTTAGGTTGGTTTTCTTTTCCTATATATAGAGATGAAGCTCATGTTACACGTATTGGAAGAAAGAAATGTGTCCTTGATCTTAGCTATCGTTTTGCTTTCTTGTAGTACTATCTCTTTGTGCTGTGGTGCATGCAGCATTGTTACCATTGTTGATCCCAACTTTTCCATTATGAGGATTGCTTTTTGTGATAAAGTTGATACTCTTTTTATGTAATTCTTAAGCAAATCATATGCCATCAATGTTCTTAATCTTTGTAATTCATTTTTATGGCAACAGACCTTTGTGATAAGCAAAATGCAAAAATTGTCTAAGGAGGGGTTGCAACGAACAGACAAGAGAATTGGCCTCATGAATGAAATTTTGGCTGCCATGGACACTATAAAGTGGGGCATATTTGAAATTGTAACTTTTATTCTTTGTTCTTTTTTAAAAAAAAATTGTATTTATTGAGATCCATTTTGATAATTTATATTGAAAATACATTAGGTGTTATGCATGGGAGAGTAGCTTCCAGTCCAAGGTACAAACTGTTCGGGCTGATGAGCTGTCTTGGTTCCGTAAAGCTTCATTTCTAGGAGCGGTATGACAATAAACATTAATTAAAAATTTTATTTATATAAATCATGTGAAATATACAAAAAATTATCACATAAATTGGTTATACTACATAACCTATATACCAATTTTCTCCCTTATTTTCATTTTTATTTTGAATTATCTAACAATAACAATTGCTGTTTTTAAAATTTTGTTGATTTTCCCTTATTTTGCAGCTCAATGGCTTTATACTCAACAGTATTCCAGTTGTTGTGACAGTGATTTCATTTGGAATTTTTACTTTGCTTGGTGGTGATCTTACACCTGCGAGGGCATTTACATCACTTTCTTTGTTTGCCGTGCTTCGCTTTCCCCTATTCATGCTCCCTAATATTATAACTCAGGTTTTGCTTTCTTGAACTCAGTTGTGTCACTTTTGATATCTCATATACTGATGTAATATCAGTGGCAGAGCCATGTTGTACTTGAGTCTAGTTTAAATTTTTGTTAAAAATAACTTATTATCTTCTAGCCCACGAATAAATCTTCTTTCTTTTGTTTATAATAAAACTTAGGCAAATTAATTTACATGTAGAAAATAACTAAAACTTATTTTTGTAATGTTAGAGGATTAGAAAGGGACTACTATCATTTTGCACTAAAACTAGTTTTTTAATATAGAAATGATGTTTATTTTTCCTTAAATTTATAAAATATAATAATTATATTTCATAAATTATTTTGATTGTAAAAATAAAAAAACAACTCATAATTTAAACCGTAGATATAAGGTAGGTATTAAGAAGAATTTATACAACCAAATGTGATTTTAATAGCACTAATGATGATTGCTTTTTTTTTTTTTTTACACGTATTCTATTTTTCTTGTAGATTATATTAATTCACGAACTTCTTAACTATCAAATACTACATTTTAATTATCTATTACTACATTATATATTCTTTTCATAATATGAAAAGATAATGACTATTGAATAATTATATTAACAGGTTCTATAAGTTATACAATTATGAATCAAATAATTGTATATTGAAAATATAGATTGTAATTATGGTTGGACTTTGAATAAGTATGAAGAATGCCTAATAGTTTTTGAGTTTTTATATAACTCAACTCATACACTTGTAAATGAGACTTGAAACTCTAGATTTTCAATATGTTTAAATGGGTTTCATGTTGATGTTGTTGAGTTATAGTTCATTGTCTTTAATTTGTGGGTCTTATATTTAATATTTGGTAAACTAAAACATGCATGGCTTAATGTTACGGTTTACATGAGGGGCATTTTGGGCTTATGTCTCATCTCGCAAAGTGATGTTTCTTTTTAAAACAAGAAAAATCACTCTAAGAGCTTTTTTAAGGGAGGCATGGTGTCAAGTTCTATACCACCCGTGGGCACAGTGTGCTAAGTGAGCTACCTATGAGCTAGAAAATGCTCATGGAGCTGGCATTTGTTGTGTCAAGCGGGCATGTCAATGTTCCCAATCTTAAGAACAGTATCAGTGATGCAGAATGATCGATACTACACATGATTCCCACACGATAGGCTACATGAGAAGGAAGGTTTATGCCCGGCAGTTTACTCAATGTGAGCAAGTGAAGGTAGCTTTGTGGGAATGTGACACGCCTTGTGGGTAGTGTTGCACAAGTGATAGTGCATCGAGTAGCGACATGCTAGTGAGGCAGTGTTGCTCTATGTAAGATACATTACGAATGTGACAACCCTCATGACGGTGATGTCGAGCGGGGATGTGCGTTGGTCATGGGTTCCACTAAGCACTAAATATATGTAGGCTTGATGACACGGAAGTGGGCGACAACGTGCTAATATGAAGGCATCATATGTAGGCTTCAAAGCAAAGAGTTGCTTACTCAAACATGTAAGTTTGTATGAATGACACTTGCATGGAAGACACACTTGGTTGGATGACTTGAGGATAATTGGCATGGTGTTAGCTTGAGTAAAGTATGCAAAGTAGAATCAAGCATATGTGCACGAGAGGTGCAAGTTGTAGTTGACCTTTGGGCATAGAGTTAGCCCTTAATGTCAAGTTTCTTATTTGAGGGTGTGCATGAAAAGACTTGACAAGAAGAATGGGAAGCCAACTAAATCTTGGTGTATTGTTGTATTACTTGCTATCAACATGTGTGAGTTGGACAATAGGGTGAGCAGTTGTACGGCATAATGCTTTGATAACGAAGATCCTTACAATTGGGCAAGCACCTTGGTGAAATAACCTTGATGCTAGTAAGCAATTAGTAAGTCACATGCATGTGAGACTCGTTAAGAGTACTTCTAATTGGTATTTTCTCAAGGAGCACCAAAATACTTTAACAAGGGTCATGTTTTAGACTAGAAAGGTAATAGGTTGGCCTTGACTTGGAGAGTTTTGATGCACCAAAATATTTTAAGGGTCATGTTTTAGATTCGAAAGGTGATAGGCTGGCCTTGACTTATAGAGTCTTGATGCCGAACGGTCAAATTTTTACTACGCGAACTCGCGGACCATTACACCTAGCCTGTGACTGCCTGTCTCAAAAAATTTCAAGGCAAAGCCACTGTATGATAGCCTGCTTCACAATTGATCTTGTAAAGTATGAACATACTTACTGTTCTATTGCTAAGTTATTTTGTACTCATTAATGTTTTGATGAATGAAAGGGTTGACCATCAGAAAGTATTTTATTGGGATTATCTGTTGAAATTTACCATTATATTAATTAAGTTAATCATGTTCTAGAGCATAGTTTTATCAAATCTAACCTATCTCTTTAGTGGTTCTGGGGTTGGGTTTCCTGGATGGTACTTATTTGATGTATTTAAATATGGTACTTATCAGTGAAAAAAATACATTAAGGCTTGAGGAGCTTGGCATATGTCACGTTTTCTTTCAAGATCAAATAGTATGTGTACTTAATTGTTTTAACGTATGTTGTTTTTATATGAAAGTATTGAGTTGGTTTATCATTTTTAATGTTTCTAATCTTGCTTTTTGACAGGTGGTTAATGCAAATGTATCACTAAAACGATTAGAGGAATTATTGTTAGGTGAAGAGAGATTACTTCTACCCAATCCATCTCTTGATTCAGGACTACCAGCCATCTCCATCAAGAATGGATACTTTTCTTGGGATCCAAAGGTCCATTTAACGCAATCACTTTCATTGCAATTTATAAGTTTCTAGTACATGCATTCACAGACAATAGATTAGTGAAGCAGAGTCTTTATACTTTGATAGCAAACATATGCAATTATTTAGATTTTTTATTCTTGCATATTTTATAAGAATTTCATTTCTGTTTGGCCTGTATTGTTTTAAAAGATTGATGTGCTATGTATATCTTCTCACAGGGCTTTTACTTTTAGAAGCATTCATCGATTCTAACTCACAATTGTTGTTAGTAACCTGGTCACTAGCCCTCGTAATAGCAATTGTGGATGTCTGGAATATTATATCAATATATTTGGCATTGTTGATGGAAGTTGAATGTTACTGTGCAGTAATACGCTGAAAAATGCTTCTTTATGAGAAAGCTCTATTTAATCTTTCTCTTAATGGTAGGTACTGTCTAGTAACTTTCATTGGTTAACCTGTTGGCCCCCAATTGAAAAATATAATAAACTAAATACCCAAGTAGATGGACCTTGCAAGAGAAGACAAGTGACCCAGGCTTGAGTGTCCCCCTATGATACAAAATTTAATATCAACAATAAGAATTGTAGCTTTCTGTGAAGGAAATGTTGTTTTTGTTTCCCTTACGTCTTTATGGGTTCTTCTTCTAAAGAATTTCGGGTCAATTCCAAATTTGGAGCAACTTGTTTTTAATTTTTTATTAATAATGTATGTGTTGGTTAATTTCATATCTTGGCTTCCAGTACGAATTGTTTGCTGGGTTTGTGCTTTTTTTGTGGTTCTACTTGTCAATGGGTTTTTGTGAGATAACTGATATTTTATTAATATTAAATCATACAATTTACATAAAATAAGGCCATTTAAATAGAAGTTGTACAAAATCTAGAATATCTAAATAAAACAAATAAAAAACAAATATTGACAAAATATTTATTGTTATAACAGAATATTTTTAACTCTCTGAGTTTTAGATTCTTCTAATTTTATGGGATCTCTACACTCTCCCTCAAGTTGGATAATAGATATCAATCATATCTAACTTGTTTCTGAATTTATCAAAGCTGTCTTGGAAGTCCTTTTGTAAGAATGTCTGCAGTTTATTTTTGAGTCGGTATGTAGGTCATGCATATAATGCCACTTTTAATTTTTTCTTATATAAAGTATCTGTCGACTTTTACATGTTTTGTTCAATCATGCTGAACTGAGTTGAGAGAAATATTAATAGTTGTCTTGTTGTCGCAGTATATTCTGAGTGGAGTTTCTGTTTCGACTTGTGATTCTTCTAGAAGTTTTTTCAACCACAAACCGTCACACATTCTTTGTGCAACTGCTAGAAACTCCTCTTCTGCACTGCTTCTGGGCACTACATTTTGTTTTTTGCTCCTCAATGTTACTAAATTACCCCAAACAAATATACAATAACCAGTAGTAGATCTTTTGTCCTCAACTGAGCCAACCCAATCAACATCTGAAAAAATCTCTACTTTTCTTCCTCTTGTTTTTTTTAAAGAGAAGTCCCTTTCTCGGAGAGCCTTTAAGATATCTAAGAATTCGATACACAGTTTCTAAATAGACTTCCTTCGGAGAATGCATATGTTGGCTCATAATGCTAACAGCAAATGCGATATCTAGTCTTGTATATGATCGGTAGATTAATTTTCCAAACAATTTTTATCTCTCAACTTTTGCTGGTTTATCATCACTCTCAAGTCGTTTACCGACCTCAACTAGTGTATCAATTGGTTTGTTTTCAAACATACCTGTTTCTTTTAGTAAGTCAATGATATATTTTCTTTGTGAGACACTTGTACCTTTTTGAGATCGAGCAATTTTTATTCCTAGAAAATATCGCATTTGGCCCAAGTTCTTTACTTCAAACTCAGTGGATAGAACCATCTTCAACCTTTCTATTTCACTTGTGTCATCCCCTGTGAGTATTATATCATCGACGTACACAATCAAGATTTTCAATCCATTCTTAGAATGCCTAAAGAACATTGTGTGATCTGATTGTTCTTGTTGATACTCCTAGTTCCGTAATACTCTTACAAACTTGTCAAACCAAACTCTTGGTGATCGTTTAAGCCCGTAGAGGGATTTTCCTAGTTTGTATGCCATATTTTGTTTGTCTTTCTCATAAAAATCAGGTGACAAGGTCATAAAGATTTCTTCGTCTAATACCCCATTAAGGAAGGCATTCTTGATGTCTAATTGCTGAAGAATCTTGTCAAAGTTCACTGCTAATGAGAGTAGAACTCGAATAGTATTCAATTTTATGACTGGAGCAAAAGTTTATGTATAATCAATTCTATATGTCTGAGTGAATTCCTTTGCTAATAGGCAAGCTTTGTATCTATCAACTGTACCGTCTGCTTTGTATTTTATAGTAAATACCTATTTACATCCAACTGTTTTTTTTCCATTCGACAAGTCTATTACATCCCACGTTCTATTTTTTTTAAGGCCTGTAATTCTTCCATAACTGCTTCCTTCCACTATGATATCTCCCAAGCTTTGTCAATATTTTTTGAAATTTTGGTCCTGTTTAGATTAGTAGTAAAAGCATGGAATTTGGGTGATAGATGTTTATACGACACAAATTTTGATATAAGATGGGAGGTGCATGTTTACCTCTGTTTTCTAAAAGCAATGGGTAAGTCATCATCACTAGGTTTGAGTCTTGTAGTGCATCCAACACGAATTTTCCTTCGTACTTTATTTTGGTTTTTTTGAATAAACAAGTAATTCTTTACCAGGTTGTTTGTCTACATCATTTCCTAAGTTTAAATCTTCTATAAATGGCATAGTAGAACGGAGAGGTGAACTAGGTTCGAGAAGGAGAGATGTAGTGGGTTGAGAACTGGGATTAGGACTAGGTGCAGGAAATGAAAGGTCAAAAGAACAAAACTGATCTTTACTCATGTTCTCTCTTTGAAGAGAAATTTTAGATAAATAGTAAGGGGTTGACTCAGAATGTCACATCAAGACAAGTGTATATAGATCTGGTAGTGGGATTATGACACCGATACCCTTTTTGAGTTAGGAAATACCCAATAAATACACATTTATTGGAATAAACATGGACAAATGCAGTGCATCTAAATACTTTGAGTGAAATATTAGAGATGAGACAAGATATGAGAAAACTGTTATCGAGTATTTGGATAGGTGTTTTGAAGGATAAAACATGACGAGACATTTTATTTATTAGGAAGGTAAATGTAAGAACGACATCACCCCAGAACATTTTTGGCATATTTGTGGTAAACATGAGTGCCCAGGCAACTTCTAGGAGATGCCAATTTTTTCGTTTAATAATCCCATTATGTTGTGGAGTATTTACACATGAAGTCTGGTGAACAATACCATGACTTTGTAGGTAATTCTTGAGAGTTTGGTTGATATATTCAGTACCGTTATCAGTACGTAAGATTTGAATTTGGGCTTGAAATTGTGTTTTAACCATTGAGTTAAAATTGGTGAACACATTGTAAACTTTGGTTTTATCTCTCAATAAGTATACCCCACAAATACGGGTATGATCATCAATAAATGTGATAAATCATTTTGTTTGAGTACGATTAGGTGACCGAGATGGTTCTCATAAATCGCTATAAATTATGGAAAATGGTTTTGAGGGCATGTATTTAGATTTTGGAAATAAAGTGTGAAGATGTTTAGCAAGTTCACACATGTCATATTACAACTCTAGTAACTCTTTATTTTGAATAAGAAAAGGAAACAATTGTCTCAAATATTGAAAGTTGGGGTTGCTCATTTTACGATGCCATAATAATAATTCATTATTCTTTGGAATAAATGTAGAGTTACAATTGGTAATTTGATACCATTTATTCGCAATTGCCGGCTCAAAATAGTAGAAGCCTTTATGTTCTTTAGCATTGTCAATCGTCTTCTCTGATAACATGTCCTAAAATATACACGAAGAAAAGGTAAATTTAGTAGAGCAGTTTGTGTAGGTTGTTAATTTACTAATAGATAGTAAATAACATGATAATTTGAAAACATGCAAAACGGACTCAAGAATAATAGTATCAGATATTTGTATTCGTCCTTTTCCTGCAATTAGTGAAAGGGTACCATCGGCAATTTTAACTTTCAAATTTCTAGCACATGGAGTATACGATGAGAAAAGCTGGTGATTATCGATCATGTGATTTGATGCACCAGAGTCAATAATCTAGGGAGCACTTTCAAATGTTTCATTTAAAGCAGTTAAATAATTACCTTTGTGAGCTAATGCACCAGAGTGAATATGAGAGGATTGATTAGTTTGAATTTTTGAGAACATTCTGTATAATTGCTCCATCTGCTCGGGATTAAAGGAATCATTTTGAGAGCTTGTGGCTTGATAATCTCGATTTTTAAAACTTTGTCGTGGTTTCCAATCTATGGGCTTTCCATGCAATTCCCAAACACGTATCTTTTGTGTGGCTTAATTTTCGGCAATGATTACACTACGGACATTTTTTCTATCCAGAATTATTTTTGGATCCTCGAGATAATAGCCCATATGACCCATTTTCATTGACTGGGCTAAAAGAATTAAAAAATGGAGGTCCACGGCCCATTTGCAATTCAGCCAGACTGGGCCCATTAACTCCATGCAGCCTAGTTGCCCCCAGTCGTTCCATTTTGAGCCCAGCGTATACTCTCATTGAACTCTCCTTTAGGTTTTCCAACAGCCGTGCCAACACCAGAGGAAAAAGGAAAAGACGATGGCGCCGTTCACAGGTCTTGCTTCGACTGCAGTTCTTGGGCCAACCATAGTTCTTGTGCCGTTCGCAGCTCAACGCCGATGAAATTTTCTCCGTTCACTCCACTAGCAATGCCGAGCATCACTTCACGCCTCCTTTCCTCCTAATTTTAGAAAAAACTTCTTTTATATTCGGCAATTGACTTTGGCTCAAGACTCGACTCCTCGCATCATCAAATTCTTGATTTAGTTTGGCCAAGAACTTAAATATGCGTTCACCTTCGATTTTTGCTCGGTATTTAATACTATCCGAACTATTTTTCCACTCTTCTTCGATATTTAGATCCAATTCTTGTCATAATTCCAGCATTTTTGTGTAGTAATCTGTGACACTCATATTGCTTTGTTTCTTCTACTAGAGTTGAGTTTTTATCTCATATAAACGAGATGCAGTTCTGCTATCGGAGTCTATCTAACAGCAGACCAAATTTCCTTAGCCATGGGGAGGAATAAATACGTCTTCCTAATCGAAGGTAACATAGAATGAACGAGCCATGAAATAATTATGGAATTTTCAGCTTCTCGCTTTTGAATACCGAGGTTGTCCGTAGGTTGTTTTGCTTTGCTTCACTGGTGAGGTAACCCATCTTCCCTTTTTTCGAATAATTAGTTTAATTGACTGAGTCCATTCTTAGTAATATCTCCCTTTGAATTTTTCAGTGGTGAGTTGGAAAGGAGAGGTTCCATTTGGAACTGCTATTGCCATTTTCTCTATGCAATCAGAGGGAGGAGATTGATCGGAATTTTTTTCCATTATTGATGAGCGTAAAACTCTGATATCATGTGAGATAAGTGATATTTTATTATCAAGTCATATAATTTACATAAAATAAGGCCCTTTAAATAGAAGATGTACAAAATCCAGAATATTTAAATAAAACAAATAAAAAACGAGTATGGACAAAATATTTAGTTATAACAAAATATTTATTGACTAAATATTTATTGTTATAACATAATATTTTGAATATTCTGAATTTTAAATTCCCTAATTTTATGGAATCTCCACAGTTTTGCTGTTTCACTGTAGGCAACTAGTCTTTTATTTATCATTTTTCCTGTCTATGGGTATTATGCTCTAGGGTTTTTAGAATTTACCAGTTTTGCATTTGGTGAAATTGCTTTTGCAATTTTTAGATTTGCTGGAGTCAACCTTTGAGGGTTGTGGTTTATGAGTGGGGTCTGTCTTGGTGTGGATCAAGCTACTTTTTGTGTTGAGGGTGTATAGATTGCACTGTTTGATCTGTATTTAATAAAGTTTTCTTATCGTTGCATTTTGAATCTGCCAGAAATTACCTAGTGCACAACAAGAGAAAATATATCATGATGTCTAATTTGGAGATAATTAGTTTTTATGGGAAAATTGAGCATAATTTAAAGACTGATTTAGGGGATTGGTTTCCTTTAATTTAAGTAACAGTGTTTTATGTTATCTTTTTTTCTTTGTTGGATTGATCGACTTGGTATCCTCTTCGTGTTAAGTTAGTTGAATGATCAGAAGTAATTTATTTTATTGGACTGGTTGGCAAGTTGTGAGTTTTCCCAATTTAAGAGAACTAGAATTCAATTATTCAAGGCTTTTAATCTTCAGTCCAGATCAGTATGATGAAAACTTACGATTATTGAGTTAATTCTATATTTTATTCTTCCTTTTCTCTATTTTCCATCTCCTCTTCTATCTTGAACTTATGAACTTGGGTCTTCTTTTCTTCCCGTCCCAAAGTTCTCCAATCCTTCCTGTATTACAAGCATTCAAGCATATGAACATTTTCATGTTTCTTTCAGGCAGAAAGGCCCACACTGTCAAATATCAATCTGGATATTCCTGTTGGAAGCTTAGTTGCAGTTGTTGGAAGTACAGGTGAAGGAAAGACATCGCTTATATCTGCAATGCTTGGTGAGCTTCCTCCAGTTGCTGATGCCAATGTTGTTTTAAGAGGATCAGTCGCATATGTCCCACAAGTTTCTTGGATTTTCAATGCAACTGTAAGTGCCCATAGTATCTTAAGTATCCAAATTTTATCTGAAATCTGAATATTTAATATTAGTGAACTTTGCATCCATATAACATTTCTTGAGTTTCTAGTTTGCTGGAATAGGTTGTGGATAATTTGCCGTGGTCTTCTAAATAATGATACTAAAAAAAAATCAGTTGCATATTGATCCTTTTAGACTTGTTTTCCTAACATTCAATGTAGTAAATAATAAATCTGGATCCGTCAGGTACGTGACAACATTTTATTTGGTTCTCCCTTTCAATCTGCAAGATACGAGAAAGCTATTGATGTCACTTCACTGCATCATGACATTGACTTATTGCCTGTAAGTGTTACTGGAATTACCTCCAAAGCTAGTTTCTTTGCAGTTGTATGACAAGCGTGTTTCGGTGCTCTATTATATTCCCCTGAAAAGTTCTGATTTTTTTTCTATTTTTCTGAGTACAGGGTGGTGATCTCACTGAGATTGGGGAAAGAGGCGTAAATATTAGTGGTGGGCAGAAGCAAAGAGTTTCCATGGCTAGAGCTGTGTACTCCGATTCTGATGTTTACATCTTTGATGACCCACTAAGTGCTCTGGATGCTCATGTGGCTCGACAGGTTAGTAGCTAAAATCAAATTTGGGACCTTTTTTGTAATTGTTACTTTTTGCTGACTGAGAAAATATTTGTATACTCTTGTATTTGACTTTTGAAGTCTTCTAGTTTACCTGTCACTATTGTCATTAATTATAATTTTGAAAATCAGATGTCTATTTCAAGAGGAGCACATTTTATAAGCAAAGTAGAAAATTCTAAAAATCCTAATGAAAGCTGAAGTACTTAATAAATTTAAATAAAAAATAAAGACATTCATAATTTTTAAAATTCTTGCAATAAGAAATTCTCATTTTTGGGATGCATCACTTGTCGTTGAGATTGACTTAACATTGATGAATTTTTGGTGATTGAATGCACTCTTTCCGTATCTTCTATTTTGATTGCAAATTGATCCACAAATTGGCTCATGTGATCCCCCACCTGGAGCCCATTTGTGCGTCCTCTTTAAAATTATGTGTAAATCGAGACAAAACTGGATTTGAAAAAACACAAAACTTGGGATGAAGAAGTCCTTGACTGGTTCAATCCAAATCTTTCTCGAGTTTTTTTGAGAAAGGGAGAAGAAATATGCATGATTGAATACGAACTTATTAAAGTTTTAGAATAGTTAGAATTTTGTTATTTAAAGTTTTATTCTTATTGCAATTGTTATTTAACTAGAACCTATTATTTTATTATATAAGATTTAGTTAGAATTTGAGTCTAGTTGAATTAGTTTAAGTTTTATATTATGCCCATAAATAGTTAGTTTTATAATGTATATGTAGACTTCAATCGAATTTTTACTTTTAAGAAATTTGTTCTCCAGTTACCCTTTTCCTTATCTTGATAAGAAACTTAAATCCATTGAAAGTAGAAAATGTTGCTTCAAAAGTTTGACCAGTGGTACAAAATTTTATATTTTCATTTATATTTTACGGGGTCATGGATTCGAATCAGGAAATTCTCTGAAGAAATGTCAATCATTTACCTTCTATATTAGGAGGAGTCTACCATAATATTATTTTAGGGGGAAATATTAAATGCAGATAGAAAATCTTAATTCATCTTTATTTCAGTTTTTCTTCTTGTTTCATATTTTCCGGCATGTGTCACAAGTAAACTATATCACACTGAAGGATCTTGCCCTTGCTTTCAGTTTCACTCATCATGTATCTGTACAACTAAAAGTTGATATGGTTTCAATTATCTATGTAGTTATGAGCCGTGTATGCATGTGTGCTTATATACTTTAGGTGTTTACTTTGAAGAGTTTGTAGGGAAATGACCATGAAGCTATTCTACTCGTTATGTCATTTCATTTTTCCAGATTTGTGTGTCCATATTTCTTAATTTGCTGTAATGTGTCTTTCAAGTTTTTCTTTTATTGGTGGCATGCATCTTGTTGAAATTTATTTATAATCACTTAGTTTCTGTTATATTAAACTTACTCGAGCTACTCATGAACTACAGGTTTTTGATAAATGCCTGAGGGGAGAATTAAGAGGGAAAACTCAAGTACTTTGCACGAACCAATTGCATTTTCTTTCAGAAGTTGATAGAATTATCCTAGTACATGAAGGTATGGTCAAAGAAGAGGGAACATTTGAGGAGCTCTCGAACACTGGTGTGTTATTCCGAAGGCTAATGGAAAATGCAGGAAAGATGGAAGAGTATGTAGAAGAAAAGAAAGATGGTGATACCATTGATCATGATGCCTCTTCAAAACCTGTGGCAGATGGGGTGGCTAGTGATATGCCGAAGAGCATGAATAATACAAAGAAACCAAAAGAAGGAAAATCTATTCTTATCAAAAAGGAAGAGCGGGAAACAGGTGTTGTCAGTTGGAATGTCTTAGTAAGGTAATTAAGTGCGTCTTTTATTATCATGCTTCATTGTGCATGACTAAAAACAATTACAACTTCTATCCTGGGTAGTTCAGAAGTGAAAAAGCCTGCTAATTTTTTAGCAACAACAAAAAAAGAAACGGAAGAAAGAAAAGGCTACTTCATTACACACTCTTCCTGTTATTGGTTCATTTGAACCGACCCAAAATGGTCGTTTATCATAGCAAGACCTACAGGAATTTGGTTATAGTTGCCACCTTTACTTTGCCTTAACTATGATTTATAACTTGTCTTTCACTTCTTCTTTTCGATAAGATAACTTGTCTTTCACTTGTTCTCAAACTGAACCATATTTTTATATACTTTAATTTCCAACTTCCTTCTAGGTCGTTCTGGACGAAGTCATAAAAGATATTTTTAAATGTTTAGAAGTGAATATGATGGAGAATAGGGTTACGAATTTATTAGGACATCCACTGAAGTTTCTGCTGATGTATTTTGCAAACTTACTTGGTGAATTTTATTGAAAATTGATTTCTCCCTCTTTCATTCTTTCCTCTCTAGTACCTAATTTCTAATACTCAAACCCTAATCCTCCTCTTTCCTGTGTTGCATCAGAATAATGATTACTATAGCCACTTTTTCTAAAAGCTTAAGTTACTAGTAAGTAGATCAATTATAGTTTTATTGTTATTAATTTTGATATTCTTTGGGATTGCCATTCACGTGTATGCAATGGTGAACAATATGGACCCTCATAGATCATCCATTTAATTTCTCTTTTATTTATTTGTTGATTTATCTATAACATTATATAATAGCTTTCTAATGTTGAAAAGACTATTTATTTATTAATACAATTGTATAGTTGTATGTAAATCTTTTTTTTAGTTTGTGTATCAGTAGAAAATCTGAGATGATATTGTATATGCTTTCTGATATCTTTCTAACTTACACCAAAGACATTTACTTTTTTCTAACTGGTTTCGATGGTTGCTCTTGGCTTTCAAAAAAAAAAATCTTTACTTTTTCCTACTTTATTATATTTGATAACTTGAATCTTTAAGATTCAAGGAACTTTTTCATAACTTTCAGAATATGGAAATTTAGACTTCTGCATTAAAAAGGGTGCTTCAATTGTCTTCGTAATAGTCCATGTAGTTTTGTTTTGCTTAGTTAAATATTTCAAGGATACATAACTAAGCTATTACTTTATTGAACATGTCAGATTGTTCCTAGAAAGTTTAGCCCTCAGTTTGTTGATTATGCTTTCTACCATAAAAATCTAAACATTCATTTTATTTTATTTTTGAGAAATAAAGGAATCTAAACATTCATTTGTTTTTATTATTTAGCATCTTAAAATATAGTTTACAATTTCATGCAGGAAATTATATGTTCTCCTGCTCTGGTTCCATGCTAATGATTTTTATTTTGCAACTTTTCCTTTAAACTTATGCTCGAGGCAGTGGCCAGGAAAGCTTTTTTGTTGCATGATTTAATGCATTTTTAGAGATATCGTTTTGATAAAGTGGTAGTAAATATTTTCCAATATTCGTGTACTCACAACCAATTTCTTGAGCTGGCTAGTAGGTTGCAGCTGTTTTTCTGCCTTGATCTGATTTATCAAGCTGTATTTGGACTGTGTGATGGGTAGTGATATGTTGATACTCTGCACGAGATGGTGTAATGAATGGGATATTTATACTTTTTTCAATTTATATCTGCTATCAATTTTATTTTATTTTTGGTTGTAGGTATGGTAAAATAACTTGTTGACTTCCTTTCTTTTGCCTTGTCTTTGTCATTTTCATCTCTCTGGCCATAGGTATAAGAATGCTTTAGGAGGTCTTTGGGTGGTTATGATTCTTTTTAGTTGTTATGTCCTAACTGAAGGTCTCCGAGTGTCAAGTAGCACCTGGTTAAGCCATTGGACTGATCAAGGTACTTCAGAGACATATAATGCCGGTTACTACAATCTGATATATGCACTTCTATCATTCGGTCAGGTAACAGAGCAGTCATATTATCGTTCACTCAAACTCAATTTTTATTGTCTGACTCATGAAATACCCTTTTTTATATTGTACATCTAATGTCAGGTTTTGGTGACACTATCAAATTCCTTTTGGTTGATCATTTCAAGTCTTTATGCTGCTAAAACACTGCATAATGCCATGCTTAGCTCTATACTGAGGGCTCCAATGGTCTTCTTCCATACCAATCCCTTAGGGCGGATCATCAATAGATTTGCAAAGGATCTGGGTGACATTGATCGGAGCGTTGCTCCATTTGTGAACATGTTTCTGGGCCAAGTTTTCCAGCTACTTTCAACTTTTATTTTGATTGGAATAGTGAGCACCCTGTCCTTGTGGGCCATAATGCCGCTTTTGGTTTTGTTTTATGCAGCCTATCTGTATTATCAGGTAAAAGCAATCTTCTTTACCCATTCAAAGTATTTATGGACAATCTTGAGAAATATTCAGCAAAAGTATAGTTGTCTACTCTTATGTGTTCAATTGATTTATCTAAGAATATCTTAATGTCTTTTTTCAGAATTCAGCTTGAAGCAAATTTGACATTATGTTTTGCTTTTGTAACTACACGATTTTCTTTTGACTGGATAACCCATCTTATTCTTTTGATATGACATCTTAATCTACATTTTGCCTCTTACTCTCAGCATGAATCGCTATGTTTTTCCTTTCCATATCAACATATAAGATTTGTTTATGGCAATGTAAATTGTTGTAAGATTGTCTTGGAGTTCTTCGGTTTGGTTAAAAGTTAAAAAAAGAAGAAATAGTTATATTCAATAGTAGGATATTTTCTATCATTTAAGATGTCACCCTATATAGTTCCTGTATATTACTATATTGAGAAAAAGGTTGCTACATATTTGCATCATTACTCATTTAAGTTTGTTTATAAAACAGTCATACTAATCTTGAGTCACTTCCAGGTTATATAGACTGCATGTTGACAAATCATTATATTGACTTTCCCCCCTTTTCTGGCAAAATACTTTGAACATTTACCTTGTATAAGCAAAGTTTTTCTATTTATATATTTACTTTGTGCTTTTGTAGAGCTTGGCCCGTGAAGTTAAGCGCTTGGACTCTATAAGCAGATCTCCCGTATATGCACAATTTGGAGAAGCTCTCAATGGCTTATCATCTATTCGTGCCTATAAAGCTTATAACCGGATGGCTGACATCAATGGGAAATCTGTTGACAACAATATCCGATTTGCGCTGGTGAACATGAGTGGAAACCGTTGGCTGGCTATCCGTTTGGAAACATTAGGAGGACTCATGATATGGTTTGCTGCAACCTTTGCTGTGATGCAGAATGGAAGGGCAGTAAACCAGCAAGCATTTGCATCCACTATGGGTCTTCTTCTCAGTTATGCACTAAACATAACAAGTTTGTTGACTGGAGTACTTAGACTTGCAAGTCTTGCCGAGAATAGCTTAAACTCTGTTGAGCGGATTGGCACGTATATAGATCTACCTTCAGAGGCTCCTCCTATTATTGAGAACAACCGCCCCCCACCTGGATGGCCTTCATCAGGTTCTATCGAATTTGAAGATGTTGTTCTACGTTACAGGCCTGAACTTCCTCCAGTTTTACATGGATTGTCATTTACAGTACTTCCAACTGACAAGGTGGGCATTGTAGGGAGGACAGGGGCAGGGAAATCTAGCATGCTCAATGCTTTATTTCGAATTGTAGAACTAGAAAGAGGAAGAATATTGATTGATGATTGTGATATTGGAAAGTTCGGACTAAGTGATCTTCGGACAGTTCTTGGCATTATCCCACAATCACCGGTTCTTTTTTCAGGTAGGTAAAATGTTTTAGTTAGTCTGTTATTTGACCTTGCATTTGTGGGTAATCATTTTTCAGTGAGTTTTTGCCCCAGTGTTCATTGGTCTTTGGTGTGGCATGTAGTTTTTCAAAGGTATGGTTGTTGGCTTCTATTCTATTTGAGGGAGTTTCTAGATTTCACACACTTCAAATTTCCAAAAATGTTGTAGCCTTCTTGCCAGAGATTTCAACTCTGCTATTTTCCTTCAACTTGCAGAAGTTCTCCTTTCAATTAATTGATTGTGTCTAGTTATGTTGTTTTTCTAGCTACTATATGGGATCTATCTACACAGTTCCCAAACTTTGAAGCCTCTGAATTTTTTCACGTGATTTAGTACCTACATAAGTCCCAAGTTTGCAATTAAGATCGATACTTCACAAATGTATTTCTCACATCAGCTAATTATTATCTAATTAGGACATGATTACATGGTAAATTAAGACCACATGAGTAATTAGGAGCTAATTAGCTTATATGGCAGTCGGATATGTGAGATGTTGATCCTAATTGCAAAATTAGGATTTATGTGTGAGATTTAGAAGTTAGGAAACTAGATCACATGAAAAAAAAAAAAAAATTAGGGACCTGTTGTGAAGGCTGTCAGAGTTTAGAGACAACCGTGTAGCTAAGCCAATATATGGTGTTTTCCTGTTTAGTTGTCCAGGAACAAAACTAACATCTCTATACTCTAGTATTTTTGTATGGGGTTGAAATTATAATCTCTGATTGACATTTTCATATTGATAAGTCTACGTAATACTGATCAACTTGTTTCTTTTTGTTAGGAACTGTGAGATTTAATCTTGATCCCTTTAATGATCACAATGATGCTGACCTTTGGGAAGCTTTAGAAAGAGCCCATTTGAAGGATGTCATCAGAAGGAATTCTTTTGGGCTGGATGCTGAGGTATAGTTGCTGTCAATTTTTATTGATTTGATAAGTTGAATGAAATGGTCCTTCGTTTATATCATTGACAAATGGTTACAACAACTGTATTCTAGCAATCTGCATGAGGTTCTATGACCATTGTAGTTTACGAAGTAGATATGGTTACATATGAATGGGCTGCATATTCTTTGTTGAAGATCATGGTATTTTTTATTTTAGTTTCTGAAGAGGAGGCTTCATGAAATGAATTCCTGTTTTCAGAGGTGATCTAATAGACTGTTGCAGGGGTAGGATCACCCTCAACCTGTAAAGGTTTACATGAATTATAATAATACATTGAAAATCAGTTAGTATTGTCGGTGGATTTGCCGTCGGCAATATAGAGGGAATCATTCTGCTGCCTTCATGGTCCTATGGTCTGTAAGAGACAAATTGGTTTCTTAGCTTTAATACAATTTTAATTGGGGTAAGGGCTTCATGACTGATGACTCAGACCCTTGATCCTTAAGAGGCTTCTTGCTTGAATTATTGTTACACTGTTGTTAAATGAGGTTAATTTGGTTTTAGTATTTGTTTGCTTTGAATATGACAAAAGGTGAGAAAATAAAAAAATGGTGCCAAATTTTGAGTCAGAATGCAAATTTTGTCTTTATTTGTCTTTGACTTTTGGTCAATAAGTTGTATAATTAATGTACTTGCATCAAAGCGTGTGATCTTCCCTTATGCAAAATTTAAAAGTTCATGAAAACCTTTGAACCTGATGGATGTTGATATTTATGAATGTGAAAATTATTGAATGTGAAAACCTTTGAACCTATGGTCAGTTGCTTTAATTTTGTGTTCTGTTAATAAATTTAACTATTGACAGGTCTCAGAGGCTGGGGAGAATTTCAGCGTTGGTCAGAGACAACTGTTAAGTCTTGCTCGAGCATTACTGAGAAGATCTAAGATACTGGTTCTTGATGAAGCCACTGCAGCTGTGGATGTCCGAACTGATGCTCTTATTCAGAAAACTATTAGAGAAGAATTCAAATCATGTACGATGCTCATTATTGCTCACCGACTAAATACAATTATTGATTGTGACAGAATCCTTCTGCTTGATGCTGGCCAGGTATGATTCAATTACAAGGAAGCAAATTCTCGTAATCAGTTCCCCCAATTACTATTTACCATATTGTATTTTTTTTTTTCTTGAAAAAAAAAAGTGCAGAGAGTAGAATTCCAGTTCTTGATTGGAAATCTTACCAAAAACTCAGAAGCCAAACTTTTGATTTTTTTTTTTTATATTTGATCTTTGAATTCGATTCTGATGATGTTTCTGCTTTTCTGCTTTCTAGGTTTTAGAATATGACACCCCTGAAGAACTGCTGTCCAAGGAAAATAGTGCTTTCTCTAAGATGGTTCAAAGTACTGGAGCTGCAAATGCCCAATACTTGCGCAGCTTAGTACAGGGAGGAGTTGAAAGGCAGTTGGAAAGAGAACAAAACAAACAGCTTAATGGAAAGAGGAAATGGTTGGCATCTTCACGGTGGACTGCTGCTGCACAATTTGCTCTTGGCATTAGTCTCAGTTCATCACAAAATGACCTTCAAAGGTTGGACATCGAAGATGAAAACAACATACTCAAGAAAACAAAGGATGCTGTGATAACTCTGCAAGGAGTTCTAGAAGGAAAGCTTAACGAAGTAATTGACGAGTCTCTGGATCAGTACCAGACCTCTAGAGATGGATGGTGGTCAGCTCTATACAAAATGGTTGAAGGTACTGTATGACCCATCCATGCACACAAGTCTTAACATATATTGAGGATGCACAAGCATGAGCTAGTATTTATTGACTTTTCTTGTGACTTTAAGACACTGACCTGCCCTGGAGATATGTTTTAAATATCTAGTTGCAATACTAGGGCAAAGAATTGTTAGACTATATATGATATGTTAGATCCACCTCCAATCCTATCAGTTTAAGTTTTTTGGGAGTGCATAATTTGAAAAAAGTGTTACCTTTATTAAAATTTCACAAGGTGCTGTTAGGGAATCCTTACTCTGACAGCATTCAAACATCATAGTTCTAGCCGCCTTATTATTTTATTTCCTGTCACTGTATCCTTATCTTTAGCCTCCATTGTTTATTTTTCATAATATAACCTTCCGTCTCGGGACTAACAAGGTAGTGTTTTGCAAGTTGCGATATTTGCTCATTTCTTGTTGTAAGCCCAACCTAGTGACCACCACCATCCTCGTAGTTAATTTGAATTCCTCTATACACAATTTCAGTTATTACTTCCGAATCTATACATAGATTACATTCATTACCTTTTTTTAATTTATTTAATGACGTGTTCATTTCTTCCAGGACTTGGTGTAATGAGCAGGTTAGCTCGAAACAGGCTTCAACATCCGGATATTAGTTTTGAAGACAGGTCAATCAATTGGGACCACGTTGAGATGTAGGGGATTGTACTATTTTGATCTTCCAAGATCATTATATGTAGTTTTAAATTCAGTCTCTGGAATATTTCAGTAGGTTATAGCTAACTAGACATCAAGAATTCAAGATTATTGGAATCTGTTTAACGAAATTGTTCATTTACAAGCAAATGATGTTTGGACCACCTTCAATTGGTCCTATTCACATGTCATATGTGCACAAATAAGGGCTAAATCACATTTACCTCTGTGAAACTAGATGGTTAATCTGAACTGTGGAGACTATCTTTGAATGGATGCTAATAGTGTCTTCTTTGTTTCTTTTCCTTCCTCATCATTCACTGTGAATATATCTCAATCCCATTTGGTGAGTTTCCCCATTATTATATTACAAATTTATTTGAATGTGGTAGTTTTATTTGATACATATCTATCAACATGAAATGGCTAATTAACGGAAATCACGTACAAAGGCGAAAATAAAAAATAAAAATCACGTGCAAGGCAAAAGAAATTTTCCAAACCTGCTTGATTGAAACTTAAAGCAAGGGAACCATAAAAAAGAAGATAGCCACAAGAGCATCAGAGTTTTATTGAAAATCATCATCGTGTTCAACAGAATAAGGAGACGATCTTTTCTGAGGTACTTGATTTCCCAGAGAAACTTTAGACTTTGATGCACCATGTAAAAAACCCTTTAAAGGACTCAAACTCACACCATCCCTTTGAAAAGGCTTTCCTTTGGCACATGAGCTAATCCTGATAGAATCTTGCTTGAAAAGTGAAGATTCTTGTGGATTTCTTCTATGAGTTATAAACGCCGTTTTCTGATTCTGACTTTGCTTTAGTTTTGGATGGTTACCAATTTCTTCTGTTTGTTTCACATTTGGACGTATTGCTGATTCAATAGGCACAAGCTTTCCGTCTACTTGGTTTGTGAAAACAAACGTGATCTGAAAAGATAAAAACAAAACTGTTGATTATACAGCACAAAGAATATGCATTTCTCTTTTTGCAGCTCTCTAAAAAGTACAAAACTAAAACTAAAGAGCCAAAATAATAAGGATCATAATTATAAAGATGACTAGTGCCATTCTTTCTGAAGAAGGTCGATTTCAATACACAAGAAAAAACCACTTTTAAGGTTCCTCAAAGGGCAACCACATTAATCACTCAATTAGTTTGTCTTTTCTTTTTCTTCAATGCGATTTTCATTTGTCCAATGATATGGACATAGAAATGCTAGATGCTATTAACTGATATAATGCAATGATTAGAAGGGACTTTCTATCCTCAATATGAGACTGGGTTTTAATAAGCTGGTATATTCTCCCATTTACATTTAAGCAGGAACAGACAACTTATAAAGATATCAAAGACAAAAATATACAAATAAAACTAAAAAAATTGTTTCTTTTAAGAGTGTTTATACATACAAGCACTGTCAATAACATGTCTCTTCTCCACACAAAAAAATATGTTATGTCCATGTACTTGTATGGTGTTTTCAAGTAATGGTGATGGAAATACTATGAAGCTTAGGACTTGGGTAGAAAAATAGAAATCAGGGTGTTATTTTATTTGTTATATTATTCGGTGATTTATTTATTTCCTTCCTGAATTTTGGAGAAATTTGGGATTCATATTCTTTTGACTAGTTGAGCTTGTGCCAGTCTTGAATAGTATAATTCTGCTTCTCGCATCATTTATTCCCTTGCCTTTCTTTTCCCCATGAATATACATCAATCGGACTATTCACAGACAACGTTGTGACGTTGACGCATCCCAAACTTACTGATATGGACAACTCTGAACCTAAACGTGACTGTATCAGACACTTACAACGACTCCTAGAATGATATTGGAAGATTTAACAAGACTAGGTAATCTCAGCAACCAACAAAAAAGGTGACGTTGTTGACAAATACACAGCAAAGAAAAATGAAAAGGAAGTTAATGATATACCTCATCACCAGCTGAAGCTTGGAGAATAGCATCTGGCACTGATGTTGGGAAAAAATGATGACCCCAATTACCTATATCTTCTTCTAGAGGTGCACCAACCTGAAAATGTAATTTCATAATACAAAATCAACTAAGACGTTGTATGAGGATTACAATATATCAGAACTGATCAATAGAAACCTGTCTTTCTGAGCTCTTTAACTTGGATAAGCATCCGGCAATATCTGCAAATCCACCAATGTCAGAAGTGTCTAGATTAGACGGACAACTTCCGTTGACCAATTGAGTTACGTCTCTCTTCTCTATGCTTTCAGGCCCATCATCATCATATTGGCAACGGACACAGTTCATCTTCTCATGTATTTCAGACCTACAAATAAAGATGACAAAAATATAAAGCCCGTTTAGTTAAAGAATATGATCCATGTTATTGGGCACTAAATTGTTATGTTTCATCTAACAATTTAACAATACTTTAAATTCCAAAGAACTGAGTGAAGGTTAGGACGAATGGGACAGCAAGATTCAGGAGAAAATGGATCTAAATATACTTATTTTCTCTTGTAAGTAAAGAAAATAAAATAAAAAAATTTAAAGGTTTAATTTTTTTTTTTTTTTTTGTTCAAAAGACACCTCACCGGAGACAAATACGAAATAGTACAACAGTCATACAACCGCATACAACGGATCATCGGCATTAGGTGAGTACCCAACTTTATAAAAGGGTGTATCCGTCCAAGATCAATGGAAGGCAGTGGAGAAGGCTCGACTGCGAAACGCAAGCTCTGAGCTTCAAACCCATGTGCTTCGCTATTTAGCAAAGCACCACTACCCGTCACAGTGCATCCGAATGACATACCATTTGGACTACCCTAACTAGATTATTAAAAAAAAAAAAAAGGATTAATTGAAAGGCATATTTTTTAATAAAAAAAATATATGAAATTTTATTTTTATCCTTTCAAGAGAAAAATATATATATATGTTCATTTTTCTTATAACATAAATAAACATTTAAATTTTAGTATCAATAGAAAATGTGCATATATTTTTTTACTAAAAAAATAAAAATAAAATTAATTAAATAATTGAATTATTTATGCACCAATAAAAAGAACTACAACGTGCAAACAATGATACAAAAGTAAATTTTAAAATACTTGATATTATCAATATACATAATGTCTAAATTTCAAAAAACTCAAAATAATCTTTAAGCTTTGGCTCAGAATGCCCAAAATAATCTACTTCAATCAAAACAGTTCTGAATCTGAATCGGATTTGACAAGATTGAAACTGAACCCCTTTTGGGGATTGGTTAAGGATAAAAGTTACAATCTGACAAATAGATTAGTTTTGATTTATGATTCATATAAGGGGATTTTTTTTCTTCCCCTAAACAGAGAAAACTGAAAAAGACGTCCTCAGGACTTCCCCAAAATACACCCAAGGCAACCAAGGCAATAAACTAGCATTGATGTTTATGATGTGAAAAGTGTGTATCAGTATTACTTTAGTGATAATGCAACCAACTCTTACAATAACTGCAAGGGTAATTTAAAAGAAATAATACTTATGAACCTATAAATGAGAAAATAAAAAGTTGGATTGCATACTATGGCCATATTTAATGTACGAAAAACTTAAGAAGACCATACAAGCTAACTTATCATCTACTCCGAAGAAGAATATTACCTTACATTCTCGTGGAAGGTGAATAGATCTCGTAAATCTTCCATAGAAAGAAGGTTACCCTGAAATTGATGACTACCATCATTTACCATGAAAATAAAACCGACTACCAAACAAAAACAGTGAATGTTACTTTACTGAACTCAAAATCAACATATTGCTATTTCCAGAGCAATAAAAAGCCTATGCCAGAGAAATTATTAGTTTTTTTTTAAATAACTATACTACTCACACACCGGTAATTGTTACTCAAACCCCAGACTTTCTATTGCACAAGTGGGTTTCATGCCATTGAGCTCACGTTGATGAGAAATTTATAGCTACACCTAGAAGTTCTGCATTTAAGTTGTTCTATAAAGTTAATCCCTATCTGAGAATAGTTTTTCTCTCTAGCAATAGTGTCACCCTGCCATAAAGTCTCTAATTATAGAGCCCCTCTGAAAATAAGTTACAGCCCCAAACTGAAATGATAATGATCAAAATTCTTAATCTGATAAGAATAATCTTAAAGATAATGACCTAATTGGATATTCTATGATAAAAACTAAGATGTTATTTAAATAAAACAATACTAATAGAGAGAGATGTCTTATTTGATTGCCATCAGAAAACCAAAGAGGACCTGTGTATCAGGGCTATCTGTTTGATCCTGTTGAATAACTTTCTGAAGTCCTTCTTTTGACATTTGACGCTGGTATACCTAAATAATAATAGAATTGTCTCTATACCTCAAATTAAAGAATCAATAGCGTATGCTTCTGCATAAACACAGGTGATATAGGATATTACTAAAGCAATGCCACATTAAAACCTTTTCCTCGATTGTCCCAGTACTCAAAAATCTATAAATGTATACTCTTTTCTTCTGTCCATCCCTCCAGACTCTTGCAGCAGCCTGTTAATTGAAAAGAATACGAAGGGAACAAAATCATTCATGGGAACTGCATATCAAATTATACATGTCCCACTGTAACATAGGTTTTAATCATTTAATTACTTGTTTATCATTGGCAGGATTCCAATCGGGATCAAACAAAACCAGTCGATTTCCTCCTATCAAATTGAGGCCGCAGCCTCCAGCCTTGCTACTTAAGAGAAACACAAATTCATCCTGCAAGATGTAGGCTACATCTTTAACAAACAAATACAAGTACAGCCTAATTTGTAATATACTTAACATATTGAAGAACTTTATACCTTTGATAGGTCATTAAAGCGGTTTACTAGCTTCTGTCTTTTACTGATTGATGTGCTTCCATCAAGCCTCAAGTATGGGTATCTCCTTTCACGACACAATTGAGCAAAAAGGTCCAATGTCTGATACATTGTAACTTTGAATTAGATAAATTACGAGCTATTTTCTCTCTATATAAAAAAAAATATAGGGTTATGAATATCAAACAAAGAAAAGAATGCAAATAAAAAAGACTCGAGTACTCCCAGCTGGAAGCAAAGATTACTAAATGAGAACTATGTGCAGAAGTTTCCTGTCTTTTATTTCTTTATTTTTGTTTTTTTACTTTTTCTCTAGTAAAATCAGAGTTTCCCTAGAGCAGAAAAATGCCCATATACAAAATAATTTTTTTTAGTCTTAAAGTGAAGTTTCAAAACCATCTTCTCCAATAGATTCCACACATGAAACCACCATGTTAAATAGCCTGAACCTTAAAAACTAAGATTGTCACATGCATCGTTTTCGCTTATATTATTATATGCATGCATCAGAACCCTGTCTGCAACAATGGCTTATTTGCAGGCAGACCATTTTCAATAGTGCAAGTATATCAAATGATGATTGCTTCCACAGGTAGTTTCACCAAGAACCGTGCATAATTCCAGTGTCAGAAAGGGAACATAAAGACAATGTTAAGTGCAAAGATTTGGAACTCACTACATAGAATTACCAGTGTATAGTTTGAAACGCACTAGTCACTGCATACTTACCTGTGTATAGTTTGAAACAAGGACAATACGGTCATCAGTCCTTTGGCGCAAGTGGGCCAATAACCGAGCCAAGACATGCATTTTACCCGAAAGTTCAACCCAAGCTCCATCTCCACCAGACCAGGATCCAGACCTAAGAAAATAAGGGTACATGAGAATATACAATAAAACATAATACACTTAAGACTTGTTTCAGTTTAGCAAACAAAAAACATACCTTCCAGAGAACATCTCTGGAGGAAAAAAGCGAATGCAGTCCTCAAAACCTGAAGTTCCTGGGCTCCCACTTCTTATAGTATCGTAAATTAGCTACAAGATGGCACACCCTCTTGAGTGAAAAGTAACTCAGGAATTTTGGGTAATAAATGATCTAGACAGTTCAAAACCACTAAAAGAAAATCTGATGTTACAAACTGAATTCAGACTATTCTTACATCTGAATTTATCTATAAGAACAATATGGAACACATAAAACAAAAGCATGAAACCAAAATCTTATGTCAATACGTGGACAAGTCCTTGCATAGGTTCCTAAGATCATTCATACAGGAGAAACATCTCAAGTAAATCCCATTTCAAAGAAATTTATCACCTTTGGATGATTGCAGAGCTTCTTAAGTGCTGTAATATATGCCAAAATCTTTGATTGCTTCAGTTCTTCAGAAATAACCCGTTTAACCTATATTTCAAGGGCAACAAGACAGCAACATAGCCTCTTCATTAGTTATTATATTTGAAGGTACAAAATTTCCATATATTACTAAATACGTCAATAAAAATGAGAATTACATTTTTGGAATGTATGAAATGGTTATATAAGTCTGACTGGAGAGGAGTCAACTTGCAACAAACAACTTCAACTATCTGTGAGAAAGAACAAAAGGTAGAAATAAATAGAGATTGTATTACGGATTTTATTACCATATCTTAAACTTAGTAAGAGATATTATCAAGCGTTTGTACCAACTAGTACTCAGTCACCAACAAAAGACTCAAAGTACAAATCAAGAATCACAAACATGTATATAAGGCAACTGACTTAGATTCATAACCAACTTTAGACTTAAGATATAGAAAAAGACACATTGCTACAAGATTTTTTCATGAAAAAGGCAGAAGGTAGAGAGTGGAATAAATGTCCATTTGCATAACAACTTTGAAGCTCTATGATCCTAAAGATAGTAACAACCAAAAAATAAAAGACTAACAACAAATAACCAAATTTCTAAACTTTCACATTTGAGTTATAAAAATTGTTCCTTACTATGAAGAATCAAATTAAGTTAAAAAAATTGAACTTCTTCCTTCTTTTCAAACCGATCAACCATCACCTTCATGAGTATTAGAGGATTGCATTTACACTCTAGATTAATTATGTTGGTTCATGCATCTTTTTAATTCATATATCTCTTGAGTCCTTGTACTTAATAGCTGATTTACATTGAGAATTAATAAAACGAAGTAGAATTTGTTTAGAATTTCCAGCAGAGAGTTATTCTCTTTCAATTTATGTTATGCAAAATTAGCTCAGGTGCAACTACTTTGGCTCCTAGGAGCCATTCCTACTTGTGTGATGCAAGTACTAAGTAACCTATCCCTTCCTCTTTATTCCAACCAATTTATCTCCAATTCCAACCTCTCCAGTGTCTACATTTTTGTCCTGCATCAGTAGACTTGCTTTTAACAGATTCTCTTCCTTTTCTGAGTTTTGAACACAACAAAGTTCTTTATCTGGTATCCACAAATACCCAACAATACCAATGAATATTGAGGTTGGTATACTAGTCTAACAGGAACTGTTTCTCTGGTAATGGATATTTATAGCATAAATTACCCCACTTAAATACATAACAGATATTATATATATGTGTGTGCGCGCGCGCGGACCTACTTAAATATTTAAAGGGTTATAAACTTGAAGTAGAGAAAGTGCATATAACTTTTCTAGATAATACCTCGGCAACAGTATAGAGGGCATGATAACTGACATACCTTTGGTGGCAGGTGATTTGATAATAGTGCATTTGTCCTCCGCAATATGAACTGTCGAAAAAATAATCAAATTATGTTGATTACATATATTTCTTAATCATTCTCATTGACAGCATGAGCAAAACTTTACGTACCTAAGACTAGTGATGAAATCCTGTAAGTTTTTCTTCCAACAGAAACATAATTAATGACACTTATCTTTATTTCATATAAAAGATTAACTTACCTGGTTAACTTTTGTGCTTAGTTCTGTAGAGCGCTCAAGACCTAACTTCTTCTCTTCGTCAGTAGCTGTAGGTTCTCTTCCACATATAATAGGTGTCTTCATAGAACATATATGGTAAAGATTGAAAACAAAATTACCGTATTTTGACAATGTAGAAAGAAAACGCAAGTTCAAAGAGAATCAAACAGTGTCATAATGTGAAGGGAAAAAAAAGAATTAAAAAAAACAAAGGCCATTTGCACCTATCACAAAAATTGGGGGGGGGGGAGAGAGGAAATATGTCATTTATTACAGCAGCTGAACATAAATTATTTTGATAATCCAGTCAAAAGAGAAAATTCCATCCTTTGTACTTTCAGAGGAGTAGTTCAGCGTCACATCCATAACTCAAGTTTTTATTTGATAATATCAATATGGCAGCAAGGAACCCAGTTTATCTTGTAGAGATGCCTGGCTGGATGTTATAAACATCATGCAATGACAAAAATTCTGCCTGCCTAAGTTTTGCACAAAATTTGAAGGTAAGCTTATTAGCTTGGTCTTCGTTTCACAGGCTAAATCTCGCAGCAAACTTAGATGACATGGGAGAAGGAATGCATGGATAAAAATTAGATATCTGAACAAAATACATATCATGCGAAATAGTTAATGTTTGGGAGAACGCATCACCCCCCCCCCCCCCCCCCCCCCACCAAAAAAAAAAAAGTCTTGTATATAACATGAGTGAGTTGTATGCCACTCTCTCATTACTGTTGCTTCTCCCTTAAAAAGGGGAAAAGTATTAGTTCTGGATAAAATCAATAAACATGATTAGGTAGGGGGCATAGAATCGTTGTATTTAAGAATTGACCCCTACTAAAAAAAAATAGTGATTGTTTCCCGTAAATACCATATACGGAAGAGCCACTAAAATACAGCATTAAGGCTGTAACCTATTAGGTACAATCCTTAACAAGGGATCTATTAATTGTACTCTGCAGTCTAGAAAAATAGTACAGCACAAATGTAAAGTGAAAAAATCTTTTAGGTGGACTGGAATATGCACCACCGACACAGATAGCAGCAAGTTTCCTTTTTGTTCTTAGATTCTAAGCAAAGAAACGGATAGCAATCACATGACACACTCATATATAGCAACCACTATAGTCTTCCTAATCTCCATAAATTACTGTGGGAAATGAAATCAGATGAATGTTAAAGATGACTATTGAATTAAGGATGTAATTCATACTAACCAATAAAATGTATTCAAAATTTGGAGCAGAACCCTCACCTCATAGTGACGGCGGAAGTGTGCAACATCGCCAAGAATCCCAGGATTAGTAAAATTAACCATTGCAAAAAATTCTTCTAGGTCATTCTGCAGGTGTAATTAGAGATAATAAAGGGGATAAACAGAGTTACAATACGACACCAAGATTCATACTTTTTTTAAAAAATACATCACCCAATATTATCATTCACCTGCATTGGAGTTCCAGACAACAAAACACGCCTCTTGCATGAAAGAGCAGCTAAAGCCTGATCAAGAGAGTTTTATAAATAACACATGAAAAGTAAGGGAATAAATTGTAATATAAGTCAAAACAATAAGCAGGAGAAATAGATATACGTCATACCCGATTTGTTATGGTCTGGTCGTTTTTTAGCCTGTGAGCCTCATCACATATGAGGAGGTCACAGGATGTGCTATGGCTAAATTTTGATGAATGCATCCGAAATGTCTCATATGAAACAATAAGCACCTGAGAATATATCAACTTTAAGCCCACCTTACAAAGAAGCATACTAGAGTAGTTTCTATATTTTTGAAACTTACCTGTGATGCGCTGTAAATATTTGTGAACTGTTCAATTCCAGAAACAACATCCTCTCTGGTGCTTTCACATAAAGCTATCAATTGAACTCTTTCCCCGATCCACTTCATGATTTCAGCCTCCCAGTTGCTTACAAGACTGGTAGGAGTTACAATAATGGCCTTTTTCACCATTGGCTTCCCATCAAATCCTTGACGAAGAAGAGTATATAGTAATGTGATTGACTGCAATGTCTTCCCCAAACTATGAAGCATTTAAAGGAAGTACAACCAGAATAAGATGCGAGCACAAAAATATAACCAGAAAAGAGCAGCAGAATCCATGTTTTTAGTAAAAAAAGAGCGAGGGAAACAGACAAGTAGAGTTACCCCATATCATCTGCCAGAATACATCCAAATATATTTGAAGCACTACATAAACCTGAAACACATTCAAACATGAACTGGACCCCTTCTCTGCATCTCATCAATTTCAAGAAACAATGAGAATATTGGACCTTCAAAATTATGTCTTCAGTCTATCCACATGAATGCCACAATGAAATATAACACATTTTAAAGTACATAATCTATGGATATCAGATTAAAAAATTCAGAGAGAAATTTTCCTTTTCATCAATTAGATATAAAAGAATGAGTACATTTTTCCTTTCATAACAAGAAAGACGCCTAGCCTAGCCTTCAAAATATAGACATTTTAAACTCACAATCTTCCATAAATACGGACAGTTAATCAAAATTGACAACAGCCATTAATTATTTAAGGAGCAAATTCCTTTTCATGAACATAGAAGTCTTGAGCTTTTATTAATCTTACATGATTAGTCGGAACCATTTAGTCATTGACAGTTTAATCCCATAATTAAGTGAAAACACATGCAAAACTTATGATCTCTTCCATTGGAAGTCCAACGGTGTTATAAATTATTTTATACTAAAATATATATTTTCAAAGGTGTGGGACTAATGTGTTTGAAAAACTAAATTGGGTACTAAAGTGTTCACTGAGATAAAATTTAGGAACTGGTTTACCCTGACGATCAATGTATTTTATACCATGTCCATCAACTGAATGCACCACAAATCAAAATCATTGCAGACTCTAGATTCAAATTGCAAACCTTTGATGTGGTCTTAGGAAACGAACAAGCAAAGCGTCCACTACTATCTGCATCCTATTAGCAGCCTCATCCCCGGGTTCTTCAGATTGCCACAAAACTAAGGGTTCTATCCCAAGTGGCAGGGATACAGTCTCATCTACATCTTTCTCAGTATTCATTGGTATATTCAAATGACTAGCAACTGGAAGCAAAACAGGCCTTGAAGAACCCCAGGGAACAAATCTTTTGCGGGCCCAAAGACGACGGGCAAGTTGGTCGTTCTGATCATCATAGCCATTGGAGCATGGTGGTTTAAATGGCTTCCTACAAACTGCTGATCCTTCAGCTACTGACAGCATTCTTGGAAGCAGCGACTGTCTCTTCACTACGAGGTTACCTCTGAAATTTTTAATTCAAGAATTCTCAATTTAACACAAGTAAATCCGATTGAAGCAAAAATATATTAAAATATTCAACATTTCCAACTTGAACAAACCCATAGAAAAACCCTGTATACACTCTGAAAACAAAAACACGGCTGAAAATGTATAATTCTTGACTGAATCCAAAGAGCTTACAATTTCACCCCAAAAATGTCTAGATAGCCCGACCAAAAACTTTCACAAACTCGACGACAGTAGTAACAGCCAATACCAATTTGATTCTTCAAAACCATAAAACTCTATACCCTTACATGCAGTGGCTCAAAATTTATCCTGTTTTACTCCCATTTTTTCTCATTAACGAAACAGTAACCCAAATTAAGCGAATTCTAGGAAAAATATTACAATAACATATTTTTTAATCAATTCGTAGTAACACTAACCAGAGCACAGAGCCACAGGCGGCAATACCAAACGAGACCCCCAACTCGAATGTGAAACCCTGGTCTTGTATTTCCATAATTTAAAAACAAAAATAAAAAAAAAATACGAAGATCCGATTATATAAATCAGATTAACAAAGACGATAAAAAGAAATTGTCGAACCTGAGAAGAGCATTAACATTCTTCGATTTTCGATCCAACGGTTGCTGAAAACACGGGTCATAGCCACATAAGCCTTCTTCTTCTTCTTCTTCTTCTTCTTCTCCTTTTTCTTCTTCTACGTCATCATCATTTTCGTCGTCGGTATGGGCGATAAATTCCTCACTGAAATCGGAAGTTTCAGAGGCTGCGAGAACTAGGCTCTCGTTGTCTTCCATATCTATACGAGCAGAAGTTTCTAAGCCAAGTTTCGGAGGCTTGGACAACTTGGCTTACTTTGTTTTTAAATAGCTGCTTTGGCGGTAAAAAGTGGTGCGAACAGGCCGAAAGGGCACAAACATGCGGTGACTGACGCTATGGAAATTTTGAATAAAGCATTTATAGCACATTTAAAATTTTATTCGTAAAAATAACATTCAATATTTTTAAATTATTATTGTTTAAATTAACATATATCAATTTCCTAAATCTTATAAAATATCAATTAAATAATATTAAACTAAACTAATTGTTTCAAAATTAAATGTTTTTTAAATTTACCTTTATTCACAATAATTTTTTATCTTGTAATAACTAAGATTTATGATATTTTTTCAATATATATATATATATATATATAAAGTTTTTACTAGTTTTATAATTTTTCAAAATTTATATATTTTATTCCTATATTTTAGTCATATATATTTTAAGGTATATTTAGAGTCCTGTAATTTTTAAAATTTTCAATTAAGTCTAAATAATTTTTTTTCAAAAATAAATTCAAAATTTTGAAAAATAAATACAAAAAGTAATATTTTTTAAATAAACATTAAAATTTTAATTTTTTAAAATAATATAAGTAAATGCAAATTTTTAAATTTGAAATGGATTAAAAGAATGAAGAAGATTAAAAAATTAAAAATGAAAAAAAACATTAAATGTAAAAAATTAACAAATTTTAAAAACATTAAAAAAAAAAAATTGATATATATTTTTCAATTTTTATTTCAAATATAAATAAATATACGCCTTTTTTTTTTTGAATTTTATTTTTTTATTTTATTTCTCAAAATATTGAATTTACTCTTGATAAAAAAAGATCATTTGAATTTAATTGAAATTTTTGATAAATTATAAAATTATAGGCGTTTGTATACTTTAAAAGATAGAAAATTAAAGTATATTTTTTAAAAATTATAGAACCTTATATATATATCTTAAAATATACATGATTAAAATATATATTTTAAAAAATTATTAAATTTGTACTTACCTTAATTATACATGTATGTATACGAACTAGTGGAAGTTATTTAAAGATTATATGAGGAATCTTGATAGTAGATCTGCTGACTCATTGTTTTTCCTTTTAGTTTCAACTTAAAGTAAATTTTCAGGAAAAATAAAAAGATTTGTGGACTAATTTTTTTATAAAAAAATTATTTATTCTTTTAAAATGTTAAGTTAGAATTTTAATTAATAATATTATACATATAATAAAATACAATAAAATATATGTATAACTGTTAAACGACGATTCAATCTAATAGTAGAAAAGCAAGATAAATGTAATTAAAATAGCATAATCACTGTGAAAGAAGACATAGTTAATTGTACTTCTTTATTTTTTATTATATTTTTCTAAGTATTCATTTTTTAGATACATTAGTTTTTTTCAATTTATATAATTTTTTTTAAAATAAAATAAAATTATAAGTCATTTACACGTGCGGCATGATTAGTTGCTATAATACAACAATTATTTGTTAGTATATCCTAAAAAAAAATTATAAAAAATATCATTCATAAAACTTATAATAACAAAACTAGCATCTCAATAATATTGAACGTTCAACATTAAACGAATTTAAATTATCGTCGTTCAATTTCAATTGAATAGGTATTAAAAAAATGATACATCAATCAATTTTTTAATTATAAAAATATAAATTTGAACACAATATGTGCTATTTTTATAATTATAAATTTTGAGAAGTGTTATTTTTATTATTTTTTAAAAAAAAATCTCATATTAAAGAAAAAAAATTATTCTTGCTTCAACTAAAAATTATTTTCTATTGTTTTAAACAAGAGAGTATTTTAATTTTATACTTTTTAGTAAGTTTGTTTCAATCTCATATATTTATGAAATATCGTGCAAATGAGGACAATTAATGTAAAGTTATAGGAGAGCAAACTTATTTTTTTTTCTTCGTTATGTTTTTTTTTTTCACTTGGATAAGTTTTAACACCATGTTATTTTTAGACATGACTAATTTGACGTATGACTCGATGAAAAAGTAACAAAAGTTGAACCGCATTGAAAATGAGACAGGGAAGAAAGTATGTGTGCAGTATTTCCCATATCTTAAAATGTTTTTTTTTTTTTGAACAAGAGGAGGAGGGTATCTTATAATGTTAATTTGATTGCAGAAAAATATGATAGAAATTTTGGCCAAGAGTTCTTGTATTGAAAGACTTATCATCATCGGGAGTGTTTTACAAGTCACAGGCAGAGGCAGCAATGATTCCAATGGTCATGCTAATTTTCAGACACAGTTTCCTTTATTTAGTAATCTTGCATTTAAATGATATCAAGATTTCATTTTAGCTTTTCAATAAATATATAAAAAAAAGATTTTATTTTAGCTAATACACTTTTAAGTTACTTAAGAAATAATAAAAAATTAAAACAAACTCTATTATCAATCGATAATATATCAATTATCTTTATTCTAAACAAACATGTAAAATATTTTATACTTATAAGATAATGCACAATTTGTTGTAAAATATAAAATATATTACACACAAGGCTATTAATTAATTATAAAATAAAATTACAAATAAAAATAAAAATAAAAATTTAAAATTTAAACTTTCTCAACTTTTCCTTCTTGCTTGTCTGCTTGGTGTATATACATTTATTCACATAATTTTATTTTAATCTATTAAAAAAAATATTATTTTTTTTACGATATAATATAATATATTTTTCGTATGAATGAATTATTAAAATTTAAACTTTCTCAACTTTTCCTTCTTGCTTGTATGCTTCACTCACTGTCATCCAACTTGATATCCGGTGCATATACACTTATTTGCATAATTTTATTTTAATCTCTTAAAAAAAAATTATTTTTCTTACAATATAATATAATATATTTTTCATATGAATGAATTAAAAGCAAAACTCTATAAAAAAAAAAATGTTATATCACACAATTAAATATATTTTTTTATAACACCTATGGTAAATCAAAAACAATTTTAAGACAATAATTAAATTATCTTTTCTTATTTTTATTATTTTGTCAGAAAAATATTACTAAAATATCAATAGATTTATAATTAAAAAGTGAATTAATTAATTAGTAGTGCCAAACAAATAATTTTTCATTGTAAGATCATTCAAGTGATTTTTGTTATATAGAGTTAAATAATAGAGTTGTAAATTAATTTAGCATCTTCTTGAGTTGAGTTCTAAGCCGTACAGTTTTCAACGAGCACATAAGAAATTCAAAAAACAAAACACCCAATATCCAGACACATTATAAAACTCACCATTTATACACCAAAAAGGATAAAATATAGTATGCTTGATTTCCTATCCCTCCTTACGCTAACCCAATATATATATTTTTAAGAAACTAACAAATTTATAAACCCTTCCTACCATCCTACAGGTACTACTCATGTGTGGTGTTTAGAGATAAGCTACAATGAGACAAATGTAATCCTCCAACGTTTAATGGCCTGAATGCACAAGAAAAAGTTGAGCAATGTCTTCCGCCTAATTGTCTTCCTCCGAATCTGTATACAATGCAAGAAAATTTTCAGTATAACAGTTGCAGCCTTTTATTTTCTATATAACGATGCAAAATGAATCATAAAGAAGTTAACAAACAAATACATTTTCTTAAAAATCATTATTAGTTATAAAATTTCTTTACTTCCTGGCCAAATTCTTCTCATACCAGAGAGAGAATGAGACCATCTATGGCAGGTTCCTAGATACAACTAGTGAACTCGTATCCAAGAAAAATAAAAAATAGTAGAGGCTGGAACCTAACCATCGTAACAAATAATATTTGGATTCCAACTCATGAAGCAGGCATATCACTTACCAGATCTAATATCTTCCCCAACCTTTCCTCTATTTTTCAGCTGTCTGCTGATCATTGAGCATATGAGCACCCACCAGTATATGTGAAAAACAAGCAGCGTAAGTAACAATGTATTGAAAATATAGTACAACAATGTGGGATAGGCCTTCGATAGGTCCAAGAACTTGCCGAAATCATAGCTGCAAAATGCCAACCACAAAAGAATATAAGCTAAAGAAAACCACTTTAGCTCTAAATGTACTATAATAAGATGAGTAGCATCAGGAACCTTGATGATTTTATAACCCAAAAGGGAAATATTATTAGCCGCAGTACGAGCCACGTTATGGCAAAACATCCAAAAAGCACACTTGCTGCAAGTTCCTTCTCTGAATATTTGAAGACCTTTGCGGCTTCCATAAAAACATCACTTCCATCATGCAGGGCAAGGATGACAGAGCCTATCCGGAAAAAACTGTAACAAACAATTTATTAAGTTTTATATCCTTGAAATTCCTTCTCAATAACGCCAACTTTAGCTTATTAAGATTAATCTTCTGTTGTGAATGAATTGAATAACACTGATGAATATCAACATAATTCACAAGGACTTATTTCATGCTATGATGTAATGAGGTACGACCCATTTCAATCAAAGAGCCGTTCGAAATAAAATAAGCATGAAGTACTCTTTTTTTCTCTCCATAAGCAAGCACAGTAGAGAGAATCTTCAGCAATAGACAGAGTGAGACTTATAATGACACCACATATTATCTGAATTGCAAAAACAATAAAGTATTTAAAAAAACACATAAAAATATTATGAAAACACCTTTACAGGCACAGAATAGACTTATATCGTAAGGTTCTATCATTCCACTCTATTGCACTGGCAGAAAAACTGAAATATACCTAGTAATGTATGAGCATCCAATCAGACCAACAGTAATTACATGATGAGACATCATGACAGAAAAATCTTTTCTCCGAGTCTCCCACAAAAGAAGAGCTGCAATACTGTAGATGTAGAAACCACATTGGCACATGTAGAACAGCTTTAATGGAAGCCTGAAACGACAAAGCACAGAAAACACATCAATCAGTTCAACAGTTTCAAACTGGTAGGATAAGGGCTCTCTCTCCCCCAGTAATAAAGAGCTTCAGATTGACAACACTCTCCAGTTTGAGACAATTGCCAAGGTCCACATTCCACATTCACAAGCCACATGAAGATCTCTTATCGTGGGCAATGAGAATATAATACAATTGAAAAAAAATTTCCCATATTGCAACCATATTTAGGTAAAATAAGGTCTAAAAATCTTTTTAAAATTTGTTTTTTTTTTTCTTTTGAGAGAAACTTTTCTTAACAATTTAGATAAACAAGGATTTTGGACTTCAAACGGACTTTAGAATTGTAAATTCAAGCATACAGCTTGCTCACCCCAACTCTTGATCTGGCCAGCCTCTGAGGTAATCATTTGGATTCGTGAACCATGGCTCCTCAAAGCCAATTCTAAGAATGCAGGTTTCAATGGTAGCATAGTATGCTAACTTCCACATTGACTCCGAGCATTTCGCAATCTTTGCTCTTGTAGCCTCATTGATCTTCAATGGGATGGATCCATTAGTCAACAACCAGATGGCTAGCCTCTGAAAATGGAAAAAGACAACTATCACCTATTAAATACAAATATATGACATAAAAAGTAAACAACATTCCCTTGCCTTCTATTTGTATTTTAAGGAACAAGTTGTATTACATGCATAGCAGCAGGACTTTAAATTTGCAGAATGCATCAATTATGAGCACAGTGCACGTATTAGTTTCCAACTCAATGAGAAATTGAAACAGACACATTATTTCCACAAATGTAGCATTCTTCAAAAGATGATTTTCCGAAGACAAAAACAGATAAGTGCAGTGAATTAGCAATATTGTTCTCTGATAACAAGTTTATGAAAGTTCTACTAAGTAAAAAAAACTCAAAGTTATTTCTTTTTCTCTTTTTATCTATTCTTGCACTTATGAAACCTTGAACAGCAAACCAGTGATCATGTAAACACCCAACAACAAATCAACTCAGATCTTGAATCTTACAGAACAACGACAAAGGTTTCCTAATTTGGAAGTATCAGAAGGGGGAAAAAAGTTCAAGCAACGAATGCACAAGTAGCAGCCATGTCATCTTCATGAAATACGACTTTCATCATAAATATAAAGATTTAAACAAAAATCTGTTTACCCTTTACACAAGCCTTTTCACATAAATACGACTTACAACAACCAACTTGAACTCCTCGGCTACACCATACATATGAGTCAAAGAAATTTCGTAACATTCAAGGAAAGCCCCCAAATCGTTACATAAACCAACAACAACTCATCCTACTGTTTTCTTTAAATAAATAAAAAAAAACAAATAAATAAATAAATAAATAAATGATTGAATGAATCCAAAGGATAGTAAAACAAAACAGCAACAATCTTGAATCTTAAAGAACAACCATAAAGGGTCCCAATTTGCATGAATCAGAAAGAAAAAAGTTTTAAGTAATGAATGCACAAGTAGCAATCATACTTTTGCCATCTTCAAGAAATGTGACTCTTGTCATCGCAAAAATAGAAAAATAAGGATACAAAGAAAAATCTGTTTTCACTTTAAAGTGCTAAATCACGCATAACAGGCAAAGAAATTTCATAATATTCAAAGCAAACACACTAAATCGCTATACACAGCATCGAAAATCATCATCAAGCTGTTTTCTTGAAATAAAACAAAACAAATTAATGAATGAATCCAAAGTGTGATAGTAAAACAAAACAACAAGAATCTTACTCGAAAGATGAATTTGTCCAAGATGGATCTGACAGCGACGAAGATGAAGGTGAAACAGATTGCAATGATAAAATGCGAAGCATCAGGTCGAGTATTGCGGCTCCAGATCGGCTCCATTGGTGAACAGTTTAAAGTCACCAACCGCAGTGCAGTTCTAGCTTGCGATTACATTCCATTTGCTAATCTGAGAGATCCAAATTTTCCCTAATTAGATTTGAACGAATAAGGGGTTTTGAGTGTGGGGTCGGATTGGAAATTAGAGAGACTGACGAAGGAGCGATATGAGAGTGACAGGAAAATGAATGTTGACAACGTGAGAGGGCCTTGAGGCTGAGATCTTTCGAGTTGTCAATAGTGGTCTAGTGGAGGTCTGGAGGCCTTGCTTTTTCGTATTAAATGTGTAAATTTTCTCATATTATTTTCCTTTTTTATTAAATGTTTTAATTAAATTTTAAAAAACTATATAGGTTAGAGTTATGATGGTATTTTTTTTTTATTGTTATTAATTATAAGAGTGTTTAGATTTATTTATTTTAAATAATAAACACTAAATTTAGCGTCTTAAATTAAAAAGCACCACAATCTTACATTAGATTGTGAAAGCATGAACTCTCATTTTTATTTTTATTTTGGCTATAGTAACAATATCTTTTTAACCATTTTAAAAGAATAAAATTAAATAAAGTCATGTGTTGTTACATTAGTACTGAAATTTGAAGTCTGAGTGAGAATAATAATGCACATAGCATAACTTTTTTTAACAAATATTTACACATTTTTACAACCACTCTCGTCAATATATAATAGCATGACTTAAACTCCATTCCAAATCTCTTCTCATTTTTAATTGGTGTTTTAAATGAGTTTCAAAAGAATGTGCGTTGGAATGCCATCTCTAATGTAAATACATGCAGTGGCGAATCGATAAAAATATATTTTGATTAGGCTAAGATATTATTTTTTATTTTTTATTATTTTATATGATGCTTCGAGATTTAAAAATGTATAATATTAATCAATTATTAGTTTTTATTTATATTATTTTATTATAAATAACTTATTTTTAAATATTATATAAATTAGCTAACACATTATTTACAATAAATTAACAAAAAATATATATATAAATTCAATGCAAGCAAACATAAATAAATTTAAATTTAAATAATAAATAAAACAAGGGTTAAAAAATAATCGAAGAAAATATTAATTTGATTATTGTGTTATATTTTTATTGAATTGAAAAAAATAAGTTTATTTTATTTTACAAGATAATAATTTTTAATTTATTGCTATAAATGGTTTTTTTTTAATAAATATTACAAATACATCATCATATACATTAGAAAAATTAATTTTTTTTATCATTTTTTGAAATAGTATAATAAAATATAAAAAATTTGTTAATAATTTTGTTTTTCATATGATATTTTAAATATCAAAAGGTACTTTAATGCAGTTAAAATATATTAATTTAAGTGTATAATATTTTGTATGGTTTGAAAAAAATAGTTTTAAATAAAAGTTATTTGATTAAAAAAATTTAAAATTTTACATTGTCAAAATAATAGCTTGTATATTATTATTATATTTGTGTATAAGATGTATTATGAGGTAAAATTAATAAATTGTTTGATAAAATTTATAATAATAAAATATATATAAGTTGAGATTAATTTATAAATAATGTAAGTTATATAATATAATTTTAAAATATGATGATTATTTTTATATTTTTTTTAAAGAAAATCATAACGAATGGTTTAGTCCTCCAAATAGGGCCGTGCACATTAAAATAAAATTTTATTTTCTAGTACTCTATATTTTTATTAATTAATATTTATTAAATTATGCGAACAGTACTCTATTTTACCCTACATTTATTATTTGTTCGACCTTCATTAGCCGATCTAATTTCCAAACTAAAACCATCACCCTTTGCAAGTATATTTAATTTCCTTAACATATAATTCTCTATTCATAACAACCATGGTGTCATCACGAGAGTTTCTACCTCACAATAGTGGTGAATTTAGGATTGAAAGTGAGGAGGGGTACTATTAAATAATAAAATTTATAAAAAAAATTTCATATAAAAAATAAATTAAATATTAGAGCTAAATAAATTAAAAATAATTTTTTTGACCAAAAAAGTATCAAAATGTGAGTTTTTTTATAATTTAATTTAAATTTAATTAAAAAAATTTGAACTTAAACATAAAATTTGAGTATAAAACATTTTTAATTTGAAATATGTGCTTAAAAGTAAAGTTCAGAGGGAGCACTACGTATTAAACATGATCAATTATTTATAAAATTTATAAAATTTTACACGTAAAATTATATTTTTATTAACTGAGGTGGGGCACGTGCCCCCCTGATTTATACATACATCCGCCCCTGCATACCATACCAGATAGAATAATTGTATATTTAATCCTTTTACAGCTTAATTAATTAGCATTTGACTATTTAAATATATCGCTTGTATGCGACTAGGAGTAAAAATGCTTTTATAATCACTGATATATTTAATAATGTATGCCCTTATTTTTTATAAATATATAGATTATAATATAAGATTATACACAAGTTATGTTATGTGTTTGATGTTAATTTTTATCATATCACATTAAGCCACCTAATTTATGGTCAATTTAAAAAAATTATTGTAATTAATTTTATTGTACTCTATAATGGAATTACAATAATAATAATAATTTTCATTACACTTATACCCTTTAAAAATATACTATAATGCTTAATTTTTTTTACAATTTATATAATTATTTATGATTTTTTGCTCATTTTATCTCTTCTAATAATAAAAAAAAAGTTTATTTTTTAGTTTTACTTCATTTATAATTTTATAATATCTATTTTAATATTATTGTTTATTTTGAATTTAGTGGTCAAACAAAAAACTATAATAATAATATTATTATTTTATATTTAATTTAATTATAATTATTATTTTCATTATTTTTATATCGTACGAATCAAATGTAACATGCATGTTATCATATTTATTACTACTATACAACATCATGACTATATTATTCTCTTTTAAGCTACTTTCACCATTTTTTTTTTTTATCTCAAATATATTTAAGACTCAAATTGATCATATGTTAGTATCACATAATAACCAATATCTTAAAGTGATGAGGTGGTTAGACAATTAATTTGTTAATAAATGTAGTGTTATAATATATACAAGTGTATTGTAGTTACAATAATTACTAGTAACTGATCATTATAAATAAATTTGTAACACTCTATACATAATAAAAATGATGAATTTTCCTTCACACGTTTCTTGTTTATTTTCTTCTGATTTACACCGCATGCAATAATCAAACTATTGTTTTTATATGTTTAATCTGTGGAGAATGTATTTTACATCCAATTATTCACTACCTATGGTGTATAGTTATAAAAAATAAACTTTCTTTTATTAAATAAAATTAATATAGGAGACTAATCTTGATAAATTTGAGAGTTAAAATCGAAGAATGTACTTTAAATGACCCGACTTTAATAAGTTCAACTAGAACATACGTAAAATTATTTAAAATTAAAATTTGAAAGGTTTTAATCACAGATCAAATATACCTAGAAAGAGGTGAATAGGTTATTTTCAATTTTAACAAATATTAATTATGTAATTTAATCACAACGGCCAGACATGCAATCGCGTGCAAATATAAAATACGGAATAAAAATGACACACGATATTTTTAGGTGGAAACAACCTAGGCCACTCCAATAACCTAAGAGAAAAAACACTAGTCCACCGGACCACCTAACTATCCACTATGAAAATCAATGTTCAATTACAACCATAGGTCCTAGAACTACCCTTCACAAATAGATCCCCCTTTCTGTAATTTACTTACGAGCCGCCGCTCCTTTCATAGCCTCCACAAGCTAGGTGTCTGGATCCGGACCAACGTTCCGATCTACTTGAGTCCCACAAGATCAATCGAACCCGTCAACTTAGGTAATTTCGAGTCACACGAAATACCGAACACGTCACCTGAAACGTTAGCACAAATAGCACAAGTGCAAAGTGTGTCCTAGAGCGGATTCAAACAATGAAAAACTCTAACTAGCAGATTCAACAACATATGATGTAAAAACAGATCAGCTAGTAAACTCTAGAACTATCATGCAATTCTAAATATCATGAAACACAATTAGGCACGTGAATTATTCAAACATAACCACACAATATGTTTGAACAATTAAAAGATGAAAGCGCCTAAGATTGATAGATGAAGGGAAGAAGTTTTTTGTTTAAAAGCGCAATCAGATTTATGAAAACTTATTTTAATGTGGTATATTTTTATGCACAAATAGCCCTCACTTATATAGAGTTCAACTTTAACTCAAATAGGATTTGTAATAGATTACAACTCTACACTTATCAGGATTTAGCAATTGCCACAATTATACTCAAACAAGGATTTTGTTTTTTTAACATTAAATGGGGCCAATTAGGTAAAAGTAACATATGGGTCGAATTAAAAGAGTTTTAGTAGAGGTGAAAAACTGACTCGATCAATCTAACAACTGGCTCGATCGATCGATCCAATTCTCGATCGATAGATCAAATTTCTCGATCGATCTAGCTCAACCCGAGAGCACCTAGATCGATGTTGTTCCAGAATCGATCGATCAAACAGGACTCGATCGGTCGACCAAAATTCTCAATCGATCTATCTCAACCCGAGAGCACCTAAATCGATGTCGTTCCACACTCGATCGATCGAACTATATACTCGATCAATAGACCAACATGTGCACAATATATTTTACGTTATGATCCATACTAAGGTAGTGCTCAATTGTGTGAAGATGTATGCATGATAGAATTTTTTACCTGTCATATGGGCATTGCAAGCTTGGTGACTCCATCATCATGTATCGTCTGATTAAACGGTGAACTCTTGCTCTAGATTACGATCAAACATTTTATCCACGAAAATTGCCAATACAAAATAAACCTTACAAAACTTAAATGAAAAAAAATTATAGCATTATATTTAAATATCTGCAGACTTATTACAAAATAACGATAAAATTTTAAATATTTTTAAAATAACACAGACTTAATATTAAAAACAAAAATAAATGTATATTTTATATAGATCAAAGCGCTTTTCTATTTAAAAAAAAAAAACGTAAAGGGCTTATGATATACTTAATCCATATTTTTATAGTCTTTAATTTTAATTTTTATTATTCATAATCAATGGACCTCAAATTTTAATTTAGATGCAAAGCACGATAACATAAATAGTTAATTTAAGCAAGTTAAAAATTTGAGATGTATAGTGAATTGTATTGTATAAAAAAAATATAATTGAGGGCCTTAAATTCAAATAGCTTAACCTTAAGTTATAGAGTTGTAAAATTTGCATCGTATTTGTGTTCTATGTGTTGAGTCATAAGTGGCAAATAAATTTTTTTTTTCAAACATTATATAATATTTATCAAATAATTTATTTATAATGATATGTTTAAATTAAAATTATCTCTAATTTTAATGGATTGATTGATTCATGTTAACTTGTTTTGGTAAATTATAATAAAATATTTAATTTTAAAAGATAATTAAAAATAAATTATAATATTGTTTTTTAATAATAATAGATGTATTGTCACATATTGCTGATATTAATATAAGATTTATAAGTAATTATGAAATTTAGCAACGCATGAGATTAACATTTTGCTTATAAAATTTATACGATATTAAAGCTTTAGTTAATTAATGGACAAAATGCTTTGGACCTTACCAAAAAAAAAAAAAAAAAAAAAAGTAATCAAAATAAAATATAATACAATAAAATAAGTTAAAAATATAAAGTAATGGGTCTTTGCAAAACACAAAGACCCATACTTTGATGATAATGTTATATGTATTATCTCACATTGCTTAAGAATTTATAAGTAATTATGAGACTTAACTATCTTGGATATTAACATTTTAAAGAGTATGTCTTATGTTGCTTATTTACTAAATAAAATTTACATGATATTAAAACAACATAAGATATTCACTATTTAAAGTGTTAACTTTCAAGGTAGCTATGCCTCATGATTAATTATAAACCTTACATTAATTTAATGCTTAAGCAATATGGAACAATACCTCTAATATTTTCCTAAAAGTGTGAATCTTTATTTTTTGCAAAGCCTACTATTTTATATTTTTAACGTATTTTATTATATTATATTATATTTAGACTACTTATTTTTTTTTTTAAAATGCTCATTTATTTATTTTTCAGACGAGGTTAAAAGTATTTAGTTAATTAATTAATTGAAGCTTTAATATAATATAAATTTTATACAATAAATATGTAACACAAGACATTTTATCTTTAAAATGTTAATTTTCAAATAGCCAAATTTCATAATTATTTTAAAATTTTATATTTAAATAATATAAGAAATTATTTATAACAAATAGTTCACAAATTATAAGAAAAATACTATTTATTATTATTTAATTAAAATATGATTTTTTCCAAAATTATGTGATCAATATTAATTAAATATTTATTATTAAAATTTATATCATATTTATTATTTATTTATGTTTTAATCGAGCATAATAATTTTATATTTAAGTAATAATTATCAAATATTATCTATCATTATCCCAAATCACAATCTATTATTATTTAATTAAAATATGATTTTTTTTAAGCTTATATGATAAATATCAATTAAATACTTATTATTCAAATTTATATCATATTTAATTAAAATATGATTTTCTTAAAGCTTACATGATAAATATCAATTAAATATTTATTATTAAATTTTGTGTTCTATTGCTTGTTTATGCTTTAATCAAGCATAATAATTTTATACTTAAGTAGTAATTATCAACTATTACCTATCATTAGATTCATTACCCAAAATCACAACTATTCGTGTTTGTACGGATTTGTAAATCGTGTCGTGTCACACCCAAGTAAGTTCGTAAGAATCGTAACCGAAAGGTCCCTAAGGATAACTGGTCCGTACTCTCCAGTCTCCATAGCCTTTCAGAGCCACCGGTCTGGCTCAGGAAGCAGAAGCGAAAAGCACCAAAAAGTGTGATTCATATTCGAACTCTGTTAACTCTCCAACTGCTTCTGTCCAATACTCAGATATGACCATAGCTTTCAGAAATTGAAGCCCGAATGTTCTCTTCTTCTTCTTCCATTTGTGGAATGTTCATCTTATCCAATCCTCTAAATCCCAACATATTCTTCTTTTCCGTCAACCACAAACCACCTTTCCAACACCCAATCGCTCTTCCGTCCTCGCTCCAATGTCAAGCCGCTGCCCGAGACATACCACCGGTGCGCTGGTTTCAATTTCCCTTTGCTGCTGATGTTGCCACCGGCCCCGGCGTGCGGATTAGCCCTGATATTGACGGAGCAGGTTCTGGAGTCATGGATGTCCTGAAGAGAAGTTCCGGTAAGGTCAATGCTAAAGAGAAGAAGAAATGGCGTCATGTTGGAGATAGTAACTTGGGCGATGAAAGCGATGTTCTTCCTCTTCCTATGACCTATCCGAATTCTTCTCCTGTATCGCCGGAAGAAGTTGACCGCCGACTACAATGCGACCCCGTATTCGAGGTTTCAAACTATCTTCAAAATTAAAATCAATGTTATAGTAGTTTCTTTTCCCATCTTTGTTATTTTTCTTTATGCTTTATGGTTAAAGTTTTTGTTGAGCTGATTTCTCGGTTAGTTACGGTGGAGAATGTTTTGGGAATATTATAAATGACGTTCTCCTTTTCTTTTATTTTCAAATGAGCTTAAATGCATTCAATCTGGGGGGGAAAAAAGTGGAAATTTAAAATTCCGATGACTATTTTGAGTTTCACTGAGAAATTGAGTGATTTAGATTTTAGAGATATTTTTTCATCTTTCTTAATTATGTCTTGACTGTAAAGTTGTTCCTTGTTTGGACTAGCTCAGACGCTTTTAGCTCAATGGTGGTCCATCTAGTTATTTTTCTCTCAAGCTTTATACTTTTATGATGATTAGAAGACAAAATAGGCTGAAATTTGGATTTGGTTCATTTGTCAAACCTTAGGACTGTAAGGAGGTGGTTTATGAATGGACTGGAAAATGTCGAAGCTGCCAAGGGTCAGGATACGTCAGTTATTATAACAAAAGGGGCAAATCAACTACCTGCAAATGCATTTCTTGCCTTGGAATTGGTATTGTTCTAATCCTTCCTCATCTATCTATTGTTAAAAAATAACAATTACACCCCTTATTGGCTTATTGTCATAATTTTTTTTTTATAGAAGTATTTGTAAAAAAAAAAAAAGTCAAGAAATTTAGTGGATAATATAATCAAATAACAGTAGAGGGAATGTAATTGCCTAGTTTTCATACATGAAGGGTGTTTTTGTAGTTTTCGAAAACCTCATGGGGCCTTTGTAGTAATTTTCCCTTTTGAGAACCATATGACCCTGGTTTCATTGAGCAGTTGAGCTGTCCCCTTAAATTGTTGAATTATTAAATCTTTAGCATTATAAGGCACTTTAGCTTCTAGATGGAAGAATTTACACAGGTATAGTGTAGTAGTGATTAGTTTTCTTAAAACTCTAACTTGAAGATTGGACTGAGATGTGAGTGTTATTTTTTTGTAGAGTTTATCAAAAATGAAAAAATTTCTTTATAATTTGAGTACAATTCAATTGACATAGATCATGTAATTATTCATAATGATAATGGGCCTGAATACATTGCAACATTAGGTCACTGAGAAGAATGCAATGCAGTTTATGAAATTTGGCTTGCATGGATTTTTCTATTGATGTTTGTTACAGTTCGTTAATTTTTTCTGCATGTTTAATACGATACTCATATGCAAGGGGCTACGATATTTAAATGTTTGAATTGTTTTAAAGATCTCATGCGCTTGTACGAAAACCAGGATGGTATGTATTTGTTAGCATTAAAAGGATGTATAATTAAGCCACTTCCCCTCCCTTCTTCTTTTCTTTAGATGAGGCTTTGCAGATAGATTGAGGTTTTCTTGAGTTCATAAATATTTGTTATCCACTGAAGTAGGTCTTTTAACATTATGAGTTCTGGATGTTTTTGTTCAATGATATAAATAATGTAATTATGTAAGCACGTCTCATCCTGTTAGGAACTTAGAAATTGTTGGCCTACATGTCCTTTCAGTTTGTGACATGCTAGCTTCTTCTTGATCTTATTTTTATTTGCTATTTGGAGTTTAACCACTGCAAAGTTCAGATTACATAAAGTATTTAGAAAGGCAAGTGCTATTCTTCTTTTTCTGTTAATGAAATCCTGTTTTTCCTTCTTTAAGCATGATTTTTTTATGAACGAAGCATTTTATGTTCACTGCTTGGAGGACCTAGAGATTTGATGATGTTTCATATGATTTGCATATTATTTTAGGTGATGAACTTTGTGCTCTGCTTTTGTATCTTCAATGGGACTTTTCTTTTTTGCGTTCTTTTTGTTATTGAATTTATAGCTACTATATGATAATTCTCTGTGATTCCAAGTGTTAATTGTTTCTTTATTCAGAAGAGAAAGGAAGTGTCGTTGCTTTTTTATCTTCTTCCCTGTTATGGATGTGCATTCACAGTTGCACTAGAATTATACTTGTTGAGTAGTTCCACAGTTTTCCTTTTCCCTTTTATACTTATGTGATTCTGTCGTTTAACTGATTTCACTTTTCATTCCCTTAGTAAAAAATACATATTTATTTTCTTATAACGTCAAAAAACATATATTTATTGAAACATATATTTTTTTCCTGAGATGTTTAAAAATGAAATTTCATGTATAAATAGAGATCATGTCATGCAATTAAATATTTCATTTTTGACACTCTGTTCACAAAATTTTACTTTCCCTAGTCAAGTATGCTTCAAACGGAACACGTGTTCAAAAATGAAGTTCGTTTAAACACATGGTTAAGAATTTTTCTTAGAAGCATAGCATAGTTTGTCAGTGTTAGTGATTTTCTATTGTTGGAGTTGTTGTAATGCATATGCATAAAAAATATTTATGAACACGTGTTTACAAGTAATGAAGAGGTCAAAATGAAAACAATCTTCTCATGCAATAATCCCAAGTATTTTTTCCCTTTTTGGTCAACTTTAGCATCTGATTTTATACTTTTACCTCGGATGTAAGCTGCTATTTCAAAATCTTTTCCTTCTACTGAAGAGGCCAAAGCTGAAAAAGAAGTTAACTTTTATGTAGTCTTACCCAAAATTTGAGCTCATCTTACGTAATACTCTCAAATTGCAGGATATGTTCAGAAGATAACATCTCGCAAGGACATCCAAGTTATGGAGGATTTGGGGGATGGGTAACCACTGTGATCACTGATCACGTATAGCATTTTCATTTTATATAGTTGTTTTTTGCAATCATTTTTAGCAATTTTATTTTCTATCGTCACATTTTTTTGTGTAAGTTTGATAATCACATATGTAACCCATGACGATTAGCCTCCTCAAGAAAAATTCAGTGGACAGAAAAGGGAAGAGAACAAAGGAATATTAGAAAAGGAAAGGAATATTGCTTTGCTTTTTCATAGTGTGTTTTCTTTTCTTTTACGCGTCTATCTTTTGATCTCTTTCCATTATAGTATTATTCACGTAAGAATATACTGTTACCAAGTTACCAAGAATTGTCAAGGAATTGATGTAGAGTTTGTTCATCCACTTGATTTGATAATCCGAACAGTATAACAACTAATGCACCATATTTTAGTTTGGAGGTGCCCTAAATCTGCATCTTATATTGAAGGCCATTTCAGACTTGTAAATTCATTCAGGATTTGATTATTCATCTGCTTGTCAAGGAAACAAAGAAAGATGTCGAAAATGAGTTTCCTTGATTTCCAATACAGTCTTTCAAAAAAGAAGTACCTACGGAAACCCTCTCGGCTTTTCTCAGCACAGGAGAGGCAAAACTCTGGTTTTATATCTACTTTGCAACCAAACCAGGATGAGATGAGGCAGGTATTTAACAAATTTGACTCGAATAAAGATGGAAAGATATCACAAGAGGAATACAAGGCCACTTTGAGAGCCTTAGGACAGGGAGAAACAATTGGTGAAGTGTCAAAGATTTTCAAGATAGCTGATACTGATAAGGATGGGTTTATCAACTTCAAGGAGTTCATGGAAGCACACGAGAAGGGAGGTGGAGTTGGAACAAAGGACATACAAACTGCTTTTCGAACTTTCGATTTGAATGGTGACGGGAAAATAAGTGCCGAGGAAGTTTTCGAGGTGCTTAGGAGGTTGGGAGAAAGTTGTGGCATTGAGGATTGCAGGCGTATGGTGAGAGCAATAGACACTGATGGGGATGGTATGGTTAATATGGATGAATTTACGACCATGATGACTCGCTCCATGAGACAATATAGTTTTCAGTTAAGAGGAATGTAGCTTTGGGAAGGAAAACAGTTTCTTTGACTTTAATTTTATTTATCTTATTTAGGCTGAATCTTCGAAGATTGGGAACATATCGTATGTGTTTTCATCATATCATTTTACTTTGGAAAATATCTTGATATTGTCTTAACAATCGTGGTTTGTGCATTAAAATTTCCATGCTTAATAAATCAAATAACTCTAAAAAGTGTGGTTTGGCTTTCAGACTTCCTCTCCCTATGTTTAACAATTAACGCCTAATAAAATACATATTATGATTCTTACTTTTTCTGTGATTAAGTGTTTGGTTGTACAACAATAGCAAAAAAAAAAAAAAAGGGTGTTTGTTTGTACACCAAAGTACTTCATTCTTTACAATTATAATGATTCAAATTCTTACTCCTAATTGTCATGGTGGTTAGAAAAAGAACTTTCGTTGTTATTAAAAAAAAAATGAAAAAACAATATTTATAATAATAACAAAAATAACAACTTTATCTATATTTACTAAAAATAATTGGAAAAAAAACCTAACACACATCCCTCAAAACTAACATCCGTTAACCTAACCCAAATATTTTTAATAAAATATTGACAAAATTATCCCTAATACTTAAAATGTAAAGACTAAGACCACACTTCAATTTTATTCTCCAATTTATTTCTTCGTTCAATTTTTTATTTCAACTTTATCGTTTAATTTTTTTTGTTGTAAATTTTTTCATTCAACTTTATTCGTTTCGTTTGTTCATTCAAATTAAATAATTATTGTTATAAAATAAAAAAAATATAGAAAAAATAGTTATTATTGTTAAACATCCTTTTAATAGAGTTTATATTATATAATTAGGGGTGATAATTTTTTACACGATTCGATAACATAAACCGAATACGACATGACACAATTTTTTTTAGTAAGAATTGATCAATAAATTTTTCATATTTTTAAAGATTTTGTTATTTCTTACTATTATAAATAGGCAATACGAAAAAAAATCGAGTAACACGAAACGAATACGATTAACACGACACGATTGCCACCCTTATATATAATATAAATTTTGAATTTAATATATAATATATATTAAATATTTAATTAAATATAAATTTATGATACAATAGAGATAAATCTTTATTTTAAATAAATATAACTATAAGATAGATATATCATACTTAATATTTAATATCGAAATTATAACACTTCTCTTAAATGTTAAATGCATTGAAAATATGACTTGTTTAAAAACTTTATAAAAAAACCCAATGGGATAAAAAACTAGTAAGGAAAAAAGAGAGTATATTATCCCTATACAATATGCTTAAATTGCCTTGTTAAACCTTTTTAGGAAAACCTAGTGAGACAAAACTATAGTAAAAAATAGTATAACACGTATATAAATGTGCTCTCCTTGATAATAACAATCGTTTAACACATGAAATGTCCTTTTAATTGACGCATTTTAATATTACTATGGCAATATTTTAAATATTAAAGTAAATGTAATAACTCATGGTGAATGAGTCTACTTAATATAATTTCATAATTATAAGCTAATTGTATGTACATGTTACATTTAAATATTAATTTATAAGACATATGTTATTATATAAAATAACTTATTTTGTTAGTCATAATTGATGAAATTCATATACTGCAGTAATTATGATAATTCATATATCAAAATTATAATAAAACTCATTATGTTAGCATTTTAATTATGTAATTATTAAAGTAGGTTAATTTAGTCATGTAATTTTAATTTTGAATGAAATTAATCCAAATCTTTTAATTTTTTTTTTCAAGGATAGTATTATTTTTTTTCTTTTTTTATTTAAAACAAAAAAAAATTATATATTCTTATTCATCTTCTCAATTCACTCTCTTATTTATTTTTGCCTTTATATTCTAAATGTGATCATATTGTATTAGTTTACAATTCTCTCATTTATAACTAATAATTTAATTATGATGTTTATACATACTCAATTTTTTTTTTAGCTTATTGAAGATTAATTTTATATACAAATACAAATAGGTGGGGCTTAAAATTTTAATTAATTAATAAATTATTATTTAGCAATTAAAAATTAATGTCATAATAATTTCAAAAGAATAAAAAATTTTAAGAAACAAAAAATTATAGAAAAAAAGGATGAGATAGTGAATTAAGAAGATAGAAAAAGAGATATAAATTTTTATTTTTATTTTTATTTTTTATTTTAAGTAAAAAAAGAAAAATTCAATATAATCATTGAAAAAAATATTATTAAAAATTTTAGATTAATTTAATTTAAATTTAAAATTATAAAATTAAATAAATTTACTTTAATAATTACAAAGTTAATATGTTAATTGAAATTTTTTTCCCTTCCCATAAACCACCATAAGCACTGTTTAGTAATAACTAAGTATTCACTTGCCTATCAAATATTAATCCAAATTATTTATTGTATATATTCTACATGCTTTATGATATTAGAGTATATACTATAAGCGATCACTATTATAATATTGTTGAAAAGTATTTTAAATCAGTTATCTTTATCTTTTTTCTCTTTCTCTTTCTAAAAATATCAAACTATTTATTGTTTTTGTTTTTACTGAAGAGAGAGCCCTAAATATTTTATTTTAATAAACATAAATTATAAAATGTATATTATACCTAAATTTGTGTCTATTATAACTTTTATTTTACCTATATTTTAATATAGTTATAATTGTAGATGTGTTATATTATGTATTGATTTATTTATGTAATTTAGAAGATATAAATGATTAAATTAGAATATAAATTTGATCTTATAAATTAAAAGAATCATATATATTTAAAAAATTAAAATAAAAAAAAAAGGTTTTAAGTTGTGCTACATATAATTTTAATCAATTTTTATATTATTAATTTAATTATTTTTATATTTTACTAATATGACAAAAAATAATATAAAAAGTTTGAATTCTTACGTTACATAATTTACTTACACATATCACAATTCATTTAAGAATCAATATCAAACACTATTATATTAATAAATAGCAATATTACGTGGCTTGCTTGTATAAACTATAAACGTCAATTAAATTTGGTAACATAACTGAAATTATGAAAACATTTTAACATTACTAAAACATGATTAATCACACAACCCAACACGAACATCTTATATTTTAATTTGTTCAAGATATAAAAAACACGTTGGAATAGGTTATCAAACCAGCCACGAAAACACAGACGTTGACGACGTCTTTAAAAAACTCACCGCTTTCTATCTCCTTCAATCTCTCTCGATCGAATCAAAAGCAATTGCTGTCTTTTCTTTACCTCTTTGGCGTTTAGATATTTGGACATAGAAAAGCTTTAGCGTCGAGCTTTCTTCACCGACAACTTTAACGTCTCCTCAAAACGCAGAGTTTCAAAGCCCTAATTCTCTCACCTTAAGGACCATGTAATTAATTGCTGCTATTCAAATTTTAATCATTGCTCGCCGTCGTATTTCTCCACCGCCGCCATGTTTCCGTGGAACATCGCTAAGTCAGCAGAGGCGATGTTTTCTGGATGGGCTGTGAGGAGGTTCTGCAAATTTTTGTTAAAGAAAAAATTGGGCCAGTTTTTGTTGGGAGATATTGATCTTGAGCAACTTGATATACAGCTTAGTGATGGCACAATTCAACTTAGCGATGTCGCGCTTAATGTTGATTATCTTAATAGCAAGGTATGCTCTAATTTTGCTTGTCTGTTTTCCGGGTTTGATGAATGTTTGGTTAGCTAGAAAATACGAGGAAAATTTGATGTTGGATTGCGTCGTTTTCGGTATTTTGATATCTCTTTGTTTTGTTGGTCGAGTTTAAGTTCATATTTGGTTCATTTAAATGGGAGTTTCCTCCTTTTAAGTGTTTATCATCACTATTTATTTTCTAATGATGCGTGGTTATGTTATTTTGTCAATAAATTTTTGAACTTTGGTTAATTGATATCAGAATTTGAAGATTTTTTTTCATTTCCATATGGTGGTTTTTCATAAACGTTATGCGTTAGTGTGTAATTGTAATGGTATTGTTTCTTACTTGTACTAAAGTAAAAATCTATAAGATACCTTTGGGGTCAGTGAATAAATGATGTGTTAGGACAAGAATTCTCATCCTATTTCACCATCTAGAAGGTAGCTGGGGTTACCTATCATCTCGGTTCTGTCTTTATTTATTTATTTCATTATAGTCTTGATGTTTGTATGACTTCTCATTTTTACATGTATTTCTTTTGGTGATATTTTTGTTTTCCAGATTAGCACAGCATCAATAATAATTAAAGAAGGATCAATCGGGTCGCTATTAGTTAAAATGCCTTGGAAGGGTAAAGGTTGTCAGGTTGAGGTGGAAGATATTGAGCTTGTGCTTGCTCCCTGCACAGTGGATAAATTTCCAGCTGGAGCCGAGAGTTTCACTTCTGCACTTGATGGTAATGAAGGCTTTGCTCAAGACTTAGGAAAGCCTGATCATGACATGGTAGGCGTTGCTGCAAAATTGAATTCGAAGGATATCCATGAAGGTGTCAAAACAATTGCAAATATGGTGAAGTGGATTCTTACAAGCTTCCATGTAAAGGTTAACAATTTAATAGTTGCATTTGATCCATGTATAGAAAGAGATGAAAAGATACCAGTGTATCGGAAAATGTTGGTACTTAAGATATCAGAAGTGGAATGTGGAACTTGTCTTTCTGATGATGCTGATCCAAATCCTAAAACAAAAGTTGAGAGCTTGCTTGGCATAAGCACATTGACAAACTTTGTTCAGTTTCGAGGAGTAGTTCTTGAACTTCTTCAAGCGGATGATGTAGACAACCAAACATGCTCTTCCAGTTTGTCTGGAACAATGCCTGGTGAATTGTTTTCCTTATCCCATATATCGAATGTTACAACTCCCATCATTGTTGGGAAAAAAGGTGGATTTTGTGGCACATTAAATTTAACCATACCTTGGAGGGATGGATCTTTGGACATTCGTAAAGTGGACGCAGATATCCTCGTTGAGCCTGTAGAATTACGATGTCAACCCAGCACAATTGTTTGGCTCATTCACTTATGGGATACTATTAGAACTGTGGAGGATGGAGGTGGTTTTATGCTTCAAAAGTTGACAGACCCTACTCATTGTTCATCTATACCTGTTTCTGGTACTATTTCAGTGAATGAGGTGATTCCAGCTCATGTTTTTTCAAATACATTACCTTCTTTGATGCTGCCAGAATCAGTAAATGAAGCTTTGCTACCTGGTTCTCATTTTATATCAGACTGGGTGCCATGTTCTGCTGGTAAAAGTAATAAAGCTGGGACTGACGAAGAACTTGATTTTGGGGAAAGGTTTGTATGTTTCTTGTGCTGCAAATTTCCCTTTTAATTTCAAAATACAGTTGCACAGGAATTGGTGGGATTCTCTTTGCACATTTTAGTGGTAAGCATTTAAACCTCTAGGCATGCATATAGGCTCAGGAATTGAGATACAAATGGAATTTCTTATGAAGTAGCAGTCCACTTTTTGGCTGAATTTTCTAGTCACAGGAATCCCTTTTCTTAAGGTTTCGAGTAATCCTTTCTCTGAGATAAATTTCTATATCTGATAGTAATAGGCTAAAGTTGTCAAGAAATGTTGGTAACTTTACTCTTTGTTATTCAAGATTCCTACTCCTGTGACTTTGAGTGATGATTCTGTCCTTCAGCTTTAGGTAATTGTATTTCTGCATATGAAATGTGCTCTAAATATTGCCTAGTCTAACCCAGTGCTTCGTATCTAACCCCCTCGACTCCTACAAGTAAGAAAGGCAGGGGGAAGCAAAGATAAAAGTGTGAGAGAATTAATAAATCTTGATTAATTTACAATGACAATGACTATAACAGATCATTGTTCTATTTGCTCCATCAACTTTTATCTTTTTCATAATTTTCCATAATTTACTTATGGAAATTAGAATGTGTATGAACGTATCGTATTTGGATTAGTCAGTCTTATTTCAAGATTTCATGATTAGTAACTTTTATCTTTTGTGACCTATTTACAGTGTGAACCAGTTTTTTGAGTGTTTTGATGGAATGAGAAGTTGTCAATCAGCTCTGGGGAACAGTGGGATGTGGAAGTGGACATGTTCTGTCTTCAGTGCCATTACTGCTGCATCCAACCTTGCTTCTGGATCTTTGCATATTTCGAATGGTATGGATATTTTCACGTCACTTTATTTCCATATTTTACAGCATACTCAGTACTATTTGGATGTGAGCTACATTGTTGGGCAATCATGAATACTTAGTCTCATGTTATATGGTTTTAAATTGGGGGGAAGTTGTTCTTTTAGCCTCTAATGCTCATACGTAAGGAGCATTGATATTTGGTGTGAAATGTGCTTAAGAAACCACAGTAAGTTCACCTAGAATTAGATATCTAAGCTCTACTGGTAAAAAGCAAACCCTGACCTAAGACATAATGGATCAAATTTGGTTATTTTTCTAATAATTTGTATTGCATATTGAGTTTCTTCTGGGGAAGGAAGCATGGAGTGAGGTGCAGAAGGAAAATAATTGCAAACATGGTAATGATAGTAATAACAGCAGCACCATACCTGGTCGTTTTTCTAATAAACTTTCATGCTAGAAGCATTTTTATATAGACTCTGGCTTCTGCTTTTCCTGCTCTTTCCTTCCGTTCTCCTCCTCCTCTTCCTTTTGCTACTTGCTTCACCTTCCTGCAGACTTTGTATTTGTTTGTTTGTCTGTGTTTTCTCTTAAGCAGATAGTAATTGAGAGTTATGATTGTTGTTTTGGGCTGAAATCCTTGGTGCAGAACAGCAGCATGTTGAAACCAATCTTAAAGCAACTTTTGCGGGACTTTCTGTTTGCTTGTCCTTTGAAAATGAAATCCAGTCGTATCTTTGTGGCGCTGAGGGTGACAAAATTAACGAGAGCTCATATATTCCCTATTTAAGCGCAGAATGTCAGGACATTTGTCTTACTGTGCAGGTAATAACTTTGACAGCGAAACTCTTTCATAATTTTTTTTCTTCGTTTGTTTTAACTCTTGTACAGTAAGTGTATTATCGATTATGCTTGATATCATACCAGAGTAACCTGACACATTGGATAAGGTAAACAGGTATCTCCTTGCGAAATGTGTTTTGGGGGAACAATAAAGCATGTTGAAGTTACCAATTACTTAACCTACATTGATGATTGTTTGGACTCTGGATTGCTGGGGCATAATGGGAAAGTTAAATGCCAAAATTATTTGATCCAACATCTTCAAGCTGATGTTCAAAGTGCTCTCCCTCCATTTGTGCCATCTGTTGTATGTTTAGAAAAGTTTGATGGTTCAAGTGCTAAGGATTTACCATTTGGAAATAAGGATAATGTGATAAAGGTTACATTACTTAAAACTCAAGGTGTCACTCATGGCCAATTTACTTTAAAATCAAGCTCCTCAGATGGCAGTCTAATGCAGCCAACATCCTTTTCAGTTAAGTTCCCATCGTTTGTTTTGTGGTTGGATTTACCTTTCTTAAATATGTTACTAAAATTATCAAAGGAAGTTGGAAAACCTATTGAGAAAAGAGATGCATCTTTTTCCAATGCCTCAAACTTACAATTTGGAACAACTCGGGTGGATCTTCAAAGGCAGTCTAATCCTTGTGTTACTACCTTGTCTTCATCAGAGAGTTTGCAAGGTAATATATTTGTCCCTAATGCAAGGATTATCCTTTGTTTCCCTAACAAAAGTGGCAAAGATATTAGCGACTTCTCTACCCGGGATCGGTTTATCTCTCTTGATTTTTCTTCTCCAACCACCGGTGATGGGGAAATGATTCAGGACACTGGTCCAAGATCCTGTGCAAATTCACAGGAAAATTATCTATCAACTGGAACACAAGCTTTGCATTTAAACCTTGGTAATCTTGACACATTTTTGGTTACTCCTGCAATGGAGGGTTTTGTTGCAAACTCCAGTAGCATGCTGAGGCCAAAATTTTCGGCAGAGAAAATTTTGTCTGTAACCAGTAGAGTAAGTTCTTATTCTGTCATTAGTTTCTTTTTGCAAGAGGGTCACGTAACTGGTCCTTGGGTAGCAAAGAGAGCCAAGTTCTTAGCTACTTTTGAAGAATCAAAAAGCTGTCATAATTTTGTTGGAGAAGGTTATGAATTTGTTTCTGTTTCTACGATTAAAGACCTGGAAGGTTTTAAGTCTCGAACTCTAAAAGAAATGACATTGAGCTCTGCGTTTTTCCTACATGTCCATCTATCAACTGTTACAATAAAATTACGTCATTCTCAATATGAAAGCTTGTCCAGTCTTTTAGATCAGATGACAAAGGAACTATCATTTGTGGCATATGATGAAATCAATGTTAAGGAAGAAACTTCCATGTCTCAGATTTCTTTCTTTCTGGACTGTGATGCTGTAGAGATGCTAATTAGCCCAGATGTAAAGGACAACATCAAAAGCTCAATCCAGAGTGAACTTCCTGGGTCGTGGTATTGTCTAAGACTGCAAGTTGAGAAGTTCACTTTATTGTCTACTACAAATGTTGGTGGTATTAAAGGGGCCAGTTTCTTTTGGATAGCACATGGTGAAGGTAAATTGTGGGGTTCCATCACCAGTGCTCCTAATCAAGAGTTTCTGTTGATATCTTGTAGCAACTCTACAATGAAACGTGGTGATGGAGGAGGATCAAATGCATTGTCATCTCGGTTGGCTGGTTCTGATGCTGTATATTTCTGGGAGCCTGAGATCTCCCGTGGTTTTACATCAGTTACTGTCAAAGGTGGCACAGTTGTTGGAGTAGGTGGTCGCTTGGACTGGATAGATGCAATGTCCTCTTTTTTCAATGTTCCCTGTGGTCAAAATGAACAAGCAGCTGAGAAGTGTAGCCAGAAAAGGGACTCGGATATGCCTTTTGGAGCTTCTTTTATTCTTAATCTTGTTGATGTTGGATTGAGTTATGAGCCATACGTGAAGAATTTAGTGGTCAAGAGTGGCATTTTAGATTCTGAGTTCGAATTTTCAAATGTTAAAGAAGAGAGGAGTATGGAGCAAGTTGCTTGTCTTTTGGCTGCATCTTCCTTTACGTTGTCAAATTCATGTTTCAGGGGGGATTCAGAGGAAAAAGAGTACAGAATTAGAGTGGAAGATCTGGGGCTTCTTCTTCGAATAGTGTCAGGGATAGAGGATGTTGGTTGTAGTTGCAATGCAGAATATCTTCGGAAGGTTGGATATGTTAAAATTGCCCAAGAGGCCCTGGTTGAAGCAATTTTGAGAACCAATTTTAAGAATGGCTTTCTATGGGAGGTAGAGTGTCCTAAATCTCACATCTACATGGAAACTTGTTCCGACACCACTTCTAGTATCATACGTTTGGCTGCTCAACTTCAAAGGCTCTTTGCCCCTGATATTGACGAGTCAATAGTGCACTTGGAGACCAGATGGATTAAAGTTCAGGAGGAGCAAGAGAGAAAAGAATTGAAGGAAGAGAATGGCTTATTTTACAATGATACAGAAACTTCGTCCTCTTGTGGTCAGTCTTCATATGCGGCTACACAAAGCCAACATGCACTTGTTGGGATAATGAATGAGATATGCGAAGATGCCTTTCATGTAGATGAAAACCAAATGTGCCAATATGATTGTTCTGAATCACAAGTTCACGATTTCATTGATGAAAGCTGTTCTGGAGAAGGGGGCTGCTTTGGTATTGGCAGTCATGATAATCTCTTCCCTGGTCCATCCTTTGGTGGTTCAGTGCCTGTAGCAGGATTAGAGAGTAGTCAAATCTCCACTTTGAAGGAGGACAACATACTAGAGTTATTTGAAGGCTATTGTTTACCAGAGTTACGACCTCTGTCAGAACTACCTATTGCCAGACAACGATCAAATGATTTTGTTGTATGCAATTCCAGTAATGTCATTAGAGATCTAGAATGGGAAAACAGTGGATGGTATCCAGATACTTCTTTCAAAATTGTAGAAGATTACATATCAGAGAAGGGCGACGGTACTTACACGAACAAGCTTTATTCTACTGACAGTGACAGTATAAAAGCCAGCGGGTTCATGGGGCCTATTGGACGTGTATTTCTTAAAAACATTGATGTGAGATGGAGAATGTATGCTGGTGTTGATTGGCATAAGTGCCAGGTTAGTTGTCAAGAATCTGCAGATGCTCGTGGAAGGGATACAAGTACATGTCTAGAACTTTTACTCTCTGGGATGGAAATTCAATATGAGATGTTTCCAGTTGGTGGAGTACATGTCTCCAAACTTTCTCTTTCAGTTCAAGATTTTCGTCTGTATGACAGGAGTAGAGATGCTCCTTGGGCCCTGGTACTTTTTGTTTTAACATTTTATAAAATCTTTTCCTTATAAAATCACATTTACAAGAGCTTAACATTTAAATTGCAAGGTGCTGGGAGATTATCATTCAATGGATCACCCTAGGAGGTCCTCTTCCAAAGCATTCAAGATGGAGTTAGAAGCTGTCAGGCCAGATCCTTTAACTCCTCTTGAAGAGTACCGGTAAATTTATTGTGCTAATTTTCTGTCATTATGTTACAATTGCAATATCAAGTCTAATTATTATTCTTGTTGATGTTGGCATTGATGTATATTTTATTTGGGCAAATATTGGTATTGATATTGTTATAGCTACTGCTTTTGTTTTTTTGTTATTACTATTCATGTTATGCTTACTGTTATTGTTTTGTTTGTACTTGTATAAGTAACAATAATTTGTCAAAAGAGAAATCACAGATTTAAATTGGATAGTTTGTTAAATAAGAAGGCCAAAAGATATATTTTAACGAGTTCTAAGGAATTGTTGACTTTACAATTATATTTTAATGCTATAATATAATTTGTTTTCTTCTTTTTTTAATTAATATTTTTTAGTATTCTTCAACAATTATAGCTGGCTTAATAGCTTTTCTTTTTCCTTAAGTTTTGCTTAGAGATTGGGGATTATAGAATCGTTTTAGTTGAATACTGGGTGTTGTATTTTCTTCTCCTTTCAGGTTGCACATTGCTTGCCTTCCCATATTATTGCATCTTCAGCAGTCCCAGCTTGATTTTCTCGTTGGCTTTTTTGGGGGAAATGACTCATCCGTCGACCAGTCTCTTGGTCATTGTGAAAATTCAGGCACATCAAAGTTATCAGAGATGGGTAACGATCTTGCGGGGCACACCATTAAAGAAGAGGCATTTCTTCCTTATTTCCAGGTAAGATGCGTGGAAACTTCGCTTGCTATGTTACCAATATAATGCTGCTATTGATTTTTTTTTCTCGCATTTTATATCAACAAAACTCTGTGGCTTCCTAAAAAAAAAATTGATGTCTTTTTGTACGGGCTCAACTCTCTTCTCTGTATATTGCCTTCAATTTGACATTGAGCTATGATTTTTCCAAGAACCTCATGTGGGAGATTCTCTTTTATTATTATAATTTACTGAAAACATGATTAGATAGGAGTAAACCTAATATTTTTATGAGTTGATAAGAGAGAAAATATCCAACTTCACTAATCCTGTTATCACAAATATTGCCAGAGTGTTGGGTTAATTTGTTTTTGTTATTTTTATTGTATTGCTTTATTGTGAGCCATGGTCAAAACTCAGTACACCTGGTAAAGGTACAATAACAAAACCTCAAAGAAATGATAATGAACAGAATGAGATACACAAGTGGTGAAGCCGACAACTGTGTGGTGAATCTTAGGGAAAATATCAGTAATCTCCCCCAGGTTTGGTCAGTTATCAGCCTGCCTTTAAAAATAATTATTTATACCAGCCTTGTATCCCAAGGTCTGGCAAAATAATAAAGAAATCACTCGACTGTTGCAATATTAATTTTCAATTAACATCCACCCTCAAAAGTTATTTTTTGCCCTTATTGATGATATTTTAAATTCTAGTGCATTTTTGTAATTGATCAGATTTTTTTTTAATATTTATTGGGGAATGTGAATCTTCTTTTGTAAAAGCAAGATTATGGGGAATTGATTGATCCTTTAGTGCTGAGAATCAGTCGAGGAACAATGGTATTTTATGTATGACTATGTTCAAGCTTCATGTACAGGTACTTCTCTACAATGATGCATAAAGGGGTGGATTGGTTCCTATGTGGAAGCTGCATTATTAGCATGCTTCCTATTTAAACATTCATATATCTGGACTTCTCTTCAACCAATTGTTTATTTTATTTCCTCTGCATGGTCTATGTTGTTTGAACTTCAAATGGCGATGCTTCTAAGCATGTCTCTCTTTGATTAGTCATTTTTGGACTCGGGTCTACTTGGATTTTTTTTTTTTCCATCTCTGTTTCATGTTTTCTGTTTAGCTGTTTGGATGTCATATTGATTTTTTTTGGCTCGGGATGTTATGCTGATTACTTGTTTATTCATTTTCAGAACTTTGATATATTGCCTGTTTTTATTCGGGTTGATTATGTTCCTCGGTGTTTTGATCTAGCTGCACTGAGAGGTGGGAAATATGCAGAACTTGTTAATCTTGTACCTTGGAAGGTAAACTTTAAGGACTTCTTTGTTGATGTTACTTGTATTATTAGTTTGGTACGAGGGCCCTCAACACTTTCTGTTGGATACTTTAGCTTAGGTTCAAGATGGCTTAATGTTGGCGCTTCAGGTTTTTATTTTTTAATACAAGAAACATCATAACATATTAATATATGTAGTAATAATAATTACAAAAGTAAAAGTGGATTAGTAGTCCACTTTCACAAGAAAGCACCAAGCTTATACCATGCAATAGCTATGCATTCAAAACTCCAGCTCTAATTAGGATATACAAGCTATCCAATTAAAACTCATAAGAAGCTGAGAATAATCTTTTCATTTTTTTTTTATTTGCTGGGCTTCATGACTCTTATTTCTCGCATAAGAACAAGATGAGTAATCTCCATTCTTTGTATATGAAAATGCAATTAGATTATCACAGGCATAATTGAATCACTTAAAACCTAATGAAAACAATTGCATTTTTAATTTTATAAGGGCATATCTTGGTATGAAAGTATAGATCACAAACATTAGCAAGCTATTGTCTTTTACCTTTTTTTAAGCTGCTTTTTCGTGTGGTCCTCTCCTGTTACTTTAATTAGCATGATGAGAAGAGTAATGGAAATGTTTATTCTTAATTTTTTCACTCAATTGATTTTTCCAAAATCTTATATTTTTCATCATTTATTTATGATAACTATTTGTCTGGTATGGTACTCTGAAAACAGTCACTCCCCTCTATGTTAGGCTGGGGTTTCGTCATTTACAATAAGACCTGTTTTGACTTTGACTACCAGTAAAATATCATTCTTATGTTGCAAATTTATGCAGGGAGTTGAGCTGCAGCTCAAGCATGTGCATGCTGCTGGTATATATGGTTGGAGCAATGTATGTGAAACAATTGTAGGGGAGTGGTTGGAAGATATTTCTCAAAATCAGGTTGTAATAGTAGTCTTCATGCGTCTTGGTTCTTTTGCCAACACGGTAGCGTGTGATAAATACTAAATATAATTCTTACATGCAGATTCATAAGATATTGCGAGGCCTTCCTACTGTCCGTTCATTGATTGCTGTTGCTGCTGGTGCTGCAAAGCTTGTTTCTATGCCAGTTGAGAACTATAGGAAGGATAAGAGAGTACTCAAAGGAATGCAAAGAGGTAAATATATTGAACAAGATAAATTCAGTCGATGTTTTTCATTCAGATGATGATGGTTGAGATCATGGAAAGTCATGTCTTATGAGTTTCTAATAGGTTGAAGGATTTATTGGCTGTACATTACTCATAAATATATCTACTATCAATTGTAAAAACGATGGAATATTCTTTAGAAATTAGTATTGTATCTAAATCAGCATGATTCAACCATATGCTAATTGCCATTAATTGTGGTGATACAAAAATTCTTCCAGTCTATTCAACATTGTGTGGGTGTATCTTTTCTTATACACTTTGATTACCTAGTTTTGCTCTTCATTCCCTGTATTATCTTGATACTGTAATGATCCTGGCATTTACGTGTAGCAACTTTCTTTTACAGGTACAGCAGCATTTCTTAGAAGTATTTCTCTTGAAGCCGTTGCACTTGGAGTACATTTGGCTGCTGGTGCACATGATATTTTGCTTCAAGCAGAATGTGTGTGTACCACAATTGCTCATTCTGTACCATTGTCAATGCCTAGTAGAAACAAAGGAAAAGTTAGATCTAACCAGCCCAAAGATGCTCAACAAGGAATTCAACAAGTGAGTAATTACATGTTGCTATTCTCTCTTTCTCTCTGGTACAATAGTATTTTTTGAGCTATTGTGCCTGTTGTTCAGACCTGTTGGGTTAATTGAATTTCTGTTTTGGGAAGCTACGGCTACAAATTATGTTCCTGTCTAGAAGTGCAATTACCTCTTACAGGTTAAATGATGCATCATTTCTTTCAATAATGAGAACATGTATGCAAAGCCAGCTAATTTTTCCAATAACAGTTGCCAAGTTATTGCTGAGTGCACAGAGATGAAAATTTGAGCACAAGTCATTGCATTTAGAACTTTGAGGAGTCAGTAATCTTTTTATTGCCAAATGAATACACATTGTTCTAGTGATTGACATGTCTGATTGGTGTTACTTAGTTGCCAAGAATAATTTAAGTCTACTGGATTGTGTCTCTATTCTCATTTTAAAGATACTAGATGAGTCCTTGGCTATAAATATGCAAAATATCGTCGTCCTCTGTTCAAGCTAGAAAAGAAAGCACAAGTCCCTTCTTGTTAATTGCTACCAGAAGGGAATGATGTGTGTACTTTGCATGTCTCTGCAGAGTATTATTTTGTGCAAAGGAGGGAGGGAGGGAAGGGTAGGGAGAGAGTATTTGGAAAACGAGTTAATGTTGTTAATATTCACAGGCTTATGAAACCCTCAGTGATGGCCTGGGAAAATCTGCTTCTGCCTTGGTACAAACCCCTTTGAAAAAGTATCAGCGTGGTGCCAGTGCTGGCTCTGCTTTTGCAACTGCTGTTAGAGCAGTTCCTGCAGCTGCAGTAGCCCCGGTTTCTGCTTGTGCCAGTGCTGTACATTGTGCTCTTCTTGGTTTCAGAAATAGGTTTGTCCTTGTGCTTTATTTTGTTTTGTGTGCACTGAGATTACACGGTTAGTGATAACATATGTTATAAACAACTTGAACTTCAAAATAATTTTTCTCATTGCTAATTGCAGCCTTGATCCTGAGCGTAAAAAAGAGTCGATAGAAAAATATATGGGTCCCTCTGACCCTTGAGAACAAAACTGATGGCAAGGTCATTAATTTATCATTTGCGCAATCAATTAAAACATTTGGCTTAATCTCTTCGAAGCCTTTTTAAATGCGTTACTATTTTGCGGTTTATCTTTAACGTGCAGGGTATGAAGTATTTACTTGGAATCTTCAAGAAATCTTTCTTTTCAACAGAAGGTGAGTAATCAATGGACGCCTGTAGTTTTCCCTGCAGCTCTTTGTATCATGTGAGTCGAACTGAACTCTCTTTTTGTTCTCTATACTGTTTTTAAGGGATTGCTTCTGATTTATGTGTGTTCTAAAGTAGGATACCTGTAATATGACATTTCAAGTTGACATGCTCAATTTTCGTAATTTCATATTGCTTTCAGTTGCAGCTGCGACCAATTTTTGAAAGATTTTTTTCCGCCACGGCAAAGGGTGGACGGAAGTTTTGAGCACATAATGTACATACAGAATTGTGTGTATATATTATTAGTGGCTGGAAAATGACGAGCCTTGTTGATACGATTTACAAGTTGGTATTGTGTAAATTCATTATTCTTTCAAAAGCCTGAATCAAATGTTACTTGCCTCTGGCTGATGTACATAGTTAATCAAATATTTTTATTTTTGGGTTAAATCAGCAGTTTTTTTAATTTGTAATTTATACAGGTATGCTGTAATTATCAATGGTGGTTTGCATTTTCTGATGTTTCAATATGTGCTCTTTTCCATGTTAATTGGAGAAATGATTTTGAACATTAATGGGTAAAATATCCACCATATAAAAATAAAACATATTATTAAAGAAATATGATCTTTAATCCAACACACACAACTAAACTAATAAAACGTGTTTATTTATTTCTGTTCTTCTTCAATCATCTCTCTCTCATATAATCCGTAAAATCATAGGATTTATTATTATTATTATTTTTTTTAATTTCTTCTCTGGCAGAATATGAGAGATTACATTTTGATTTCACCACACATTTTTATAGTGCAAAGAATTTGCTATTTTTTTTTATTACCAAAGTATAATTGAGGGTGTGAGAATTGAACTAGGATGAATTCTTATTAATTTATAGTTTTTATCGTAGTATTGGAGAGTGGTTGGTGCAGCATGTCAAAGATAAAATATTAAGCGTTGTCAGATTGAGTAATATATGTTAATCATATTCAATATATTCCAATAAGAACTAATAACACCTTATAGAAAAATAAAAATAAAAGAGACTCACACCTGTTTAGGTCTTCATATACTGTTAAACTTCGCCTATCTTTCTCACTCTTGAATTTTGCAATGTTTTGTACTTTAGAATATGTACCCAACTGTAATTTGCACCAAAACACTGTCTATTTGAACTTTGCTAATAAATGTACCATTTTGCAAAAATAGAAAAAATGATAAATAAAAAAAAAAAAAAGCCTGTGAGAGTAGTTTATGATTCTATAAGATGTTCCTGTGATTTTTCCCTATTTTCTATTATATTCCTTGTACCTTCCAAAAATAAAGTAAACAAACAAAGTGGCCACCAACTGCTTGCTACATATCTTAACCCAACTTTTGTCCACTGCCTCCTTACCAAACTTTTCTTTTTCTTTTTCTTTTTCTAATAAGACTAAACCACCTTATCAACTTTGAAGAAAGAAAGGGAAGGGAAAGAAGCAAAAAAAAAAAAAAAAAAAAAAGAGGCCTTATCAACATTATTTCAAAATTTTCCAAGTTTGAACTGTGTAATTCTTAGAGGTTGACCTGGTTAATCAACAAATTACAATCATAAAATAAAATTCTCTTTTTTGGCTTTTAAGTTTTAAGTTTTTTTTTATTCAAAAAAAGTCTCACTATATCCAATAACTTTAATATATTAAATAAAATACATATAACATAATTTAAAATTCAAATACCGCTTGTAACACGTGTGATATTTTTGTTAATAAGTAACATTATCATTGTATTTAGTCATAATGATTGTATTAAATTGAACGAAAATAATAATATTATAATATTATTCGAACAATTTAATTAAAATAAATAATAATATTATAATAAAATTTATGAAATTATGAATGAAGTAATTAAAAAATAAACTTTTATTTTTAAATGAGATAAAATGTGAAAAAAAAAAATCATAAATAATTATGCTTATAAAGTAAAAAAGAGAGCATTATAACATATTTTTATTAGATGTGAGACTAATCAGGATTATTGATACTGCTGTAATTTTTTCACATTTTATTACTAATTAATCGTAAAATTAAATACAATAATATTCTAAATAATTTATAATTATTATTACTGTTAATTAAATATGCCATAAATAATGAGTTCAAAGTTATTAACAACTTAAAGCTATTTTTTTATTTATAAAAAACCTTTAAAAAGAATTATGATTCTCTGTTCTCTTTATTTGTACTTAATTTAAAAATATGTATTTTTAGCTTTCATATCATTATAAAAATATTTAGAAATATATTTTATTAAAAACCATAAATTGCTATGTGTATTAGGGATATGACATACAAAGGTAAGATTAAAAGTTAAGAATAAATAAAGAGATAATTACAAATAAATTTATAACTTAGGAGCATATATATATATATATATATTTGAATTTATGTAAATAGTATAATTATTTTAAAAATAAGATAAAACGATAATCTAAATATTAAAAAATAAAGTATATCTTTAATTAAAATATTATTTTTTAAAATAAATTTACATATATTTTATATTAGATAAAGTTTAAATTTACATTATTTTAGTACTTAAATACAACATAATTAATATCAAAATTTTAGTACCACACCAACGCAACTAAAACTAAAACGACACAGTCTAATACCGCACATCAAAATGACCATAGGTCCACAACTACCCCACGATTATTACCGATTCCCATATTGTGGGTCCCAATTCGCTCCCAAAATCCCACTAAGCTTATTGAAGCTCACCAACCCCAGACCGGTCTCGTTGTGAGGCTCAACCACCCCGAACTCGGTTCCAACCAAACCGATAATCTCTTTTATATACTCTGTTGTTTCCTCTTTCCCATTTCAGATCGCTCTAAACTCATATTCAACTAGAAATTAAGCGATTACAAAATAGAACGAAAAATTACATAAAGATGGCAACCAATGAAGAAGAACAGCAAAAGCAAGCAGGAAGACACCAAGAGGTTGGCCACAAAAGCCTTCTGCAAAGTGATGCTCTTTTTCAGGTTCGTATAAAAATTTAAAAAATAAAAATAAAATTGGTATATCAAATTATCTTAAATTTCTTTCTTTTTATTGATTATATATTTTTCATTTGAAATTGGGATATTGCAGTATATTTTAGAGACCAGTGTTTACCCAAGAGAGCCTGAACCCATGAAAGAGCTCAGGGAAATTACAGCAAAACATCCATGGTTGGTTAATTTCTTTTGATTATTTAAAAATACCAAATTTCAATTTTTTATTTTATTTATTTATTTTTCTATTTGTATTAATATAGGAACATCATGACCACATCAGCTGATGAAGGGCAATTTCTAAATATGCTTCTTAAGCTTATAAATGCTAAGAACACTATAGAAATTGGTGTTTACACGGGCTATTCTCTTCTTGCTACAGCTCTTGCTATTCCAGATGATGGAAAGGTAAGATTTTTATTTTTAAATCCGAAATTGATTAATTAAAACAAAGCTAATTAATTTACGAAATTTATTTATAAAAAAAAAATTAAAAAAATTTGGGTGATGGATAATATTTCAGATATTAGCCATGGACATTAACAGAGAAAACTATGAATTGGGTCTGCCTGTAATTGAAAAGGCTGGTGTTGCTCACAAGATTGACTTCAGGGAAGGCCCTGCTCTTCCTCTTCTTGACCAACTCATTGCAGATGTATATTTCCCTTTCTTGCCTTTTTATTTTTAATTACGAATTAAAATAATTCGAAATGAATTATATTTTACTAAGTATTTACTAAAAGATCATGTGTAGTATTAAGTTAGAAGTTAAATTTTAGATATTGAAGTAACTGTAGATTAATTTTTAATTATGTTATAAGTTGTTATAAATAGTTTTTAGAAAATTGATAAAAATAATACACTTTAAAACTTGTAATTATAAAAATAATATAAATTGTGTTCAAATTATATATTTTTACAATTAAAAAAAGATTGTTGCATCAATTTTTTAAACGCTCATCCAATTGGACATGGTTTAAATTAAATTGTGATAATTTAGATCCGTTTAATATTAAATATTGTTTAATATTATTAAAATATTATTTTTGTTATTATAAATTTTATAGGTTTTCACATTTTTATCATTTAGAGCTCATTATGCCTTATTATTGCACTACTCAATAATTTTGTAATGTAATAGTTTTGTAATATTGGAAATTATAACAATAAAATGACAGAGAAAAGTGTAATAAAGGTATCTTAAATTAGATTTATGTCATTTTGTATATTATATTATAAGTAGTATTATTTAATTTTTTAGAGCCAATTAAGGACAAAATATGTAATTTTAATAATTTTTTAATTAAAATATTATTTTTTAAGAGGTAAATTAATGATAAATTATATTATTTTAATTTTTTTTTATATTAAAAATATTAATTTAAAAAAATTAATTAATTTTTTTTAAAATTATATATGTTATTTTTAATTGATTTTTTTTTTTTATAAAAAAATAAATAATATTATTTATAATTTAAATTATTAAATAACAAATGATATTTATTCTTTGCTTTGTACCATTGTGTGTTATGAGACTAAACTTTTATTTCCTATGGTGGACCACAGAAGAAGAATCATGGAACATATGACTTTATCTTCGTGGATGCCGATAAGGACAACTACCTAAACTACCACAAGAGGTTAATCGACCTAGTGAAGATAGGAGGAGTTATCGGATATGACAACACCTTATGGAATGGCTCTGTGGTCGCACCACCTGATGCGCCTATGCGCAAGTACGTCAGGTATTACAGAGACTTTGTGATTGAGCTCAACAAGGCCCTCGCTGCTGACCCTAGGATTGAGATCTGCATGCTTCCTGTTGGTGATGGAATCACTATCTGCCGTCGGATTAAGTGAACACCAGAACTGCTAATGTATTGTGTTTTTTTTTTATTACTCTTTCTATTTTCAGATTTATTTTATTTTCTTCGCCTTTTCCTTATTATTGTTTTATGCCAAAAGCATTGTGTAATTGAATTGGTATTACGATGCTTACTAAATCAATAATTAAAAATGTTATATTTTTTTTTTTATGCCAAAGCATTGTCATTTAACTTAATGTTGAATGTCTCACTACGATCGTTGAATGTTATAATTGTTGATTATTTTACAATATTATTAAAGTCACAAATATTGTAGATATATAATATAATATATTTTGGATGGTATATTTGTGTATTTTTTATTCTAATCACGTTTTAAAATTTACATTTTCTTGTTTTATTATTTTATAAGTACAAGGTAGTAGTTTATATTTTATTCAAGCTTTAAAATTAAATTATTTTGAATACATGTTAAAAAATAGCTTATTTTTTTTTTAAACATGATTTGAGTGTGCTTTAGAGTGATCATCTGTCACTGGATTTGTTGGAATCATCTCGAACAATTCACAATAAGTATCTTAAAAGTAATTTAATTGAAATCGGTTTAATTTTTAATTTTCTTCCAAATAAGCACATAAGTTTTTGTTAGTATTTGAAGACAAATAAAATAAATTGTAATTTTGCCTCATAATTATAATTAAGAGATATTTTTGTTCTTAATAAATTTAAATATTAAGTTTATAAGTTTTTCAATAATTTAATGATAGATTTGTTAAAAAAATATAAATAAATTGCATTATTAAATCGATGCATATGTATATTGTATCTATAAAAAATTATTTTAATTTTCAAGGAATATAATAAAAAAATTTAGAAAAATAACCCATGATTTTAAAAAGAAGAAAAATGAAAGCCCATCAAAATCCCTGCTCACATGACGAGCACATTGGATCCTCCGCCATTTTTGCAAAGAAAAACAGAGAGCCACTTGTTTTGTTCATCCTCGTCCTGCCTACTTCACTCTTCGTCATCTCCTCTAACTCCTAACAATGGAGAGCTTAGTTCTCCGCTCTCTCACCCCAACCACAGCCTCTCCTTCTTACCATCTTCCTTCTAGCTCTTCCTTTCTTCTTCATCGCTTATCCCCTGTGTCCGTTCTCACTAAAACCTCTTCTTCACCCTTCTCCCCAAAACTCCGATCGTCCACCTTTTTCTACCCAATTACCATCCCTTTCTCTCCACTCTATAAACCCAACAAAACTCAATTTCGAATCCAAGCTGCTTCATCTTCAAAACCCATAACCAACACAAACCCATCACAACTTCAAGGTGCCAAACTCATTCCTTTATTAATTTCCGTATCAATTGGTGTTATTCTTCGCTTCTTTGTCCCCAAACCAGTCCATGTCTCTACACAAGCTTGGCAATTGCTTGCAATTTTTCTCTCCACTATTGCTGGTTTAGTTTTGAGTCCTTTGCCAGTTGGGGCTTGGGCGTTTATCGGGTTAACTACGTCTGTTGTTACTAGAACACTCACTTTTTCTTCGGCTTTTACTGCTTTTACTAATGAGGTTATTTGGCTGATTGTGATCTCTTTCTTTTTTGCTCGTGGGTTTGTTAAGACTGGTTTGGGTGATAGAATTGCAACGTATTTTGTGAAATGGTTGGGGAAGAGTACTTTGGGTTTGTCTTATGGGTTGACTTTGAGTGAGGCCTTGATTGCTCCGGCAATGCCCAGCACGACGGCCAGGGCCGGAGGTGTGTTTTTGCCCATTATTAAGTCCTTGTCGCTATCGGCCGGAAGTAAACCGGACGATCCATCCAAGAAAAAGATTGGCTCTTATCTCATTCTGTCCCAGTTTCAGGTTGTTTGTTTTACTTTTACTGGCATATTTTAATCTCTCTCTCACATATTTATTTTATTTACAACGTTTAGTGGCATTAGATTCATAGTATATGATTCAAATAGGTTTAGAAAAACATTATTTTTGTATATGATGGATGCGATCTGTACTTTGTAGAATTGATAGAGAGCCTAAACGCCTCTCTTATGTGGCTTTTAAATGGATTAATGTATTTGCTTGTTTTGAAGTAAGTAGTTTTACGTGCATGCTCATGCAACTGAAAACCACTTATAAACCAAAATGCTTCTTTCCAAATCACTTTAACCACTTCATTCTAGGCACTTCTAAGAAAAGCACAGGGTGTGTAATTACTGTGGAAACATATGCTGTAGCAAATTTTGAAATTGAATTAGATACTAATGTGTATGACTATTATGTGGTCATAAGTCATTACATTTATGCCCATTGTTTTTGTCTTCTTTAATTGAAAACGAAAAAAATAACCTATGATTGTTTACTTTTAGCATGTCCATATTGTTCTAGAAAACATAAATACATCTAGCCGAGTTTTCGTGTCAACCCAACAATTTCATATAATCAAATGTTGAGATTTAAAGACATCTTTAATTTTGGTTGATTCATACGATACTTATCATAAATGTTGATTGGGGGAGAGGGGTCGACATATTAATGTTAATCTATGTAATGACCATTGATCCCATTGTTGTTTGTGACAGTCTTCTGGCAACTCTAGTGCTCTCTTCCTTACGGCTGCAGCTCAGAATCTGCTTTGTCTAAAATTAGCTGAAGAATTGGGGGTTATAATCACAAGCCCTTGGGTTTCATATTTCAAGGCTGCTTGTGTACCTGCATTTGTTTCACTTCTAGCTACTCCACTTATCTTATACAAGCTTTATCCTCCACAAACAAAGGACACACCTGAAGCCCCTGCCATGGCTGCTAAGAAACTGGAAAATATGGGTCCCGTCACGAAGAATGAATGGATCATGATTGGTACCATGCTTCTTGCGGTGTCTTTATGGGTATCGGGGTATGTAGTATTCTTTATTGGTATCAACTGCTTTATATTTCTCTTTTACTTCAACAAAATTCAGATTCATATAATTTCTTATTAGGAAACAAGTACTTTGGAAAATATTGGTATCTTCTTTATATATTTTGGTGTCAAATTTTCATCCAGTTTGTTGAAAAATGAAATCCTTTGATGATTTTAAGCATTTAGTCATGTTAACAATATTAGAAGACCTATCACTATTACATGATGCATTATGGAACATGCAAAAATCAAACGTGATTTGTAACATTTGGAAAGTTTGACCTGATGTTTATCAACTTGTTCTTAATCTTTTTATTGTAATATTGCCTGTATAGATCATTGGATGTCATATAGTGTATAAAATACTTAAGTTTCTCCTTTTCGGAACATCCTTCACTTTTTAATTTTTAAATGTGGGCATTTAGAGGCTGAATTATAATGGTGTTAAAGAGTGTAATATTATGTTAAATTCAGATAAACGGTTATACGACTGCTATGAAAATTCATGATATTTTTCTACTATCTAGGTTCTGACTTTCCAAGTTTATCTGGTATGTTTGCAGAGAGGCTCTTGGTATAGCAAGTGTTGTAGCTGCTATGATTGGCTTATCTATGCTCCTTTTGTTAGGAGTTCTTGATTGGGATGATTGCTTAAGCGAAAAATCAGCATGGGATACCTTGGCATGGTTTGCTGTTTTAGTGGGCATGGCTGGCCAATTAACAAATTTGGGCATTGTAACCTGGATGTCTAGTTGTGTTGCTAACAGTCTGAAGCGCTTTTCTTTAAGTTGGCCGGCTTCATTTGGTGTTCTTCAAGCATCCTATTTTTTGATTCACTACCTCTTTGCAAGTCAAACCGGTCATGTGGGGGCTTTATACTCTGCATTTCTTGCAATGCACTTGGCAGCTGGGGTTCCCGGTGTGTTGGCAGCATTGGCTTTAGCATACAACACAAATCTTTTCGGTGCTTTAACACATTATAGCAGTGGGCAGGCAGCTGTCTACTATGGAGGTTAGACCTTTTACCCTATTAACCGTACTGTTTTATTTGCCTCTTTTTCCATTATGAATCTATTAAGTTGGTTTTCATTTTTCTAATGAATGTTGCTCTAGTAATTATTCGGGTAAAGATTTCATTTACTGTCCAAACTTTCATTTTGATTCAGTTTACTATATAGTACTCAAACTTCAAGATTTGCTTCAATTTATTTTTCAACAATATGATATAAGTTCTGTCCATCCATCTTACATCTGTTGCTGTATGGTGACTGATAAGGTTTTAATTTGTAATGTTTCAGCTGGCTACGTCGACCTCCCTGATGTATTTAAATTCGGCTTTGTGATGGCTTTTATCAATGCTGTTATCTGGGGACTAGTTGGATCTGTTTGGTGGAAATTTTTGGGTCTCTATTGATTTTTGGTGTTGTTATGTAATGATCTTCCTTATGATCATGTATGGTTTCAATCACATCTTACCATAACTTTTGGTCTTAAAGAAGTTTTTGAATTCTTTTTGCTCCATTTTAAAACCAATGATGGAACTAATAAATTGATGTAAAAATATGACTAAAATCTGTATTATGATTATAATTGCAATGTAATTTACATCGTCAAATTCTAAGGTTCAAAGGCTTTACGGATATGCACAAGGACACAGGATGCAAGTTTGGCTAAATATTTTAGATGCAATTCTTTGTTGTGTTCGCTTAAACCATGAAAGTGTTACAATAGAGCGTGCCCTTTGATTCCAAGGGCCAGATTGTACAATTTTTTTGTCTTGAGCCATATGTCTAAACAATAAATCAAAATTACCTTAAAATGATAACCAAGTACTAAGAAGAGAATACCATGACTTGCAAATACACTTGATTCAGACCAGATTTTTCATCGGTAGTATTTTTTTAAGGTAGGAATTACCAAACCTTCGAGGAATTGAATGTTCATCATTGTATAAACCCCCTAAAGCTAATGACATAAAATAGAGGGAATTTAAAGTCTACATATATTTTGTTAAAAATAGTATGTATAAGTGTGAATGAAGCAAAAATAATTTTATAAAGTCATATTTAATTATATTATAGAATAAAACTAGTAACTTATGCATATTTACGAACTTAAATGTGGGTTTACTTAGATTAAACATGGGTTAATTTAGTATCAATGAATAAAAAATATTTTTGCGACCCCTATTTTACCAATTCATTTGCGAAGTAGGACCGGTATTGCGTATACCAACTGGTCAACTAAAGCCATCATGTTTCTGACTTGCTTGGAATAAACAGTACCTCCATATTCACCACCACAGACCCACCTAACCAGGAAATTACTACCCAAGTTTTTCTCACCGCTTTACAACTTCACAGATTTAGCTCCTTGTTTCGTTTCTTCCATTTTTCATCTCTCTTTCCAGCTTTCCCGGGAAAATCCCCAAAAGATTGGATTTTTCCATGATGGGTTTATCTACAAATCAACGAGGTTTGAGAACAGGGACGACCCACGAAACCTTACCTGTAACTAATGGGTCTTCTTCCATCCCTAACAAGAGGAAATGGTCCAATCTGATGGTTTTATTTGTAGCTATGGTGGTCATAGCTGAGATCGCCTTCTTGGGTCGGCTAGACATTGCTAAAAATGCTGCTCTAGTTGATTCCTGGGCTGACTCGTTCTATCGGTCTCCACCAGCTCGGGAAGTGTTTGTTGACGTGGATAGTTTGGGGCTGGGTTTAGCGGCGGCTATTGATAGGAATTTGGAGTCTGAGAGTTGCGAGGACTGGTTAGAAAGAGTAGATGCCGTTGAATATTCTAGGGATTTAACCAAGGAACCCATTGTGGTCTCCGGTGCTGAAAAGGTACGTGCTATAATTTTTTTTTTTTGGGTTCTAAACCTTTTGGAGAAGTTATATAATTTGAGTTCTTAACTAAGCTTTTACTTTTTTAATTATCCTTTTAATTAATCAGATTATTTGCTAGACTGAGTTTGAGTCATTTTGCTTTCTTATGATTATGCTGTTAACTTTTAGTAGCTCAAGTTTTTGGACTTTGCAATGACTGTGTTTAATGAAATGGTTATTATTCTTTGAGATATGTAAACGAACTTGATTGTCTCCATTTTTTTTTTCTCCTTATAATGCATTAGTCTTTTAAAAGAGCCTCACTCTGGCCTTTTGAATATCAGATGCCTTCCCTATTTATAAATAGTTTAATTATAAATTCTTCAGTGTTTATTTATTTCTTGAAACTATCTAATTTTGTTTCAGTAGTTTAATTTATATTTTCTCTGAACCATTGTTCACTTTAATAGGAGTGGAAATCATGTTCTGTGGGATGTCAGTTTGAATTCAATCCTATTAAGCAAGCTGATGCTGCTTTTGGTTTACCTCAAAAACATGGAACTGCTGGTATTCTACGATCAATGGAATCATCTCAATACTATTCAGAGAACAATATTGCTCTGGCACGACGGTGGGTAAGCACAATCTAGTGCTGCCTATTGGATCCTGTAGGACTTCAATTGTTAATTAGATCCCTCTTTTCTTCCTAAATAATTTTTCATCTATGGGTATTATTGTGCTTAAAATTTTAACCATTTTGGATCTTTTAGAGCTTGCTTGCGTTCCTTCATGGAATGCAAGTTTATCGTGTAGCACTAGAAGCATGCATGAATAGATTATGAAATGCGAGTTCAGTATAATGCAAAGGTGACCATGCCTTTCCTTTATCTTTTTGTGGTGAAGAAAAAGCAAGAGTTGTTTTGCTTATTTTATTTCTTTTCAGGTAACTTTATGAGAAATTATGAGTAAATATCAAAGTAAATGCAACAAAGTATGTTTTCTGTACATATTGGACTGTGTTGTGCCATGTTGTTTCTTGTATTTATGAATGTAATTCTTTTGAGAGGAATGTGGTTTGAGTGAGAAGTTAAAGGTGCAATCTAAGCTACAAGATGTAAAAAAATTGTTGCTCTCACCCTATTCATGATCACATTTCTTACTATTTTATTTTAAATACTTTCTGAAGTGAAATTCGGTTTTATGATCAAGGCTGTTAGTGAAGCTAATATTTGACTTTTTTTTATTATAAATTTTTAGGAAGGGATATAATATTGTTATGACGACTAGTCTGTTATCAGATGTACCTGTTGGGTACTTCTCATGGGCCGAGTATGATCTAATGGCACCTGTGCAGCCAAAGACTGAAACTGCTCTTGCTGCTGCATTTATTTCCAACTGTGGTGCTCGCAACTTCCGGTTGCAGGCTCTCGAAGCTCTTGAAAAGTACATCAAGATAGATTCTTACGGTGGTTGCCACAGAAACCGTGATGGAAGAGGTTCTCATGCAAATACATTTTGGTTAACTTAATACATTAGCTTTTTAGTTGGCTATTGATCCTCTGTTAATCATAAATTTGGATTTTAATAGTTCTTATCTGCTTGATATGATAGCTGGACAACATATCTGATAACACTACATGTTCAGTGAGAACTATTTTGTGTCAAAAAATATACGATCATCTTCACTTAGCTCGGTGTAACTGTGCTTAATATTATCGTTTGCATCATTATGACTGCCTAGAATGTCACTTTTAATTCACAGTTGACCTTGGTCTCGAGGGAGCAAACCTTGGTAGTTTATGCAAACCAATGGAAGAATCTGTTAGAGTGCATCATATCTTCCTTGAAGTTTGTGAATAGGCTAAGATCATGCATATATGCGTTGAATACTTGGTTTTCATTTAAGTAATGCATGTCCACGATTATGGGAA